>OZ012739.1:616566187-617766187 GCA_963859935.3 Lathyrus sativus | reverse complement strand
GCTTCATGCAAATGCATGCGTGTGTCTGTGTGTTTGGGAGATTTCCCCCGATCCTAGTGCTTGAGTGCCAGTGCTGATAATAATAATAAGAAGAAGCAGTCCGAGTCCAATCATGGAAACATCAATCTCATATATAAAGAAAGCCAGTCAAGGCAGTACATAGCATCAGCAAGTACAACAGCGTGACCTCAGCCAACAAGCCTGGTGATGGTCAGCATACAGCAATGATCAAAACAAAAGGAATACAAATAGTCAAGTACGGCCACGGGCGCGATACTCTTCTAACAACTCCTTCGTCTCTGGATGATCTGGCAGAGTGAGCAACCCCTCGACGAGCAATTCCCTCTGCACAATGGTATACTGAAGTCCCTCAACCGAACTTTCCCATGCTCCTTCGCCGAAACAATCTTCTAACTTCCGCTTTTTGGACTCAAACGTCAGCTTGCGCTCCTTCAGGTTAGCGAGAGCTTTGTTGAGCTGGCCTTCGGCGGCGTATCTGCGGGCAGTTTCTTCATCAAACCCTTGCTCACTGTCCTTCACCTAGGCTTCCAGCTTGGAGATCTGCAGCATCAGCTTATCCTCCCGCTCTTTCCTGGTGGCCAGGGAAGCCTTCCAGTGCTGGTTGAACTTGGATATCCTCCGATATGCTTCGTCCAAGTGCTGCTTCTTCGTAGCCAGTACGTCGTTGACAACTTTGAAGTCTCGACCCATGCGTTCACGCTCGGCTATCTGCTTAGTCAGGTCTGTACCCAGTTGGTTCACCAACTCTGTCTGCCTTTTGAAAGAATGAACGGCTTCGTTCCTCTCGCTTCGGAGCTGAGCTAATTCCTTCTCTAATTCTTCGTTCGCCCGCTTCAATTCATCCCGCTCGGCTAATACCTGATTATGCTGCTGAATGGGCACAGTAGTAGGCTCTTCGATCATTGGAGGACTTTCTGGCTTGGCCTGAGGAAACGACATCCCTATAGCATTAGCTCTGGCTCTGATCCAAGTCAAATACGGAGGGTAGGCTTGATTGTTGCTTTTCCCCAGCAATGGCTTTCCTCGCTTATTGATACCATTCCACGCACGCTGAAGCTTGGACAGCAGATCCCCCTCTAGAATACCAGTGAGGTACAGAGATTCCTGTACTTCTTCATCCTTCGGCGGAGTTCTCAAAGCATACGCGAACTGGCGGACCAACAACGACGAATTGTAGTTTATATAGCCCTTCCTACCTATCAAAGGTACATTTGGATACCCGCTACAACTGAAGATCACCTCAGTACCCAACCTATCTCTGTCGAACCAGTCAATATCCTCTGCAGATAAACTCATCAGACGCTCAGGCCATTCAGCTGTGGCCGCAAACGAGACAAAAGGACCCCTCTTGGGCAGATGACTATCAAGCCATTTATACAGCAAGGGTACGTAGCACGAGACATTCTTCCCCCTCCTGTGCTCGTTTTTGTAGTGGACTGAGTGATAGACATCTCCTATCAAGGTAGGGACTGGATTCCCTGAAGCAAAGATGTGAAACGCATCCAAGTCTACAAAATCGGGCATATTAGGGAACAAGATGATGCCATATATGCATAGAGCGAGGATGGCATTGAACGCGACCCAACATCCGTCCTTGGCACACTGCTGAGCTTTACCCACCAGAAACTGCAAGGAGAACCCAGGAATCTTGTTCCAACTAGTCAATACTAACTCGGAGGCGTCCACGTGAAGTGAAGGAGCTAAACCAGCCAGATCAGGCTCATCATCCATGTGAACAAAAGGCATCTGCCTCTTGATAGGCACACCTAGCAAATCAGCATACTCTTCCAGCGTAGGCGCGAGAACGAAGTCCTGAAAAGTGAAACATCTCATCGGAGGGTCGTAGAACTGCAACAGAGCGTGCAACCCATTCACCTCAAACACAGAAGGCTTATGAGCCAAACTGAGCAACCTGCCGTAAGATTTTCTGAACTCATCCTTCACAGAATCATCTACTAGAGCTATCAAACCAGTCAGCTTAACCACGTCGGGGGCAGGGAACTTGTAAGCCACGGTCTTCCTCAGAGAGCCCATAACAATACAATAGGAGGCAAGAAATCCTGGATCGGGGAAAACGGTACCTGCAACACAGACACACGTTAATGAAATGCAAATGAGTATGCAAACTAATGCAAAATGCAATCATGCAATAAGAGGTCCGGGTAACTGGTGCCGTGAAGATTCTGTATCAACAAAACCACAACCACTGCTAAGAAGAAAACCCCGGTGTAGGACCACAAATCTGATCTGCCAAGAACAACCATCTGATAGGACCATATATATAGGATCATAATTCTGCTCTGTCAAGAACAAATGTCTGATAATAAGGACCTCTGATGTATGATCAAGAAATATCTGCTGATGAGGTCTTCAGACCCCAAATCAAAAATCTGCCCTATCAAGAACAAACATACCGCTGCTGATGAGATCTTCAGACCCCACTCAAAAACCTGCTCTATCAAGAACAAACAACATCTGCTGATGAGATCTTCAGACCCCAAAAATCTGCTCTATCAAGAACAAACAACTGATGATAAGATCCTCTGATCAAAACCTGCTCTATTAAGAACAGACAAATCTGCAACTGAGAAACCCTGGTACCAACAAAACTGATTCACTGTCAAGAAAACCAGGTAGTCTGAAGGTCAAAGTTTCCTGCAATAAACCCAACCCTACTCACAGGTATGGACCTAAACTGACTCAAGTTCGGCATCCTATGCGTTCATCAGCGTCACAGACATTCAAGAGGGGTGATACGATACCCAGAAGGTGTGACATCACCAGCTCATGAAGCGGCCTCACTCGGCTGAATCACAAATGATCGGTCCCCAGAGTCGACAATCCACCAAACCAGCAACCGTCTCAACCCAAAGGGTTGAAAGAGAAGCCAACCGGATGAACCTCGTCTGAGCGTGGATTTCATGAGACACTAGTGCCTGCAAAGCAAGCACGCGCCCACTAATTTCCACTCTAAGTCTATAGTGCACTCAAGCCTGGGTCTGGCTTCTCACTCATCAGAACTCCCATCCCACAACAGCACAGATAATCATATTATACTGAATATAAAATGCGGGAAATAAAGTGCGAGAAGTAAAATGCGGTAAATAAACGCAACCCAACAAGTAAACATACAAGCGTTAGGATTGACTCGCATAGGGAACCGTTGGAGTCCCCAGTAGAGTCGCCAGTTGTCGCTTGCGCGAAAATAAGGTGCCGGCACAACAGAAGAGTCGCCACCTTTTGTTATTTATCCCTCAGAGCGGGAAAGGAAACGATCGGAAAAACCTGACGAAAAAGGGTAAGACAAGGTCGTTGCAACCGTTGTCTGGATTCGGGAGTCGATTACGCAAGGGGAAGGTATTAGCACCCCTCACGTCCGTCGTACTCGACGGGATCCACGCTTGTTGTGTTTACTTGGACGGGTTGGTTTTATTCTATCTACCTATCAAGGCTGACTTAAAAAGAAAAGAAAAATGACTCGGCAAAGCGTCGCGCTTTATGCCTACGTATTCTCATCAGAGAATGAGAAATCAGAGTCAACGTAGTTCGGCCTATGACGGGTTATGGGGGAAGGTAGCTCGCCAAGACATCGCCATCTTGTGCCTACGTACTCTCAATAGGTATGAGAAATCAGAGCTCACGTAGTTCGGGAAACTACGGTTTATTTCCTGTCTTTTACGAAAGAAGTGTTTTTTATTGTGTTTGTGATTTCAATCGCACTAGAGACTATGACCTGAGAGTGAATGCATCGCATGTCACCTAAAGGGTACCATACTAAACATCCAGACTGTGGAAAAGAAACTCTCTCACAATCCTTTCTCAGATAGCTTAAGGCCCGTAACGTACGAAAGAAATCATTCATGATTACTGTATCTTAAACTGTTTTGAGATGAGAAGAGGACAGACCCAACTAGGAGGGAGACTATCAAGTCCTACTGTTGTCATGCCAAGGATTCATCCTATGGTTGAGGTTTGAACAGGGAACTCCTAGAAGTTGTCATGCATAGGTTTCAACCTAAAGTTCTATCATCAATTCCTTATCAAAGGAAATGAGAGTCCTAAGGGATCATGTCAATGATACACCAAAACAGACAAAGGATCAGCTTAACAGTAAAATGCATGCAATGCAAGTGAGGGAGGAAATGTGTGTGGGGCTTCAGCCTCCACAAGCTCATCTCAACCTCAAGCCAGAATGGATAACAGTAATCATACTGAAATATAAACAACATCCTATCAAGCAAAATACAGTAAACTGCAATCATACAGAAAGAAATGAAGTAAAATGCCATCAGGCACACAAACCACATGGGCAAGGGAGCTGGGCTCTACCGAATACCCGCAAGCAAAGCCACACAGTAACAGTACAAGCAGAGGGAGCAACTCAACCTCTAGTGCAATCATGCTCCTATATTCTACTTATTCTAGATATGGACTTATTCTAATGCATCAAACAAGTCAAACAAAACACATCAATACAAAAAAGAAAACATAAGAAAGCAGATCAACTCCTCTCTCAACCCCAAGCTTCAGCTCTTCCAACAGCAACTCAGTCTTCAGACTTCAATCACTCTTGACAAATATCAATTTGCTTTTCCAGGTTTCAACCCTTCAACATAAGTTTCAACTTATCTTCTCCTCTAAGCCTCAGCTTCTTGGTCAGCTCCACCTTCAGGCTTTACTATTACTCACAAGTATCAACTTGATCTCTTCAGGATCTCTAAGCACCAAAGTAAGTATCAACCTCCTTTGTTCTTCAAGCTTCAGCTGGAATGGTAATACTCAAGGATTCATCCTCTTCAACACTCTTCAATGAAGTCTTCATCTTCAAACTCAAGCTCAACATCTCTCAAGATAATCAAACCAGATGAAATCACTTACTAGATAAGCTGGGGATATTGAACTGCTTACTGACCACCAAGGGTGACTTATAAGGGTTCAACATCAAAGGAATGGTTCCCTCAAAAGTTCTACTTCCTAGGTGCATCACTTATCCCTCCAAAGGAGAGAGGTGTATGCCATGGAAGGACTTTAAATCATAGGGAGGAATGGAGGTGAAAGATACCATCCATGTTTAAGAAAGAAGTTATCTAAGTCTAAACTCTTCCTAATCCCTAACCCTAAAACAACAACAAAACAAACAAGGTCAAGCTCTCAAGCTCCTTAATGCATCTTCAAATCTTCTACTATGCTCCTCAATGCTCCTTAGAACAATACCAAGCTCTCCAAGCCCACAAAGCAAAGCAAACAACAATACAAGCCCACAAGGGCAACACAAACAATCATCAACTACAAAAATCATCTAAAAATAGTATGCTACTATATTAAATCCTAATATAATTTCTAAGGGATCCTACATACCTACCCTTAATGCCCTATATGTCCCATAGTCTAATTTGTCCTAAAAACCCAAAATTCTAGTGTTATTATGGACCTATGTTGAAGTTTGACCTAATTCTACACAACCAAATGTAATCTAATCCAAACTATCCTAAGATTCATCACAAAATTATGGAATAAATCCAGGGGGAAGCTAAAGCTTATATCTAACTATCCTAAAAAGAATGACCTAAAAATGATAAGGGAGCTATCTAAACAAAATTATACAAATCCATGTATCAACATAAAAGAAATAAAATGCAATAAAGGTAGAAAATATACAAAAAATATCAAAAATACATGAAAGGAAAATATTTTTATTTTATATTTTTCTTGACAAAAATATGAAATAGGAGAAAAAACTCCCATTAAAAAATCTTTAATTTTCCATTTATTATGATTTTTCCAAGATTGAAATAAAATGGGAGAAAATAAAATGAATTATGAAGGGATGGGGTGCAGCTAGCAAACAGATCTAGTTCAAATCATCACATGGGCTAAAGTGAGGGGTTCAGATAGTATACGCGCTAAGCCCAATTCACTCAGAAAATCAAATAATAAATCATTCAGAAAAATGAAAAATACACGGTGCCAATAGAAATGGAATTCAGTTCAAAAATGATTGGGCCTCGTGAAGGGGGTGTGGGAAGCAATCCAGCCCAAAATTCCCTTAATGAAACGCCGCATTTCATTATAGTTCAGATTCCCTCATATCCAATTCTCAGTCAATGGTCAGCGTATGATCCAATGGTTGCAGGGTCATCTTCTTCCTTCAGCCATGGCCATGGAGGGAAAAGCTCCATAGTTGCAGAGTTCAAACCTCAATTCGAAATCCATCGATTCTCAATCAAAAATCATGATCCAAAGCCCTAATCCACTCTAAATTCAATCCTGAATCTAACCATGACCTCAAATTCTATTGAATCTCACTCAAACTCCAAACACGAATCAAACCTCCAATTATGCTCGAACATCAAAACTCAAGATTCTTGAAATTGTTTACACTAAAATGTTCACCTCCTATCACTGATCAACCTCCACTAAAGAACTAAGATTATTACTCAAGATTCAAGGAGTTCTTGGTCCAAACAGAAATCTTGTCAACAACAAAATCATCACCAATTCTCTTCAAACTTTCCAGAAATGATCTCCTAGTTATCCTTAACCATTCTAACCTATTAATTCTATCTAATTCTACTTAAATTAGAGTGTAGAGAGAAAGTTACAAACCTGGTAAAATCGAGTGAACAGATGGAGAAATCCTTCAATTCAGGCCTTCAATCTTTCCCAATTCCTTCACTGAGTAGTCTTCCAGCTTCTGTATGCAAAAGGAATGGTTGAAACTGCTTGATTCTTGGAAACCGATATTGAATTGCAGAGGTGAAAATCCAAAAGCTCATGCACGATTCATCAATGGAATTGCCCTCAATTTGATCTGCACACCTTCACTATGATGTATAGAATGTGTTTGAATGGAAAGAATGAATGGAAATGAAGAAGAATGTGAAATTGAAACTTGACTTGCAATGGAAGATTCTTGATCTCACTCTCTCTTCTCTGCACCAATTCTCACCAACCTTGCATCTGAGCAAGTCATACATGTTATATAGAGTGGTTTAGAATCATCTAGAACCCTCTAGGACAATCCAATGAGTATTTGGAAATCTCATGTCATGACATTTTGATTTCAATTCTCCTTATGTGCTATCTCATGCCAAGCTTCTTGTAGCCTTTGATTCTAACTTGAAAATTCTCCCCATATGAGATTTATGATGAGTTACAATGCATAACCAATTTGCTTATTGAGTTTTGTTGA
Organism: Lathyrus sativus; assembly: GCA_963859935.3. Taxonomy (NCBI): domain Eukaryota; kingdom Viridiplantae; phylum Streptophyta; class Magnoliopsida; order Fabales; family Fabaceae; genus Lathyrus; species Lathyrus sativus. The sequence goes on along the minus strand of OZ012739.1, from coordinate 617,758,974 downwards.
GTTTTGCTTTGGTACCTTAATATGCAAGTAAGCCATTTCCAAAGCAGCCCTATGATCTAAGCCCCAAATCAAAATTGTGGCTGAACCATTGTTCTTAGAATGTCATTTGGAGTCAAAATAACCTATTATATGACATGTTTTGGATGTATAACTTGTGATTTCCAATTTTCAATTTCACCTTAATCAACTTATGCCTCCATTTTAGGCCATTTTCATCACTTTTTGATACAAGCCCTTTCAACATCTCATGACCTCCTTACTAGCCTTAAAAAATCATTCTAAGCAAGTTTGATATTGAATATTTTTCCATTTGAGGCTTGGAAATGGGAGATATGGCCTTATGCTTGAAATGACCTATAACCTCCAAATGACCAAAATGCCCTTGACTTGTCAAAGCCATAAGTTGAGTTCTACAAATCCTATCAAGGACTTATAGTACTCTCTAGAAATCTAAGAAGATGCTCTACAACATTCATGTTGACCAAGAGTTCATAGGAATCATCCTACTATGGAAAAAGTTGGATGCAAGTTGGGTGACTTTCAAGGACCCAGATTCACATACCTCAGATGACCTGTAACTTGTCAAGGTCATAACTTGAGCTCTACAAATCCTATCAAGGACTTATAGCACTAAAATTAAAGCTAAGAACAAGCTATACAACATTCATGTTTTGGGGAAGATGAGATGACAATCACATCTTGAGCTAAACTGCCTTGAAGATAGGGATCAAACTAGGGGATTTTACACTGTCGAGCCTTAGAAACCCTAGCTTAAAACTTCTCAAACTCCTAAATCATGATGAGTTGGTCTAGGAATCATCCTTATAGCATCTCAATACATCATTACATGATCACATGGATCTTGGATTAGGTCTCAACCCTCTCCAAATCATCAGTTGACCTAGGGTTGACCCAGTCAAACCCTAATTCCACCACTCCTGGCTGAATCTTCTGAATTCTTGTACAATGACCTCTCTAGGCTTAATGATGGCTTTCAAGACATCTCATAAGCTTTCTTAAAGCTTCAAGTCCATCCTCATAGTCTCAGAATCATCTGAGGAGCTCCCACAACTCTCAAGCTATGAGACACACAACCTTGGTTTCAACCAATCTCTCTGAGGATCTCTTGAGTTCTCTGACAAAGGTATCAACCCTTGAGCATTTGAATAACCTTCTTGGCTAGCTTCAAAGTCTCATACAACTCTTGATGGGTAAATAAATGTTGGTCAAATTTTGGGGTGCAACAACAGCCATTAGATTATTTGGATTTAGTTGACTAGGTATGTGCATCCTGCGTGCCAGATTGATAGTTGGCTAGGGCTGACCTTGACCTTCCTAGGTGGCACGTTCTAATCCCTTAGATCACCCTACTTTTCCAATGAACGTCCAAGATTATAACCTACCATATGCTTAAGTCAACAACGCTGTACCACATCCCTGAGTAAAACGCAGCGCATCATTAAATGTGTTGGCGCGCGCGTGACCATTAGATACGTAGACTAAGTCTTAGATCCAAGGGCTGTGGTTATTTTCTGCCTTTTAATTTCTTTATTTCATTTTTTCATTTTCTTTTATTGTTTTCTTCATCTTTAATTCATATTAAATAGAATATTGATCAGAAAATTATGAAAAAAATATGTGCATGATCCTTGATTAATTCCTGATTTTTCCATGCTCTTGGATTTTATTTTTGTGCTATTTTCAATTTAATTTCCATTTTTCTATTTTCTTGAATTCATTTAATTTGGCATTTTGGACTTGTTGCTTGCTGATTTTTGTACCATTGATTGGCATAGAATTAGAAGTTGATTTTTTGCTGGCTGGTAGTAGACATATTGGTGAGATTGTAGGATTTTTAGGGTGATTTTTAGATAACTCTAAGCATAGTTTTGAACTAGGTTTTTAAAGGCTTCCCCTTTTGGCCTTTCCCTTGACACCCTTTAGTTTAGCCTTTAGAAAGGGGCCATAAACTTTGAATCAGGATCTGATCTTTTTACCCTAGGTTCCAAATACCTTTAGGATCACTTAATATTTCTTTATAGATTTTTAGGAATTGGTTTACTATTTTAGATAGATTTTACCTCTAGGCTATTTGTAGGATGCCTCTAGCATAGTGCTTCCCATAGTTGAACTTCAAAAGTGACCTTTAGTTCATGATAAGTTTCCAAACCTTTTCTGATGGTTTAGTAGACATGTTGATGCCTCTGCAGATTTAATTGTAAGGCTTAATTTGGTGCATTAGTCCCCTTTAGAGGGTTGCTTTTAGAGCTTGTAGAATTAGGGTTTTTAGAGCCTTTAGGAGTTTCTTCCTTTTTCATAATTGTGGTTTGCTTTGGTTTGCATTCCATTTCCTATTCAATGATGCAAGGTTCCTTTGTGGGAGCCTAGTCCCTCCTTTGGAAGGACTAAATACCTATCACAAAAGGTAAAACCTTTGAGGATACCAGTCTTAGATGAGTGGTTGAGTGCCGTGATGGATTCCCTTGGTTTCCATCATGCTTCCCCTCATCATGCAATAATATTTGTGTTAATTCATACCATCTCTTGGTGGAGCAAGTTGAAGCTTGAAGGTGAAGTCCTTATTCCCTTTTCTCTTGATGGATAACTTGGACATGAAGACAACTACGGACTGTCGGGCTGCTTTGCTGCTAGAAGACTGCTTTGCTGTTGGGCTGCTGGCTTGCTGTTTTGTTTGTTGTATTCTTGTTGATTGACTGTATTTGTGTGACTGTTTATTTGGTGTGTTGCATTAGAATAGGCTTTCATGTAGTTGGTTTAGGCCTAAGTGCATTGAAAGGTTGAGCTTGCCTCTCTTTGCTTGTTTGCATTAGAGGTTGAGTTTGTCTCCCTCTGCTTGTCTGTTACTGTTTGGCTTTGCTTGTTGGCTGAAGGTTGAGTTTGCCTCCCTTGCCTGTGTGTTGTGTTGCTTTTGCTTGTTTTCTCTAGAAGTTGAGTTTTTCTCCTTCTTCTTGTATTGCTGCATTGCATGCATTCTACTTACAGTTTTATTCTTTCGGATTATTTCTTTTGTTGTTGCTTTCCTTTGCCATGTTCCCTTAGGGACTCTAACTTCTCTTGTTCAAGGGAAGTTATGACAGACATTAGGGTTCTAACCATGCATGATAACATTAGTTAGTTCCCTCCTAACCTCAATCATAGGATCAACTTTGCATGACAACTTTAGGATTGGATTAGTTCCCCTTTAGTGCGTCCTTTCTCTTCTCATCTTCAAACATCTTTAAAAGACTTAATAAAGATTGACGCATGTTGTGCGCTACGAGCCTTAAGCACTTGAGAAAGGGTTGTTGGAGGGTCTCTCTTCAATAGCTTGAATGTTTAATGTGGTACCCTTTGGGTGACATGTGACACATTCACTCTTAAGTCCAACTCTTTAGTGCAACATGAGTTACAAACGAAACTCAAAACACTTCTTCTCTAAAAGACTTCAAAAACAAAGATCAAACTTCTTTTTGTCCTTTGGGACCTTTAATCCTTGGAAACCATTTTCATAAGGAGAGTTTTGTTAACTCTCGGTTCTACCGCAAAGGGTAAACGCCTAAGTCTCCAAAGGTCGAGCTGCATACACCAACTGCTAGAACCGTTTGTTAACCTTACTCGGGTAAAACATTTTGAACCAACCTGTGGTCTTGTTAGCCCGAACTACATTTGCTCTGATCTTTCATGCCGTGTGAAAGTACATAGGCATGAGATGTGATATCTCGGCGAGCAACCTCCCCCCTTTCACCCGTAGTTAGCCGAACTACGTTGACTCTGATTTCTCGTTCCAGACGGGAATACGTAGGCATAGAACTGTCGTGTTCTGCTGAGTCATTTTTTTTCTTTTCAGACCAGCCTTGATAGGTAGATAGTAAAACCAACCCGTCAGATAAACACAACAAGCGTGGATCCCATTGAGTACGATGGACGTGAGGGGTGCTAATACCTTCCCCTTGCGTTATCGACTCCCGAACCCAGACATGGTTGCGATGACCTTGTCTTATCCCTTTTCGTCAGGTTTTTCCGGTCGTTTCCTTTCCCTTTCTGTGGGATAAATAACAAAAGTGGCGACTCTTCTGTCATTGCCGGCACCTTATTTTCGCAGTAGCGACAGATATCTCAGATCGTGTCTAAAGTTTCATGATTGCATGCTCTATATCTATGCTTGTCTATATTTTTGTTTAACAATATTGAGAATATCAAGCTATATGTGAGGGAATCCATCATCGATCATCATTGGAGGTAATATTGTTCCTCTCTAGCAAAATACTCTTGATCACATATACGTGTAAGATAGTGTACAATTTTGTGTGTTAGATTGATATTTATTCTATGGTTTTAACCTATTTTTATTCATTTGTAAGTTTAAAATATGTGTGAGCCTTTTATTTATTAACGGTTGATGCATAAATGACTTGAAAAGTGCATTTTTACATATTTTTGCTGTGTGAGTCGACCAAAACAGGTAATAGGCCGACTCATGATTATGCCATTTTTATAAGTTTTGGGATCGGGTATGCACAGGTCAACCCATAGGTCGACTCAAATTGTGTGCATTTAAATTTGTCTAACTTTCATCAGTATGAGTCGGTGCATAATCTCTTTAGGTCGACACATCGCTGAAAATCTCTGAAAAATCTTGAAAAATGCAGCGCCTCTTCATTTTGTTTGACCCATTAATTGCATTTATTTATTCAAAGAATTCAAACATTATCATTTGCATCTAGACAACCCTCTTCCACTTCTCCTCTCCCAAAAATCTCTACAAAACCTCAAAACCATTCTAAAAAGATTCATCAAAATAAAAAACTTCAACACTCACAAGGTTTCAATTGAGTTTTTCATCATTAACTCATATTCGTAGTACCGTTTATCTTCTCCATCATTTGAGTTTTATGGCTACCAGAAGAGTAACTAGAAAATGAACCACAAGAGCTCCGACATCACAAGCCGACACTTTACAACCTAGGGCAAGCATTCCGGTAAATGCTCTCTCTATTCTCCAATGAATTTACTAAATCACATGATAAGAACTTTAGCAAGAGGTCTATTGCGAAACAATTTGTCTATTATCGCAAAACGACTGAATGCATGCACATTCAGGAAGTTCTTGAACTTCTTGATTTTCAAGAGTTTAATCTGTTTTTAGAATGTAACACAAAGTATAATGAAGATCTCCTCCGATTGTTCTATATGGGTCTTCGGGGCAAAATTTGATGGTTATGAGTATAATTGTAAAATAAGCGATAGAAGAGTATCTGTAAATGATAGAGTGTGCAAATATTTATTTAATATGTACCCATTGTATTCTCCACTTCCTAAGATCACTGATACTAGAACTGTTGATGGCTATAAGTTTAAGGAAGATTTAAACTCAATGTTGAAACCCTTTGCTGATCATATTATGGCTAGTGACATATTTTTTAAGATGGTTACTACTGATCACTTGAAGCCAGTTGATAGAATCCTACAGTGGATAGTTTCTCACATCCTTCCTCCTAATAAGGGAGGTTACTCCAAGGTCGATCAGGCTGAAGTACACTTGGTTTACATTCTGAAGAAGAAAATAAAAATTCATTGGCATCATTATATTACGAGCAGGATTTATGCTTTGAGGGATTCTGGCAGAGGTACTGCTTTGTCCTATGCCTCTTTTATTCAAAGTGTACTTAACCGAGGTGAAGTGGTTGTCCAAGGGATTCCTTATATGTCTTTGACAACAGATCAGGAATTCTGTCAAAAAACCCTAACCATGATGGGTTATCTATGAGATAAAGAAGAGAAACGTTTCAGGTTGTCACACCCTCATTTTCACTATTATCCTTTCATACCCTACATTCGCCATATCATACATCGTTTTATTGCATGTCGAGCATGTGGGTTCACAAGGCAAGGATTAGGCCGGTTTGTTCCCAAATAAGAAAATTGCCTATCATGGGCTACTTGGAAGAAAAGGTTCATCACCTAAGGTTTGATCTAAGTTGGAAAGTCTACTCATGTAGATTACTTCAAGAAGAAGTGATTTGAAAAATATTGGGATATTCAAGATAAATATTCTTAATGAACATGAAATGCAAGGCCAAATTCAAGACTTTTCATACATGTTTGTTTCTATGGCCAAGTGGAGTTCAAATTTGCAAAGCATGAGTCAAGATCACAAGTGCATAATTCAAGACTTCATTTTAAATAATGGCATAAGGGAATCCATCATTCAAAGTTTAAGATTCATGAATTCAAGACTAGATTCAAGAATATGACATTTGCAAAAGTGTCACATTTGTTACAAAGTTTCAAGCTCTTGGAAATGCTTAGAAAATTAAGCTACCTCTAGTCTTAATTCAAGCTTCTAATTAATTTCATGCTATGGTACCCTTCACGCCCCAACAAGTTTACATGTCCAACATTATGCTTGCAAACATCCAAAGAAAATATTTAAGAGTTAACTCAACATTGGAACATGTCAAGATTAAGACTATGTTTGCTTAGCCATGAGCAATTGGAAGGGGATCCAAAATATCCCCATGCAAGAAGTGACAATTTGCATTATATCACAAGACCATTACATGTCACAAGACCAAGGAAGTGAACCCACAATGATGCATCTATATACTAAATATCATATTTTTCAAAATGTTGCCAAAAAGGTAGTAGCATTGACCACAAGAGCTGTCAAAACACAAGCCAACAAATTGGTACAAGGATTGAGGGCAATGTAGAGTGCTGCAGAAAAAAGACAGTATGGGAAAGTAGTGCAGAAAAATGCAGCATAACAACATACATGGAAATGGAAAGAAAGAGAGTGACATGAGAAAAGGTGGAAAGAAACATTTCTCCATGAAAAAATCTGATATCTTGAGAGAAGGGAAAACCCTAGAGTGTTGAGATAAGAAGGAGAGGGGGGCTGCAAACAAGAGAGAATTATGGAGAAACATTGAAAACCAGAAAAAATAGAGAGAGTAAGAAACCCTAAAAACCAGAAAAATAGAGAGAAAGAAAACCAGCAAAATCAAAAGACTTCCATAGAAACACAAGAGAACCTTTGAGAAGAAGAACTTTCACAATATAGAGTGAAGAGTGAAAAGCACATCCAACCAAAATCAGTGGAGGTTTTGCAAGAAGGATAAAAAGCTCTTGGGTATCCATTTCGTCAAACTTTTCTCTCTTTATATTTTGCTTGTGTATTCTTTTATTTCCTCTTTTAAATGTTGTTGTACTGTGTATATCATGTAAGGTCCTAAGAGAAACCAAGGAACCTCTGTAAGAACCTTAAGAACAAAAAGAACAAAGAAAAAAGTTCGGTTTTTTCACCCAGCAGGGCTGACACGGGCCGTGTCGTATGACATGGGCGGCCGTGTCAGCCCGCTGTTTGATTTTTTTCTTCGCGCACGCCCCCAGGTGTGCTGACACGGGTCGTGTCGTGTGACACGGGCGGCCGTGTCAGCCCGCTGTTTACCTCAAAAAATCATTTTTTCTGGGCACTTTTTGACAATGACGGTCGTGTCAGCCCGCTGTTTACCTCAAAAAATCATTTTTTCTGGGCACTTTTTGACACGGGCCGTGTCAGCCTGCTGTTTTGCCTCAAAAACTCATTTTGTATGCACTTTTTGACACGGGTCGTGTCATCCAACACTTTTTTCCTTGTTCAAGACGTCTAACCCTATGTGATTGTATAGCCATTTGTATGTGGATATTGTTGGTCATTTATGACCTTTGTTGCCAAAAACCATTTTCAAAAACAAACTCTCGATTTTATCGAGCCATTTTCAACCTTGTAAGTCCATTGCCTTGTGCATCGCCATCGACCTTGTTCGTATTGCTTCAAATATTTTTTTTACAAAAAATAAACCTTGATCCAACATCAAGTGATACTTTTTCCTCATAAAAATCCAAAATACGATAAATATATGATTAAGTTTATACACCATGGACTTTAAAGTGGTGGAGAAGGAATGAGAATGGAACCCTCCTACACTCGTTCCAAATATTTTGAATACAAGGCGCTCGACTTGGTTATTCGAAACATTCATCTCCATCCAAAGTCTTTTGTGTAATCTTAGTCAAAAACAATTTCTCTTCAAAAACCTAAAAACAACACCAACTCATCAAACTATTTTTCGCCTTAGGGCATCAATCCGAAAACCCTTTTTTAAGGTATAAAATCAACCAACAAACAATCTTTTCATAAGCCTCCGAACTACAAAGCTCTGATTCTTCACTTCTTTTAAGTGAGGATACGTAGGCACAAGAGCCATAATCCTTGGTGAGCATTAAAATAAAAACCAACCTCTCCTTTCTTTTAAGCAAGCACACTTTTAATAAAAACACCCATTCACGCTAAACAACCTAGAGGGTTCCCATCAAGTACGATGGATGCGAGGGGGCACTAATACCTTCCCCTCGTATAACCGACTCCCGAACCCTAAGACTTGGTTGCGATGACCATGCTCTTTTCCCAAAGGTTTTATCGCTATTTCCCTTTCCTTCCTTGAGATAAATAAAATCCGGTGGCGACTCTGTGTCATTTTTCACGTAGCGACACAGGTTCATAGTGAAGGCCTTGAGCTCAAGAGTTTAAGATTCAGAGGAAGATGAAGAAGAAAAAGAAGACGAAGAAGCCGCTCATGCAATGGAAACTGACCACAATAATGCTGAACAAGATAATAGTGGGTGGTTGGATCAATCATCTCCTATAGATCCCTATGCAAATTAGGGATGGGGTGAATGGCCATAAACAGGACGAACATCTCTAAGTTCAGCCTATATGCCTTCAACAAATGCCTGGAACCAGGAAGAGTCCTACTACATGCCTCCTTCTCCTCCGCGTCCCCAACAAAATAATGATGAATTTCTTGAGATGTTGAGAAACATGCAGCTCCAACAACAAAAGTTTGCTACCGCTCAATAGGAACGGTACACGGCTTTGCATAACCAGATTCAGGCTCAGACTGAGAACTTTAATTGATTCGCCCACACCATCATTGTACATTTTGATACTATGGCTGAAACTTCTGCGAGTCAGAATCGAGCTCTTACGATAAATTTCAACATTCTCAACAGGGGTGTTTTGGAACTCACTGAGCGATTGGATGAGCAACAACTACCACCACCTCCAGACTATCATTTCAGAGGGAAGGGCCATCCATTTAGAGGGAGGATACCTTGAGGATGATGTTGTTTAATTTTAGTGCATATCATGTGTTCTTTTGTTCATCTCATTTTATGTTTACCTATTTTTATGTTTGTTTATTTGTTTAAGACTTGGAGAAATTTTGGAACATGGTGTTTGTTTAATGCACTTCACTTTTTCTCTATGTTTCTCATCCTATTTATCTTCATATTTCTTCCACTAACATCATTTTATATGGATGTTTGTTAATGTGTATTTGTTGTAAAGTATGTGATTATGTTCAATTGGATATATTGTGTTTTCTTTGACCTTGTGCTTCTCTCTTTTTGATGTTTCCAAAGGGGGAGAAGAAACTAAGCAAAAATTAGTAATTCATCTCATAAAGATTGGTCATATTTTTAGATTGTCTCTCGGAAGAATGCATAAAATCAGGGGGAGGATGATACTACTCAAAGTACTCGATAAGCTAAAGATTTTGCTACTGTTTTGCCATCATCAAAAAGGGGGAGTATAAAGTTTCTCAATCCATATTTTAATGATGTCAAAACGTGTCTAGTCTGTACTTTGTAATTTGGACGGTATCATCGAGTCTTAGTCTGCATTCATAGTTTTCCAGTGCATAAAAATATTTCAAAAACATGAGTCAATTCATATAGAAGAGCAGCATATGTGTTTTGTGTGTATTTGATCATTTTAGGAGACTTATGTATGCATAATTATTGTTTAGCTAGACCAAACTATGTGCAAAAAGTCATTTTTGGGAGTTTCGGGTGCTTGAGTCGACTCATGTAATGTGAATTATAAGCTTCTGCTCTCAGGTGTGCTCGCGTCGATCTTTCGGTTGACTCATACAGGTTAGTATTTGCATTTTTAATTTTTGGGCAAGTTTGCGTCGACGCATGAACCTGTTCCAGTCGACGCACATATTCAATTTACGCACAATTCTGCAATCGGGTGTGCTCAGGTCGACCCCCTTCTTTCCTTAGGTCGATCGTTCGCTCGAGTTACACTATTTTTTTGATCTGTCTCATTTTAAAATTATTTTTATGGTTGTTAATTGATCTTAGCATCATATATATTCTTTTTGGCTCATCATTTTCCATAACAACAAGAAAAGTGAAATATTGACACTACATTTTTCTCATCCTCTTTCTTGCATTTTCTCAACAACTACACATAACAATTTGTGTTGATCATTTTGCATCATTGAGGTGATAACATCCAAACATAGGACATTGTATCAGGTTTGGGTTGAGATTTTGGTGTTTTTTTCTTGAATAAAACCGTTAGAGTTTTATCCTCCAAGAATCTTGAGGTTTTGGGGGGGTTTTTGCACAAATCATTTCTTCACAGATTCAGTCGAGCGAAGGTGTTGCACCCCAAAATTTGCCCTCACAATACAAGACTTTGTGTTCCAAGAAGGTTCACAAGGTTCACAAAATTCATAATTGGTCAGAAGAGTTGACAATTCCCTCAGACAATGCACCTCCTAAGCAGTGCATCCAAAACTAGGGTTTTGACTTTAATCAGGCTAAATGGACTTCCAAGACTTCAAGTGAGCTTCATAACATCTTATATGTGTATAAGAACCCCCATGTCAAGTTTCAAGACTTTTCTCAAAAGTTTGCTCAGTCAGATGATCAGATAAGTCAAAAGCAGTCAATGCAGTTAAAAGGTCAAACTGAGGTCAACTGTGGTCGAACCAAAGTCAAACTTCATGATTTTTTGCCAACATCAAGTATATGAAGTAAAATTCATCATTTTATCAAGGGTTGATCATGATTCATCAAGGAGATTCCAGATCATCAATAATCAGGAGTTTCTAAATTAGGGTTTCCTCAGTAAAAGTCAACTGAACTTTGACCAGGCATAACTTTCACATACTTCATCACCAAGTCTCCATCCAAAGCTCATTTTGAAGGAAATTGAATTCTCTACAACTTTGATGTTGAAGGTTAAGCCCAAAAATGCTTTATTTGAAAGATATGATCTAAGACATTATAGGTCATTTCAAAAGTCAACAAAAAGTCAACAACTTCAAAAGGGCATAACTTGAGATTGGTAAATGATATGGACCTGAAACCAATGGGGTTGTTTAGAGGACTCTTCAAGCTTTCCAAAAAGTCCAAGAACACCATCATACCTTTAAAATTGAGAGAAATGTGCCCTTGCAAAGTTGGGCAATTTTGTGATGGTTTATGTTGAAAATGGAGGCTTAGAAGTATTTCTTTCCAAATGGGCTGCCTAATTTATGACCCAATCCATCTCATAACATGGTGCACGACCCAATTGACCAAAATTCATCATTTTTATTATTTTTTATTTATTTATTATTGATTTAATTCATAAAAATCATTTTAAATAAATAAAAAAATATAAAAATCTATTTTTGGGTGAAGATTTTGTTTCTAGAAATTCATAATCATTGATTGAATTAGAATGAGAAGGAAATCATGTGATCTCTCCCAAATTATTATTTTTTATTTATTTATTATTGATTTAATTCATAAAGATCATTTTAAATAAATAAAAAATATAAAAATCTATTTTTGGGTGAAGATTTTGTTTCTAGAAATTCATAATCATTGATTGAATTAGAATGAGAAGGAAATCATGTGATCTCTCCCAAATTATTATTTTTTATTTATTTATTATTGATTTAATTCATAAAAATCATTTTAAATAAATAAAAAATATAAAAATCTATTTTTGGGTGAAGATTTTGTTTCTAGAAATTCATAATCATTGATTGAATTAGAATGAGAAGGAAATCATGTGATCTCTCCCAAATTATTATTTTTTATTTATTTATTATTGATTTAATTCATAAAAATCATTTTAAATAAATAAAAAATATAAAAATCTATTTTTGGGTGAAGATTTTGTTTCTAGAAATTCATAATCATTGATTGAATTAGAATGAGAAGGAAATCATGTGATCTCTCCCAAATTATTATTTTTTATTTATTTATTATTGATTTAATTCATAAAAATCATTTTAAATAAATAAAAAATATAAAAATCTATTTTTGGGTGAAGATTTTGTTTCTAGAAATTCATAATCATTGATTGAATTAGAATGAGAAGGAAATCATGTGATCTCTCCCAAATTATTATTTTTTATTTATTTATTATTGATTTAATTCATAAAAATCATTTTAAATAAATAAAAAAATATAAAAATCTATTTTTGGGTGAAGATTTTGTTTCTAGAAATTCATAATCATTGATTGAATTAGAATGAGAAGGAAATCATGTGATCTCTCCCAAAATAGCAAGCACTCATGATCAAATATTTGAAATTTATACAATGATCTTTTTGAATATTTTTGGATCAAATATCCACACAACACATCAATGATTCTGACCTAAATCCATCACACATATATACTAAGCACAAACATAACCCTAGACACGAATTTTGCAGCAGCCTAAAGGTAAGATCAAAAGCACAAAAATCTTTCAAAAAGTCATATTCGGGTTCTCAAATTCAGAGCATTGCAAGGATGTTTAGAATGAACTCTAGAACGATTCTGGGTGGTTCAATTGGATTTTCATTGCAGGAACAAGAATTCACCATGATTAGGGTTTTCGGCCCTCTTTAGGGTTTCACGATTTTCAAATGATAAATGGATTTGAAAAACATAGGACGATTGAAAAACTCAGTAGCAATACAATGGTGCAATCAATTTTGTGAAATTTTGCCGTTTGGATGAAGTTTGTGTTTCGCAGGGTGGAAGAACTCGTAACAATATTCGTAGGAGAAAACGTTGCAAAATCCGCAGCCTGATGGTTGTTGTGCTTCCTGGAAATCAAGCTGGCCTGGGTTCAAACCTCAGCCAGGTAAGTTTCCGCTTTTTTTTTCTTTCCTTTTATTTGATTTAAATATTATAATATTAAAAATTAAATATATTATGTATATTTCTCAATAATAAATAAATAATAATAAAATATGTCTGTTTTCTTTAATTTTAAAAAATATGTTTTTTTTTTTCACAAATTTTGTTTCTATATTTTATGTCTAAATTGTAATATAAATTAGAAAATTTTTGTATATAACTAAATCCTATTTTTTTATATAAACCCTAAAAACTTATTTCTCATATAAACCCTAATTTCATAAAACTCTAAAAATATTTTTTAAATACAAATCTAATCCTATTTTTTTTTAATGTTATTTTCTAATATAATTATTACATATGTATGTTTACTATAATTCTTACAATTTTTTGTAAATATACTTATAAATATTTTTTTTACATAACTTTAGTTTATAAATAATTGTGCTTATAATAATTAGATTTTTTGTAGTAACTTCATGATTAAAATATAATTTAATAATTTGTAAATTAAAACAATTGTTTATTCATATTTGTTTTTTTAGTTGATTATATTAAAAAATTGTTAATTTCTTATTATTATAATATTTGGATTAATTCTGTTTATTCTTATTTACTAACCCATTTATATTCTAATCATGCTTATTATTTTGTTAAAAATTGCTTACTAACCCCCTTTATTATTTATTATTGCTTATTTATATTTTATTTATCTTTGCTATTTAATTATTTTGCTTATTATTTTGTAATTGTTTCTTGGATGTAAAGTTGTTTAATTATTTAATTATTATTATGGTTAGTAATTAGGGAGTGTAACAACATGTATGTAATATTAAAATAAATTTAGATCACTTTTAAATAAAGATAATTAAAATAAACACGTCACACACGTAAGTCGATTTTAATCGCCGTCTCACTTCCTAAGGATATCCCTCAAGTTGCCTACGAATAATGGTTAAGTGGGGTGTATAAAGCAAGTCCCTCAAATAGAAAAATCATCAAAGTCCCTTATGGTTGCCTTTACGAATCGAGTCCCTTTCGAAAAATGATGATGGTCCCTTATATGTGCTTATTACATCCCACAATGGCCTTCAAAGTCAAATTGTCCCTCACATGTCCCTTAACATCCAAAGTAAGGACTACCTACTCCATTATAGTAGGGATAGTCTTACTAAAGGAAAGAATGAAGAATAAGAAAGACCTTTAAACATTAGGGTAGGTTACTCCTAGGTGCTTGCTCACTTCAAAACTGTTTCGCACTTAAACAAATTTTCAACAAGTTTTCAAACAAGTTCTTAACACATCCTTACATGGATTATTTATTAACTATTCTGAAAATTTTCTATTCACACACTACAATTTCAAAACAATTCAAAAGTGAGCTTAAGTACCTAAGAGCCCATGGATAACCATGGATGAAAAGGGTGCTAACACCTTCCCTTTTCATAACCTACCCCCCGGACCCAAAATATTCTCTAAGGTCTTTCCTGTTCTTTTATAACCTTTCCTTATGGATAAAATAAAAGTCGGTGGCGACTCTTGCTATCCGCAACATTGTTTAAAGTCAGTTCTCCCACCGTGTTACAGAACTGGCGACTCTGCTGGGGATTTATTTAAGAGGGGTACCCTTAGGAATTAAGATCACTTTAAATTGTTTGCCTTGTTTGCTTTATTATTATATTGTTGGGGTGCTCTTATGTGTGAAAGGTCCTAACCCGGATCTAGTGTACCTTAGGTAAATGGCAATAGACCAAGGAAACTGTACGACGTATATCGATACGGTTGATCTGGTGGCCATAGTTAGTGCGACTTCTTGGTTGGTGCTTATATTCCTTAAGTCAAGTTGAGGATAATATTGAGGCTGCCATATGTTGTCAATGCACTAACTGACTTTTAGAACCCTAGTTAACTCATCTTGGCCTTTAGAAAGTAGTGAGGTAACCGGCTTTGGTGCAGACTGAAGTTGGTTGACACTCGATACTACGCTCATTGAGATCTTAAACTTGGAGGGTTTTGGTTGGCAAGTAAGTTGCCTTCTGAACAACCACCCTTGTGAAGGATCAATGATATTGAGATCCCTTAGAACCTGGTTACTTTTGTAGGACAGGATGAACCATCTAACTTCAGGGGAGGGTACTTGCCTTTGAACCTCATGCAAGCCTTTAAACCTAGGGCTATGGTGTGACTTGTTTGTGTGTGCCACATGTTTGTGATTGAGCATGACATCATGACATCATCATGCATCATAAGCATATCATTTTCCCTAACCATTTCAAGGACCAAAGGATTTATCTTTGTTCTTTGTTGCAGGTCATGGCTTCTGCTCGTAGAAACACCATCAGGATCAACTTTGTAGGGATACCTGCTAAGCTCAAGGAGTTGGTTTCCCTAGTGCCTGATCATTCCCAGTTCAACAAGAGACATGGTCACTTATTGGATCTAGTTACTTCAGGATTCAGTGAAGACATGATGAGTGTGCTGTTTCAGTTCTTTGACCCTAAGCACCATTGCTTTACATTTCCTGATTATCAGCTGGTTCCAACCATGGAGGAGGTCTCTAAACTTCTGGGTATACCTGTTCTTGATCAGAAGCCATTCACAGGCTTAGAGAAGGAGCTTAAACCAGAAGTTATTGCTGCAACTCTACATCTGAAGAAGTCTGACATTGTTCTAGAGACGAGAAGTGGAGTTAAAGGTATTCTTGCCAAAGTATTAGTGGATAAAGCTCAAATGTTCTTGAAGGCTATGAGCTACGATGCTTTTGAGGAGATCTTAGCCTTATTGATTTATGGCTTAGTGTTGTTCCCCAATCCTGATCAGTTCATAGACGTTCATGCCATCAACATATTCCTGAGTCACAATCCAGTGCCTACCTTACTTGGAGACATCCTACATTCTCTTCACACCCGTACTACAAGGGCAAGAGGAACTTTGATGTGCTGCATACCTTTACTTTCTAGGTGGTTTATTTCTCACCTTCCTCGCTCAGTAATGAAGAATGAGCAAGGGTTCAGATGGTCCAAGAGGATCATGTCACTTTCTCACTCAGACATCCATTGGTGCTCCAGATCTATGGAGAATGTCACCATCATTGACCGTTGTGGGGAGTTTCCTAATGTGCCACTTCTAGGCATAAGAGGAGGCATCACCTACAACCCATCTCTAGCTTTACGACAGTTTGGTTACGCCCGGAGCGATGGTCCACATGACATGTTGATTCAGGGCATTGTGTTTGATTACGACAACGATCTTCAGGGTTACCGTCAGAGATTCATCCGAGCTTGGGGAAAGGTAAACAGGATTGATAGCAAGACACTGGAACCTAAGTACACTATTCCTATGGAGGCTTATCTCAGATGGGTACGATCTCGTGCTCAGACACTCATGATGCCATATCCTGCCGTCCTACCAGTTACCATGGAACCTGTTGCTGAAGGAGACACAGCTTATACCATCCTTCACCCAGACATGCCTACTGATATGGAAGACTTGCAGAGATCATGGATCCAGCTGAAAGAGCAAAGGGATACTTTCGAGGCTCATTACAAAGCAAGCCAAGCAAGGATCCTAGAGCTAACAAAGCTACTTCATGAGGAACGAAACCTCAACTCATACCTCAACACCAAGAGGAAACGTCCATGGGAGACTTAAAACCCCATCTTTTGTACTTATTTCGTTTTCATTTTTTGTAAGCCTAAAAGGCAAAACAAGTTATTACTAATAAAAAGTTACTTTCTTGTTTGTTTAAGCAAATTTAAATCCTGCGGTCCTTGAAAACATTGCATATGCATTCCCATATCATTGCATCACAGGTTTATAATTGTGCACAGGTTTCTCATCTTCTCGCTGTTTATTTCAGCAATGGCTCTTGAGCAATCAGTTAAGGATCTCCAGGCACAGAATGCACAGTTCCAAGAGCTGATCCTGAACCTATCCAAGGGGCAGGATGAATTGAAGACACTGCTGGCCAAGAAGACTAAGAAGGCTAGAAGGTCTGCTGGGTTGCTCAACATGGGAAGAAGGTTCAAAGGTCCTGTCAAGACCAAGGAACATGTTGAAGACTATGAATCTGAAGAATCTGAGCAGGAGAGAGGCAGTCTCCACAACACTATGGGGGACTCTGATTCTGAGGCTAACTACTACCATGAGCCTAACGAAGACAAATTCAAGATGCTGGTGGATAGAATGGATGCTATGGAATTACAGAAATCATCTGGGCTAGATTTTGAGGATTTGAGCTTGATATCTGGGGTGGTCATACCCATTGGGTTCAAAGCTCCTACATTTGTTGTCTATGATGGGGTCTCTTGTCCCAAATTGCATCTGAGGTCTTATGTCAGAAGAATGCAACCCCACACTGCTGATAAAAAGTTGTGGATCCATTTCTTTCAAGAGAGTTTATCTGGAGCTCAGCTAGAGTGGTATTATCAGTTGGAGAGCGTCAACATCAGAGATTGGAATGACCTTGCTGAAGCTTTCTACAAGCAGTATCAATACAATGCTGACTTAGCCCCCACTCGCATGCAGCTTCAAAGCATGTCTATGGGTGCCAAAGAAAGCTTTAAGGAGTATGCTCAGAAGTGGAGAGACTTAGCTGGAAGAGTTCAACCCCCTTTGACTGATAGGGAGTTGGTTGATATGTTCATGTGTACGCTGAATGGTCCGTTTTACAGTCATCTCATTGGAAGCTCATCATCTGGCTTCACTGAGTTGATCATGACAGGAGAGCGAGTAGAGAATGGTATCAAGAGTGGTAAGATCCAAATGGGCACTTCTTCATCAGGTGCTGCAAAGAAGCCTCCCACTGGGAAGAAAGAATCTAATGCTGTGTATGGTCCGCCTGATCGTAACAGAAGGCATCAGTCTGTTAGTGCAGTTCATATTTCAAATCCAACTCCTGCAACAACAGAGCAGCCTCAAGGCAACCAACAGAGGGCTAGGAGACAGTTCACGAAGATCAACATGTCAATGGCTCAGGCATTGCAACACTTGTTGAAGGCTGAACTTATTACCCTGAGGGAGGCTCCTCAGAATCCCAATGTTACCTCTCCCAAGTACAATCCCAATGCACGATGTGCATATCATTCAAACTGTCCAGGACATGATACCAATAACTGCTGGGTCTTGAAGAACAAAATTCAGGATATGATTGATGCTGGAGAAATTGAGTTTGATCCACCAGGTACTCCAAATGTGATTACAGCTCCAATGCCAAATCACGAGAAGACTGTCAACGCCATTGATGAAGATATTGATGAAGATCTGCATGTCTATTCAGTTATGGAGTTGAGCACACCATTGTCTGTTATCAAAAAGAGGCTAGTACAAGCTGGGATCTTTCCAGGTTGTCATGAAGATTGTCTATATTGTACCTATAAGCCGGATAGTTGCTTCATTTTGAGAGATGGGATTCAACGTCTCATGGATAAATATACTATAGTGTTTGAAAGAAGACCAGCATCTGTAGAAAGTATGGTGGATCATCTGACTCAGGGTAAGAAGATTGAAGAGGTTGACATGGTTGACAAAGTACCACTAAGAATCACTTCAAAGGGTCCCATTAAAATCACTCATCAGGGCCCAATCAAGATTACTGCTGAAGGTCCTGTGAAAGTTGTCGCTGAAGCCAAAGTAGCTCCTCTGATCATTACCACTCCTGGTCCTATTTCTTATACATCTGACAAAGCTGTGCCTTGGCACTATGGGTCTGATGTTTACATCCATGGTGTCAAGCAGGAGCCTTTACCTGATATGCCTGTTGACATTGATAATATTGCTGGATCTAGCAAGATCACTCGTAGTGGAAGAGTCTTCTCTCCTCCAGTTGCTTCTAAGAGTGCAGTTACTCCTGCTGTTACTTCCACCACTGATGCTCGGGGCAAGGGTCCTGTTATTGAGCCTGTATCTACTGATGTGCCAGCTGCTGATGACCTCTCTAAGCAGATGGAAGAAGTATTGAAAATCATTCGCAAGAGTGATTATGATATTGTTGATCAGCTGGGGCATACTCCCTCAAAGATTTCTATGCTCTCCCTGTTATTATGTTCTGAGGCTCATGCCAAGTCATTGATCAAGTTTCTAAAGATGGCTCATGTACCCAGTGCAATTTCTGTGGATCAGTTTGAGAATTGTGTTGCTCACCTGACCTATGACAACGGGTTAGGATTTTCTGATGCTGACTTGACCCCTGCCAAGAGGGATCATAACAGGGCCTTGCATATTTCAATTGAATGCAGGGGCACTACCCTGTCTCATGTGCTGATAGACAATGGTTCCTCTCTGAATGTGTTGCCTAAGGAAGTCCTGAACAAGCTGAGTCCTAAAGATACGGTATTGAAGCCCAGTAATATTGTGGTAAAGGCTTTTGATGGTTCTAGAAGAGTAGTGCATGGGGAAATTGATCTTCCAATCAAGGTTGGCTCTCAGGTGTTTACCGCTACATTCTAGGTGATGGATATTCGTCCTTCGTACTCATGTCTGCTTGGTCGTCCCTGGATCCATGGGGCAGGTGCGGTGACCTCCACATTACATCAAAAGTTGAGATATCCGGTGAATGGAAAAGTTGTTACTGTTTTTGGAGAGGAAGAATACCTTGTCAGCCATGTAAACACTTTCAAGTATCTGGAAGTAGAAGGCGAATACATTGAAACTCCATGTCAGTCATTTGAAGTGGTTCCCTGGGCTGTTAAGGATTGTGTGACTCCTCCTGCTGTGAAGAAGGTTCCTGTGGCCATCAGAAACCCTCCAACAATGGCAATGGCCTCCCTCAATGATGCAAAAGCTATGGTGGAAGAAGGTGGTTGTACTATTTGGGGTCAGCTTCCTGATATTCCATACAAGTCTGACAAGTTTGGTTTGGGTTTCACTGCAGACTCCCAGAAGGCTGTTCGTCGTGCTCGTGCTGTTCGTATCACCAATCAAGGGGTTATCAATGCTGTGGGAGATCAGGATGAAGACTACAACTTGGAGGCATGGATTTTTCCTACTGTGGGTGCTGGACTCAATAATTGGAAAGCTGAAGATGTTATCCCTATCTCCTTTAGTCAGGAGTAAATACTATTACTGTGTTATGTTTTTAAATTTATAATTTCTGGAACAATTAAAACTTTCAAGCCATGTGCCTTACCCGGGGCACAATGGTGTGCTTGTTACGGGTCATCATTTCATTTGCATACTTCATTCAATAAAATCAGTGGACGTTTCGTTTTCGTAAATATTGTGTTCCTTGTCCTTCTTTTTCCTTTTATTTTTGCTTTATCAGCTATGTGTTCTTACACACACCCACGTCACTAAAATGCCGATCCTCATCCACTCTGGATCCAGTTGATAACAGTTCTACTATTGCCAATTACAATTTCGAGAATCCGATCTATCAAACTGAAGACGGAAACGAGGACGATTGTGAAATACCTGTAGAGCTTGCTAGGTTGTTACAACAAGAAGAGAAAGCTATACAGCCACATGAAGAGCCAGTCGAAGTTGTGAATCTGGGAACTGAAGAAAACAGAAAAGAGGTCAAGATAGGGGCTGATTTAGAGGACAGTGTCAAGAGCAGGTTGATTCAGATGCTACGTGACTATGTGGAGATCTTTGCTTGGTCTTATGAAGATATGCCAGGGTTGGATACAGACATTATGGTTCACCGTTTGCCAGTGAAAGAAGATTGTCGTCCAAAGAAGCAGAAGGTTCGTCGTATGCGTCCTGAAATGTCAGAAAAGATCAAAGCAGAGGTAATGAAACAGTTCAATGCAGGGTTCTTGGCCGTAACTTCTTATCCTCAGTGGGTTGCAAATGTGGTACCAGTTCCTAAGAAAGATGGTAAGGTACGTATGTGTGTAGACTACAGAGATCTGAACAAGGCTAGCCCTAAAGATGATTTTCCACTTCCTCATATTGATATTCTGGTAGACAACACTGCTCAGCATAAGGTATTCTCTTTTATGGATGGTTTCTCTGGTTACAATCAAATCAAGATGGCACCTGAAGATATGGAGAAGACTACATTTGTGACACAGTGGGGCACCTTTTGCTATAAGGTAATGCCATTTGGTTTGAAGAATGCAGGGGCAACATATCAGCGTGCTATGGTGGCTTTGTTTCATGATATGATTCATCATGAGATAGAGGTATATGTGGATGATATGATAGCCAGGTCTCAGAATGAAGAACAACATCTTGATCATCTGCACAAGTTGTTTGAGAGGTTCAAGAAATACAGGTTGAGATTAAATCCAAACAAGTGTACTTTTGGAGTTAGATCTGGAAAGCTCCTGGGTTTCATTGTCAGTGGAAAAGGTATTGAAGTGGATCCTGCAAAAGTGAAAGCTATACGAGAGATGCCAGCTCCCCGTACTGAGAAGGAGGTTAGAGGTTTCTTGGGACGATTGAACTACATTGCAAGATTTATTTCCCAATTAACTACCATCTGTGAGCCAATCTTCAAGTTGTTGAAGAAAGATCAGGTGATGGAATGGAATGATGAGTGCCAGACTGCCTTTGATGAAATCAAGAGATATTTGCCAGAACCTCCAATTTTAATGCCACCAGTTGATGGAAGACCCTTGATTATGTATTTAACAGTATTAGACAACTCAATGGGGTGTGTATTGGGGCAACATGACGAGTCTGGTCGAAAAGAGCAGGCAATATACTACCTTAGCAAAAGTTTACCGACTGTGAAACAAGATACTCACTGCTCGAGAAAACTTGCTGCGCTTTGGCATGGGCTGCTCGCCGACTAAGACAGTATATGTTGACCCATACTACCTTGTTGACTTCGAAAATGGCGCCAATCTGAACAACACTATGATTACTGATCTCTGTACGCAGTTCAAGATTAAGCATCATAACTCTTCTCCGTATCGTCCAAAGATGAATGGGGCAGTTGAAGCTGCTAATAAGAACATTAAGAAGATTGTACAGAAGATGACTGTTACTTCCAAGGATTGGCACGAGATGTTACTATTTGCTCTGCATGGTTATCGCACTACAATACGTACTTCAACAGGGGCAACCCCATTCTCCTTAGTCTATGGTATGGAAACAGTTCTGCCTATTGAAGTTCAGATCCCCTCCTTAAGAATTATGAAGGATGCAGGCTTGGATGAAGATGAGTGGATTCAGACTCGACTTGACCAGATAAATTTGATTGATGAGAAAAGGTTAGCAGCAGTTTGTCATGGCCAGATGTACCAGAAACGGATGATCAAAGCTTTTGACAAGAAGGTTAAGCCAAAGGTATATCAGGCTGGTGACTTGGTAATCAAGCGTATCATATTACCACAGGGTGATCCTAGGGGCAAGTGGACTCCAACATATGAGGGACCATTTGTAGTCAAGACAGTGTTTTCAGGAGGTGCCATGATACTGACTACAATGGATGGTGAAGACTTCCCACAACCTGTAAACGCAGACATAGTTAAAAAATACTACGCATAAAAAGAGACCCGCTAGGTTGACAGGCCTAGGCAAAAATAAGGGCATCCCGGCAAACCAAAAGGGTTTGGGCAAAAATTAGGGATATATATATAAAAAGATGTACACCCGGCAAGTCGAAAACCTGAAAAGGCGGCTTGGGCAAAAAAGGGTATCCCGGTGGATTGAAAACCTGAAAGGGCAATCCAGGCAAAAGTTAGGGATTAAAGCGTATGACTATGTCTCGTTTGGATCACTCATGAAACTGCAACCAGTTGTATTACTTACTCAAGCTCAAACAGATAAAGCTCAATCCAATCGTTTCCGTCTCAACAGCAAGAAGATGAGATACTTGAGTGGCAATAGTAGAATTGAAACTCAATAGGATTATTTCCCACATAGCTGATTCTTTTTGTAAAACTTCATGACAAAATTCTCTTACTAGGGTTTATGTCTCCTTGTACAAACTTACCCGTGTATGGGTCACTTTTGATATAAATAAACCCCATCTTTTGAATCCAGATTTACTTTTACCCTATTTACATAAGCGAAACGTCCATTGGTTGTGTTTGAATGTATGTATGCCTTTGAATATGATTGATGTTTACCAGAAATGCATGAAAATGCAGTAATAGTATTTACTAAGGACGAACGAGGGAAGGATTTCAACGAAGCTTCGCCGGTTCATCTTTACAAGGCAGTTACAAACCATCAGTAGGACTAATCCATTTTCACAAAGTCTAATCTCCCCTGGAATTTATATCCATTTCTTTTATCCTCATACGGATATACGGGAAATTACTTTCCAATAAGGGCACGATGAACGAAGACGGGATGTTATACTTACCCTACTATCAAACGAAAACGAAGGTTATCTATACCTTGTTATCCCTAACAACGGGAGGTTATCTATACCTTGTTATCCCCAGCAGGCGGAGGGTTATATATTCTTCAACAACGAATCGGGATTTATTTTTTTCTTGGCCAGCAGTTGTTATACAAGGATATCCAGACACTTCCAGCAGTGTCATAGCATACATACATCATTTACATCATACCATAACATATGTGTCTATAGTACATTACCTAAGTGCATCATGTCATACATGCATACATAAAGCATAAACTAATGTTGTTATACAGAATGCTACCTTGTTTTCAGGTTAATTATCCAACAAACAATCTTATGATCTTTGGGACTGCTTTATTGTAACCTCAGGGTTACTTTATCCTCCTGATGAGCTTCTTATTACTTTGGGACTGCTTTATTGTAACCTCAGGGTTATTTTATCCTCCTGATAGCCTCTCATGACTTCAAGACTGCTTTAGAGCTACTGATTGCTCTATCCTCCTGAAATCATCCTATTACTTCAAGACTGCTTTAGAGCTACTTATTGCTCTATCCTCATGAGGTCATATTACTACTTCAAGACTGCTTTAGAGCTATTCATTGCTCTATCCTCCTGAAGCCATCTAATTATTTCAAGACTGCTTTAGAGTTATCCATTGCTCTATCCTCCTGAAATTACATTATTATTTCAAGACTGCTTTAGAGCTATCCGTTGCTCTATCCTCCTGAAATCATTACTTCAAGAATGCTTTAGAGCTATTGATTGCTCTATCCTCCTGAAGACATATTACATTATTATTTCAAGACTGCTTTAGAGCTATCCGTTGCTCTATCCTCCTGAAATCATTACTTCAAGACTGCTTTAGAGCTATTCATTGCTCTATCCTCCTGAAGCCATCTAATTATTTCAAGACTGCTTTAGAGTTATCCATTGCTCTATCCTCCTGAAATTACATTATTATTTCAAGACTGCTTTAGAGCTATCCGTTGCTCTATCCTCCTGAAATCATTACTTCAAGACTGCTTTAGAGCTATTGATTGCTCTATCCTCCTGAAGACTTATCACATTATTATTTCAAGACTGCTTTAGAGTTATCCATTGCTCTATCCTCCTGAAATCGTTACTTCAAGACTGCTTTAGAGCTATTGATTGCTCTATCCTCCTAAAGACATATCACATTATTACTTCAAGACTGCTTTAGAGCTACTGATTGCTCTATCCTCCTGAAATCATCCTATTACTTCAAGACTGCTTTAGAGCTATTTGTTGCTCTATCCTCATGAGGTCATATTACTACTTCAAGACTGCTTTAGAGCTATTCATTGCTCTATCCTCCTGAAGCCATCTAATTATTTCAAGACTGCTTTAGAGTTCTCCATTGCTCTATCCTCCTGAAATTACATTATTATTTCAAGACTGCTTTAGAACCATTCATTGTTCTATCCTCCTGAAATCATATCATTGCTTCAAGACTGCTTTAGGGTTATCGCTATCGATTGCTCTATCCTCATGAAGACGTGCTGTTACATCAGTATTACTCCAGACTCCTGACAGTTCTCATTATACTACTGAAGAACTTTCCCCTAGTGGCATCTTTAAGCCCACTCAATCATGTTCAACCAACCATCAATATCACTCCATGCACTGGTGAGTGCAAATTTTTGGGCTTTTGTGTTCAATCCCCTTCAACCTTCCAGGTTACGACTGGCAAATATACCAATCTAACCCCTCAGGTTTCAGAAAATTGAACAGGGGCAGCTGTTGCACCCCAAAATTTGCCCTCACAATACAAGACTTTGTGTTCCAAGAAGGTTCACAAGGTTCACAAAATTCATAATTGGTCAGAAGAGTTGACAATTCCCTCAGACAATGCACCTCCTAAGCAGTGCATCCAAAACTAGGGTTTTGACTTTAATCAGGCTAAATGGACTTCCAAGACTTCAAGTGAGCTTCATAAAATCTTATATGTGTATAAGAACCCCCATGTCAAGTTTCAAGACTTTTCTCAAAAGTTTGCTCAGTCAGATGATCAGATAAGTCAAAAGCAGTCAATGCAGTTAAAAGGTCAAACTGAGGTCAACTGTGGTCGAACCAAAGTCAAACTTCATGATTTTTTGCCAACATCAAGTATATGAAGTAAAATTCATCATTTTATCAAGGTTTGATCATGATTCATCAAGGAGATTCCAGATCATCAATAATCAGGAGTTTCTAAATTAGGGTTTCCTCAGTAAAAGTCAACTGAACTTTGACCAGGCATAACTTTCACATACTTCATCACCAAGTCTCCATCCAAAGCTCATTTTGAAGGAAATTGAATTCTCTACAACTTTGATGTTGAAGGTTAAGCCCAAAAATGCTTTATTTGAAAGATATGATCTAAGACATTATAGGTCATTTCAAAAGTCAACAAAAAGTCAACAACTTCAAAAGGGCATAACTTGAGATTGGTAAATGATATGGACCTGAAACCAATGGGGTTGTTTAGAGGACTCTTCAAGCTTTCCAAAAAGTCCAAGAACACCATCATACCTTTAAAATTGAGAGAAATGTGCCCTTGCAAAGTTGGGCAATTTTGTGATGGTTTATGTTGAAAATGGAGGCTTAGAAGTATTTCTTTCCAAATGGGCTGCCTAATTTATGACCCAATCCATCTCATAACATGGTGCACGACCCAATTGACCAAAATTCATCATTTTTATTATTTTTTATTTATTTATTATTGATTTAATTCATAAAAATCATTTTAAATAAATAAAAAAATATAAAAATCTATTTTTGGGTGAAGATTTTGTTTCTAGAAATTCATAATCATTGATTGAATTAGAATGAGAAGGAAATCATGTGATCTCTCCCAAATTATTATTTTTTATTTATTTATTATTGATTTAATTCATAAAGATCATTTTAAATAAATAAAAAATATAAAAATCTATTTTTGGGTGAAGATTTTGTTTCTAGAAATTCATAATCATTGATTGAATTAGAATGAGAAGGAAATCATGTGATCTCTCCCAAATTATTATTTTTTATTTATTTATTATTGATTTAATTCATAAAAATCATTTTAAATAAATAAAAAATATAAAAATCTATTTTTGGGTGAAGATTTTGTTTCTAGAAATTCATAATCATTGATTGAATTAGAATGAGAAGGAAATCATGTGATCTCTCCCAAATTATTATTTTTTATTTATTTATTATTGATTTAATTCATAAAAATCATTTTAAATAAATAAAAAATATAAAAATCTATTTTTAGGTGAAGATTTTGTTTCTAGAAATTCATAATCATTGATTGAATTAGAATGAGAAGGAAATCATATGATCTCTCCCAAATTATTATTTTTTATTTATTTATTATTGATTTAATTCATAAAAATCATTTTAAATAATAAAAAATATAAAAATCTATTTTTGGGTGAAGATTTTGTTTCTAGAAATTCATAATCATTGATTGAATTAGAATGAGAAGGAAATCATGTGATCTCTCCCAAATTATTATTTATTTATTTATTTATTATTGATTTAATTCATAAAAATCATTTTAAATAAATAAAAAAATATAAAAATCTATTTTTGGGTGAAGATTTTGTTTCTAGAAATTCATAATCATTGATTGAATTAGAATGAGAAGGAAATCATGTGATCTCTCCCAAAATAGCAAGCACTCATGATCAAATATTTGAAATTTATACAATGATCTTTTTGAATATTTTTGGATCAAATATCCACACAACACATCAATGATTCTGACCTAAATCCATCACACATATATACTAAGCACAAACATAACCCTAGACACGAATTTTGCAGCAGCCTAAAGGTAAGATCAAAAGCACAAAAATCTTTCAAAAAGTCATATTCGGGTTCTCAAATTCAGAGCATTGCAAGGATGTTTAGAATGAACTCTAGAACGATTCTGGGTGGTTCAATTGGATTTTCATTGCAGGAACAAGAATTCACCATGATTAGGGTTTTCGGCCCTCTTTAGGGTTTCACGATTTTCAAATGATAAATGGATTTGAAAAACATAGGACGATTGAAAAACTCAGTAGCAATACAATGGTGCAATCAATTTTGTGAAATTTTGCCGTTTGGATGAAGTTTGTGTTTCGCAGGGTGGAAGAACTCGTAACAATATTCGTAGGAGAAAACGTTGCAAAATCCGCAGCCTGATGGTTGTTGTGCTTCCTGGAAATCAAGCTGGCCTGGGTTCAAACCTCAGCCAGGTAAGTTTCCGCTTTTTTTTTCTTTCCTTTTATTTGATTTAAATATTATAATATTAAAAATTAAATATATTATGTATATTTCTCAATAATAAATAAATAATAATAAAATATGTCTGTTTTCTTTAATTTTAAAAAATATGTTTTTTTTTCACAAATTTTGTTTCTATATTTTATGTCTAAATTGTAATATAAATTAGAAAATTTTTGTATATAACTAAATCCTATTTTTTTATATAAACCCTAAAAACTTATTTCTCATATAAACCCTAATTTCATAAAACTCTAAAAATATTTTTTAAATACAAATCTAATCCTATTTTTTTTTAATGTTATTTTCTAATATAATTATTACATATGTATGTTTACTATAATTCTTACAATTTTTTGTAAATATACTTATAAACATTTTTTTTACATAACTTTAGTTTGTAAATAATTGTGCTTATAATAATTAGATTTTTTGTAGTAACTTCATGATTAAAATATAATTTAATAATTTGTAAATTAAAACAATTGTTTATTCATATTTGTTTTTTTAGTTGATTATATTAAAAAATTGTTAATTTCTTATTATTATAATATTTGGATTAATTCTGTTTATTCTTATTTACTAACCCATTTATATTCTAATCATGCTTATTATTTTGTTAAAAATTGCTTACTAACCCCCTTTATTATTTATTATTGCTTATTTATATTTTATTTATCTTTGCTATTTAATTATTTTGCTTATTATTTTGTAATTGTTTCTTGGATGTAAAGTTGTTTAATTATTTAATTATTATTATGGTTAGTAATTAGGGAGTGTAACAACATGTATGTAATATTAAAATAAATTTAGATCACTTTTAAATAAAGATAATTAAAATAAACACGTCACACACGTAAGTCGATTTTAATCGCCGTCTCACTTCCTAAGGATATCCCTCAAGTTGCCTACGAATAATGGTTAAGTGGGGTGTATAAAGCAAGTCCCTCAAATAGAAAAATCATCAAAGTCCCTTATGGTTGCCTTTACGAATCGAGTCCCTTTCGAAAAATGATGATGGTCCCTTATATGTGCTTATTACATCCCACAATGGCCTTCAAAGTCAAATTGTCCCTCACATGTCCCTTAACATCCAAAGTAAGGACTACCTACTCCATTATAGTAGGGATAGTCTTACTAAAGGAAAGAATGAAGAATAAGAAAGACCTTTAAACATTAGGGTAGGTTACTCCTAGGTGCTTGCTCACTTCAAAACTGTTTCGCACTTAAACAAATTTTCAACAAGTTTTCAAACAAGTTCTTAACACATCCTTACATGGATTATTTATTAACTATTCTGAAAATTTTCTATTCACACACTACAATTTCAAAACAATTCAAAAGTGAGCTTAAGTACCTAAGAGCCCATGGATAACCATGGATGAAAAGGGTGCTAACACCTTCCCTTTTCATAACCTACCCCCCGGACCCAAAATATTCTCTAAGGTCTTTCCTGTTCTTTTATAACCTTTCCTTATGGATAAAATAAAAGTCGGTGGCGACTCTTGCTATCCGCAACATTGTTTAAAGTCAGTTCTCCCACCGTGTTACAGAAGGTGATTGAAGAATGGGTGATTTGTTCAATCTAGTAGCGGTAACCAGAGGATTATGGAAGAAAGATTTGGGTTTGAACTGTGTGTGATTGAAATCAGCTGAGCTAAAGATTTGAAGACTCTTGGGTTGTTCAGTTGAGTAGATGGAACCAGAGGTTTATTCAACACTTTCGAGGCACTGTATTCGACTTGAATCAAGGGGAGAGAAGACATAATATCAACATCAACAACTAGGCTTGAGTGTGTGGTTATTATTGCTTCTCTTGTACAAACTTTTGCAACAGGATAATACATATCTCAATTCTATTCTAGGATTGAGGGCAAACGTACCTTAAGCGAGGACGAAAGGGGAATTGCCTTAACAAATTCGGTGTTGTTCTCTCTTTCTCTATATCTCTATTTTTGAATTGTTAACATTTGTGCACAATAAATTGTTCGATACAAATTCTGGTGTAGTGTAGTGCTAAAAAGTATTTTGAAAACTCATTACAATCATTTTGATTGTAATTGGAAAAAGTCTGCACTACCATTACTTAGAGACTTTCACTTGGGTGTTTTGCACACCAAGTGCTCGATGAATTGATCGCACACAAACTATTGGTGCTTTTGTCAAGTTAAGTTTAATTTTTACAAGCCATTGGAAATTGCACAACCTTAAGTGATTCTAATTGTATTGATTAGATTTTAAAATATTGATTTGTTTTCTCATTGGATTCGATATTTCATCTTGGCTTATCGCATATCTGATCTTTTCAGTAACGATTCGTTTAGACGACCTAGTTCCTCAGTCGCTTCCGCATAAATTTTAAAAACGAAATTTATTTTAAGCGCCAAATCTGTTTAGAAATTAGTGATCTATTCAACCCCCCTCTAGATTATTGTCGTTGTCTAACACTATCATGATGATTCGATATCTTTGTCTGTTACTTTGCAGATTTGAATACTGTTATTTTATTTTAAGATTTTAGAATATTATGAGAATATTATTTATCCTAGGTGGCGTTCAAGATTGAGGAATCATAGATTCTATTTGAATTTGAAGATGTCGTTTTATAAGTGTGGAGACATTTTAGGAAACTTTGTATTGAAAAAGCTATTCTTGAGCAGAATAAGTTGCAGATTCTGTGTAACAAAGTTGCTGCATTTTTGAAGCCCAAATTCAGTCTAGTTTATGGTTATAAATAGGATTGATTTAACCTAATCAAGGTGTGGAATATACATTGTTGCTTAGTGAGTTTTAGGGTTTGTGTATTTGTGAGCCTCTCTTGTATCGTGTTGATACTAGAGCTGAACTGTTAGCATTGAGTTGTAATTTTTGTTACTGTTGTGATTGAAAGGGAATTGAGAAGGGTCTCATACCTAGGAGAGTCTTAGGTAGAAATCAAGCACGATTAGTGATTAAGTGATAAGATATAAACCGAAGGTTGTTTAGCTTAGAATTAATACTATATAGTGGATTTCATTCCTGGCTTGGTAGCCCCTAAACGTAGGTGTTGTTGTACACTGAACTAGGTTAACAATTACTGTGTGTTTGTTTACTTTCTGCAATTTTTATTGTTCTTATTCTTCTTATTGTTCTTAGTAGATATCAAGTGTCTCAACATCTCTTAGGACATCTGAGATCAACATACCAGAATTTTAGAAACCATCATGCACGTGTTACAAAATTGTGATATAGTGAAATGATCTTTAGAGCTTACTCTTCTACCTAGGTATATCGCAACAAATGAATATCTATCTCAGAGCTGAGTATGTTAAACAAAATTATTGGAATTGACCAATTTTTGTTTAGAATCATAGTAAACATGACATGGCTTGACCAAAATTGACCCTTTTTTCCATGTTTGTCTCTTGGGACTCACGCCTTAGCAATTCTTGTAAACTGTGTTTAGGGCATTATTCATTGCATCCTTACATTACTCATACATCTTAGAATCTAGAAATTGGAATTCATACACACCCTAAACACAACAAACTAAATTTCAGAACAACGTCAAATACAAGCAAGAAAATAAGTTTGGATATTGAAATCTACATTTACCCTACTCACAACAAACTCAATCTCATAACCACACCAAATACATAAGTAAAAAACAAGTTAAAAGATTTAAATTTAGATTCAACTTCAGATATTGAAATCCATACACATTCATTTAAGTGTGTGCATGTAGTATTTCCTTCCCCATTCCATTGCATTTGAAACTATTTTCTCAACTTTTCTCAAGAACAAAACATGGCTCTCATTCATCTGCGTCCAACATTTTTTAAACCTTAATCTCAATAACTACTTATGTTCATTTAAACCAAGCACTTTATCAACTTTTACTTGCTTCCATTCAAACTAAGCACATTAATCTCTCATTTTTGGTAAGTTTCTCATATCTTTGTTTTTTCTTCTTCTAATTTTTTATACATGTAAATCATTAATAGCTTTATAGATTATAGTTAAGCTACATTAGGTTACATTAGGTTACATTAGGTATAAATGCAATTCCTACCTATATTTGGTATGAATTTAAGACTATTGAAGGTTAGAGTTAATGTTTGATCTATTTTCTATTCTTTGTATGTAATGTGGTTTTGAAAACCAGACCCTTAGTACGTATAACAATATCTAGATTTTGCGGTTTGTCATTTTGTTTTTTAATTATGTTTTCTTATACATTATTTTCACTTCTTTGATTATGATACGCCTTTTATTGTTCGATTATAGAAAAATGATCGACAAATAACAATGATACATTAATGGTCGACTGTCTTAACATGCTTTATAATATCAGGGGAGAGATAAATTGATGTAAGTTGTTGGAGAATCATTTTGTACTATTAAGGGGTCCTTTTTGCATGGTCATGTATATTCGACTAATAACAAAGCAATCGTTGTTCCCGTTCATGTGGATGTGTATGTAGATGGTCCACATCTTGCAGTTTAACCTTATTTTTTTGCACGTGATAGTTTCCAGGGAGGCTCCGAAGACATTTCACTAATTCCTCTATATGCACATCTTTATGCTAGGCACAAGTGGGATAGATAGGTAACTGTTGATGTGGTAAAGCAGCAAGCAAAAAAATATTAAGTACCCAGTTTTGTCGTCTCCACAGGGATCAATGTGATATGAATGTCGTTCAACGATTTCTACATTTCTAAGCTTATTGTTCAAAAGTTTTGGTTTAAAAGGTTCAGGGAACCATAAATAAAAACAGAAATTATAAAATAAAGACTGAAATATAAACGGAGCCTTGTTGGGATTGAATTTCATCAATTGATAACATATGCATTCTTCTGATCAAATTAAACACAACGCAATCATTCGTCTAATATCCTCACGTATCACTCACGACAAAGCTTATCTCTAACATGGCGTCGAGAGAACAACTGTGTTGTCTCATTGGTGATCTCTCACCCAACAAAAACACAACACAGAGCATTAAGATCTGATACTCATTCAAATGCTAAGCCTAAATCTATCTCTAGCGTTTAGGACCTAACCGGCAATCATCCTAGATCCAGATCCGAAAAGTATATCTCTATCACGATTCAAATCAAAGATTAACAGGTAAACAAGAATGAAACCCATATCAGATAAACAATTGTTTTGCATAAAATACAATGATCAGAATACGTACACACGCTTAACCCTTTTTACATGTATTCATCTAATCCGCCAAATGTCGGTGAACATCGTTCTTCATCACTATTATCACATACCCACACAATATCATGTTGATCCTACCCATGCTACCCGTGCTACTTAATCAACACAACACCATAGAAGATAAAATGAATATCAACTTCAAAACCATGTCAAAGGTTTGTTCATTGATAGAAGAAGATCTGAGATCAAAGATGTGAAAAGGTTTTGTCAAGACCCACAAATAAGCAATCAAAGATAATCATTCAATAGAGAATCCAAAATAAGTTCACAAACATATATTAGATGAAATACATAAGGTATCAAAAGATTACAATCCAAACCCCAACAAGAGATCGAAGATCTTACCTCCTCCCCCTTAGGGTTTTGTGTTTCTCTCTCTAAAGAAATGAAGAGAGATAAGTTCTGATGTTCCAAAATGTTACAAAATGAAGTTATGTCCCCAAAATGGAGTTATGACCTAAAAATACAAGAAAATGACTTAAATAGACATTCAGGATCTGTCACGTTCGCGACCTTGCTCGCTTAGCGAGCTCTCAGCGAACGTTCGCTACAGCCTCGCCTAGCGAACATGCTAGCGACGACTGAGGATTTGATTCTGTTTGACTTTGCTACTTGTTCGCTGTAGCGAACAGGTAGCGAACATTCGCTACCTGTTCGCTATCTGCTCGCTGTAGCGAGCATGACAGCATTTTGGTGGTTTTTGCATGTTGTCTTGGTTTCCTTGCCCATTTCTTGTGTCTTTCTTTTCACTTGTTTTGTTCCTAATTCCTGCACAATAACACACAAATCAAAGGTACCAAGAGATTTTCTCATAATGTTGCAAACCAACCAAAACAAGAGTGGTTTTCAACACTTTCTTGACAAAAATGAGTGGAAAATGCCAACATTTGATAGATCAAATAAGTGAAATTTGGCATCTAACAGTAACATAATTTAGTTTTTTACTCTTTTAAACATCTATTTTATACTAATTGAATTGTCTAATGTTGATGTGTTTATTTTTTCAGTGCTGAGAGATGTTGAGATGTATAAACCTTGGTAGGAAGATATCAAATATGTCACAACCTTATGAGTCATGGTTTTTGGAAGTCTTTGAGCTATATGGGTTGAAGTACTTATGTAGGTTGAATATGGTTATATTGACCATGGTCTATTGTCTGCATTAGTTGAGAGATGACATGCAAGAACGTTGTCATTTCATTTTTCGATAAATGAGACGACTGTCACCCTCTATGATGTATTATGCCTCATATATCTTTTGATCACATGAATATATTTTTATCACTATAGAATTAGTAGACCTGAGGTACTCGGCCTGATGGTGACACAATTAAAAGCTGATATAGGTAAAGCCCAAAGTTAGATAAAAGAAACCGTAAGATGCAAGCAAGATTTTCACTCTTATCTAAAAATTATATTAACCACCTGAATGCATATGTGAATGTTCCAAGTGATGATGCACAAGTTTCCAATCATATAGTATATTCATTGAGAACATAGTTCATATTTTTGATTGGCACATACAGATTTGTGGATAAAAGTGTGACATATCTCGATTTTGTATACACTAAATACTTTATGGACTAGGCGAGGATTCATGGGTACAATTGGGGGTTGGATCATCATGTTTGGTTTACCTCTACTTCAAGTTAGTTAAAAGTTGGAAGACGAGATAAACAACATGAGATAACTTATTATTTCATATAGTTTATTTACACCCTACTGATATCACTATTACAAATAATATATTTTATGACAAGGTTTTTACCTTACCTAACAAAATATTATAGTATAATGTCAAGGCGCACCATGTGTTATTTATTTTTAAATAATTACCACATATTCCATCGATTTCTAAATATAACTAAAGGAAAAAATAATTCAGAATATGCTTTGAATCCCAACAACAACAATTTGTATTTTTATTTCTTTAAAAATGGTCTCTTTCTTTTTATTTTATTTTATATTTTTAAATTAATGATCTATTCATTCAGATATCTTTAATAATCAAGGGATTGAATAATCAGGTTTTATTATAAAGCACTCGTTAATCAAACTTTATCCTAAGCCCTGTTGGTGCAAAGGTAGAATAAATGATGAAAGGTAGAAATATTCTATTAAGAATGACGGCAGAAAACATGATAAAAGTTACAATAATTGTCACCCTATTTATAAGCTGAAACTAGGGTTACTAGAATAAGATTAAATACTAAAATACCCTCTAACAAACTTAGGGGCTAAGAAAATAGTACAACTAAATAAATATGAATTACTATTAATATTCTAATACCATCCCTTAATTCATATTCCATCAAAACTTGTAACACCAATTCCATCCCTTAGTCTGAGAAATTGATCAGTCTTGATAGCTTTCATCAGAACATCTGCCAACTGCTTCTGAGTGCTACAGTGTACAACTTCTAACACTCCACTCTGAACTTGGTGTCTCAGAAAATAATACTTGGTCTCAATATGCTTGCTTCTCCCATGCAACACTGGGTTTCTGGCAAGATTGATTGCAGACTTATTGTCAATCATGAACTTCAGAGGTTTGTCTACTTTAATCTTCAGATCCTGCAACAGATTCAGAATCCACACAGCTTGGCATGCAGTAACAGCACCTGCAATGTATTCAGCTTCACAGGTTGACAACGCCACAACAGGTTGCTTCTTGGAACACCAAGAAATGGAACCTCCCAGAAATTTGAACAAGTATCCAGATGTACTTCTTCTGTCAACTCTGTCTCCACACCAATCAGAGTCTGAATAACTCAGAAGTTCTGACTCATTATTTCCTCCAGAGGGAAATAACACTCCATACTTCAGAGTTCCTTTGATATACCTCAGAATCCTGACAGCAGCTTGGTAATGGGACCACTTAGGTTTACTCATGAACCTACTAACCATCCCAACTGAGTAGCAAATATCAGGTCTGGTATTGCACAGATACCTCAGAGAACCAACCAACTGTTTGAAGGTTGTAGCGTCCACATCCTTTCCTTCAGAGTCTGAATCCAGTTTCTGATTTGTATCAGAAGGTGTGACAACCATCTTACAATTCTTCAGATCAAATCTCTTCAGAAGTTCTAATTCATACTTGAGTTGATGCAAAATGATACCTTTCTCAGAATATCTGAACTCCATCCCTAGAAAGTATGTCATTTTGCCTAGATCAGTCATTTCAAATTCATTCATTAGAACCTTCTTGAACTTGGTTATCTCCTGTTCAGAACTTCCAGTCAGCAGTATATCATCAATATATAAACATACCAAAGTCATATTGCCTTCAGAAGTATGCTGAACATAGACACCGTACTCCATCTCACATTTCTGAAAGCCTTGCTTCTTGAAAAATGAATCAATCTTCTGATTCCAAGCTCTGGGCGCTTATTTCAATCCATATAGAGCTTTGTATAATCTGTACACCATCCCTTCCTGATTCTTTTTCACAAATCCAGGAGGTTGTGACACGTAAACTTCTTCTTCTAATGGACCGTTCAGAAATGCAGATTTTACATCTAAATGCATCAGAGGCCAATTCCTGTTAGCAGCTATTGCAATCACCATTCTGATTGTTTCATGTCTTGCTACAGGTGCAAACACTTCAGAGTAATCCAGCCCAGGTTTTTGTAGAAATCCTCTGGCTACCAACCTTGCTTTATGTTTGCCAATTGAGCCATCTGGCTTTAACTTCTGCTTGAAAACCCATCTGACGCTGATGGCTTTCTTGTCTTTTGGAAGTTCTGTCAGCTTCCAAGTCTTGTTTCTCTCTATAGCATCAAGTTCTTCTTTCATGGCCTTCAGCCAGAGCTTCTGCTTAAGAGCCTCCTCTGTACTTATAGGTTCAGAGTCTACTAACATGGCACACTGAATAACTTCTCCTTCAGAGTCTACTTCAGTGTCTTGCAGCATGTCAAAATCTGCAAATCTTTTGGGAACGCTTCTGATTCTTTGTGGTCTCTGAACTTGTTCAGAGTCTTGAGCTTCAGAGTTTCTAGATTCAGAGTTTCTAGCTTCAGATGATTGACTTCTTCCAGAGCTTTGACCATCTTCAAGATCTGGCATATTTTCAGAGTCTTGGCCATCTTCAGAGTCTGAATTTCCACCAGAATATGGATTACCATCAGAGTCTGGATCATCAGAGTCACCTTCATCTTCTGAGTCTTCTCCAGAGTCAGAATCACTATTAGAGTTTACTTCAACTTCAAAAATTCTTAACTCTGACCTTTCTTCAGAAGTTCTAACATCAGAATCAGATTGAGACTTATCCCAATTCCAAACTTCTGATTCCTTCACAATCACATCTCTGCTGAATTCAATTTTATTGGTTTCTGGACAATAGAGCTTGTATGCACCTGTACTGTGGTACCCTATCAGAATCATCACTTTGCTTCTATCATCCAGCTTCTGTCTTCTGGCTTCTGGAACATGTTTATAGCAAACAGAACCAAATACCTTCAGATGACTAACACTTTGCTTATCTCCAGTCCACTTCTGTATTGGAACTATTTCCTTCAACTTCTTCGTAGGACATCTGTTGAGTACATACGTTGCAGTGGCAACAGCTTCTCCCCAGAGCTTCTGAGGAAGCTTCTTCTCCTTTAGCATGCTTCTCACCATATCAAGCAAAGTACGGTTTCTTCTTTCAGCAAGACCATTGTGTTGAGGGGTATAAGGA
This sequence comes from Lathyrus sativus, assembly GCA_963859935.3. Taxonomy (NCBI): domain Eukaryota; kingdom Viridiplantae; phylum Streptophyta; class Magnoliopsida; order Fabales; family Fabaceae; genus Lathyrus; species Lathyrus sativus. The sequence goes on along the minus strand of OZ012739.1, from coordinate 617,721,599 downwards.
GCAGTAACCTCATGCTCAATTCCATTCTCCTCACAGAACTTCTGGAACTCTTTGGAGTTATACTCACCTCCACCATCAATTCTAAGAATCTTCAACTTCTGACCACTCTGATTCTCAGCCTTCATTCTGAACTTCTTGAATTCATCAAACACCTCATGTTTAAATTTAATAAGGGATACCCATGTCATTCTTGTGAATTCATCAACAAACAACACAAAGTACTTATTCCCTCCAATTGATGCTACTGGAAATGGACCACACACATCAGAATGTACAACTCCCAAGGCATGTTTTACTCTTGGAGCAGCTTCTGACGCAAATGGCAATCTTGGTTGTTTTCCTTCCATGCAAACTTTGCATGACTTTTCAGGCTTCTTAATTGCAGGAATTCCATGTACCAACTTCTTTGAATTCAGATGTTTTAAGCTTCTGAAATTCAAATGACCAAATCTTCTGTGCCACAACTCACTCTCCTTCTCAGCACATGTTGCACTAAGGCATTCTGAGTCTGCAGTTCTGACATTCACCTTGAATGTTCTATTCCTTCCTTGTTCTGATTCCATAATCAACTTCTGATTGCAGTCATATAGCTTAAGAAGATTGTCCTTCATGGTAACTGAAAAACCTTTCTCAATTAATTGTCCCACACTCATCAGATTGTTTCTGATGCCAGGTACATACCACACGTTCTGAATCAATGCTGTTTTCCCATTGTTCAGAGTCACTCTGACATTTCCCATACCTTCTGCATTAAGATATTTGTCATCAGCACATCTGATCTTTGTCCTCTTTTCAGAGTCAAAGTCAACCAGCCATTTCTTGTTTCTAGTAAGATGATTTGAACAACCAGTGTCCATATACCACCAGTCTGTCAGATCCATATTATCAGATTCAGAGGCCATCAATAGCACAGATTCGTCATCAGAACTTCTGGCTATATTTGCTTCTTCTGATTTTCTCTCCTTGTTTGACCAACAATCTCTAGCAAAGTGACCAAACTTCTTACAACAGTAACATTGGATCTTCTTCTTGTCATACTTCTCTTTTCCCTTCTGAGCATTCTTTTGTCTATCAGAGGTTGAGCTTTCTGACTTCTGACCACCATCAGATCTTTTCTTGGCTTCTGACTGCTTCTGATACCTCCTATCAGAAGTTGCTTTCAGAGCCTGCTGCTCTACTTCCCTTTCAGAAGTTCTCTCAGTCAAACGCAACTCTTGCACTTCTAAACTGCTCTGCAGCTCTTCAATTCTCATGGTACTCAGATCTTTGGAATGTTCTATTGCTACCACAATGTAATCAAATTGAGAGGTAAGGGATCTCAATACCTTCTCCATGATTGTTTCTTCAGAAAGAGTTTCTCCACACGCCTTCATCTCATTAGTGATCAGAATCACTCTGGAGATGTATTCAGAAACTTTCTCATTATTCTTCATGTTGAGATTCTCATATTGCTTTCTCAAGGACTGAAGCTTCACCTTCTTCACTGATGCGTCACCACCATAACATCTAACCAGTGTGTCCCACGCAGCCTTTGCTGTCGTTGAATCTGCAATCTTCTCAAACACATTTACATTAACACATTGATGAATAAAGAATAATGCTTTCTGATCCTTCTTCCTTACTTCCTTCTGCGCGTTTTTCTGTTCATCTGTTGCATCTGCTGCTACCGGAATATAACCATCAGTGACAAGATCTAAAACATCTTGAGCACCAAACAGTACACGTATTTGGATCATCCAATGATTCCAGTTTTTACCGTCAAATACTGGAAGCTTGGTGTTCATGTTGCCGTTTCCGTTCATCTTCACCTTGCACAATACACTCAATGTTTCTCACACAGTGTTTCCCAACCCACAGAATAAAATTCTGATCAGATTTTGTTCAAGATTCAACACGAATCTAAGAATCAAAATCAAACACACAAGACCTCACGTTCACTCGTGTTTCCCAATGAATCTGAACCGGAGCTCTAGATACCAATTGTTGGTGCAAAGGTAGAATAAATGATGAAAGGTAGAAATATTCTATTAAGAATGACGGCAGAAAACATGATAAAAGTTACAATAATTGTCACCCTATTTATAAGCTGAAACTAGGGTTACTAGAATAAGATTAAATACTAAAATACCCTCTAACAAACTTAGGGGCTAAGAAAATAGTACAACTAAATAAATATGAATTACTATTAATATTCTAATAAGCCCAACTTATATGTAGTCGCTCCAAACTTGTACGCGTCATACTTTGGGATGGATTGCAAGACAAAAAAAATCTTCAATGTTCTTCTATCTTGAAAAAATATTTGTTTTCCTACTCTTGCAATCCATCACAATATAATGGTGTTGATGTTGTTGTTATATTTTTGGAATAACCTTCCTATGTTGCCAATCAAAGAAAACACTCCATAATTTATTGTTTTTTTCGGTTGACAACATTGAGAAATTTATTCCTAAACATGTTATAAATTGCAAAACACGTATCTTGTTCGCTTTCTTGTGAAAACTTTCTCCATGAAAACATTTGCTCAAGATAATGAAGTATTTTGACAAATCTCTGGGATGAATTGCATGAGCAGAATTTTTTTTCCTACAGTAGGAACATATAACTTATCAAAAATTGGATGCATGCAATCCATTGAACTTAAAAAGAATGCGCACAAATAGTATACAACAAAATTTGGATAACAACAAAGATTTGTTGTTCTCCAAGAATAACTTGAAATTTTTTATTGTTATCCAAAGAATCCATTGTCAAAATTTGGAATTGTTTAATAATTTTATTTTAATATTATCTGTAAACAATTTAGTTAAAAAAAACTTACTCCTCTCGATTTTTTAAAGAAACCGAGAGGTGTGTGACGCTTGGGATGAAATATTTTTTATTTAGAAAGAAACACATTTTACTTTGGTTTTGATTAATAAATGAGGGGAAATATAACTCTGTTTATTGAGTTTCTTCACCGTTCTTAAATAATTTTTTGTCGTCCATTGAATGAGTATCAATGCTCAAGACACTGTCACTAGTGATCCACGTGAAACCCAAAAGACATTATAAAAGAATTATGAATATTAAAATTTGATAATGCAATATTTGACATGAAAATTTTGAAACTTAAAGAACCATTTATTTTATTTGGGAAAAGTTCTCTGGGATAGATTGCAAGAGTAGGAAATTAGTTGGGTTTAAGACTTATGTTCTTAAATAATCATATAACAAAATATTTATTTTATTTACCTAACATTTTTGTTTTGTTTTATATCATAATCAAATGAATGCAAAAGCCATAGAGAATACATTTCATCCAACATTTGATCTTTCCTAATATTAATTAAATGAGGACCTACAAATTTGTTCTTCCCCAAGATATCCAACATTTGTTATTTAATGACAGCGATGACGATGAATCAGATTCAAAATTGTTATATATTTTTACTTTAATATTATGTGTAAATAATGTACTTCATTCGTCTCAAAATATAAAATAAAAAAAGTGCATTTTTCTTATCCCAAAATATAAGAGAGAAAAAAATAAACTTTCATTTTTTCAAGGTAAAATTAAATGCAAATTGTATTTAATTTTATTTCTCTCTCATCTTTTCTATAACCAACAACCAATCAAAATTGTTTTTACATATTTCAAAATGATTTATTTAAAAAAAATGTGATTTCAAAATCTTACATATTACAAAAGTGTGATTTCAAAAGCTTACAACCTTACATATTTCAAAATCTTAGTCAAATTATTATGATTTAACTTTTCTTAATAAGCGTGATTTTGATTTTTTTTTCTCATATATTTTGTGACGGAGGGAGTAATATTAGGTGTAAATAAATTAATTTATTAATATTTTGTGTAAATAATGTAATGAGTATTTTTAAAAAAAGAATTTATCTTTTCCCTTGGTTTTGGCCATAAATCGAGAGGTATGTGGCACTAGTTTTGAAATTATAAAATACTATTACTGGAGATCAAACCAATGACCATTTCAACTATCCCCTAAGTTATTCTAAAACTGATGAATATAATGGAGAGTTTTCTTGATGTCCTTCGTTACCTCGCCTCTGTAAATGAGGTTAAATCAACTTCGTGTATGAGGTTAAATACGTTTTTTTGTTGTAGTGTATTAATTTCTCAATACTTGTGTTACACCTTTACTGATATTTCATCTAAATTATTTTAAGGAATGAATCATCCAATATTTTCCATGTATCGTAGGTTGGGACTATGTTGAAGACTACACTAAGGATTTTCCATGCGTGTGCTCGATTATCACACTCAGTGGTAATCCATAGATCGATGTGTCTCAACTTGCTACTGATCTGATCATGTCGGATGATATATGTCTCACATCATATGGATGAACACCATTAGACATTACCTTTGATGGTGATATCTTAGTAATCTTGGTTGATAGGTTATGGGTTCAATTTATGTACCCATATCTACTTGAGCGAGTACTATAACAATTTGAGTATTTGTAGGATATATTTAAATGTTGAACAAATAACTCCAAGCACAAGGGGATGAATTGTGATATTCAAAAGTCACAATTAATTAAAAGTATGCTTAAATAGTCTGTTGGTCCTTATAAGTTAGCGAGTTTTTAATTTTGGTCCTTGTAACTTTTTTTTTGTTTGAGTCCCTATATATCTCTTTTTGTGTGCGGTTTAGTCCCTAAAGCCAATATCCGCAGGTTTCCTGTATATTTTGGCTTTAGGGACTAAAACACATGTAAAAAGTGAGATATAGTGATTCAGACAAAAAAAAATACAGGGACCGAAATCAAAAACTCGCTAACTTACAGGGACCAAAAGTGCATTTAAGCCTTAAAAGTACTATTACTAATGTTGTGAAACGATATCGTCAATAACAAAACAAAGTTATATGATAAAGATTTAGTTTTTTGAACAAACACACGAAACCCTATTAGGTTTCACAAAGGAAGAAGAATAAATAATTGGTTAAATCTATTTTACTATTCACTTTCTCAATAAGGATTCAAAGATTACAAGTGAATACCAACAATTAACTTTTCCCACCCTAGTTAGAATTTGCACCACACCCAAAGATGAGAGGCTAGTATAATATTTATAAGAAAACTAACATACTAACCTAATGGACTTTTACACATAGGCCCATTACACAAGCTAACTTAGGGAACAAGCTAACTTAAACAATTGGGCTTATAAGCAAGATCCAATTCGAAATACTAACTTAAATTACAAGTTAGTATATTTCAAGAACATGCTTGAACAAACTTCGACTGCAACATGGACAACTCCTATCGAAATATCAAGCTATCCTTGTCGACACTAGAGTTTGATCCAAAATACCACAAATCTCCACCTTGGAAAAAACTCTACACAAACAAGGGAAAAAACTAGTTTTCATCATCTCTGATCCTTTCAACGCTTCTAACAAACCCTCTTGAACAAGAAGGGCTTACATCTTCAAGCGCCATAAAACGAAATCACTCACACCGATGAATTTCTCAATCTCATACTTTGTTGACGACATCTTCTCCTTCATGCTCACCGCACCAGTTTGTTGTGAAACGATGTCGTCAATAATAGAACAAAGTTATAAGATAAAGATTTAGTTTTTTGAACAAACACAAGAAACCTTATTAGGTTTCACAAAGGAAAATAGAAGAAGGAAGAAGAATAGAGAATTGGTTAAATCTGTTTTACTATTCCCTTTCTCAATAAGGGTTCAAAGATTACAAGTGAAGACCAACAACTAACCTCTCTTACCCTAGTTAGGATTTGCATCACACCCAAAGATGAGAGACTAGTATGTTATTTATAAGAAAAAATAACATACTAACATGATGAGCTTTTACACACAGGCCCATTACACAAGCTAAATTAGGGAATAAGCTAACTTAAACAATTGAGCTTATAAGCAAGATCCAATTCGACATACTAACTTAAATTACAAGTTAATATATTTTGACAACATGCTTGAACAGACTTTGACTACAGCATACACAACTCCTATCGAAATATCAAGCTATCCTTGTCGACACTAGAGTTTGACCCAAAATACCACAACTAACATTTGAAAGATGTGTTAGAATAGTTTAAAAATAGCAAAATTAGTGAAAAGCACGAGGAAAGAAATTCAACAGAAACTAAATGACTGAAAATAAAGAAAGATAATTGAGAGAGTTTGCACCAAGGTTTATATAGTTTCACTTGATCTCTTGACCTAATCCTCTTCCCAAGAAACAAACTTATTAAGAGTTTCAATATAATATTTGTTGAGTTTATACCAAACTATGGTCACGAGCCTTATTACAGTTTTATAAGAGATTTTACAATGGCTTATCCCTGAAACAAAAGGGGGGATTTTCAAAGGTTAAGCTCACGAACCAAGAACATAATGTTTACCGACTGATCTCAAAAACCAAACAAAGGTTTTATTCGACAACCTTCTAAACCAAGCAAGATATACTTCAAGAGAATCACACTCTTAATAAAATAGATGAACATCAATACAACTAAGACTTCACAAAAGTATTTCACTCACAATGGCACCAATGCAACTTTTTTGTGAAAGAAATAATATATGAGATAAGTTAAATGAAAGAAAAATGATTTAAAATTGAGTTTTTGTGTATAAAATAGTGATGAGTGCCTTCCATACGTAGAAGAAAATGTTGTTCAAAAAGGAAAATGATTCATGGGCTATTTAATGCTCATAATTGATTATGTGTATCCTAATAGTCAATTGCAAGTTGAGATAATCGATTAAGAGCAACGGATAATCAATTATTCAAAGTATTTTTCTTTCATAATTAATATTTTGGACTTGTAATCAACTAGTTATATGCAAAAAACATTTTTCGGTGTTTTTATTAAAGAGAAAGGATCCTCAAAAATATTTTGTGAGTGTGTGAGAGTTGTATTAGTAACTTACAACTGCGTTAAGCGTATGAACGGCCAAACGAGCTTTCACATTTCCTATTTTTCACAAATTTGAAGCTTCAAGATCCTTGATACATAGTATTTATCTTTAGCACTTAATGGAACCTTGGATTTTCTCTCTATTAAGGCTTGAGATATATTTAGGAAGAGCAACATCATCAGAGACAACTGAAAATACATAGATCTTCATATTAATCTTCCAACATCATTACTTGTGTAGCACCCCAAAATTTGTCCATCCCTTTTCTTATATCTTGGCTTATATTTTATATCATTTTTGCATTGGCATTTGTACATAGTATTGGTCTCAGACAGGGGATCAAGGTATCTTATCCAACACTCAAGAGAAGAGCTTCATCTTCAAAGCTCAATTAAGAGTTCATGCTTAACTTTGTGGAAATCTTAAGTCACAAGGTCTTCATCATCATCGAGACGTGTCACTCAACTACTTGAATCAAGAACACAAACATTGATCTCCTCCTCCTATCTTATGGGCAACTGGATTAGGGTTTTGGTTCAAAAGGCATATATGGCTAGTTCTTTGAGCAATACATGATTATAAAGCTCAACACATACCTTGAGGGTGCTCTACATGGATTATTTGTCATCATAATCCATCACAAGAGCCTCAATCAGTGGAAATGGTCCTAGGGTTTCATTTGGTCAACAAAAGTCAATTGTGATTCAATTGGGTCAAAATCTTGGATCTCAAGGCCAATCAAGGGTATGATAGGTGTTTTCAAGTGATTCCATGTGTTTAGAACAATAAAAGTCATGATAAAACACAAAATCAGGAGTTTGGTTGAATTAGGTTTTGGTTGGAATTTTTTCTAAGTGTAGAAAACCCTAATTTTAGCCATTTTGCAACTTCCATAACTTTCTCATCCTTGATCCAATGGAAGCAAACTTGTTATCAAATTAAAGAGGACATCATGAACTACAAATTTATGGAGGGAAACATGTCCAAAAGATCCATATTTTGAGAGATATGATGAGCTAAAGTTGAGAAAATGGAGATTTTGACATTTCAACACTTAGAATTTTTTCAAAGTATAGAAATTCAGCTTAAAGTACCTACTTTCAAGCCTATATTTCATGGTGATACAAGCTTCAAATGGATTTTCCTCAAAAATGAAAGTTGTATAACATCCTCCAAGCTTTATCTTGAGAACTAGGTCATCTCCATTGGATATGTAGAGCTCAAGTTATGATGCTCCCAAGTTAGGGTTTCAAAGATATCAAGTTTGACAAGTTTCTAAGCAGATTTTTGGACTAAACTTCCAAAGAATTGTCGCGGTGAAATTTGGATACCAAACTATTAATTAGCTTGAATCTTTATTCATTTGCAACCGGTCTTTGATTTGTCCAAAGGAAGGGATAAAGATCGAAATTCCCACAATGCAATGCAAGTGCAAGCTAGAGAGTTATAGGTTCGGGGGTTGGTTAAACTTAGGGAAGGTGCTAGCATCCTAAGTTTCTGTAGTACTCTACAGGAACCTCTTGTTTTATGTTGTTTATTGCTAAGGATTATTTGCTTAATGGTTAAAAGACCTAGGGGTTTATTTCTAAGTATACTCGATAAGATATCACATCTTATGCCTACATATCCTTACGGGAGTGGAATCAGAGTATCTGTAGTTTCCCTAAAGGGTTTGAGGAGTTCTTTGACTATGGTCAAAGTTCCTACGGGTTTAGGGTAGTTGATTGATTGAGTTTAGGAGAAAAGATGAGTTGTCATTTAAAGGGAGATTTAACCGCCACAAGTGTAAGAGATTGTATTGTTATGGGGTGGAGATTTTATCTCACTTAAGATGATTAACATCTTGTTCTATAATGTTTGAATATGTTTGAATTGAGTTGAGTTGTTTATATCTAAGTTGTAAAGAGGTCCTTCCTATGGGGTAGGATCTAACTTAAGAGATCGACTTGAATGGGATCAAGGATCAACAGGGGAGAATGATACAAATGGGATGCATACGCATAATTGTTTAAGTTATGCGCAGGTTCTTCCTTTGGACGGGATGCAATGCAATGCAATAAAGATAAATGCGATAAATGTAAAATTGCGAATAAAGTAAAGGCGGATAAATAAGGCATACACATGCATGAAAGCGCTGAAGTGTGTGAGAGTGAATTGTGAATCGAAGTGTAAACGTGCTCGATTGATTGAGTTTTACGATGTTGGTTAATTTTAGGCGAAATTGATTTTAATAAGTGATTGATTTTGAGATATTATTTTAAGAAAATGGGTGGATTGATTTAAAAGGGAAACAGATTGTTTTTAAGTGGGATTAGATAAAATGTTGAATATACTAAATGATTTTAATTTTTATTATCTCGAATGAAATGAGTTATTTTATAAAAGTCATAGTTGTTCCTAAAAGTTAATTTATTGATTATGAAAAAGGTTATTTTTATTATTCTAAAATACTAAATTGGTTTTATTATTAATTGCAATTAGGTGTAAGTAATTTATAAAAGTTTTTTTCTTAGTGAATAACCAAATTATTTACATAAAGTGCTATTAAGTTGATTTGGAATAAAGATTAATTAAAAAAAAAATTAACATGGGTTAATTTTATTAAGAGTTTTCTAGTTATTAGGATAAAACTAAAGGGGTGATTAAATTGAAGTATTAAACAAAATGCCTTATTGAAAGTGAACTAACAAAATAATTAAATTGAAGAATAAAAAGAGATCAAGATTAATTAAGAGATTATTGGTTTATTCTAAAAAAAGGGGTTATTAGTTATATTTTAAATAAAAACCAAGTTAATTGAATATTAAAGGTTTTAAAAGCAGATTATAGTTTTTAAAAGGATTAATTAATTATTAATTATAATTATGGCGTCAGATCTGGTGTTACGCGGTGCATCAGTTTATCATGGGCGCGCAGTGTAATCCGTGTGATCATGAAATAAATGAATCGTGTGGTGATAGTGGTGAGGGACCACGGTACTACCGTGGTCGTGCATGCATATAGTTTACTAATTTACAGCACAATTGAAAAAATAGGAACAAATGAAAAACACAGACGGCGGAAAAACCCTAGACGAAGGCCACTCGCTCGCTCGGTTTCTTCCGGTGATCAATCTCTCTCTCGATCTTTCACTATGATGGTACCTGCAACAAGGATCAAGGCGTCAATCGTTCAACAATATAAGAAATGTATGGAGTTTTACCGAAGGTGAGCGGCGTATGAAGCGCAATTCCGGATGGATTCGGAGGCGTTGATCTTCGAAAGCTTCGGCGAAAAAAGATGAGTTCTCTCCTTTCTTTCTTCGATTTGAGCTGTTTAGGGTTTTTTACGGTTTCTTTCACTATGTTCACGATTTCTCCAAAAAAAATTTCTTCTTCGATTCGAATCCCTCCTTTTATAGGCGAGTTGGGTTTTGAATCTTTAAACTCTGATTGAATTCCTGATTGCTTGGTATTAAAACCTTCCATTCCTGTGTTGGACAAGATTCGAAAACTTTCCTTTTGCATTCGATTGAGTTTAATGTTGTTGATGAGAATCATATTCTGTGTGATTTGATCTGAAGAATCTTTCAATTGATGCTGAGGAATCTGATAGGATCTGAATAGGATCTTTTTCGAATAGGGTATATTCCTTAATTGATTTGCTAATCCAAAATTTGTGATTTGGCAGGTGTGGATAGCCGAAGATTTTGGGCCAGGGGAGATTAACAGCCCATGGCAACATCAACTCGCCTCTTTGGCAATATGACGCTTTGCACGAGTTTCAGCCATCCTTGATGTTCTTTGATGGAAGTTCATGTAAATGTGTTGGAGATGATTTGTACTATCCCAAATTCTATCTTGCGAACAAAAGGAACTAAATGTGGCGTCTGGTGGATTCTGGGCATCTGCAATATACCATGAATAAGCATAAGGCAAATAGCAAGGTCGTAGTTTCCTTTCCGTTTCAATCTCTATTCTCGTTTTCATGTTGAATGGATACGTATCTAACAATGTTCTTTCCAGGTGCTCGGTGATGAGGGTGTTTGGATAGTTGGACAACAAAAGTTGCTGCAAATTGTTCGAACATGAGGTTGAGGCCTGCTTCGACGTTCTGAAGCTGTGGACTTGGAGTTTCTCAATCAGGAAGTAAGAATGCCACCTTCTGTCTGGTAATAAAACGAACTCTGTTGAAACCTCTGAGTATTTGAGCTAGGACACCCCAAATATGCTTTCTCATGTTTTTTCATATTGGATTCTAGCAGCCTTTGGCAGGTATCATCATCATGGAGTAGGCAAGCCATCATTTTCGCCTTGTCTTACGAGTGTGCCGGTGCGTGGCTTCAATACGTTCCAACTACAACAACAGCACTCCGTCCTAATCTCATGGTAAGGAAAGTGAGGGTGAGGGAAATTGGATAGGTTTGACGATGCCCCTGTGATTTCTGTTCTGAACTAATTTGTTAAGGATGCTCCCCTTTGTTTTGCCAGTTTCGTAAAGAATGTGCCGAGGAACAAGTTTCTGCTAACAACTTTCCAATGTTCTCGCGGCATGGCTGTTATGTCAAGTGGTAGATCTGTCTCTTGGGCTTGAGTTAGGAGTGGCACTGAGTTTGCTGACGTCTCACTCTTTTTTGCAGCAGCCGTGTGAGATGAAGACACACTGACACCAGCTGCTAGGAACTTCGAGAAGGGTTTGAAAATAGGTCAATCTGTTTCTCGTAAGAACTTCCTTCATCGGTTCCGTTTTCTTTCTCTGAGAAGTATCCATTATAAAAAGTGCTACCGTGGTCACAGCTGATTTTGTAGTGTCTCTCTCGTAGGAACTTCCAAGGCATGCTCGATGCTATTCAAAAGAGGTTTGGAAACACGAAGAAAGAATCTCCTGAAGATGTGCTTTGCTATTCAGTCCCGCAGGTTGTTGTTTAGTGAGCAACGTTATTGATATTCTTATAAAGCCCGTCATTTACTACTATACTCCTAGATTTTGAATTGAACTCAATTCGTGACAGTAGAATTTTTACTCCCAATGGCCTGCTGATGTTCATGATGTTATTATAGGTGATGGAAGTTGGGTTTAGGAGCCACCATCATGGCGCAGGAAACTGGTGAATTGAACTGGCAGGGGCTGCGAAGTACCTCACGAATTGCTCCACGAGTCTGCAGACATTTGAACTTTATGTCTTAGTGAGATACGGGACTCCGTCCACAGCGGAACAGACAAAGCTGATAGGGGTATGAAGGCCTTTTTCTCTGTAAATGCTCTATAACTCTTTCAAAATTTCATCGACTGTTCTGACCTTGTGTTGCATTCTTTGACAGGTTGATTATGCCCAAATGCGAGGAGTCTTCTTATGGCGTTTGAATGCCTTCAGTTCTTAAGGTGGTAACGGCTTAGGCTCCTTACAATACTTAACTTGTTTACCTCTCATCAATTTTCTGATGCTTGCGATGGTTGGCGTAAACTGATTGAATTGCGGAAACAGTTTGCTTGTTCGGTTAGGGTGACTGGCGGATCTCTTGAGTCAAACCATTGAGGAACCTACGGTGAAAGCCTGAATCATAAGTCAGCTGTCGGCGTCGTACCTGTGCACTGTTGTTACACCAGATGCGGGAGAACCTGCTAGTTGCTGTTAGGCTGTTACGAGTTCTTAGCATAAAAACCAAATGAGAGAATAAATTGTACAGCATCTGTAAACTTTCATGAGCTTGTAATGAAATATGCGATGTACAGTAGATGTAATATGATGCTTTCGCACAGCAGCTTCTATTCACTTGTTTGAATTTTCCATGTAATTGAATGTGCCATGTTAAGTTGTATGAGATGAGATTCGGAATTAACCCTTGATTCTTATAATGATTCTTAGCATAAGTCCTCTTGTGTAAAAATATATGAACTAACTCGCAACCTTCCTCTGTTGGAAATCGACTTCGGAATTAAATGATAATCTTCAAGCATAATGCCATGGCTCTAGATACATTCTTCTTTAAAACGAACCATGACGTCAAATAGATCAAATATGGAATGACTTCAACTTGCTTGTACCACACCTCCCTTATTTCCTAAACTTAGTTTTGACTTGGATTCGTAAACACAAATTGAATCATGGGTTTTGAGATCAAATGTGAGCTTTACTCTTTTAAGAAACAAGGACCCACTTATTATAGGTACCATAGATCGGAGCTTTAAGATCAATTCAAATGAGTGTTCCCTTGGCGTTTCAGAACTTGTAGTCTCCCTTAATCATCCAGACGTGAATCTTGATTTTTAAACTCTGAGGAAGAATGCTGATCCCCTTGGAATTATTTCCTCTGCGCAAGTTGTTTAGCCACAACAAACATACATACGAAAGTAAAATGAAAGGAACAAGAAAGGGAGTGCATAAAGAGGTGGGGTCTTAAGGTCAAAAATTAGGGTGCAACAGATGCCCCTATTTAAGTTACTTCTATCCGGAGATATGGAGATTGAAATCTTTGTCTCGACGAGATAGGAGGGACTTAAATAAAAACATTGCACGAATTTTTTGGCCCTAAGAGGCCACCGAATGCGATATGATATGAAATGGTATGAAATGATATGAAATGCCGGACATGGATCCTGTGGAGACACGATGCCACATGGGATAAGCTGGACACGGCACACGAAGAACATGCTCGATAAAGTGAGACTCCATGGGAACAGAGACTACAAACGTCAACGGTGAATCTCCAACAGAAATAACACATACCACCAAGAGATATGGTGACCTAGATAACGGGCGAGAAACTTGAATTTGAAAGATAACTTGCTACCAATGGGTGGTAGCCTAAACAATGGTAATAACCAAACGAACCTTCTTGAAAAAAGAATTATGTTCTTATTTGAATATGGTGTTGATAATAGTGCTTCATGGTGTGTTTGCCATGAACGGGTCTCAGCTTCTTGAAATAACCTCCCCACGCTTCATGGTGTGTTTGCCATGAACGGGTCTTGGTATCTTGAAATAACCTCCCCAACGACTCATGGTCTGTGTACCATGAACGGGTCTTGGTCTCTTGAAATAACCTCCCCAACGACTCATGGTCTGGGTACCATGAACGGGTCTTAGCTCTGAAAAACGCCTCCATACGCCTCATGGTCTGGGTACCGTGAACGGGTCTTAGCTGTAGATTTTGTAGATCGTAGATGTCATTGTAAATTGTAAAACTTTGTAGATGTAAGTTGTAGATGTAATTGTCAATGTAGATGTAGTTCGTTGTAGATGTACTTTGTAATGTTTTGGAGATTGTAAGGCTTCACCAGGGATCTTCGGAAGATATGTGAGACGGTTGAATCGTAAAGTATGTCTTCTTAAATAAAGAGATTAATGTGGTAAACTTCCTCGGCTTCTCTGGGGAGAGGCCTCTTGATGGAAATAAACTTGTGTGATGAACTTATTGGGGAATTCATTTCCGGAGAGCATCTTTATTGTAATTGTAATTGTAAAATACTATTGTGAGCTCTCTAATAAAGAGAAGTGTTTTGTAATGTCTCCGGTAAACTTCTTTGATGGATTTATGAAGCGATACCATTTAACGAGTTGATGATGTTGAAGAACCTACTGAGGGTAAATGAACTGTCTTGTAGAAACTGTCGTTTTGTCGTTTTGAATAAGATCTTAGTCAAAACGAGTTGCTCAAATAAAGAGATTGTTTATAGTCCAAATGTAGATGTTCGAGAAAATATTGTGATACTATTGTCGGAGAAATGTCTGTCTTCATGAATATTCTTCCTGGGGAATAGAATGCAAAATAAATGCACACTTAGTCCATGTTCAAGAGTTGGAGATGTCCCTCATGCGTTTGCTACAAGTCGAAGTTCAATTTAGGGAATAACTCAAGAGAAAATGTCAAGCAAGACTCGACCATTGAGGTATGAACTCAAATGGGATGTACTAAAATAACCGCCTTCCATGAGGATCGAACTTCATGGGGAAAGCAGAAACATTGTGCTCTTTCTGCCTAGGGCTGACAACTCTATCTGGAGGGATGAGACACGCCCAAACGCCTGGGGATAACCACGGCCAAAGCGATAGAATAAAACAAACACAAAGAGATGCAACAAAATGCACATGTCATGCTATCTATCTATATGTTATGCGTATGCTTATGCTGACGAAACAAACGAATAGAGGAAAACGGAGACGAAATGGACATCTCGAAGCAAACATCTGACCCATCTTCGAAGATAGAAGTACCACTAGGGATAGGTGGAGAACCAAATATGGGATCATAATCCTGCTTCAGGGCTTCAAAATTTCTCTTGGGGAATATAGGGCATTCCTCTTGGGGATATAACATCTTGATAAGTCGGAAAGGTTGTCCTGTTGAAGACGAGGATAAAGATCTGCTAGGAATAGGTCATGGAGGATCTTCATGGATAAAATAAATATCCATCTCGCTGGAGAAGATTGGTGTTGTAGAAGATCCACTGAGGAGTCGAATAATATCTACTTCTTTGGAAATGTGAAGTTTATGAATGTTCACTGGTATTTGTATTGAAAAGATTCATCGGAGAGTTTTGATGAAATTCGGTATTGATGTCGTCAAATCAATCCTCAAATGCCCCAAGTCACATGGTTTAAGAGAAAAACATCTCGAGAGGATTTTACAGAAAACATGATGTCCAAATGCCCCACTGTTTTCAAACTCTCAGAGAGATTCGCCGAATCTCGACGTAACGCCCCTGATTGACGGTATTAAGACTGAGTCTTCAAAAAAAGTTCTTTAGAAATTCAAATTTGCATTAGAACCAACCACTTGGAAATAAACTTGCCCCAGGTCAGCAGAGTCTTTAAGTTCCAATAGAATAAACTTATTATTGATGCTCATGTGTAATCTTTCTAAGATATCAAACAAGGTTAGCAGGTCAGAAATGTGAATTCTGGATTTATCAATGCAACATACGTTTGTCTTGAGGTTTGTTTTTGAAAAAAAAAAGGCATCCCAATAGCTAGTGACCGAAATCACTGGTTAGGATATAAATTAATTTTATAATGCCAACAAAATTGAGTATGGCTCCTAGGAGTCAGGAAACGATATCTCATCAAGTACGCTTTCGAACTAAACCTTACTTCAATTAGGACTTTTGAGGGTTGTATCTGGGTTTAGTTTCTGATTTGTAAAACAAAGGAATGAAAGGCTAAAAATATATTTGTGCCCACCCAATCTTTGAAAGATGCTTATTTTTTATGATACCCTGCCCCAGGTTAAAAATGAGGGTTTTGATTTGGGGGAAAAAACAGATCCTCTCTCAAGGCTTAGAAGAGGGGTTAACTATTTTTGGTGTTTTTTAGGAGGTTTGAAACAATGCCTTACATCATCAATAGGGTTTTTATTCAAAAGCATACAACGAGAGATCATGCGTTTTACTTCGTCATCCTCCTTCCAATTATTCACATAAGTGAAAAGAAAATTGGATAAAGTTGGTATTATAAATAATTTGAAAAACAATTTGAGTGAATACGAATGGATTTCTTCAAGACAAACACTTATTGCATTACTTATTCAAAATAACGAGTTCTTACATGCCAATTATGCTTTTAATCAAAGAAACGAAAGACACCAAAGCAAAAAAAGTGAAAACCCAAACAAGTCATTTTCTTGGATTTTATTACGCCTTGAAATGGAGAGGCTCGCAGAATCGTCTAATGTGTAGCCTCCTGATGCTATATTGATATAAGTCTCCCAAACAACCTTGGATCATGTTCTCGGAGGATGAACCATGCTGAAATTAGGATTGGAATCTCTGAAGGATAAGATTCCGCCCTTAACTAAACTTTAGACGTCTGCTTTCAAACCGTAACAATTCTCAATATCATGGCCTGGAGCACCTTGATGGTACGGGCAAAATTTGTCAGCTTTGTACCAGTACGGAAGTTTCTTGGGCACCTTAGGTGGAGCTCTTGTCTGGATGTGACCTTTTTGAAACAGAGCTGGAAACAGATCAGCATACTTCATGGGGATGGGATCAAACAAACGAATTCCTTTTCTCGGAATATCCAAAGCTACCTTCTGATTACGAAAACGTTTCCGCAATCGTCGATTCTGCGGTCGATCTGGAGAGGCCAGCTTCTACTTAGGGGGTAGTTATTGTTCACGCTGAGCGGGCATAGCATACTGATGTTGGGGATAAGGTACTAGAACCATAAATTCTCTGGAAGATTCAATGTCATCTTTATTATCTGGAGCTATACCCAAATTGTAATTGTATTGCTTCACAAAAGCAACAACTAAGTCTTCCCAAGACTGAATATGGTTACTTTGTAGCTTCATATACCATATCAGGGATGCCCCACGTAAACTTTCTTGAAAGCAGTGAATCATCAATTTGTCATTGTCAATATAAGCAGTCATCTTTCGACAAAACATTGTCAAATGGTATCTTGGACAACTAACACCCTTGTAAACTTCGAAAACAGGCATTTTGAACCTTGGAGGAATAATTACGCCTGGAACTAAACATAGGTCATGAGCATCAAGACCAGATGCATTAACTTCTTTCATCATCTTCACCTGTTCTTTGAGATCACGAAGCTCTTTCTCCATTGCTATAAATCTAGGATCATCCACTCCCTTCTCAGTAGGAGTATTCTGAGGGTCAACAAACAGGTTGTCTTGCATATGCTGAAGTTGCACAAAGTCGTCGGAGGAACAGTCGAATGTCGGATTAGTCCTTACTCTGAAGCTAGTCATGCGATCCATATCTTCGTTCTCTTTGTTATCCTTATGTACGTACTTCGAGCTTGGTCCAATGGTCGAGACGTCAGCTGTCGAGACAGAGACAGAAAGACGGATGAGGACGCAGCGGAGAAGAGACACATGCACATGCTAAATGCTAAATGCAGAATGCTAATGCAAAAATGCAGATGCAGGATGAAACTTCAAGAAACTCAAAGCGCTTTTCAGTATTATAATGTAGGATAATTAAAAACTTATTTTATCATTGAGAAGCAATACAAAACAAAGTACTCTTTTCAAGAGTTTGTTACATTGAAACAAAAGCAAAAGAAAACTTAGAGATCTACTCCGTGGGTTCCTCTTTCACACGAAGCTTCTCTGTCAGCTGGTTGACTTGTTCCTGCAATTTAGCCTTCTCACTGATAAGTCGGTCTACATATTGTTTCCAAGCAACAATAGTCAGAGGAAGATCATCACTAGTAACGGTCCTTGAAAAGGTGTGGGAGGAAAATAAATCCTCTCGCGCCTTTCTTTTCCTTGCAGATTCTATTTCTGGCAGCTTCTGAGATTTCTCCGTCTCTATCTTAAGAGTGAAAAACTTGTTCCTCCAAGCAGTCTCCATCTTCTGGGTTTCAGCCAAAGCAGTCTTCAAATGATCTATCTCACTCACATCAAACCAGTCAGGATCATGAAAAGTCAGCACCATGGGTTCATGAAATGGGAAAGGCATCTTGAGGTCGAGAGCTCTCTCTCGCACCCAATTCAGATAATCTTCGGAGGTAGCACAATTCAGGTTCCCTAAAGCAGTCATCCCTTCCATGTTGATGTATTTCCACGCATATATTATGGTAGCCTTCAAATCTGGATCCTCTCCTTCCTTGAAAAAGATCTCTTCTACCAAAGCCTGACTAGGTACTTCGTTCATCGGGTGCCCCAATTATCGTCGGGCCAAATCAGGGTTATAACTGATGCATCCATCTCTTCCAATGAGAGGTACATTAGGGAATCCTCCACAGTTATTGATCATTTTCACACCTCCATACGCAGGGTCATACCACACAATATCAGAATGAGTAAGAGCCATAACTATCTCAGACCAACAGGGTGTCTCTATCTGATCCCAGACGGATGGATGCCAGGCTAGGCGAGCAATAAACCATGAGTACAACAAGGCGGTACAACAGACAATATGTCCTCCTCCTTCGACATTCCTCAAATGGATGGAATGGTATGTGTCATCCAGCAAGGTAGGAACTGGGTTCTTGAGGATGAATAGCTTAATCGCATCCATGTCAACAAAATCATCAATCTTAGGGAACCAAAAGATCCCATAGACTAACAAAGCAAAGGTAGCCTCTAAAACAGGGACTTCCTTTCTCTCAGCATGGTAACGAACTTTCTCGATCAAGAAATCAGCCGGAAATCCAAGGACTCCTTCCTTGGTATTTAAATGAGCTTGAACGTCTGCTAGACTGAGACGGGTAGCATTTGCAATCTCTTGATCACTAGGCATGTCCTCCAATCCAGTGAACATAGGTCGAGTGGTCACAGGTATCCTCAAAAACTCAGAATACTCCTCCAGAGTTGGCATCAATTGGTAATCTGGAAAGGTGAGACAACGGTACAACGGATCATAGAACTGAACAAGGGTCTCCAATAGTCCTTCCTTCATCTTGAGCTCGAGAAAGTAGAAGACTCCTCCATATTCGGTTGAAAAAGCATGACGGTCCTCAATGAGTTTCGCTAGCTCTCTTAAACTTTCAATGTTAGGACTTTGAAAAGTGTGCTTCAAAGTTTCTGTTTTGAAATCCATTGTTACAATACCGAACAAAACGAAATTGAGTTTCTTGAAGTGAACAAAGAAAAAGAATGCAATGCAAGATGATTAGGACTTCATGGGATTCCTCTATTTATGCGCATTACGGTAAAAAGAAACGTTTTATTAATTTCAAAATGGATTACATAAATATTCTTTTAAAGAGTCCCAAATAAAAGCTAAATAAAAGCTAGTAAAGACACTAAGGAAGTTTCGAATTCTGCTGCTTGAGCTGCTCTTCCAATTGAGTCTTCTTACGGGTGAGATTGTCCACAATCATCTTCCAGATGGTACACTGAGAGTCGGAAGAAAATAAATCCTCCAAAACCTTCCTCCTCTTGTAGGGGAGTAACTCTTCATCCTTCAACTGCAGCTGTTCCTGAAGCTCAACAATTTGTCTCTTAAGTTCATCATTCTCTGCAACTGACACTTGATACTTGTTCTTCCACACTTCTGATTCGTGCTGTGACTTCCTCAAGGCAACCCCTAACTTCTCAGCGTCAGACATAAAATTATAAGTAGGTTCTTCTCTTGGAGGTATAGGATCTTGACGATAATAAGGCATCCTCACCTTGATTGCCCTATTCCTGACCCACTGAAGGTACGGTTCCAAAGACACACAATTGGGCCTTCCCAAACTATTCCTATCTTTCTTACGCAAATGTTTCCAAGCTTCCACAATCTTCTCTCGGAGCTCTTGGTTATCCTCAAAGAAAATACTCTCAACTTGTATGCTCTTAGGTGGTCCCTTCAACGGATATCCTAACTATCGACGAGCTAAAACGGGGTTATAACTGATCCCTCCACCAAAGCTGAGCAACGGTATATTAGCAAAATCTCTACATCCATCAATGATTAGAATCCCATCATACTCAAGGCTATACCAATCAATGTCGGAATGAGTCAAAGCCATAATCCTTTCTGACCAACGCCTATCATTAAGATGCCAAAAGGAAACATACTTAGGCAAGTGCATAATGAACCATTTGTATAATAAGGGCACACAACATGTAATCATTCCTCCACCACGAAGGTTTCGGAGATGTATAGAGTGATAGGTATTACCCAATAGATTCAGCACTGGATTGTTCTTCATGAAGATCTTAATTGCATAAAGGTCAACAAACCCTTCAAAACTCGGAAATAGAAACACCTCATAAACAAGTAAGGCGAAGATTGCCTCGAACGGAGCCTTATTCGTAAAATCAGTATAAAATAAGGCCTTCTTAAATAAGAAATCTGTAGTCAAACCAAAAGCCCCACTTTTTAACAACCATGTTGGCCTTGACGTCAGATACCTTGAGATAAAGGGCCTTAGCAATGTCTCTTTCTTCAGGGTCCTTTTCCAAGAAAGGAAAAGGAGATTCTTCTAGAATAGGCAAACCCACCAAAAAGGAGTATTCTTCCAAAGTTGGCAATAACTGATAGTCTGGAAAAGTAAAACAGTGATACATCAGATCATAAAATTGTAATAGAGCAGAAAGGAGATCCTCATTTGCCTTACGTCTCAACAAAGATAGTAACTTCCCATATTTACCCTTGAACTTCTCTTGGTCTTCAATCAAGGCCCCCAACTCCCTTAGGTCATCCAATTTGGGACTCTTAAAAGTATATTTTAAAGTATTTCTTCGGTTAGGATCCATAATGCCCTACAATGTTCATAAACGAAGGTAAATCCCATGAAGTCCAATGCAGTATGATGCTATATGAATGCAACAAACATAAGTAAGCACACAAGGACACACAAAGATAAACAAACAAAGGTCCTAGGTTTGCAACGAGCATGGAGCCAAGGGTATACCCATTCCCAAAGGTCAAGGACTAGTGGTGGATTGTACCTGCAGAACAAGGTTCTAAAATGGTCCCAAAATCATTAGTCCATCTTTCGGATATTATCAATTTCCCAACTAACTCGGGGATTAATAATATTCTCAAGAGAACTTCTTTTGAGTATAGCATCGCGTAGCACTATTTCGGGACTTACTCCCTCATAGCCTTGCACTACGTCCTAATAAAGGCCAAAGTGGGGTTAAAGGTAACTACGATCCTTAGTATCATGGACTCCAATTGAGAATAGTAAAAGTTTTCACGACTAAACTCGTTCAACCGAACCATTTTCAAAAGGGTCTCAACTAAACGGGATTCTCGAGTCAACTTAGTCGGGACTCACTCCCTATAAGCCTCGTCGAATATATCACCATCCTATCTTAAGTTCACTCAAGTCCGGGTGTAGGACTTTGTCTCACCACTCAAGGATAACAGCCCAAAAGAAATAGAGAATAAACCAATAAGAAAATAAGCAAGTAAGCAAACATATAAAGCAATAAAGAGACAAACAAGATAGGGAGACCCACCGAGGGTCCCCAGTGAAGTCGCCATTTCTGTCGCGGTGAAATTTGGATACCAAACTATTAATTAGCTTGAATCTTTATTCATTTGCAACCAGTCTTTGATTTGTCCAAAGGAAGGGATAAAGATCAAAATTCCCACAATGCAATACAAGTGCAAGCTAGAGAGTTATAGGTTTGAGAGTTGGTTAAACTTAGGGAAGGTGCTAGCATCCTAAGTTTCTGTAGTACTCTACAGGAACCTCTTGTTTTATGTTGTTTATTGCTAAGGATTATTTGCTTAATGGTTAAAATACCTAGGGGTTTATTTCTAAGTATACTCGAAAAGATATCGCATCTTATGCCTACATATCCTTACGGGAGTGGAATCAGAGTATCTGTAGTTCCCCTAAAGGGTTTGAGGAGTTCTTTGACTATGGTCAAAGTTCCTACGGGTTTAGGGTAGTTAATTGATTGAGTTTAGGAGAAAATATGAGTTGTCATTTTAAGGGAGATTTAACCGCCACAAGTGTAAGAGATTGTATTGTTGTGGGGTGGAGATTCTATCTCACTTAAGATGATTAGCGTCTTGTTCTCTAATGTTTGAATATGTTTGAATTGAGTTGAGTTGTTTATATCTAAGTTGTAAAGAGGTCCTTCCTATGGGGTAGGATCTAACTTAAGACATCGACTTGAATGGGATCAAGGATCAAAAGGGGAGAATGATGCAAATGGGATGCATACGCATAATTGTTTAAGTTATGTGCAGGTTCTTCCTTTGGACGGGATGCAATGTGATGCAATAAAGACAAATGCGATAAATGTAAAATTGCGAATAAAGTAAAGGCGGATAAATAAGGCATACACACGCATGAAAGCGCTGAAGTGTGTGAGAGTGAATTGTGAATCGAAGTGTAAACATGCTCGATTGATTGAGTTTTACGATGTTGGTTAATTTTAGGCGAAATTGATTTTAATAAGTGATTGATTTTGAGATATTATTTTAAGAAAATGGATGGATTGATTTAAAAGGGAAACATATTGTTTTTAAGTGGGATTAGATAAAATGTTCAATATACTAAATGATTTTAATTTTTATTATCTCGAATGAAATGAGTTATTTTATAAAAGTCATAGTTGTTCCTAAAAGTTAATTTATTGATTATGAAAAAGGTTGTTTTTATTATTCTAAAATACTAAATTGGTTTTATTATTAATTGCAATTAGGTGTAAGTAATTTATAAAAGTTTTTTTCTTAGTGAATAACCAAATTATTTACATAAAGTGCTATTAAGTTGATTTGGAATAAAGATTAATTAAAAAAATAATAATTAACATGGGTTAATTTTATTAAGAGTTTTCTAGTTATTAGGATAAAACTAAAGGAGTGATTAAATTGAAGTATTAAACAAAATGCCTTATTGAAAGTGAACTAACAAAATAATTAAATTGAAGAATAAAAAGAGATCAAGATTAATTAAGAGATTATTAGTTTATTCTAAAAAAAGGGGTTATTAGTTATATTTTAAATAAAAACCAAGTTAATTGAATATTAAAGATTTTAAAAGCAGATTATAGTTTTTAAAAGGATTAATTAATTATTAATTATAATTAAGGCGTTAGATCTGGTGTTACGCGGTGCATCAGTTTATCATGAGCGCGCAGTGTAATCCGTGTGATCATGAAATAAATGAATCGTGTGGTGATAGTGGTGAGGGACCACGGTACTACCGTGGTCGTGCATGCATATAGTTTACTAATTTACAACACAATTGAAAAAGTAGGAAAAAATGAAAAACACAGACGGCGGAAAAACCCTAGACGAAGGCCACTCGCTCGCTCGGTTTCTTCCGGTGATCAATCTCTCTCTCGATCTTTCACTATGATGGTACCTGCAACAAGGATCAAGGCATCAATCGTTCAACAATATAAGAAATGTATGGAGTTTTACCGAAGGTGAGCGACATATGAAGCGCGATTCCGGATGGCTTTGGAGGCATTGATCTTCGAAAGCTTCGGCGAAAAAAGATGAGTTCTCTCCTTTCTTTCTTCGATTTGATCTGTTTAGGGTTTTTTACGGTTTCTTTCACTATGTTCACGATTTCTCCAAAAAGTTTTTCTTCTTCGATTCGAATCCCTCCTTTTATAGGCGAGTTGGGTTTTGAATCTTTAAACTCTGATTGAATTCCTGATTGCTTGGTATTAAAACCTTCCATTCCTGTGTTGGACAAGATTCGAAAACTTTCCTTTTGCATTCGATTGAGTTTAATGTTGTTGATGAGAATCATATTCTATGTGATTTGATCTGAAGAATCTTTCAATTGATGCTGAGGAATCTGATAGGATCTGAATAGGATCTTTTTCGAATAGGGTATATTCCTTAACTGATTTGCTAATCCAAAATTTGTGATTTGGCAGGTGTGGATAGCCGAAGATTTTGGGCCAGGGGAGATTAACAGCCCAGGGCAACATCAACTCGCCTCTTTGGCAATATGACGCTTTGCACGAGTTTCAGCCATCCTTGATGTTCTTTGATGGAAGTTCATGTAAATGTGTTGGAGATGATTTGTACTATCCCAAATTCTATCTTGCGAACAAAAGGAACTAAATGTGGCGTCTGGTGGATTCTGGGCATCTGCAACATACCATGAATGAGCAGAAGGCAAATAGCAAGGTCGTAGTTTCCTTTCCGTTTCAATCTCTATTCTTGTTTTCAGGTTGAATGGATACGTATCTAACAATGTTCTTTCCAGGTGCTCGGTGATGAGGGTGTTTGGATAGCTGGACAACAGAAGTTGCTGCAAATTGTTCGAACATGAGGTTGAGGCCTGCTTCGACGTTCTGAAGCTGTGGACTTGGAGTTTCTCAATCAGGAAGTAAGAATGCCACCTTCTGTCTGGTAATAAAACGAACTCTGTTGAAACCTCTGAGTATTTGAGCTAGGACGCCTCAAATATGCTTTCTCATGTTTTTTCGTATTGGATTCTAGCAGCCTTTGGCAGGTATCATCATCATGGAGTAGGCAAGCCATCATTTTCGCCTTGTCTTACGAGTGTGCCGGTGCATGGCTTCAATACGTTACAACTACAACAACAGCACTCCGTCCTAATCTCATGGTAAGGAAAGTGAGGGTGAGGGAAATTGGATAGGTTTGACGATGCCCCTGTGATTTCTGTTCTGAACTAATTTGTTAAGGATGCTCCCCTTTGTTTTGCCAGGTTCGTAAAGAATGTGTTGAGGAACAAGTTTCTGCTAACAACTTTCCAATGTTCTCGCGGCATGGCTGTTATGTCAAGTGGTAAATCTGTCTCTTGGGCTTGAGTTAGGAGTGGCACTGAGTTTGTTGACGTCTCACTCTTTTTTGCAGCAGCCGTGTGAGATGAAGACAAATTGATACCAGCTGCTAGGAACTTCGAGAAGGGTTTGAAAATAGGTCAATCTGTTTCTTGTAAGAACTTCCTTCATCGGTTCCGTTTTCTTTCTCTGAGAAGTATCCATTATAACAAGTGCTACCATGGTCACAGCTGATTTTGTAGTGTCTCTCTCGTAGGAACTTCCAAGGCATGCTCGATGCTATTCAAAAGAGGTTTGGAAACACGAAGAAAGAATCTCCTGAAGATGTGCTTTGCTATTCAGTTCCGCAGGTTGTTGTTTAGTGAGCAACGTTATTGATATTCTTATAAAGCCCGTCATTTACTACTATACTCCTAGCTTTTGAATTGAACTCAATTCGTGACAGTAGAATTTTTACTCCCAATGGCTTGCTGATGTTCATGTTGTGATTGCAGGTGATGGAAGTTGGGTTTAGGAGCCGTCATCATGGCGCAGGGAACTGGTGAATTGAACTGGCAGGAGCTGCGAAGTACCTCACGAATTGCTCCACGAGTCTGCAGACATTTGAACTTTATGTCTTAGTGAGATACGAGACTCCGTCCACGGCGGAACAGACAAAGCTGACAGGGGTATGAAGGCCTTCTTCTGTGTAAATGCTCTATAACTCTTTCGAAATTTCATCGACTATTCTGAACTTGTGTTGCATTCTTTGACAGGTTTATTATGCCCAAATGCGAGGAGTCTTCTTGTGGCGTTTGAATGCCTTCAGTTCTTAAGGTGGTAACGGCTTAGGCTCCTTACAATACTTAACTTGTTTACCTCTCATCAAATTTTTGATGCTTGCGATGGTTGGCGTAAACTGATTGAATTGCGGAAAAAGTTTGCTTGTTCGGTTGGGGTGACTGACAGATGTCTTGAGTCAAACCATTGAGGAACCTACGGTGAAAGCCTGAATCATAACTCAGCTACCGGCGTCGTACCTGTGCACTGCTGTTACACCAGATGTGGAAGAACCTGCTAGGCTGTTACAAGTTCTTAGCATAAAAACTAAATGAGAGAATAAATTGTACAACATCTGTAAACTTTCATGAGCTTGTAATGAAATATGCGATGTACAGTAGATGTAATATGATGCTTTCGCACAGCAGCTTCTATTCACTTGTTTTAATTTTCCATGTAATTGAATGTGCCATGTTAAGTTGTATGAGATGAGATTTGGAATTAACCCTTGATTCTTATAATGATTCTTAGCATAAGTCCTCTTGTGTAAAAATATATGAATTAACTCACAACCTTCCTCTGTTGGAAATCGACTTCGGAATTAAATGATAATCTTCAAGCATAATGCCATGGCTCTAGATACATTCTTCTTTAAAATGAACCATGACGTCAAATAGATCAAATATGGAATGAATTCAACTTGCTTGTACCACACCTCCCTTATTTCCTGAACTTAGTTTTGACTTGGATTCGTAAACACAAATTGAATTATGGGTTTTGAGATTAAATGTGAGCTTTACTCTTTTAAGAAACGAGGACCCACTTATTATAGGCACCATAGATCTGAGCTTTAGGATCAATTCAAATGAGTGTTCCCTTGGCTTTTCAAAACTTGTAGTCTCCCTTAATCGTCCAGACGTGAATCTTAATTTTTAAACTCTGAGGAAGAATGCTGATCCCCTTGGAATTATTGCTTCTGCGCAAGTTGGTAAGCCATAACAAACATACATACGAAAGTAAAATGAAAGGAACAAGAAAGGGAGTGCACAAAAAGGTGGGGTCTTAAGGTCAAAAATTAGGGTGCGACAGGAATTTTTCACTAAGTTCTTGACCCCAAATCACTTTCCCTTGAACACGAAAGTTGAAGATCATTCTTCAATATTTCTATCCATTACCAGAACTAATACATTGGATCAAAACTCTCCAAGATATGTGGCATCAAAGTTGAGTTTTCAATGTTGGCAAAGGATTATGACTTAGAACTTTTCTAAGTCATTTGAGACAGATTTGAAGGCATGACTTTCAAACCATTTTCATGATCATACAAGGCTTGTTCCAATTTGCCATCAACATGAGATATGCTCATAATCTTAGCTTTCTTTCAAGCACAAGATCTCATAGATTGAAGCATTATTCATGGAGTTGTGGTGGTTTAAAAGTGGTTATATGGACATGTTCTCATGCATCCTATGTCACCATTCTTGGCACATCATGAATCATTTCTTGCAGCACAATCTTGCACCATTTTCACACGCACCAACACCTCCTTTCCTTTTCCCAAAACATTTCCAAAAGCTAGCCAACAAGTCATGTATCTTTTCTATGCTTCATGAGCAAGTTTTGCTCTATTTATCAAAATGACAAAACTTTAAAAAAACAGCTCAACAAGGACATCCTTCACCCTTTCCATTCTGATTGCCTCATTCCACTCATAAGGAAAACAACAACAACCTCAAGCCATGTAACTCATACAACCTCACTCACTCACTCTTTATTTCAAAATTTTCACAAAATCATTAACCAAGCTTTAACCACAGTAAAACTTGTTTTAACCATTCATATTCATCATATATAAGCTAAAGAGAAACCATAGGGGGGGGGGGGGGGGTGAGACCATTCTCAGCAGCTAGAAAACCCCAAAGCTCTCTCTCATTCTCAAAATAATCCCTTCTTCGAATCCCATTCTCCAAGATCTTTTCTCTCTCATTCTTGCTTCTGTCATCGTCCTTAGAGTTCTAGGAGGCTAGAGGAAGGTTGGTTTGAAGCTTTTAGACAAGATTTAGGAGCACCAGATCTTCACTTATTGGTAACTTTCTTTTTCCTTGTTCTCAAATTTTAGATGCATGATAGGGTTCATATGGGTGCATCTGAAGTCCTACCTTAGGGTAGGCAATGTTTGCTATCTGTTTGTCTTGATTTGATTAAATCCAGTTTGTGTATACAATTTTTCGTGGCCCTTTTTCTTTGTGTTAGAGTGCTTTGTTTTAAAAATTAAAGTCATATTCGTGCTCTGCATGAGAAAACCTTGAGAATGGTGTAGGTTTTGTTAGGATTTGTTGAATTTTCTAGACTGCTCCAGTGAGGGTCACCGGAGAAGACGACCAGAGCTAGGGCTCCGGTGTCTGGTGTATGAGGTGATGTGGCCATTTTGACTCTTCTGACTGCCTAGGTGTTCATGATGTGTTAGCCATGTGTGTTCTTGTTGACTTGTTTTTCCAGCGTGTTTTAATGAAACGTTGCGTATCATCATGCGTGTTTGCTTTGTTGTTTAGCTGATGTTGAACTTGGGTGGGCCTGACCCAGTCTTGCTTTCTGCGCCCCCTGTTTTTTTGGCCCAAGGCGTGTTGAATTGAGTCCTAGTTCAAGCCAGGATTACTGATTCACCCCCTCTATTTCTATGTATTATTTTTATTTTATTTTCATGTTTTTTATTTTTTATTTCGATTTTGATTGTTAAACCCTTTTAAAAATATACAAAAATATCTTTCTGATCCTTTATAATGTCTCAAGATATTTTTCATGATTTTTATTTTTATTTTTCTATTTTATTTGGAATTTCTTTGTGGAGTGATTTTCCATATTTACCCTTTGAGTTAAGGTTTCATGTTTGATGCTTTATGAATGCCTTCTTGATCCAATATTTGGGTCATGTTTTGACACATATTTGCCTAATGTTTAAGTGATGTTGTGGTGTGTTGAGGTTGCATTTTGATAATTTTTCAATTGGTTTTATTGAGCCTCGATTCAATTAGTTTTCAATTGGTCCAATTGTATGATCACTTGCTTCTTGTAACTCTAATGCATTGCTTATTTTTATGGATGATATTGATTGATGCATACCTAGTTGATTGTTCATGTTTTTAATGTGATACTTGTTGAACCTTCTTGATACCATGATCTTGGTTTTGGGTTGATGTTCTTACTTATGATACTGCCTCATTTTGTTTTCATACCCTAATCTCATTGCTTGAATCATTTGTGACTTGTTTCTTATGGATTAGTTGTTGACATTTGTTTAGCTAGTGATGTAGTGTATGACTTGACTCTTTGTGCTCTTTATTTGACTATTGATATAAGTTGAACATGATATGATGTTGCTACTGCCCTACTTTATTTCTCATATCATTTTACTTCATTTCCCTTTGCTTGATGATTGATAATACTTCTTGTTGGACTTTAAGTCATTTGTGTGTGTTTTGGTGCTTTGTCTTGCCAATTTATTTTGAATTCCAATCTTTTAGTATGGTTTGGTATGTATTCATTTTCTTGTTGCTTTAACATGACGTTGGTGTGTGCCTTGTATGATTGAGATCAATGCTTGCTTGTGTGCTTGCTTTGCCTTTTGAGTTGAACTTTCATGAGTGTTTACTTGGTGTTGCTTCTTCTCCTTCATCTCTCGTTCTTCTTTATTCTCTTTCTTTTCTTGAGACTTGGTTAAGTCTTGATCTTGTTTTCATTTATGATTGATTAGTATGGTGTTTACTTGTTCTTGCTCACATGATCCCTTAGGATTCCTAGCCTCACTTAATTTATGATTAAGGTGGGAGTAGGAGAGACATTAGGCTTTCAATCCTTTGTATGATAAAAAGTAGAATAGTCCCTTATTGACCTCAACTTTAGGTCCATCATTTGTATGATAACATTAGGTAGACTTCCTTTTCATCCTAACCTTAGGATCATTACGCTAGGGTTTTCAGATTCCCTTTAGTGTTTTCTTTTGTGTCTTCTCTTCTCATCTCAAACAATTTTAAGACACTTAATAAAGAATGATGAATGTTGTGCGCCACGAGCCTTAAGTATATGGGGAATGATGAGTGAGGGGTTTCTCCTCACTTGTCTAGAGTATTTAGTGTATGCTCTTTAGGCGATATACGACACATTCGCTCCTATGTCATAGTCTTTAGTGCACCGTGAATCTCAAACAAATTCAATTCACTTATCTAAAACTCTTAAACCAAATTCAAACCTTTTTATCCTTCGGGATTGTTCTTAAAATCATTTTCAGAAAAGAGTACATTACTTTTTCATTCTACCACAAACATCATCGACCCTAACTGCTGGAATGGGAACTTAACGTCTCTCATAAAAAATACTTAATCAATATGTGGTTTAGTCACCCGAACTACGTTTGCTCTGATTTCTCATACCAGATGAGGATACGTAGGCATAAGACGATGATATCTTGGCGAGCAACCTCCCCCCCATCACCCGTAGTTTCCCGAACTACGTTGACTCTGACTTTTCCATTGCACGAGAGAATACGTAGGCATAGGGCAGCGATGTCCTTTCGAGTCTCCTTTTTCTTTTCCCTCCCCCGTTTAACAGTAGCTTTTAGATAACTCACCATTTCATTAGACAACAAGCGTGGATCCCGTTGAGTACAATGGACATGAGGGGGTGCTAATACCTTCCCCTTGCGTAACCAACTCCCGAACCCAAGGTTTCGTTGCGATGACCTTGTCTTCTCCTTTCTTTTAGGTTTTCTTTGATCGTTTCATTTCCCTCCTTTGGGATGAATAATGTTTGGTGACGACACTTCTGTTTGTTTCCGCCGGCCTTTTTTGAAGTTGCGACAACTTGGTCAAGATGTCAAGTACCACCACCTGATCCTTGTAAGACCTGTAATTGTAAAAATAAATGAATACTTTAAATATAATAGTATATTCATAGTAATTTATGAATTGATAATGTTGCGGTGAGAATCAGATGTCAAGATATTGATTAACTTGAATCTTAATTCTTTAAATTCACAACCGAACTTTGATTTTATCCAAAGGAAAGTTTAAAGAAAGAAAGACCTTTTGCGCGATGTAACAACAACGCTAAGAGATTTGGGGATCGGGGGTTGGTTATGCCTAGGGTAGGTATTTTACATCCTAAACATCTGTAGTACTCTACAAGAACCTTTTGTGTGTGTGTATGATAAACTTGCTCATGGTTATTTTGTGGATTGAGATTGGGGTTTGGATAAAGACCTAAGGTTACCTTCTAAGCTTTCTCGCAAAGATATCGCATCTTCTGCCTACGTATCCTAACTAGGATAGAATCACAGCAATTGTAGTTCACCTCACTGAGGGTGGATGAACAGTTGATTATGATCAAGGTTCAGAGGAGAACAAACATAACAATGCTTGTATAGAGTTTAACAAAACTTTCTATTCTAAGTTGTACACTCAAAATGTTGACTTTGAAAAAGCCAAGAGGGGAGTAAATAATCATCACCATGATCCCTACATAGAGTTTGCAAACTCTATCATAGGGTTCTAATTGAAGAACACTCCTAGTAGAGGTGGGTATTTTAGACTTAAGAAAAGTCTAATGGCTATTAGGTTCTAACTTAACTAAGTTAGGATTCAAAATGAATTAACAAATTAAGAGGGAGGGTAATGAGCTATCTATGACCCAAGGGTCAATAGAGAGACTTTCCTTTGGACACAAGGACACAGACAACTTGATGTGAACTAGAAAGTTCCATCACTGGGGAATAAGTTGACAAAGTTGGAGGAATAAAGCAAGAACATGTAAAAAAATGTAACAATAATCAAGATCAACATTTAACATCTTAACAAAATCAAAAAGCAAAGAGGTAACAACCATCAATGCAAGCATAGAACATGTGTAATAACAACAAGTTCATCTATAACATACAAACAAGATTAATCCAAACAAGTGATAGCTTGAAGCAAGCATGTTATAAGGATAAAAAGATATCAAATGTAATAACATAAGACCAACTAAACATGTATTGATGGCAATCAAACAAGCAAGAATACAAGAAATGTTATAACAGTTCAAGCATGAACTCATGATTTCATGAGAGAAGTAAACAAGTTTCATGGTAACAACCAAGTCAACAATCAAACCCTATCATGTTATGGTTCTAAAAAGACACATAAACGAATAGAATGAAGCATGACAAGCATATTTAAGAGGTTACAACATCAAGAATCATGTCAAAGTTTACAGATGAAATTCAAAGTATACCATGCTTATTCAAGCTTTCACAAAGGCCAGAACAAACCCTAAACATGTTATGGTTATAACAAGACACATAAACAAGTATAATAGGACATGTTAAACACATTCAAGAGGTTACAACATCAAGAATCATGGCAAAGTTCACATATGAAGTTCAACAGGCCATTTTCACATATATGCATTCACAAAAGCAAACATGAACATGGTAAGATAATTAATCAAACATATTTAAACATTTAAACATGTTAAAAAACATATAGTAATCATACAAGATCAATCTCACAAGAAAAATCAAGTCACAAGTTGAAAAAGTTAAAGAACACCAAGGTAAAAACCCTAAAAACACATGTTTTTCAAATGGATCAAAGTATTTCTAGGATAACAATCCTTGAATTCTTTCTTCACTCAATGAAAATAGAAATGATAAGAAGTAGTTTGCAAAAATAATGGAATCAATAGCAATAAAATTAGCAAGTTATGATCATTGAAAGTTGGTGCACCAATGGGGGCAAAACTAGGTCATGACAAGGTAACAACCTAAGGGTCATTTGCATGAAGGATTGGAACTCCGTCAAATCTTACCAAATGAGGTGAAATAAAAGTGAAAATTGTGTATTTTTGAACAAGGAATTCAATGGTACCATTTTTTCCATACCATGAACCCACAAGAAAACCCGATAGCACCAAGGTTTGGGCAAGTTTGGTAACAACCAAAAGCATGAACATGTGAACAACATTGTGTAGTGGTGTGCTTTGTGAAAAAAGTGTAAAAACATCACATATACATCATATATAGAGGTTAGAACAAAAGAAATCAAGAAATGCACACATGGTTTGACAGATTGGATGCATCATGCCAAAAGTGACTAGGTTGGGCCTAATTTGTGACCTGAGTTTGACAGTTCTAAAACTACATGTTTTGATGCAATAAATTGTTCATACATGACACATAACATACATAAAACATGTTCAAATAATGTACAACATAAAATAATAGCTATAAGTCATGATAGTATGTGAAATGCATGTGAAAAGTTCATATTCATGAGTTTTAGGCTTACCTCTTGAAGCAAGCTTGAGCAATAAGAAAACCAGAGATCTTGAGAGCTCTTCCAAGGTCTAAAAATGCTCTAAATAAACTCCAAGAAATTTGGTAGGCAGAATGCTTTGTAAGTGAAGATAACTTCAAAAATCCAAATATTTCCAAAGCCAACTCCCTCAATCTTTGTTACAGAAGTGGGGGACCATCATGGATAGTTTCTATATGTTATTTATTAAGTGTTAGAGGTCTAAAAGCTCAAAGAAATGCAATGGTTTGAAGGTTGCCCTTCAAAATGCAGAAAAGTCAATAAATGAGCTTTTGAGGGTTGACTTATTGATTGGATGGGTTTCTGGCCAAGGTGAGGGTTTGGAAAGCTCTAACACACCATTTTTTATGGGTTTGGACAGCTCTAACACACCATTTGTAATGTGTTTGAGGCTTTTTTTTAGTTTGAGGGTGTTTGGAAAACGTTTTGGAAGGGAAAATGCAAAAACAGATTTTGAAGATTTTTGGAAATGTGGTGGTAACTTGTAAGAACTTTGCAATTTAGGAAAGGAGAGAGTTTCATATGGTTCTTAGCATGTAACTGGTGTCTTTTTGATGTGATAACGAGGCTCTATTTATAGCAAGAGATCTTGATCAAGAGGTATGGGCAGAATGTTGCAAATTGCCAAGTTTAGCCTTGTAACTTTGAAAATCTTGGAGTTTTTTTAATGCAATCTCCATTTTTGACCTTGAGTCACCCTAACAAGAGCTTATCCATACCCTATAGGTCATTTTCATCATTTTTGAGGGGATAGGAAGTGACTGGTTGTAGCCAAGTTGGTGGTTTGATGATGGTAGCCACCATTTTTCTCTTTCTTCACTATTCACTTTTGCAACTTGCAGTAAACAATGAATTTCTTCATTTCTTGTGCCAAGATCGTGGGATATGATGCTAAAAATGTTCATTAATAATGTAAATATCATAAATGAAGCTTAATCCTTGATTAGAGTTGATTTGGGAAGCTTTGGAATCAAATTGTCCATGCTGAGCTGGTTTTACAACATTGAGTTTTTGCCAACTTGTGGACCTTGGTTCTCTTTAACCATGAAGAGTTATGGAATCCACTTATACTTTTTGTAAAGCCCCAATTAGGTACTAAAATATTTATGTTTTATGTAGGAACTCATCCCACTTGAAACTGGGTCAAAAACCCTTGTGAAGATGCTGAAAACTTGACTTACAAGTCAAGAAATCTTTGAAATTTCTAAGTATATTTTCCCCCTCTTGCCTTGTTTTTGCTCATAAATCAAAATCCATGCATCTTCTTCTCATGAGTGCATATACCACTTTTGAAGAAATAATTGAGGCCTTTATAACAAGCTTTGAACCACTCCATTTTGATGTGTGGTTAAGGAGTTATGACCTGGCCCTTTTCAAAACCCTAATTTCCCGACTTTTTGGTTACTTCTCAATTCTTGATCAATTGGTCACCAAACTTCATGATTAGATATTAAATTATGTTAGGAACATATTTGACTTCAATTTTGGGTTAAAACCCTGTTGGTCAATGGGTTGACTTTTCAGTCAGACGAACCGAACGGTCGAAAACCTCTAAATCGGCTGTTGGTGTTCTGGGTTCTTGAGGCCTTGAAACTCCTTGGGTAGACTTCCTTGGGTCATATGATCCTAATGGACCATGATTCAATCTTTGGAACACCCTTTATATCAAAATTCAAACTACAATTGACTTTCCCAATTAGAGACCCTAATTAGGGTTCTTGTACTGCACTGTTCTTCTTTCCTGGGTGACAACCTCAAATTGGATTCATTCTTAATCCAATGTGATATCCTTGATGAAGACTTGATGTATGAAGGATCAATCCAAAACTTTGACTGATTAATCCCTTGAAACTCTAATTTCTGACTATATGAGACCCTAATTCATCTATATCTTGACAAAGATCAAACTTGAAATAGGTTATGGTTAGATAATCAATGTTGATGCTCCTAGAATGACGATGTGATCTAGGGGTCAAAATTTGGGATATAACAATTGCCCCTATTTAAATATCTCCACCAGATGGCAATGAGAGATGACAATCTCCATAGAATCATGGTGAAAGGTATTTAAATATAGTAAACCAAATTTTCTGTCCCTTAGACACAGTGGTATGCAAAAGGACAAATTCTGAAATGCAATGAATTCTCAAATGATGCTTGAATGCAAGACAATGCTGACACACGAGCAAACAAAAAGAAAAGCAAAACAATGAGTGACCACTCACTAGGGACTCGACACACTGGGGAGACATCTGAAATGAAACCAATCAATAGTTCATACATGACTAATGATGATACTTCAAGGGGATCCTCCACACAGGGAACACAAACTCCACCGGGGAAGAGAAATCTTCATTGGGGAAAAGGCCAATCTCTACTAGGGAAACACACATCTCCACTGGAGAAACCCAACCTCACTTAGGGAGAGCAAAAACTGTAAAGGGGAAATGAAAATCCAGTGGGAAGATGCATGAAAGGAAGCACAAGTAAGAAACCACACTGGGGAACAAGAGTCAACAGACTCGGACTCCGACTGGGGGAAGCAATTCCAGTAACTACTGGACTTCAATAGGGAGACGGATAACAACCAATGTCAAGGTACCAATAACAATTGGATTTCAAATGATACCAATAACTACTGGGCTTAACTAGGGAAAACGGGTAACAACCACGCATCAAACCGACAACAAAAAGCAAGGCCAGTAACCACTGGACTTACACTTGGAAAACGGGTAACGAACACACTCCATACCAATAACAATTGGATTTAAAAACAATGCCAGTAACCACTGGACTTACACTCGAAAAATAGGTAACAACCACACTCCATACCAATAACAATTGGATTCAAAAGCAATGCTAGTAACCACTGGGTTTGTCGGGAAAGATTGGTGACAACCAAATCAAAGTACTAATAATAATTGGATTTTAAGCAATGCTAGTAACTACTGGGCTTCGACGGGGAAGTCGGTAACAATCGATGTCAAGGTACCAATAATAATTGGGTTTCAAATGATGTCAGTAACCACTGGGCTTATACTGGGGGAGAACGGGTAACGACCATATTTCATAACAATAACAATTGGCTTTCAAGAAATGCCAGTAACTACTGGACTTATACTGGGGGAGTCAGTAACAATCGAACCACATACCAATAACAATTGGATTTCAAACAATGCCAGTAACTACTGGACTTCCTGGGAAAGATTGGTGACAACCAAATCAGAGTACCAATAACAATTAAATTTCAAACAATGCCAGTAACTACTGGACTTCAAAGGGGAAATCGGTAACAACCGAACCACATACCAATAACAATTGGATTTAAAAAGATGCCAGTAACTACTGAACTTTGATGGGGGGATATGTAACTACCATATCTCAATGTTCCAATAACAATTGGATTTTGAAACATAGTAACAATTTAACTAACCGCTAACCAGTTTGTCCAGTCTGTTGGTTTTTTGCAGGAAAATCACGTTGTGTGCGATTTAATTTATGAAGGGCAAAAGGGATTTGT
This sequence comes from Lathyrus sativus, assembly GCA_963859935.3. Lineage (NCBI taxonomy): Eukaryota > Viridiplantae > Streptophyta > Magnoliopsida > Fabales > Fabaceae > Lathyrus > Lathyrus sativus. The sequence continues at coordinate 617,684,951 of OZ012739.1, read as the reverse complement.
TTGAACTCAGCAGCTACGTCCGATTTAAATCGTGCAAGATGATTAATTGTCAAATTCAGATTTTGGAACGTCAAAGCTTAATCAGATAATTTTAATTGGATGAGTTTAATCGGATGAAATTAGTCGTTAGAATTTAATCAGATGAATTTTAAGCGAATGAATTTAATCGGACAAATTTATCTAGACGAATTCAGTTGGAGGAACTTAATCGAATAAATTTAATTAAATGAATTTAGTTGTTTGCGTTTAATCGGATGAGTTTACACGGAGAAATTTGATCGGAAAAATAAATTCAGAGTATCAAGAAAGAATTGAATCTATTCATTTAAATTCTACTTTTTATTTTATTACAAGGATAAGAACAATTACAAAATCAAATCCTAAGTGTCCTAAAATGCCTAATTTTTCTAAGTTGAAAAAGTGTTTTTTTTTTGGAGAAGGGATTATTTGGAAAAAGTGGTTTTTTTGTTTTAGCCAAACAGGACTTAAGACATCCATAATCCATAGAACCAAAGTGGTTATCCAAATCCATCAAGGAAAAATGGATATCCAAGTTCAGAAACAACTTTCCCAAAATCCTTGCAACCAAATAGGATAGAAACAACTTTCCCAAAATTTTAGCAAAACAAGGTCAAAGAAATCAACAAACCAACTTTGAAAATTACAACAACCAGCATGCCCAGGCCCAAGCAAACAAGTATTATATAAACAACAGCTTCACCATCAGTTGAGAGAGAAAAAATAAAATCCATAAGGGGGAAGAAAAAGCGAAGTTCAATAAGTAGAAAAATAAGGAAAAGGAGGCGAAAAAGAACCAACTAAAATCACTTCAAACCTCACGAAAAAGGTGAACAATTTTGATACTAACCTGTTTTTTTATTTCACTGTGTTTTTAGAACCCTGCCGGGAAGAGCAAGAATGGTGGCGGAGAAGAAGCAAAAGCTTCAAAGAAGGCAACAACGGAGGCCAGCGGCGCCGCGTGTGGAAGGAAAAGAATTGGTCAAACCTTATTCCTTATTTTTTTTTCTAATGTTGTAATTTAGTTTAATTAGGTTAAATTAAAACCCTTCTTAAATCTAAACCTTTCATAAAGTTAAAACTTTTTTATTATTTTTATTTTATAATTTAGTTTAATTAGGTTAAATTAAAACCCTTTTTTTATAATTAAAACCTTTTTTAATTAAAACCTTTTCTTAAATCTAAACCTTTCATAAAGTTAAAACTTTTTATTATTTTTATTTTACAATTTAGTTTAATAAGGTTAAATTAAAATCTTTCTTAAGTTAAAACCCTTTTTTGAAATTAAAACCTTCCTTAAACTAAAACTCCTTTTTTGAAGATGAAAGCCTTTGTTTTAAAAAAAAATCAAAACCCTTTGTTAAAATTAAAACCCTTTTTTAAAACATTTTCTTAAAGTTAACTAGAAACCTTTTTTACAATGTTTATTAGAACATTTCTTTAAAATTCAACATTCCTCAATAGAAAAAAAAATTGAAAAATAAGATTTTTATTAATCCATTAAAATTAGGCAAAATTAAAAATTAACATTTTAAATTCAAACTCTTTTTTGTAAATTCCTCATTTAATTTTAAATCCCTTTCCTAAAATTGTCTAATGTTGCGCTTTCACTTTCACATTGAACCTTGCCAGTTATTCTCGTATAATTTTTATGTCGGTCCATTCATTACTTTCTCAGTTGTACTATTATAATACTTGATTTTTCATATTTCATTTTATGGTTGTAATTTATGCGAGGATATCGTTGTTGTGCAATTCCTTTACCGTTTTCGTGCATTTCTCGTATTTGCATACTGCCACTTAATCGTATTTTCATTATTTTCTTTACCGTTAAATCCCTTCCGAAGGATTAGGTCTAACCGTTTGACCGTCGTGTCAATAGTCCCCACCCTTGACTTTTTTAAACCCTAATCGCTTAGGCGTCCCACTGTAGACTAAATCACCCTTTACCCTAGCATTAGGTCAAGGATTTGCCGCACTCCGTTTTAGGTTTCCCGCCGTGGAATGCCTATCTTACCCCTTTAATTCAATTCAACTTTTCAACGTAGAAATAGGAGTCACCGCACTCCACGTAAGCGCTTCCTTAAGAACACTTATTCCCCATTGAAACCTTGACCACAGTCAAGAAGTTTCTAACCTCCCTTTCGAGGGGAACTACGATTACTCTGATTCCATCCCCTACCCAGGATACGTAGGCACAAGATGCGAATGTTGCCGAGTAAACTTAGGACTAACCCTTAGGTCTTTCTTTGACTTTTAACCCTTAGCATATACCCTTAAGCAAATAATTTAGCAAAATAGCAACATTAAAACAAGAGGTTCCTGTAGAGTACTACAGAAGTTTAGGGTGCTAATACCTTCCGTGAGCTTAACCAACCTCTTACCTAGATCTCTCCCCGCATTGTGTTTACGATGCAAAATTAGGTTTTTCCTTCCTTTGACCTTTCCTTCGGATAAATTAAAGATCGGTTGTGAACTAAAGATGCGATTCAAATTAATTAGTAATTTGATATCCTATTCTCACTGCAACAGAAAATGGCGACTTCACTAGGGAAGGTCCTCACTTTTAAGGGTTACCCCTACTTTGTTTATTCTTTTGCTATTTGCTTCATTATTTGCTTGCCTGTATATAATATTCTATTGTACCTTGCTTGGGGTATCTTTTGTTGTGAGATAAGTCCTACACCTGGACTTGAGTGACATTATCATAGGAAGGTGATTTATTCGATGAGGCTTATAGGGAGTGATTCCCGACCAAGTTGACCGGAGAATCACCGCTCAGTTGAGGCCCTCTTGAAAATTAGTTTTGTTTAACGAGTATTCGTGAAAAACACTTACTGTTTTCAATTGGAGTCTGTGATACTGGGGACCGTAGTTACCTAACACCACTTTGGCCTTATTTAGGACGTAGTGCGAGGACTATGAGGGAGTATTCCCAAAATAGTTACTACGCGATATTACACTCAAAAGAGGTTCTCTTGAGAATATTATTAACCACCGAGTCAGTCAGAAAATTGATAATATCCGAAAGATGGACTGATGACTTTGGGCACTTCTTTAGAACCCTTGATTCCACTTAGTGTTCCTCTAACCTAGGACTTTTTTTGCTTATGTGTATGTGTGCATTGCATTCATAAAGCACCCCATTGCATTAGATTTCATGGAATCCATCTGTACTTGTGAACATTGCAGGATACCATGGATTACAATAGAAAAATACTTTAAAACATTCTTTTAAGGGTCTTAAGTTGGATGACCTAAGGAAGTTAGGAGATTTGGTTCAAGATCAAGAGGGATTCAGAAACAGATTATCAACTCTTGCCTACTTTAGAAGAGTACTCTCAATTGGTGGGGGTTACCTATTTTGGAGGTATCTCCTTTCCCCTTCTTGGAGAAGGGACCTAAAAGAGCAAGACATTGCTAGATCCTTATGTTTAAGGGTATCCGACATCAAGGACATTAATCACCAACATTTGTGGAGACTTTTCCAACGTACCCTTACTTGGTTTTAGTGGAGGATTTATTTTCCTCCGACCCTCAATCTATCTTTTGAAGGCAGTCTCATCCTCGAAAAAGCCCAGCTAGAAGAGCAGAGCAAGGAGCAGAACATGAAGCTTCCTTAGGGTCTTATTAGCTTTTATTTAGCTATTATGTCAAGATCTCTTTTAAGAATGTTCATTTGTAATCCATTTTCAAAAATAATAAATAAAGCTTTCGTTGGTATTTTGCGATGTTCGTAAATATTTGAATTCCATGAAATCTTTCATCCGCATTCTGCATTGTAACACATGTTTTGCATATCATATGTCGGTCCGGTAACTCATGTCTGGTTGTGTTGCACCCCAAAATTTGATCAACCACTTCTCGCAATTTGGCTTATGTTTCGACTCATTTTGCATTTGCATCTGCATACCGCATACATTGCATTTTTGCAGTCCGATTGATTTTATCGGGATTAAAGCCCTCTCCTGGCGTTGCAGACATTTCAGGTCAGTTCAAATATGAGGTTTTGTTGGGAATTGGTGCTCGTCCCGGTGTTTTCAGCTCTCGCTGTTGTTTTTGAGGACATTTCGGTGTCCGGATTTTACCGTTTATTTCGCTGTATTCGCACATCTTTTTTCTAATCGATTTAATTGGCTTTATTGCATTTTTAGATTTTTTCCCTTATTTTCTAGAATTTTTAAATACATTTTAATAGATTAATTGTTTTTTCTAGATTTTAAATAGATATTAAATATGTTTTTTTAATAGTTTTAATAGGATAATTCTTTTAAATAGATTTAAATAGGTTCTATTAATAGGGTTAGAATTTAATAGATTTTAAATCCCTCTTTAGATATTAATTTGTTTTAGCATTTTATAGACTTAATTCTTTCTAGATACTAATCAAATTTGTTTAGATATAATAGGTAGAGTTTAATAGATTTAATCTTTTTTAGAATTTAATAGTGTTTAGAGTTAATTGGTTTTTAATTTCTTTTTTTTTTAGAATTAATTCTTAGAGATTAATTGAACTTTAATCATTTTTTCTTTAGGTAATTGAGTCTTTAGTTCAATTTTAATGGAGGATTAATTTCAGTTTAATTGGCAGTTTTAATTACCCATTCTTAATTTTCATTTTAGTTTTAATCAGGTCTTAGTCATCATGATCACCATTAATTAGTCTTTAATTGCAATAGAGTTTTGTCCTTTTTGTGGGCCAGATGGCGTTTTTGGAGGCCCATTGAGCCAAGTCTGCCACATGTCACTATAAGACACAGCCACACGCTCACACTCTCTAGCTTCCACCTCATTTTCATCACGCCAGCTCACACTCATCACGCCACCTCAATCCTACGCAGACACCTCACATTTCCAATCTTTGCATGGCTGCCACGCAGCCTGCCACGCGTCCCGTCACTCTCCATGCATGCTGCCACATAGCCACCCTCATCCATCTCCCGTCGGCCATGCAACAGCCGTAACCGTCGCCAGAAACGGCCTTCACTCGCCGGAAACTGCACTTTCTCGTCGAAAAATCCTTCATCTTCCTCCAGTTTTTTCATTAGTCATCCTCCATATTCATGAATCGCCATCGCCGGAAAAATCAAAAAAACTGTAACCATCACTGGAGTTTGCAACTTTCACCAGAAAACTCAAACTATTCATACGATCTTCATCGTTCTGCACTTGTGTTCATCCGCAAATCACCAGAAAACATCAGTTCCAGAATCTTCCATCCATCTTCAAGATCGCGTCGTGTTCATCCAGATCTTCATAGCTCTAACGCCTTTCTTTCGTAAATCATCAATAACCTTCAACAAATTTCATCCAAACCTTCATATGATTCCAGATTTCATGAAGGTTCATCAATCATTCAAGAATATTCGTCAGCGATTCCCAGATCGTCTTCAATATCACCGTTCATCATTGTTTCCATGAAGAACATTCATCAATCTTCATCAAGATCTGCAATCGCGTGTTCATCGTCCTTCATCATCGTCTTCAACATGCAAACGACTCCAACCACCAAGAACACTCATCATCACCTCCAGATTCTTCCCCAAACGACCAACATCAGTCTCGGAACGTAGTAACGGATCTATCGAGCTTTGTTTGATATCAAGTTTTACGGTTGATTTGATGGGAGAAGAGGAACGTAGAAGAATTGAGACGGAAAGGTTGAGGAATGAACGGCGGAGGCTGAGTGAGGAAGGAAGATTGAAGGCTGGGATGGAGATGGAGAAGTTGAGACGGAGGGATTGAGAGAATGATCTTCTATTTTCTCTCCTCATTTCTTTTATTATCCGATTTTTATCTTCAATTTTATTTTTGGCTGGCCGTGTGACATGATTCAATTGGAGAATGATTTTCGATATCATTTCTCTATCTTGTCTTTGACACGGATATCAATACGCTACCTCTTAGGGTTCGATTTCTCGTATAAGTCGAACCATGACGGTCTAAGCGTTACATTGGTGCTGATTCGAGCATCCTCATCAAGGATCCAGAGAGGAGAAGATTGGAATGAAGCTTGCGCACATGTCAAGAGCCAACGGAGCCGCTTCGTTCGTTATCATCTTTTTTATTCAAGTCTTTGTGCAACTGTCGAGTGTTGTAAGATGTATCGTTAGATACGTAGGAAATGACAGTTGAAAGGTTTCCTCTCAATTGTCTAGAGTGTTTAGTATGGTACCCTTTGGGTGACAGACGACGCATTCGCTCCTACGCCTGAGGTTCTTGCGTGTGTGTCCCGAGTTCCTTCCCGTTTAGGCGTGTTAGGCCTGCTTCCTCTTTGTTCTCGCCCCCGTGTGATTGATACCCTTTTCTCTCGCGTTCAGGCGATTGAGACCCCTTCTCTTTCCGCTGTGCAATCGAGAATTGTTTTCCGCGTGCGCCGAACTACGTTTGCTCTGATCTCTCATACCAGATGAGAGTACGTAGGCATAGGATTGTGATGATCCTAGCGAGCTCCCTTTTTCCCTTTTTCCGTCTTGCTGTAGTTAGCTGAACTACAACTGCTCTGATTTTTCGTACCAGACGGGAATATGTAGGCATAGGATGTGATATCCTAGCAAGCACACTAACAACTAACTTCTCTGTTCTCTCGCTATTGTGCGATCGAGACTTTCCCGCTAACGACTGATGTTCCCTTTCTATTGCCCTAGCTCAATTGAAGCCAGACCGTAGCTCTAGAACCCGTAGGTCCCCGTACCTTTAAACTCCGACATACTACGTCCGTTCTACCGCAAACAGGTAACGCCTAAGTCTCCGTCGAGCGAGCAGCATACACCTAACTGCTAGAATGTGTACGCTAGTATCGTCAATTCTTTCTCTCACCCCCGTGTGATCGAGAACCCCCTGTCTAGCCGTAGTTAGCCCGAATTACATAAGCTCTGATCTTTCACGCCGTGTGAAAGTACGTAGGCACGAGATGCGATATCTCGGTGAGCAAATTCCCCCCGTAGTTTCCCGAACTACGTTGACTCTTACTTTCCCATTGCACGATGGAATACATAGGCATAGAGCGCGATGCTCTATCGAGTCAGTTTCTTTTCGTTTAGCTTTAGCAGTCGTAGCTAGATTGTTTTTCACCCGTAGACAACCCAACAAGCGTGGATCCCATCGAGTACGATGGACGTGAGGGGTGCTAATACCTTCCCCTTGCGTAACCGACTCCCGAACCCAGACAATGGTTGCGATGACCTTGTCTTATACCTTTGCGTCAGGTTTTTTCTGATCGTTTCCTTTCCCGTTCTGAGGGATAAATAACGAAAGGTGGTGACTCTTCTGTTTTGCCGGCACTCGTTTTTCGCAGTAGCGACAGCTGGCGACTCTGCTGGGGACTGCGATAGTTTCCTGGGGATCCAACGTCCCTATGCGAGTCAATCGGGGGATCCAACGTCCCTGCGAGAGTCAATCCTAGCGCTTGTTTGCTTGTCTATGGGTGTTTATTTTTGTGTTGTATGTTGTATATTACTGTATTTACATTTCCCGCACTATTTTATTATCTGTTGCTACTGTGTTGTTGTGGGAGGGGCTCTGATGAGTGTTAAGCCAAACCCAGGCTCGAGTACATACCTAGCACTAGAAGCAGATTTGTGGTGAACCTGTACGTTAGGCATACACTAGTTCCCACGAAATCTGCACTCAGACGAGATTCTTTGAGATGATTTCTATTTCCAGCCCTGTGGGCCGTTGAAAGGATCTCAGATCTAAGGATTGTCGACTCTAGGGACCGATCACTTGTGATTCAGCCGAGTGAGGCCGCTTCAAGAGATGATGATGCCACACCTTCTGGGTATCATATCATCGCTCTTGAAAGTCTGTGACGCTGGTGACCGCATAGGATGCCGAACCTGTGTCAGTTTAGGTCCATACCCGTGAGTGGGAGGGTTTTTGCAGAAAACTTGACTTCCAGCCTACCCGGTATTTTGGTTTTCTCTCGTCAGAGCGAACTTATCCCGTCAGCAGCACATCAGTATTCAGAGCTTTGTGAGGGCTGTGATCCCGTGTTTGTTGCATTTTGCATTGCATTTCATGCGCATCTCATACTTGCATGTCTATCCTCGGCCGGAACAGAGAGCTTACCCGTCTTTTGTCCAACTCGCAGTTGACTTCCTGGCATTCGCGTTGGACTTGAGTTAGTTTCTGGAAGGATCATGAACTCAGCAGAGCAGAATCAGTTTGTTACCAGGGCTGAGTTTGAATTGTTGAAGAACCAGTTGAGTCAGTTCATGGAAGCCATGACAACTATGACTAGAGGAGGGGGCAATGTTCAGAGGACTCCGGTGAATAATATTGCCCAAGCCCAGCCTGTGCAGATTCCTGTCAGAGACAGAGATGCATCTTCTCTCCGTGACACAGACTATTAGCGTTTCACTTTCCCTGTGCCAGATTGTCAGAGGGCCGCTCCGAGGGTTAATGCTGAGGACCCGATGACTGTTGAGGATATGAGAAGATTCCAGCTGTTGGAAGATCAGATTGCTACCCTGATGAATAAGAATACTCTTAACCTGAATGCTGCGAGCATGTGTTTGGTTCCAGGCCTTGTGATGCCTCCAAAATTTAAAATGCCCAATTTTGAGAAGTACAAAAGGGATAGTTGTCCGAAGCTACATTTGGTTATGTTCTGCAGAAGAATGACTTCGTATGTCGCCAATTATCAGCTTATGATTCATTATTTCCAAGATGGTTTGATCAGAGCATCTTTGGATTGGTACATGCAGTTGGAGAGTGATAGTATCAAATCATGGTCTGATTTAGCCAATGCCTTCGTGAAGCAGTACGACTACAACCTGGATATGGCTCCTAGTCGCGTGCATTTGCAAGAATTATCTCATGCGGATAATGAATCTATTAGGGGGTATGTGTAGAGATGGAGAGAATTGGCTGCTCATGTTCAACCACCGCTTGTGGAGAGAGAAATGGTTGACCTCTTCTTGGATACTCTGAAGGGCCGTTATTATGACATAATGTTTAGTTGTGAAACGACAAGCTTTGCGAACTTGATAAGAGTAGGAGAACGTGTTGAGAGCGGAATCAAGAGCGGAAAGATTCAAGACATTCCTTATACTTTAGTTTATGAAGGTGAATCAATTGTCAGTTCTCCAGAAGAATGGGAGAAAGAAAGTGATGTCATCCCGAAATCTCTCGTACCTTAGATTCAGTATCCAGACACTTCGAGTGCTCAGAGTCAGCAACCTGTTGGGTCTGTATGTCAGACATCTGTTACCCGCCAGAGTCAACAGTCGCATCATCGTCAGCTGCGTCAGCGCGCCCGACGAAGACCAAGGAACCCTGAAAGGCATTTTACTCAGCTACCGGTGTCATACAGTCAGTTGTTGCCGGATTTGATCAAAGGTGGGCTGATAGTGCCGAAAGAGACTAATCCAATGATCCCGCCTTACCCTCCAGGTTTTGATGCCAACGCCCGTTGTGAGTACCATGTTGGGGCACAGGGGCATTCAACAGATGACTGTAAGGTGCTTCGAAGCCAAATTCAAACTTTGCTAGACTCTAACAGGATATCTATCACGCCTCAGGGTGTTCAGATCAACGACCTTCCTTCATCTAGCCAAGTGGGTGTATCAGTTCAGGTTATGGGAGAGTTCACTGAAAGCAGATGTTCAGAAGAGTATCAGGATGACTCCGACGAGTAATTCTGAAGATGGCTGGCTCAGCAGCAAATCAAGTTCGAAAAGCCCGGTTCCCAGAAGCTGGCAATTTGTGTTTTATCATGTCATTTCTTTGCATTTGTAGTTTCTTTTCTGCTAAAGCGCAAATTGCATTTGTAAAAATTGTATTGTTTTCAATCGATATGGATAATGAGATGAATATGCATGTTTTGATTAAATCCATTCGGGTTCACTAATTGATTTTTACAGATATCCAACGCTTGGTTAAGCAGAATCCGGGGAGGATGACGAAAATGAACGACATGCAAGCTTCTGATATTGTATGCTTTTGAAATAAAACCTGCTGACAATGTACAGGCATTGTTTCAAATCCCTAAACACCGGAGTTATAAGGAAGATAATCCCTTGTCAACCCCTTTGAGCCTAGTAGTAGGAGTTCCTTTCTGAAAATGAAAAAACCCTCAATCTTAACCCGGGGCAGGGTAGGTGTTAGCTAATTTGACCGAGAGTCCAAATTGCAGAAAGGAGTGTCTGTTTGAGGATAAATCACACCTCTAGAGGCCGTGCCGAAAAAACCATAGTGGTTAAGCGCCAGGAGTGAAATAGTCACATTATTCTCCAAAGAGACAGACAACCAGTGTCACACGACTTGTTCGGAAAAAAAAAGAGTAAAAAGAATCAAAAGTCCGCTAAGTCAAAACTTGAAAACAAATGACTTAGGCAAAAACAAGGGCATCCCGCTGGACTCGATAACCAAAAGAAGCTCAAAAGAGTCAGTCCAGGCAAAAATTAGGGAAAGCGAAAAACTGAAAAAAAATGAAAAGGATTACAATAGAAAAGTCCTCAAACGAAATACAAGTCGTGTGACCCCAAGGGGCAAAGACAAAAAGTGAGTGGCTGTCACTTCCAAAACTCATGGTTTCTCGAACTATCACTCCTATCTTTCAACCTCTGAGAAGAGAGCGCTAAGGTCGAATTAGCTAAACGTAGGATTGGAGAACATCAAGGTGAACGGGTGGGTTAAAATAAAATTTGAGCCTTTATCATTTCCTTCAAAACCGTGAACCTAACCACGTTACAACCAGAAAAAGTCCTAATTGAAGTAGGTTTGTTTCGAAGGCATACATCGGTAAAGATCGCGTCGAAACTGACTCCTAAAAGGGTTCTTCTTACCATGTTGGTACTGATTAAATGATTTGTTCATTATATGCCATAAACTGGTTTTTCCTTTTCCAGTGAACAGATTGGATGTCAAAACTGTCATATGCATTGCATTAATATATCTTTTATGCAGAACAACGTGTTTTACTTGCAAGTAAGCGCTTGACAGCAGGAAAATTTCCTACAGTGGAAAGTCTGATCATGATAGAACGCAGAACGCCCGAATGCTCCGTAAGCCAGGGCAAGCTATATCAAGTGATCCCTAGTGAGGTCAGCCATCCAAAGTCAGTTATTCTGGGGCAATCAGGTCGAGATTCGATAAATCTCTTGAAGTCATAGGTACTGCTCCAAAATAGCTAATCAGGGGCAAAGTCATTGCAAGCAGGGGCAGGCCACCCTGAGAGCATAGAGGTTATTCCATATCCAAGGGGCCGTTGATCCGAAGCATCTCTCTGAGGTTCAGAATGCTAAGGCAGTTCATATCAGACCATCAGGGTACATATTTTCAGATTTCCTTTTGAGGAGTATTCCCACAGAGGTCCCACAGGCTGGGGCAAAATCAGAAGCGAAGGAATTGTTCCTCTCTGTGTCATCAGAGCTACTCAGAGCTACTCGAGCAGGTTCAGCCAATTTTCAAGTGTGAGACGAATGTCGGGAATGTTAGACTATGGCACGGATCTAGAAGAGGGGGTTGAATAGATCCCCAATTAAAATTTGAGCAGGTGCTACCAATTTGAAATTGGTTTTAAAAATGTTTTTAAGTGCGGAAGCGGCCGAGAAAAATTGTAGTCTAAAACGAACGGTTATTGGAAAACCGGATATACGTAAGCCTATGGATTTATGACAATTCGGAAAAATAGAATCACAACACAAACTATGCTTATCAATTATTTACTTCAATTTGCAAGGTTACCTAGTTCCAATGACAAACAAGGCACACAAAAACTAGAAGCAAAATAAGACAATTTTAGTTCAGGACTTTTGTCGAACAGTTTGTGTGCACAAATACCTCAAAGGATATTTATGTTGAGTAAGAGATTGGAAATGCCCTAGTACAATATTTTTATTGTACTTAGTAGTTAAAAACAGAGTTTCAACACCTTACTCAATTTGTATCACAGTTTGACAATAATCACTTAAGCTAGAATCATTTATTTTATAAGCTGAATTGAAAATGACAGAAACTAAAGAACACACGATTTGATGAGGCAGTTCCCCCATCGTCCTCGCTTCGGGGTATGTCTGCCCTCAATTCTAAAATTAGAATTGAGATATATTGAATATATATCACCTGTTGGAATGAACAGTTTACACAAGAGTTGATAGACAATGATACAAACAATCTCAAATGATGTTGATGCTTGTTATCACTTCTTGCACCTTGATTCAAGATGAATCAAGCCCTTCAATTTGTTGTGAATGATCTCCGATTCCAGCCACCTTAATGAAAAACCTTCCGTTGTTCAAACCTTCGGCTCGGCTGATCTTAGACACCAACAAATCAAAACCCGGAAAGTCTTCAACACTTCAACGCCCTAGCTACTAAACTGATGAACCTTCCATTGATCAATTACCTTCGTACTTGCTTGAATGTTGAACGAACTATTCTGTAGAAAAGCCCTCAAAACCTTCTAGTCTTGATGGGTAAAACCCTCAAGGTTTTCTACAAGAAACACCCGCCCCAATTTCCACTCGAACCGGATCTTCAATCAACGCGTTCGAACCTTATCACCCTTGAACAAGACACCAATCACAGCAAAAATGATTGTGTATATTTGAGGATTTGTGTGTTGTTTGAAGGATGAAGATGAAGAAATATGTTGCACCTATTTCACGTTTCTTGGCCTGACAATTTACTCAAGATTTCAATTGTTAGTTGTCAAAAATAAGCAAAACTCTATTTATAGTAATAACCAAAACAGTCAACTGAACAGAATTTTAAAACACAGCAAGAAAAACTGCACAGCGCGCGAACGGTCGACCATAGGGTCGGCGTGCGCTGACCCGTGGGAAATACACAGCTTCATGCGCTGAGTGGTATGGTCGACGCATGTCTTCATGCGCTGATCCGTGGAAAATCAAAACACCCATGCGCCGATTGTACGGTCGACGCATTGCTTCCATGCGCTGAGCCGTGAGAAATGCCAGGTTTCATGCGCCGACTGTATGGTCGACTCACTGCTTAGAAACCTGCAAAAATAACAACTTTCGCCATTTTGTGCATCCTGCCACATTCAGTTATGACTCATATTAAGGTATAATGGTTTAACAATGAAAAAGAAGTATAGCATGTTGAAGTATTGCATGATGCTTCTAATTTGTCATCATCGAAAACTTGGAGGCCTGTATTGCGAGACAACTTGCCCTCACATTCTCCCCCTTTTTGATGATGACAACCTGTTGCACACAACATGCGATGTCTTTAACATAGTTGTACGCTCTCCCCCTTTCTTTTTCAGTCAAACCAGTTGTGGTGGTTGACGCTTTTCTCCCCCTTTGACAACATCAAAAAGAAACGGAGAACTATAAAGTCTTGACGGATTAACAATATATCTAACATAAAATCAAGAAAAGCCATACAATATATCCAACAGATAATAATTAAACATACACCAATACTGATACATAATATTGATAAGAAACGAAGATAGAACATAAAGTAGCAGCACATAATGTCTTGACAGAATTTAGAAATTAAACAAAACACCATAACAAAGTTTGCGACCAAAAAACAACGAAAGAAACCATGATGCATGCAATCAAAACAGCAAATGAAACCATACTAAGATGAACACAAGCTAATAACCCCGTCCACGTCCACGACCACGGCCACGCCTCTCATAGTAATGGGGATGGCATTGAGGATGAGCCAAATCAGTGAACTCTTCAGCGATGTTGTTCAGGAAGTCGAGACTCTCAGTAAATGCCCGTTCTTCAGCTTGATGGGAGTGAACGAGAATCTCAAAGCAAGCATCCAGCTGTGTGGAGATTCCACTAAGCCGCTCATTTTAAGTTTGCAGCTCAGAGCGAACTTGTTCCATCCGTTCATCCTGATTTCTCATAAAATTCTGCTGCTGTTCTTGCATAGTGGTCATGAAGTTACGTTGGTCTAATTGCATGAACTGCATCATTTCCAGAATGTCGGAGTTGTTGGATGGCTGTTGAGGATAAGGAGGTGCCTCAGAGCTAGGTTGATAGGGCTGATAAAATCTCCCAAGTGTGGTCCACCCAGTGTATTGCCATTCATCCCAGCCTTGGTTATTTTCCTCACTGTCAGTTTCTTGTTGACCCGTGTAAGGAGTCCAGTCATTATTGAGGTTAGAATTTGGTGGCGGCTCTTGATAGTTGTCTGGAGGCTCATATGTTTGACGTTATGTATGATCCGCTTGGTCTGGTTGCACTGTGTCAGCCGCCTGTGGATCCTGTTCTTGTTCTTCTTCACTTTCATCTGAACCATCTGCACTTGCTTCATTCTCTTCACCTTCGGACTCATCTGCACTCTCTTCACTTGATGAATCGGACTGAGGCATATTTGAGCGGCGATATAATTTGTACTTCTGGTATTTGCGAATCCAGACGTATCCCATCATTGAGAAAACTTTTGGACTGAATTCTTTGTCAGCGGAAATAGAAGTGTATGCGAATGAGGAAGCCATGGGTAGAAATGTGAAATGGGAGGATTCTGAAATGAGAGGTGTTGTGGGTTCAGAAAATGGTTTCCCCCTTTTTAAGTGAAACTTAGGGTTTGTTGGAGAGTGGAAGAGACAAGAAGGAGTAGTGGAGGGTAATAAATGCAACTCCCTAGGAATATGAGTGGATGCATGTAACTGCCTTAAATGAGGAGAGCTGAAATGAACAGGCAGAAAAATAAAACTGAAATTTTCAGCGAGCCGTCGACCATAGCTCTGCATGCGTCGACGCATGCTGTAAAATTTTCAATAAATTTAAAATTTAAACAGAGTGCATCGACCTCTGTTCTGGTATGGTCAACTCAAGACCTGAAAATGCAGAATTTTGCCTAGTTTCATATGACATGGTGCTTAATAAATGCAAACAATAATGCCATAAAAAATGTTCAATCAAGCAATTAAATACACAACAGATGATTCACATATGCACCACAGTTAACATATTTTACTTTGAGATCACAAAGAAAACTTGTATGTAGAGAGAAGGAAGAGGAATAATATCACCTCAAGGCCGGATAAGCTTGATAAACAACATACTTGTACTTGCAAAAACATCAAGTTTGTTAGAAGTACAAAATATAGATGTGAATGAAATAAGCTGAAATAAGCAAATTATGACTCCCGCTCCGAAATGTCGAGAATACCAAGTTCTCGGCGAATATGAAAGAAAGGTTCAGTGGCTAGCGGCTTAGTAAAAATATCCGCTAGTTGGTTCTTAGTATCAATATGTTCAAATACAACGTCACCTTTCTCAACATGATCTCAAAGGAAATGGTGTCGAATTTCGATATGTTTAGTGCGAGAGTGCAATACCGGATTCTTGGTAAGATTAATAGCACTGGTATTGTCACATAGAATTGGAATACGTTCAAGTTTGAGATTAAAGTCCAGTAATTGTTGCTTAATCCACATGATTTGAGCACAGCAACTACCGGCGGCAACGTATTCCGCTTCGGCGGTTGATAAAGCAACTGAAACTTGTTTTTTGCTATGCCAACTAACCAAAGCGTTTGAAAACAAGTGACACGTACCACTAGTGCTTTTCCTATCCAATTTGCAACCCGCAAAGTCGGAGTCGGAATAACCTAACAACGAACAATCACTACCTTTAGAATACCACAAACTATACTTTGGAGTACCGGATAGGTACCGAAGTATTCTTTTAACAGCTTTTAGGTGGGATTCCTTAGGACATGATTGGTATCTTGCGCACATACACACGCTAAACATAATATCAGGACGCGACGCAGTGAGATAGAGAAGTGATCCAATCATACCTCTATACCTTTTTACCTCTACGTCCTTACCGCTTTCATCCTTATTTAAATTTATGCATGTAGGCATGGGGGTGTCTATGGCCTTGGATTTTGCCATGTCAAATCTCTTGAGAAGATCCAAACAATACTTTGTTTGACTCACGAAAGTTCCTTCCTTGAATTGTTTAATTTGCAAGCCGAGAAAGTATGTGAGCTCTCCCATCATACTCATCTCGAATTCACCCTGCATAAGAACAGAAAACTCTCTCACGAGATTCATGTTAGTAGATCCAAAGATTATATCATCAACATAGATTTGAACTAATATTAAGTGCTTTCCTTGATGTTTAATAAAGAGTGTCGTGTCAACCTTTCCTCTTGAGTAACCTTGATCAAGTAGAAATTTACTTAGGCGCTCATACCAAGCTCTAGGAGCTTGCTTGAGACCATACAACGCCCGTTTTAGTTTATAAACATGATCGGGGTACTCATGAGATTCAAAACCCGGAGGTTGTGCAACGTAGACCTCTTCATTTATGTACCCGTTAAGGAACGCACTCTTGACATCCATTTGGAATAACTTAAAATCTTTCGCACATGCGAAAGCAAGAAGAAGGCGTATAGCCTCGAGTCGGGCAACCGGAGCATAAGTTTCCTCATAGTCAATGCCCTCCTCTTGGTTATACCCCTGCGCGACTAAATGCGCCTTGTTACGAGTTATTACCCCGTTTTCGTCCAGCTTGTTCCTAAACACCCATCGGGTGCCGATTACTCGATGACCTCGCGGAGGAGGGACAAGGTCCCAAACCTCATTTCTAGTAAATTGATTTAGTTCCTCCTGCATTGACAGAAACCAATGTTCATCGAGTAGGGCTTCCTTAGGATTTTTAGGTTCCATTTGTGACACGAAATCGAAGTAATAACAGAAATTACTTAGCTTAGCAAGAGTTGTTACACCCTTTGTAATGTCTCCAATAATGTTTTCAATAGGATGGTCTTTAGATGACTTCCATTCATGAGGAAGATCGTCGTTTGAAAGCGGATGAACTTCCTCTGTTGCATCACGGTGTGCATCCTTATCCTCCTCAACTTTGGCTTTGTCAGGTTAATCAATCCCTATCTCGCCACTTTTGAGTATGTCTTCAATGGATGTACCTGCACCATGAACAACACTATCCTTTCCGACATTTCTCGGGTAGGACTCATCAAAGGTAACATGCACAGACTCTTCTACAGCAAGTAAACGTTTATTATATATTCTATATGCTTTACTCGAGTGAGAGTATCCGAGAAAGATACCTTCATCGGCTTTGGAATCAAATTTGCCCAAGTTTTCCTTACCATTGTTTAATACAAAACATTTACATCCAAACACGTGCAAGTGAGAGACATTTGGCTTTCGCCCTTTTAAGAGTTCGTACGGTGTTTTGTTTAGAATGGGGCGAATAAGTACCCTATTCAAAACATAACATGCCGTACTAATGGCGTCGGCCCAAAAATATTTAGGTAAACCACTCTCATTAATCATTGGTCTTCCCAACTCTTCTAAAATACGGTTTTTGCGCTCCACAACCCCGTTTTGTTGAGGAGTGCGTGAAGCGGAGAAGTTATGATCAATACCATGGTTACCGCAATATTCTTCAAACAAATGATTTTCAAACTCACCTCCATGGTCGCTCCTTATGGACACTATGTTTGTATTTAACTTGTTTTGGGAAAGCTTAGCAAACTTTTCAAAAGCGGCGAATGTATCACTTTTACTTACTAAGAAGATGGTCCAACAAAACCTAGAAAAGTCGTCCACTATTACGAACCCGTAATAGTTTCCTCCTAGACTTTTGATCCTAGACGGCCCAAACAAGTCCATGTGTAGAAGTTCAAGAGGTCTCGTTGTTGAAATTATCTTTTTGGATTTAAATGAGATCCTCGTTTGCTTCCCTTTTTGACAAGCATCACAAAGGTGATCCTTGGTGAACTTTATTTTGGGAAGTCCTAAGACTAGGTCTTTTGAGACTACCTTATTGAGTAAGTCAAAATTAACATGCGCTAAACGCCTATGCCATAGCCATGAGTCTTCACTCATAGTTATGAGACATTTGTCGCTTGTTAATGATACTTCATTTAAGTCAAGCATATATACATTGTTTACTCTAAAACCATTAAACACATTCTTCTTATCATTTTCATGCACAATTTTGCAACAATCTTTTGAAAAGGATACATTGTATCCTTTGTCGCACAGTTGGCTAATGCTAAGCAGATTATGTTTAAGGTTTTCGACAAGCAATACATCGGAAATCATAGCAGAGGCGGGATTACCTACACTACCTTTGCCTAGTATTGCTCTGCGGTTGTTATCACCATAAGTTACATACCCTTTCTTCTTAGCCACAAAGTCTATGAATAAGGATATGTCTCCAGACATGTGTCTTGAACACCCACTATCGAGAACCCATCTTCTCTCGGTGGTCTCGACACATTTCACCTGTCAAAACATAATTAGCACAAGGAGGTACCCAATGGCATATTGGGTCCTAATAGGTTAGCGACAAAATGGTTGCGTTTGGGCAACCATTGGTAGATGCCTTTAGGAATAAGAAATCTTCTAAAACGACATTTACCAATGGAGTGGCCTTTCCTGCAACAGTATAAGCAAGCAAAATCAACTTTAGAGACACTTTCACTTGCTTGATCCCTAATTACATATGCATATTTTTGGTATGGATTAATCATACTTTTTCTAAAATCCTTTTTATCAATAGCAAATGTAATTTTAGGCTCGAGTGCCTTGTTTAATTTGGCCTTGAGGTGTCTAACCTCACCTTGCCAAATATGACAAGTGCCACACCCGAAGTTGAAAGGGTTTCTATCGTCCTTACAATCCGATTCATTGCCTTTCACAATGGAAGCCTTTAGGTCCTCTAATTTCTTTTCAGACTCTTTAACCTTATGCTCTAAATACGTAAAGATTTTCTTATTAGAAGCAAGTTTCTTGAAGGCTTCAACTGCTTCATTATGTAAGGCATGAAATGCGGCTAGTAATTCTGAATGCGACATATTTGATGACTTGTCATATTTAGAGTTACGTACCTGTTTTTTCTTATTTTTCTGATTGGCGGAGAGGCATAGATTCACGGACTCTTCTTCATCACTAGAACTTTCATCAGAGGAGGAAGAGTTGTTGTCACTTTCCCATGCTATGTACGCTCTCCTCGGCTTTGATGATTTTTTGTGTGATTTTGATTATTCCTTGTCCTTTCCCTTTTTATTCATTGGACAGTCCGGTTTGTAGTGACCGGGCTTTCCACACTTGTTGCACGTCCCTCTAGTCTTTTTACCTTTCGAGTCATCATCCTTGGAGTGTCTTGATTGTTTCCGGAAGTTTACCAAGTTCTTCTCGGAATGTTGTATGTCGTTCTTCCTTACGTAACGGTTATACCGTTTAACAAACAGCCCCATATCTTCGCTTGTATCTTCTTCTTCTTCGTCGCTCGAGGAATAATCATTTTGCTCTTTTGCTTGAGACTTCGAGGAGGAAGTCTTGAGAGCTATCGATTTCTTTTCACTCACCTTCACTCTGTCTTTCTTTTCCATCTTTTCACGTTGGTCTAAGCTCAAGAGTACCTGTTCATGCTCTTGCAATTTGCCAAACAATGTTGTCCAATCTAATATGGTAAGATCATTTGCCTCTTTGATGGCGGTCACTTTTGGCTGCCATTCCCTGTTAAGACATCTCAAGACTTTATTAGTAGCAACATCATTGGAAATAGGCCTACCTAATGAATGTAAACGATTGATAAGATGAGTAAATCTCTTTTGCATGTCGGTAATGGTTTCCCCTTGCTCCATGAAAAAGAGATCAAACTCTTGCATTAGAGTGTTGATTCTAGCTAACTTAACATCGGTTGTCCCCTCATGGGCTATTTGTAGTGAATCCCACATGGCCTTAGCAGTAGGACAATGGGATACACGATAGTATTCATCTACACCTAATGAGGAGATTAAGATGGTTTTAGCTTTCCAATAATAATTGTATTTTTTCTCATCGTCATCGGTCCATTGTGCTTCAGGCTTTGGCACAACTACATTATCCGCATTGGTCATAATAATTTCTATTGGACCATTAAGTATAACGTTCCATATTTTTCTGTCTATGGAGTTGATATGCACACGCATACAGTCTTTCCAATAACTGTAATTTTCACTGTTGAAAACAAGAGCCCTATTGTACGCCCCTTTAGGTTCGTTTGCCATTTTCTATCTCGTTGTATTTGAAGCACCGAATAACCGGAGCTCTGGATACCACTTGTTAGACTATGGCAAGGATCTAGAAGGGGGGGTTGAATAGATCCCCAATTAAAATTTGAGTCGGCGCTACCAATTTGAAATTGGTTTTAAAAATGTTTTTAAGTGCGGAAGCGGCCGAGGAAAATTGTAGTCTAAAACGAACGGTTATTGGAAAACCGGATATACGTAAGCCTATGAATTTATGATAATTCAGAAAAATAGAATCACAACACAAACTATGCTTATCAATTATTTACTTCAATTTGCAAGGTTACCTAGTTCCAATGACAAACAAGGCACACAAAAACTAGAAGCAAAAAAAGACAATTTTAGTTCAGGACTTTTGTCGAACAGTTTGTGTGCACAAATACCTCAAAGGATATTTATGTTGAGTAAGAGATTGGAAATGCCCTAGTACAATATTTTTATTGTACTTAGTAGTTAAAAACAGAGTTTCAACACCTTACTCAATTTGTATCACAGTTTGACAATAATCACTTAAGCTAGAATCACTTATTTTATAAGCTGAATTGAAAATGACAGAAACTAAAGAACACACGATTTGATGAGGCAGTTCCCCCGTCGTCCTCGCTTCGGGGTACGTCTGCCCTCAATTCTAAAATTAAAATTGAGATATATTGAATATATATCACCTGTTGGAATGAACAGTTTACACAAGAGTTGATAGACAATGATACAAACAATCTCAAATGATGTTGATGCTTGCTATCACTTCTTGCACCTTGATTCAAGATGAATCAATCCCTTCAATTTGTTGTGAATGATCTCCGATTCCAGCCACCTTAATGAAAAACCTTCCGTTGTTCAAACCTTCGGCTCGGCTGATCTTAGACACCAACAAATCAAAACCCGGAAAGTCTTCAACACTTCAACGCCCTAGCTACTAAACTGATGAACCTTCCGTTGATCAATTACCTTCGCACTTGCTTGAATGTTGAACGAACTATTCTGTAGCAAAAGCCCTCAAAACCTTCTAGTCTTGATGGGTAAAACCCTCAAGGTTTTCTGCAAGAAACACCTGCCCCAATTTCCACTCGAACCGGATCTTCAATCAACGCGTTCGAACCTTATCACCCTTGAACAAGACACCAATCACAGCAAAAATGATTGTGTATATTTGAGGATTTGTGTGTTGTTTGAAGGATGAAGATGAAGAAATATATTGCACCTATTTCACGTTTCTTGCCCTGACAATTTACTCAAGATTTCAATTGTTAGTTGTCAAAAATAAGCAAAACTCTATTTATAGTAATAACCAAAACAGTCAACTGAACAGAATTTTAAAACACAGGAAGAAAAACTGCACAGCGCGCGAACGGTCGACCATAGGGTCGGCGTGCGCTGACCCGTGGGAAATACACAGCTTCATGCGCTGAGTGGTATGGTCGACGCATGTCTTCATGCGCTGATCCGTGGAAAATTAAAACACCCATGCGCCGACTGTACGGTCGACGCATTGCTTCCATGCGCTGAGCCGTGAGATATGCCAGGTTTCATGCGCCAACTGTATGGTCGACTCACTGCTTAGAAACCTGCAAAAATAACAACTTTCGCCATTTTGTGCATCCTGCCACATTCAGTTATGACTCATATTAAGGTATAATGGTTTAACAATGAAAAAGAAGTATAGCATGTTGAAGTATTGCATGATGCTTCTAATTTGTCATCATCGAAAACTTGGAGGCCTGTATTGCGAGACAACTTGCCCTCACAGGGAAGTCGTGTTACTATCCCTTGACCCTTCAAATAGAAACTATGAATTCAGACAGAATGTTTTCAGCGTCAGTCGTACTAGACCCATCACGGATAGCCTAAATCCCAATCATTATTGGCAATTTTCATGAAGCCCCATCCATATTGGCGCGCCATTCCTAAAGCTCAATCCATATTGGAAATCACCGTGAGGCCCAATCTGTGTTGGCGCATCAGTCTCAGAATCCAAATTTCATTAATACGTAGGAAGACTCAGTCTGTTTTCCCCAGCAAAGTCCGATTTTCATTGGCACGGGTAAGCTATCCCCAGGGAAGTCTAATCATGCTTAGCACATTTGGTTATCCCCCAGCCGAGTCAGTTCACCTTTCCAGCATTTATTTTGCTGGAATAATTCTGTGATACCTGGTATTCCCCAACGGAGTTGGCTTTGTCTTCAGCATTTATTTTGCTGAAGCGGTTCCGTGTCCAGTTTCTCCAGCAGTGGAGTTGGCTTCACCTTTCCAGCATTTATTTTGCTAGAATGGTCCTTCTGTGTACAACTTTTCTCCAGCAGCCCGAGCCTACATTTGCATCTTGCATATATCATCACATTTGCATCATATTTGCATTTCATCGTCAAATGCGTAGCATTGCATCTTATATGGAGCATTGCGCCATAGAAAAATTCAAACATACACATATGCATGCGAAGCATAAGCCAGTTTTTCTATCAGCCTTCTGTGACAATGTGAAGCACTCTGCAATCAGTTCAGGGGCATTTATCCAGCAGCTTTGTTCAGACATCTCTTTGGTATTTGATTTTTAGATCATACGATGGTTATGCTTTGTCCATCAATCATCTGATGACGACAGACTTTTCTTTCCGTCAATTCCTATTGACGACGTGTACCTCCAAGCAGGTTTTCTTCCCGTCAGTTCCTATTGACGATGTATTTCCCCCAGCAGGAATTTTCTCCGTCTATCTTTAGGCGTTGTGAGTTTGGGTATGGTATTTTCTCCGTCTATCTTTAGACGTTGTGAGTTTCGGATATGGTTTTTTCCGTCTATCGTTAGATGATGTGAATATTTGGGTATGATGTGCTCTCCGTCTATCTTTAAACGATGTGAGGTTTCAAGGCGATCTTTCAGATACGGTTTTCTTTCTGTTTATTGGATGAGATGACATTTCAAGAGGGGTTTTCCTGACTGTTGATTCTTATTGACGTCGAAGCTCTTTGAAGAATGTTCGACTTTCGTGGTTGTTGATTCTTATTGATGACATGGCTTTTCGAAGGTGGTTTTCTTCCTGTCAATCCTTATTGATAATGTGGCCCCTTCGAGGATATTGTTCTTTTCATCAATTCTTATAGATGAAAGGATTCTGAAATTTGATGGGTGGTGTTGAAGTTTATATGGTTTTCTTTCCGCTAGTTCTCATTGACGATGTGGTTCTTCGAACAAGGTTTTCCTCTCGTCTATCATTTGACGATGCGAAATTTGGATTGGTTTTCCTCTCGTCTATCATTAGACGATGCGAGATTTGGATTGGTTTTCCTTTCGTCTATCATTAGACGATACGAGATTGGGCTAATGGTTTTCCTCTCGTCTATCATTAGACG
Organism: Lathyrus sativus; assembly: GCA_963859935.3. Lineage (NCBI taxonomy): Eukaryota > Viridiplantae > Streptophyta > Magnoliopsida > Fabales > Fabaceae > Lathyrus > Lathyrus sativus. The sequence goes on along the minus strand of OZ012739.1, from coordinate 617,661,590 downwards.
ATGCGAGATTTGAACATGGTTTTCCTCTCGTCTATCATTAGACAATGCGAGATTTATATGGTTGTTCCTCTCGTCTATCATTAGACGATGCGAGATTTGGATATGGTTTTCCTCTCGTCTATCATTAGACGATGCGAGATTTGGATTGATTTTCCTCTCGTCTATCATTAGACGATGCGAGATTCGGACAGGGTTTTCCTCTCGTCTATCATTAGACGATGCGAGATTTGGATTGATTTTCCTCTCGTCTATCATTAGACGATGCGAGATTTGGATTGATTTTCCTCTCGTCTATCATTAGACGATGCGAGATTTGGATTGACTTTCCTCTCGTCTATCCTTAGACGATGCGAGCTTCGAACAAGCTTCTCTTCCTGTCTATCATTAGACGACGTGAGAGGATCAAGTGTATGTTGATCCAACCTTTGGTTTTGTTATCTGTGGTGTTGCGGTGGAAATAGGATCACAAACTATTAATGAGTTTGAATTGCAATTCAATTCACAACCGCTCTTTGATTTATCCGAAGGAAAAGGTCAAAAGAGGGAAAACCTATTTTGCATCGTAAACACAATGCGGGGAAAGATCTAGGGTTCGGGGGTTGGTTAAATTTAGGGAAGGTATTAGCATCCTAAACTTCTGTAGTACTCTACAGGAACCTTTTGTTCAATGCTTACTATTTGCTTTATTTATTTGCTTAAGGTATATGTACAAAGGGATTAAAAGTGAGAAAAGAGACCTAAGGGGTTAATTCTAAGTTTACTCGGCAAGACATCGCATCTTGTGCCTACGTATCCTTACGGGAGTGGAATCAGAGTAATCGTAGTTCCCCTCAAAAGGGAGGTTAGAGACTTCTTGACTATGGTCAAGGTCTCAATGGGAATAAACGCATCTTAAGGACACGCTTACATGGAGTCTTAAACTCCAAATCTCTACGTTGAATTGTTAAGTGAATTAGGGTTAAATTAGGGATTCCACGGCGGGAAACCCTAAAATGAGCGCGGCGGCTCTTTGACCTAATGCTAGGGGTAAAATTGTAATTTTGCCTGCGGCGAGGCATTTGTGAAAATTAGGGTTTGTGAGGTTGTAAGGGTTTGAAGTTGAGGACTATTGACACGGCGGTCAAAAGCTAGACCTAATTCCTTCGGCAGTGTGTGTAATGTGACTGGAATAGATTAACGGTGCAAATGCGCGAATTTAAACCATGCAAACAGCAAAAATTAAAGTGCGGAAAGGTAAACGCGATTATTAGGGTTCGCGAGGTTACATATAGGAAACAGATACAACAGTAATGAAAATTTGAATAAACGCGCAAAACGAATGAAAACGACGTAACAAGCTGCAAAATGAACAAACGACATTAGTGGACGGAGTTAGGCGGCAATCAAATTAATTACGAGACAATAAAGAAAAAGATGCAAATTTGAGATTTTTATTATTGCTTTATTTAAAAAATCCTAAAAAATTTAATGTTAGCTTGCAAAAAAAGGTTTAATTTAAAAAATGTTTTACTCTTTTAAAAAAGGTTTTATTTTTTAATATTTTTAAGAAAAGTTTTCTGATTTTAAAAAAAAGAGTTTTTATTTATTCTTAATATTTACATAAAAAAGTTTTTTTTATTTTTAAAAACAGTTTTTTTGAATTATAAAAGTAAAATGTTAAAAAGCAATTTAAAAAAAACATAAAAACAGATTTTTAAAAAAACAAAACAAAAAATAATAAATAAAGGGAGGGGGTTGGGTCGGTCATCACCCCGGACCCAACCCGGTTGGATTAATTAAAAACATTTAGGGTTCCCAGAACCCTAATGTTCTTACGGCGCCGTTCACATTTTCTTCTTCTCTCTTTTCTTCTTTCTCGCGCTGTGATCCTCTCCAGTCTTCTTCATTCCTGAAACAAACATGAAACTCGTAATGGAAAACGTCCTGTGGCTTACATTTAAAGAGAAACCGGCCGATGATGGCGTGAACTGAGGCCAAAAACGGGAGATTGCCCGTCGTTTGGTTAAACGGCGTCGGTGGTCCCTCGTTTGAACGATCTGAGGTCTTGTGATGACCTTGGTTGAAGACTTCTTCTTCTTTCGATGTCGCGGCCGTCTGTGGATGATCTTGATGTTCGGTGAGGTTCGGAACGATGATGACGATCGTTCTTCGTCTGAGTTCGCGGCCGTTCTTCTTATTCGCGCCGCCTACGGTTTTGCATGTGACTTTGTCCGTTCCTCCGGGGCTTTCGCGACTTTCGTTCGTTAGGGTTTGCGATTTTGTGTGTTCTTCGTTAGGGGTCCCTTTTCTGAGGTGAAATCATCCCTTTTTATATACTCTTTTTCGATCTTTCTCTTGGGCCTTTGATCTGATTTGCTGCTCTTTTTCTGAGATATGATTTCGTGTTGATATGATTTGATTTTATCTGATACTGATTCATACTTTCCTTTTCCAGAACTCCTTGATGGATTCGCTTGGATTCCATTTGATTCGTTTGATATCTGAATTGATTTGATTGATTCGTTTTTCTGTTTGATATCTGAACTGATTCGTTTTTGATTTCTAACTGATTTGTTTGATTGATTCGTTTTTTGATCTCGAACTGATTTGTTTGATTTCATTTGAACTGACTCGCTTTCGATTTGTTTGATTTTTTTGATGCAGCTCAGATTCTTTTCCTCTTCTTCTTTCAGAGAGGGCTGATATTGTATTGGTCTTTGCCGCCGAGAAGGGTACGCGGTAGTGATGACACTTAGTCTGAACCGTCGGAACAGGATACTACAATCCTGGCTTTTGATTACGCTGTTGCTTCTGATTTGTCTGATAACTGGGCATTGCTGGTCTTGCTTTTATCTGGATTCACGTTGGTTTTTTTTCCTGATGCAGGCCCTTTTATTATGGCTTTGATGTTCATGACAGCTTTGATTACAAACTCGGTTCTGATTGTTTAATTCATGAAGGTTTCCAGTATCCCTTGGCTGTGACTGTGAGCTGGGCCATGATGCTGATTACCTGAGCCACGACGACTGATATGAACTGCCATGGTTTTGTGCACTCGTTTATCTTATGAACTGAGATGTTTATGTTTGCTTATCCTTGCTGGTACAATTCGTGCCATGATTTTGTGCTGTGATTTGGTGCTGTGATTTCCAACATGAAGCTTGACTTTAATTGATGCCTCTGAATTTTGATACAGCGTATGATGCTGTTTTGATTTGCCTTTCGTTTTTTGATACTTTGTTGAGGCCATTCAATGCAGTTTGGTTTGTATTTTTCTGTTCTGTTTAGGCTCGGTTTTCATGACCTCAGAATTGATGCAGTTTTGGCTTGCATTTCAGTTTGAATTTCCACTTACTTGTGGCATCTTATGAACTGTCTTGTTTTTGAGTTTCTGTCATCAATTTGTACTGACGCTGTTGTGGAATTTCAGGTGCGGAAAAAATGAGCACAAAGTGATTTAGACCTGCCGGCATCCGGGTCTGAATCCAGCTTGACTATGTTGCCTTACTCTCGTATCAGTTTGGAAATCCAATCGCGGCATAACGAATCAGTCCCGCTTCCTTTATCACTCCTATCTCTCGGACGTCCCTTATGATAAGAACAGATTCTATCCGATCTAACGCCAACGGCATGGGCCGGTAACGGGGGTAGGACGCAGCTTCGGTTGTGCCACTCCCGGCACTCGATGATGACGCTGTTCTGAGAGTGTCGAAAACAAACTCTAACATTTTTCTATTCTGTTTTGCTATTTTTGATATGCAGGTTAATCGGGGATTCGTGGAGAAGCTCAAGGGACATCACGAAGACACTTAGAAGTTTTAGGACTTAGGATTTTTAGAGTTAATGTAATTCCTTGTACAGTAATTCAAAAATGTGAAACTAATTCCCCCTTTTTTTGTATGATGATCTCTTTTATGAAATAAAATGCAAGAACTTCTTTTATATATCCATGATCGCTCAGTTTCGAATTTATTTATATTTATTTCTAGTTAAAAATTATAAACGTTTGTGAATAAATCCACAAATATTTAAAATCATTAACATAGTCATAAACTATAAGCATTCCCGAATGATATTCTTATTCGTGCACTTGTCTCATTTGTAATCTTAATCTCATCATCTGATTAAAATCCAATTTAAATGCTAACCAACCATTTCATAACCAAACACGGATGTGCACCGTAATCACAACAGTTTCAGTATCAACAATAACATTACTCGTAATTGAATTCCACTGACCAAAGACTGTGAGCAACAATCCAATAATACCCCAGTAAAACTGTGCCTTATTAACAGAAACGGAGGTGCGCCGGAAATAAGCCACGAGCAATAAAGTAAGTCTTAAATTCAGTTGGGCCTGACAAATTTTAATACTGACCACGTCGAATTGGCGCCTTGATATAATCAGACCTGGTGATAGGTGAATGCCTCAAATGCCTCAAAATTTAGTAACAGCCCGTCTTCCACGCAAAATGACCAAAATACCCCTGGATCCAATCCTGCAAAACAAATACCTCCATGACTTGTTAGTGGTTAGCAAATGTACATATGAGATGCTATGCGAAATGACTGACTAAATATAAGGGTAAAATTTGGGGTATTACAGTTGCCCCTATTTAAATAGCTACACCGGACGATTTGAGTGACAGAAACTCGAGGAATCGTGGTGGAGAGATTTAAATATAGATAACCGAAAATTTTGCCCTTATATGCGACGATATGCAATGCTATTGGACAAAGCGAGGACAGCTTAATGCAGATGATGCCATGAATATGATATGATGCGTATGCTGGAATGATGAATGCGAAAATGCTGACGGATACGATGGCACAGGGACAGACGCTACGAGAAGAACACACTGGGGAAAACAACGCGCTGGGACACAGTACAACACTGGGGAATTCTAAAATGATGGTCAACTGGTGCGAACACGACCAATTGCCATTTTAGAACGGGGACGAGATTCTCAAATGGAGATGGTACCTATGAGACGGCCTCCACTGGGGAATCTAAAAATAAAACTGGATCACGTACGATTGCAAGATCGATTACAGATAGCTGGAGCATTGAGCAAAGAATAACATCCAAGCTTTTGTAACCTTTCCCTCATGACAGGATCAAACGGACTTTTCGGGAATCCGTAGCAAATATACAGGGTAAAAAAGAACCGGCTGTATGCCAAAATAAATGGACTTTTAGAATAAGATCCTTAAATGGAGATGGGACCTATGAGATGACCTCCAACAGGGAATGTCTAATAATAAAACTGGATCTACACGGTTGCAAGGTCGATTACAGAACGCTGGAGCATTGAGCAAAGAATAACATCCAAGCTCCTGTAAACTATCCTTCGTGATGGGATCGAATGGACTTTTCGGAAATCCGTATCAAATATACAGGGTAAAGACCGGCTGTATGCCAAAATAAATGGACTTTAATGGGAAACGCCCTGATAAGCTTCTCGAGGGAGAACTGTCACTTATCGTTGGAAGGGACTTATGTGCCAAAATGGATAAGCACTCAAATAAAGAGGTTGCTGCTTATCTGATAAATAAATCTTCTCGCATTTAAGGTTGGCGCCTGGAATACGATTCTGATTCTTCTCTTACTGAAGGATAAATAAACTTCTTCATGCTTCAAGATCGTGCTCTCCTGAACATGAAAAGGGTACTGAACTTCCTCATACTTCAGAATCGTGCTCTCCTGAATATGATTCGGCTCTTTCGGGTAAATGAAATTCTTCATACTTCAGAATCGTGCTCTCCTGAATATGAAAAGGGTGAACTAAACTTCCTCATACTTCAGAATCGTGCTCTCCTGAATATGATTCGGCTCCTTCTTTTACTAAAGGGTAAATGAACTTCTTCATAATTCAGAATCGTGCTCTCCTGAATATGATTCCGCTCAAACCTCCCCGTATTTCAAGATCGTGCTCTCCTGAATACGATTTGGTTTCTTCTTTTACTAAAGGGTAAATGAACTTCTTCATAATTCAGAATCGTGCTCTCCTGAATATGATTCCGCTCAAACCTCCCCGTACTTCAAGATCGTGCTCTCCTGAATACGATTTGGTTCAAAACCCCCCATACTTCAAGACGACAGGTAAATGGAAGCCCAACTGCTCCATGGAGATGGCCATTTGCTGTGAGTCATAACGAAGATAGGATCGGCTTCTTAGGTGAGAAATGTTGTATATCGATGCTGTAAGATGTAGGATTGTAATAATAAATTATCCAGGCATGAACTGGAATGTATCTGTAAAGGATTGTAGTTGATTTTCTTGAAAGATAGTGCGAAATAAATGCACATCCGGGTACAGTGATAAACTTCTCGGGCGAGAACATGCCGCGTATCTGCCAAGGTATGGTGAAAATTTTTAGATGGTGCAAAATAAATGCACGTCCGGTTGGGCTTGACTACTGACATGACTGAGATTCAATCTAGGATCGAGATAGAAAGAAGACTGGTAATCAAGACTCCATCGAGGGAATGATCTCGAAGGGTAAATATCTTATCCTGGCGAGGAAAGATAGCTGAAGTAACCGTTATCCACGAGGATCGAGCTCCGTAGGGAAACTTGGAAACACATATGTATTTTATGCTTAGGGCTGACAATCTATTTGGAGAGAATGGACAAACCCCAGTTACTCGGCGGTAACGACCAATGATAGAGACGCAATGAACCTGCGCATGCTAACGCGTATGTTAATGAATACGTGAATATGAATGTATGTTAATGTCTATGCAGTTAATCATGTAGGATGTTATGAAATGAGTATGTAATGAATATGTAATGAATATGTAATGAATATGCACTGAATATGTAATGAATATGTAATGAATATGTAATGAATATGCACTGAATATGTAATGAATATGTAATGAATATGTAATGAAATAGGCATGTGATGCTTATGCCCTTGCGTATGCTGACGAAACAGACTAGAGACGGGACGAGAGATGAAATAGACATCTCGACGGAAATACCCTGCGTTCTTTGCAACCAATACGTCAATCATGGGAGGGAATGGTAGGACCAAATCTGGTTTCAAAATTCTGAATTCTCTGGAGAGAAAGTACATTGCTTGGGTGCACAGTATCACGTCTTCTCATGGGGAGAGGAAAACCTGAAGGACACTTTCGAGTTACCCAAGAAAAGGTTGTCAGCTTATAGTCTCGCTGGGGACTGTGTTAGAGCAATGATTTGAAAGTGTTTCTGCAATAATGATATTTTTCAGGGAGTGAAGAGATCCTTCCGAAATTTCCACTAGTCAAAGTAATTTCTTATATTTCAATTTCGTTTTTTGAAGAACAATTTTGAAAAATCTACAATGCACCTTTCATTTTCAAATTTTAAGAATAAACGCATTTTGCATAACAATAGAAAACAAAGAGCAATGCACCAAGGAATGTAAGTAACAAAATGGTATCTTTTATTAAAGGGTGGCAGCTCGCTGAAGGCATAGCTCCACAGATGATTATGTTTTGAAATTGGCAACATGGGAAAAGGTTACATTGAATCCAACGGCACATACTGACACTAATAACTAAGACTAATCCCGAATCCTGCTTTGGGCAAGGATGAAAGAACTGAAACATGGCTCTCGTGCGGAAAGTGTGTTCGCGATGATCAGTGTCCTCTGATGCAATGAAATGCCTTTGTCCCTAACTTTTGCCTGGACCGCCCTCTCGGGTTTTCAATCCACCGGGACGCTCCTTTTTGCCTAAGCCGCCCTTTCGGGTTTTCAACTTAGCGAGCTTTTTATTATTATTTCTTTTTTTCAACCCTTACTTTTGCCTAAGTCGCCTTTTGCAGGTTTTCGACTTAGCGGGTTTTTAGGCATAATATTTTCGGACTGCATCAGAATTCACGGGATGTGCTAGTTCTTCACCGTCCATTGTTGTAAGTATCAGAGACCCTCTGGAGAAAACGGTCTTTACAACGAATGGGCCTTCATAATTGGGCATCCACTTTCCACGCATATCTTTATGCACTGGCAAGATCTTTTTGAGTACGAGCTCTCCTTGACGGAACTCACGGATACGAATCTTCTTATCAAACGCTCTTTTCATCCGTTTCTGATATAATTTCCCATGGCACATGGCTGTCATGCGCTTCTCGTCAATGAGATTCAACTGATCCAGTCTGTCTTGAACCCACTCAGCTTCCTCAAGTTCAGCTTCCATCAACACTCTTAAAGAAGGTATCTCTACTTCGATGGGGAGCATGGCGTCCATTCCATACACCAATGAGAAAGGTGTTGCCCCTGTCGAAGTTCTCACTGAGGTTCTGTATCCATGCAAAGCAAACGGTAACATCTCATGCCAATCTTTGTAAGTCACAACCATCTTTTGCAGGATTTTCTTGATATTCTTATTCGCAGCTTCAACGGCCCCATTCATCTTAGGACGGTACGGAGAAGAATTGTGATGAGTGATCTTGAAACTGTCACACAACTCTTTCATAGTCTTGTTATTCAGATTGGTGCCATTGTCAGTTATTATCCGGCTTGGGATTCCATAACGGCAGATGATTTCTTTCCTGATGAAGCGGGCAACCACTTGCTTGGTCACGTTGGTGTAGGAGGCAGCCTCTACCCACTTGGTGAAATAATCAATAGCAACAAGGATAAAACGATGACCATTAGAAGCCTTTGGCTCGATTGCCTCAATCATGTCAATGCCCCACATAGAGAACGGCCATGGTGAAGACAAAACATTCAACGGTGATGGAGGTACATGCATTTTATCAGCATAAATTTGGCACTTATGGCATTTTCTAGCGTATTGGATGCAGTCAGCTTCCATGGTTAACCAATAATACCCAGCCCTTAACATCTTCTTGGACATATCATAACCATTGGCATGAGTTCCGAAGGTCCCCTCATGAATTTCCTGCAGTAACATGTCCGCTTCCCGTTTATCAACACATCTGAGCAGAACCATGTCGTGATTTCTCTTGTATAACACACCATTACTGATAAAGAATTTGGACGCCAGCCTTCTCAATGTTTTCTTGTCCAGACCAGTAGCACCATCGGGATACTCTTGCTTGACGAGATAGTTCTTGATATCATGAAACCAAGGCTTTTCATCCACCTCAACTTCTTCGACCACCTGACAATAAGCGGGCTCAACTTTGCGCTCAATATGGATAAGAGGTGCTTCATTAACGAATTTAACTTTCCACATGGATGCTAACATGGCTAAAGCATCAGCAACGTGATTCTCGGATCTAGGAACATGCTCGAACTCTATCTCGTCGAAATACTTGATCAGCTCAACAATGTAGTCCTTATAAGGGATTAACTTCTCATTCTTCGTTTCCCATTTGTCTTGTACCTGGTAAATAACCAAAGCTGAGTCACCACTTACTTTAAGAAGTTTGATTCGGAGGTGAATTGCTGCTTCGAGGCCAAGAATACATGCTTCATATTCTGCGACGTTATTAGTACACTCAAAGTCCAACCTTGCTGTAAATGGAGTGAATCCACCCTTTGGGTTCATCAAAACGGCGCCTATACCATGCCCATTGAAATTCGAGGAACCATCAAACATCATCCTCCACCAAAGACCTGGTTCTGGACCTTCGCTTGGATCTGGCTCTTCACAATCTCTTTTAATCAACAAAATATCCTCATCAGGAAAATCAAACTTAAGAGGTTCATAATCTTCAACTGGCTGGTCTGCAAGATAATCAGATAAAATACTACCCTTAATCGCCTTCTGGGGTACATACTGGATGTCATATTCGGATAACAACATGTGCCAACGGGCTAGCCTCCCGGTTTGAGCAGGTTTTTCAAAAATATACTTGATCGGATCCATTTTAGAAATCAACAATGTGGTATGACAGACCATATATTGCCGAAGGCGCCTAGCGGCCCATGCCAATGCACAACAAGTTTTCTCCAATGGTGAGTATCTGTTTTCACAATCGGTAAACTTCTTGCTCAGGTAATAAATCGCATGCTCCTTTCTTCCAGTCTCATCATGTTGTCCAAGCACACAACCCATAGACTTCTCAAGAACAGTAAGGTACATGAACAACGGTCTTCCAGGTACGGGAGGAATCAGAATAGGGGGGTCTTGCAAATAACCCTTAATCTTCTCAAACGCTTTCTGACAATCAGGGTTCCACTCAACCGTCTGCCCCTTGCAAAGTAACTTGAATATCGGCTCACAAGTAGCGGTCATGTTGGAGATAAACCTGGAAATATAATTCAAACGTCCCAGAAAACCTCTAACTTGCGTCTCGGTTTGCGGAGCTGGCATATCTTGAATGGCTCAGACTTTGTCAGGATCCACCTCAATCCCTCGCTGGCTAACAATGAAACCAAGCAATTTTCCAGATCTGACACCGAAGGTACATTTAGCAGGATTCAATTTCAACTGATATTTCCTGAGTCGTTCAAACAACTTCACCAAATGGTCTAGATGCTCCTCTTCACTCTGAGACTTGGCTATCATATCGTCCACATACACCTCGATCTCCTTGTGCATCATATCATGAAAAAGAGTGGTCATAGCGCGTTGGTAAGTTGCCCCTGCGTTCTTCAAACCGAAGGGAATGACTTTGTAGCAGAAGGTCCCCCAAGGAGTAATGAAAGTAGTCTTCTCGCGATCATCGGGATCCATTTTAATCTGATTATAGCCAGAGAAACCATCCATAAATGAGAACAACACAAAATTGGCTGTATTGTCTACAAGTGTATCAATATGTGGCAGAGGGAAATCATCTTTCGGACTTGCTTTATTCAGATCCCTGTAATCCACACACATCCTAACTTTACCATCTTTCTTGGGCACTGGCACAATGTTGGCAACCCAATCTGGATATTTTGCAACTGCCAAGAAACCTGCATCTAACTGTTTTTTAACCTCATCTCGAATTTTCAAAGCCATGTCGGGTCTCGTTCTTCGAAGCTTTTGTTTGATAGGCGGACAATCCGGCTTAAGTGGCAACTTGTGAACAACAATATCCGTGTCTAGACCAGGCATATCTTGATACGACCATGCAAACACATCAATATATTCTTTTAACAACTCGACCAACTTCGGCTTAACCTCTGTCCAAGCATCGCACCGATCTTGACCTCTTTCTTGTTCTCATCTGTACCAAGATTAATTAAGTCCACCTGCTCTTTATGCGGTTGAAGCTCTGTGTACTCATACTCAATCAATCTTGTCAGTTCAGCGGGTACTTCAAAATCTTCTTTACCCTCGTCCTCAGCTTGATTGATGGGTGCGTCCCAGTCAGGAGTGTCAGTAAAGTCATTGGACCCCACAAGGTTTACGATGTCTCTGCATGATGGAAGGCTTACTTAATTAAAATGCTCAAAGATATGTAAGATAAGAAATGAAATGCTATTTTTGTTTTTTTTTCGAAAAAAAGGTTGCCAATTTCATTTTTTAAAGGTGAAAACGAAAAACGCAAATGAACCAAAGTGGAATTGAACAAAATGCCTTTATTAATATCCTCTTAGAAATGAAAAGTGGCCCAACAAAAACGACCCTATAGCCTTGGGCAGAGCTACGGATCTTTATTTGAAAACGTAAATGAAACTTTTAAAAAAAATTACTTTGACAAGGGAAAAATAACAGGGATCTCTACGGCCTCCCAGTTGTTCAAAGCTGCATCACCCTTAAACACCAGGTTGCTCAAATCTTCATTTTCCTCACAGTTACTGATGGCATTGACTTGGAAACCTCCGCTGACAAATACCTCTTGGATAACCTTCGGACGCCCTTCGACAGTTGTGGCAGCTCCATTCTGAGTTGGTTTGTAACCCAACCCAAAGCGATCAGTCTTGGTCTTGACATCAATTACCTCTCCCCAACCCTCAGGAATGCCCCTGTCAATTGTTGATTTGGTACTCTTCAGAGATGCGAAAGATGGATTACCCTGGCCCACTGTCTCTTCGACTTCTAACAGAACAGCATTGGCGATCTCGAGTGCTTGAAAGGAGATTTCCAAAGCATTCTCATCGGCCTCGATGTAACGGAAAGAAGACAGGTTACTGACCATCAGATCCTCCTCACCGTGTATAATAACCAACTTTTCCTCGATCACGAACTTCATCTTTTGATGTAGCATTGAGGTTACTGCCCCAGCGGCATGAATCCACGGCCTTCCAAGTAAACAGCTGTAATTGGGATTAATGTCCATGACTTGAAACGTGATATTAAAAACTTGCGGACCGATCAGGATAGGAAGCTCAACCTCCCCCATTACTGACCGGCGAGAACCATCGAAAGCCTTGACGATCAAAGGAGTAGGTTTCAACACAGTCTCTTTGAAAACCAACTTATCAAGAACCCTCTTGGGTAGAACATTCAAAGAAGAACCGGTGTCCACTAGCACTCTTGCCAAATTATCTTCCTGACATTTCACTGATATATGTAAAGCACAATTATGATTCGGACCCTCCTTTGGTAACTCTTCATGGCTGAAACTAAGGGTGTTACAGGCGGTCAAATTGGCAATCACACTATCAAACCGACTGGTGCTGATATCTTGATCCACATGTGCTTGAGTCAAAACTTTCTGCAAGGCCATCCTATGAGCGGGTGAACTCATCAACAGAGATAAAATCGAAATCTTGGAAGGAGTCTGATGAAGTTGGTCGATAACTTTATAGTCACTTTTCTTGATGATCCTCAAAAACTCAGCATCTTCATCATTCGTAACGGCTCCCTTACCTTTGTCTTTGACGGCCACTGGGATATTAGTGGTTTCCTTAGGTGGAACCTCATTGGAACGGGGAGTATACACACGGCCACTGCGAGTCATCCTGCTTGCCTCTGCGATATTGGTCACAGTGTCCTTAACCTCTTCATTTGGAATAACCTTCCCAGACTCCTTGTCAATCATCGTCACGTCGTATTTCCAAGGCACAGCTTTAGGATCACTGAAAGGAAACGGACTTGGTCTTCGAATAACTATTGGCTTATGCTGATTCACCTCAGGGATAGACGACTTTGGTATATCGAACACGAGATTGGCAGAACCCGCCCCTGATAGATTAAACACTGGTACCTTTCCCTTTGATCCAGGCTGATGGAAGACTGGCTCAACCACAGCGACCTCATCCTTCTTGGGTTGGCTTGTCACTTGTAAAACACCCTCATTAATCAACCTCTGAACATCATTCTGAACCAACACACAACCCTTAATACTGGCTTCACAACTTACACATGCAACGTGGGAAGTATCTACCAGACCAGCTTCAAACAGTTTCGAATGGAACATCTTGAGAGGAGTCTTAATCTGTACAACGTCAAGGACATAACCTTCCTCCGAATCGGCACTGATGGCATTGACACTCTCATGGTTAGGAAAAGGGTTCTTCTTAACATTCGGTTGAGGATCTTCAAATGACAAAATCTTCTTTTCCAATAAATCCCTGGCAAGATTTTTGAGAGCATAACAATTCTCCAGATCATGACCAGGCGCACCCTCATGAAATAAACAATGAGCGGCGGCGTTGTAATTGGCGGGTAGAGGATTAGGAGGCGGACCCAAAGCCCGAGTAGTGATTAGACCTTGCTTGACCAAAGAGGGATACAACTCGATGAAAGTCATCGGAATCGGCGGACAAGGCTTATACGTTCTTTTGTTCGGAACATTCTGGCGAGGGGCTGGATTCTTTGGCTGTTGAGGAGCAGGAGCGTTGGGCGCCTGTAGGTAGTTGATAGGAGGCGGATAAACAGGAGGTTGTTGCATAGGTTGATACATAGGAACCTGTTGATTGAAAGAAGGTGTAACAGCTGCCACATAGGGTTGTTGAGCATATTGGATTGGGTACCCTTGAGGTTGAGCATAACCTTGTGGATATTGATAAAATTGGTCTCTTAGTCTACCAGAGGATATAGCATTAGTCTCGCCCTCTTTCTTCTTCTGGGAGCTATACGGAGGTTTCTTCGGCTGATCCTTAGAAGCACCATGATTACTTGTCATTTTACCACTTTTCATACCCAATTCAATCTTGACACCCACAGCAACGATGTCAGAGAAATTTGAAGTCACACTACCCACCATTCTCTCGTAAAATTCTGGACGAACCGTGTCGACAAACCAATCAGCTAACTCTTTCTCGGTCAAAGGAGGTTCTACCTGCGAAGCAATCTCTCTCCACCTTTGAGCGTACTCTTTGAATGACTCAGAATTCTTTTGTGACATACTCAACAACTGTCTTCTGTCAGGAGCCAGATCCATATTGTACTTGTAGTGTTTGATGAAAGCGTCAGATAAATCTTGGAAACTCTTAACGCGAGACTGGTCCAAAGTTAAATACCACTTGGAAGAAGCACCCTTCAAACTATCTTGGAAGCAATGAATCATCAGTTTATCATTCTCAACATGGGCAGCCATTTTGCGATAATACATGATCAGATGACTCTTAGGACAGGTGGCACCTTCATAACGATCGAAGTTTGGAGTTTTGAACTTCGGGGGAATAACCAAACCTGAGACCAAACAAACATCCCTTGCAGCAGTCCCAAAAATTTGATCGCCCTCTACTTTTTTCAATCTCTGGACGATGGTGTTTACTTCCTCACGAAGCTTATCACGTTTCTCATAACCCTCAACATTCTCATCAAGATTACCAAAAACTGTCTCATTGAAGTACGGTTGCGCACGGGTGTGTACAACAGGTGGTGCAAAGATAGGAGCCCCCCTAGAAACTTCAGAAAACAAAGGAACGGCTTGCTGAACAGGCTGATTAATCGGAACAGTGGCTTGAGGAGGCACAAAACCGGGAGCAAGACCATAAGGTGGGTCCCTTGCTACGGTCACACTTGGTGGAGGGTCCACAGTAACGCCGGTAATCTCGGAAACAACAGTGGGCTGGGTATCCATCTTAGCATTCATGACATGTAACAATTCCATCGTGCGCCCCATACCCCCTCGAAGGTCTTCAAGTTCATTGCTAAGGCGATCAATCTCTTTTGTCTGATCCTCCATTCTCTTCCGAGTTTGAGCTCTGGTGTTGTACTGGTGCCGAGGACTCAGGGTGACGAAACTGGAAGGCGAGAGAACCGATCATGAGAAAACGGAAGACACATGCAATGCAAGAAAGTATATGATGCTATGATGCAAATGCAAATGAAGATTTCATGGAATTCAAACATTTACGAATATCGTGGGGTACAAAATTTTTTTTCGTTTTTTCATTTTTATTTTATCCTGCGATATAAATGATGTTTGAATTCCATGAAATACAATGCAATGGGATGCTTTATGGATGCAACGTATGAAAACACACAAAGCCCTAGGTTAACAGTCATGCGTGGAGTTAAGGTCTACCCATCCCCAAAAGGAGTGTACTATAGGTTAGTTGTACCTGCAGAACAAGGTTCTAAAAAGTGCCCAAAGTCATCAGCCCATCTTTCGGATATTATCAACCTTCCGATTGACTCGGGGGTTAATAATATTCTCAAGAGAACCTCTTTTGAGTGTAGTATCGCGTAGCAACCGTTGTAAGATTACTCCCACATAGCTCTCGCACTACGTCCTAAATAAGGCCAAGGTGGTGTTAAGGTACTACGGTCCTCAATATCACAGACTCCAATCGACCATGGAAAAAGTTTTCAACGATTACTCGTTCAACCGAACCATTTTCGAAAAGGTCTCAACTGAGCGGTGATTCTCGAATCAGCTTGGTCGGGATTCAACTCCCTATAAGCCTCATCGAATATATCCCCATCCTATAATAATGTCACTAGTCCGGGCGTAGGACTTATCTCACAACACAAGGAACAGTCCCACAATCAAAGCACAAATATATACATGCAAATGAATAATAACACAGATAGTAATAAATATGAACAAGTTAGGGACAACCCTCAATAGTTAGGATTCCCCAGTGAAGTCGCCATTTTCTGTTGCGGTGGAAATAGGATCACAAACTATTAATGAGTTTGAATCGCAATTCAATTCACAACCGCTCTTTGATTTATCCGAAGGAAAAGGTCAAAAGAGGGAAAACCTATTTTGCATCGTAAACACAATGCGGGGAAAGATCTAGGGTTCGGGGGTTGGTTAAATTTAGGGAAGGTATTAGCATCCTAAACTTCTGTAGTACTCTACAGGAACCTTTTGTTCAATGCTTACTATTTGCTTTATTTATTTGCTTAAGGTATATGTACAAAGGGATTAAAAGTGAGAAAAGAGACCTAAGGGGTTAATTCTAAGTTTACTCGGCAAGACATCGCATCTTGTGCCTACGTATCCTTACGGGAGTGGAATCAGAGTAATCGTAGTTCCCCTCAAAAGGGAGGTTAGAGACTTCTTGACTGTGGTCAAGGTCTCAATGGGAATAAACGCATCTTAAGGACACGCTTACATGGAGTCTTAAACTCCAAATCTCTACGTTGAATTGTTAAGTGAATTAGGGTTAAATTAGGGATTCCACGGCGGGAAACCCTAAAATGAGCGCGGCGGCTCTTTGACCTAATGCTAGGGGTAAAATTGTAATTTTTCCTGCGGCGAGGCATTTTTGAAAATTAGGGTTTGTGAGGTTGTAAGGTTTTGAAGTTGAGGACTATTGACACGGCGGTCAAAAGCTAGACCTAATTCCTTCGGCAGTGTGTGTAATGTGACTGGAATAGATTAACGGTGCAAATGCGCGAATTTAAACCATGCAAACAGCAGAAATTAAAGTGCGGAAAGGTAAACACGATTATTAGGGTTCGCGAGGTTACATATAGGAAACAGATACAACAGTAATGAAAATTTGAATAAACGCGCAAAACGAATGAAAACGACGTAACAAGCTGCAAAATGAACAAACGACATTAGTGGGCGGAGTTAGGCGGCAATCAAATTAATTACGAGACAATAAAGAAAAAGATGCAAATTTGAGATTTTTATTATTGCTTTATTTAAAAAATCCTAAAAAATTTAATGTTAGCTTGCAAAAAAAGGTTTAATTTAAAAAATGTTTTACTCTTTTAAAAAAGGTTTTATTTTTTAATATTTTTAAGAAAAGTTTTCTGATTTTAAAAAAAAGAGTTTTTATTTATTCTTAATATTTACATAAAAAAGTTTTTTTTATTTTTAAAAACAGTTTTTTTGAATTATAAAAGTAAAATGTTAAAAAGCAATTTAAAAAAAACATAAAAACAGATTTTTAAAAAAACAAAACAAAAAATAATAAATAAAGGGAGGGGGTTTGGCCGGTCATCACCCCGGACCCAACCCGGTTGGATTAATTAAAAACATTTAGGGTTCCCAGAACCCTAATGTTCTTACGGCGCCGTTCACATTTTCTTCTTCTCTCTTTTCTTCTTTCTCGCGCTGTGATCCTCTCCAGTCTTCTTCATTCCTGAAACAAACATGAAACTCGTAATGGAAAACGTCCCGTGGCTTACATTTAAAGAGAAACCGGCCGATGATGGCGTGAACTGAGGCCAAAAACGGGAGATTTCCCGTCGTTTGGTTAAACGGCGTCGGTGGTCCCTCGTTTGAACGATCTGAGGTCTTGTGATGACCTTGGTTGAAGACTTCTTCTTCTTTCGATGTCGCGGCCGTCTGTGGATGATCTTGATGTTCGGAACGATGATGACGATCGTTCTTCGTCTGAGTTCGCGGTCGTTCTCCTTATTTGCGCCGCCTACGGTTTTGCATGTGACTTTGTCCGTTCCTCCGGGGCTTTCGCGACTTTCGTTCGTTAGGGTTTGCGATTTTGTGTGTTCTTCGTTAGGGATCCCTTTTCTGAGGTGAAATCATCCCTTTTTATATACTCTTTTTCGATCTTTCTCTTGGGCCTTTGATCTGATTTGCTGCTCTTTTTCTGAGATATGATTTCGTGTTGATATGATTTGATTTTATCTGATACTGATTCATACTTTCCTTTTCCAGAACTCCTTGATGGATTCGCTTGGATTCCATTTGATTCGTTTGATATCTGAATTGATTTGATTGATTCGTTTTTCTGTTTGATATCTGAACTGATTCGTTTTTGATTTCTAACTGATTTGTTTGATTGATTCGTTTTTTGATCTCGAACTGATTTGTTTGATTTCATTTGAACTGACTCGCTTTCGATTTGTTTGATTTTTTTGATGCAGCTCAGATTCTTTTCCTCTTCTTCTTTCAGAGAGGGCTGATATTGTATTGGTCTTTGCCGCCGAGAAGGGTACGCGGTAGTGATGACACTTAGTCTGAACCATCGGGACAGGATACTACAATCCTGGCTTTTGATTACGCTGTTGCTTCTGATTTGTCTGATAACTGGGCATTGCTGGTCTTGCTTTTATCTGGATTCACGTTGGTTTTTTTTCTGATGCAGGCCCTTTTATTATGGCTTTGATGTTCATGACAGCTTTGATTACAAACTCGGTTCTGATTGTTTAATTCATGATGGTTTCCAGTATCCCTTGGTTGTGACTGTGAGCTGGGCCATGATGCTGATTACCTGAGCCGCGACGACTGATATGAACTGCCATGGTTTTGTGCACTCGTTTATCTTATGAACTGAGATGTTTATGTTTGCTTATCCTTGCTGGTACAATTCGTGCCACGATTTTGTGCTGTGATTTGGTGCTGTGATTTCCAACATGAAGCTTGACTCTAATTGATGCCTCTGAATTTTGATACAGCGTATGATGCTGTTTTGATTTGCCTTTCGTTTTTTGATACTTTGTTGAGGCCATTCAATGCAGTTTGGTTTGTATTTTTCTGTTCTGTTTAGGCTCGGTTTTCATGACCTCAGAATTGATGCAGTTTGATGCAGTTTTGGCTTGCATTTCAGTTTGAATTTCCACTTACTTGTGGCATCTTATGAACTGTCTTGTTTTTGAGTTTCTGTCATCAATTTGTACTGACGCTGTTGTGGAATTTCAGGTGCGGAAAAAATGAGCACAAAGTGATTTTGACCTGCCGGCATCCGGGTCTGAATCCAGCTTGACTATGTTGCCTTACTCTCGTATCAGTTTGGAAATCCAATTTCGGCATAACGAATCAGTCCCGCTTCCTTTATCACTCCTATCTCTCGGACATTCCTTATGATAAGAACAGATTCTATCCGATCTAACGCCAACGGCGTGGGCCGGTAACGGGGGTAGGACGCAGCTTCGGTTGTGCCACTCCCGGCACTCGATGATGACGCTGTTCTGAGAGTGTTGAAAACAAACTCTAACATTTTTCTATTCTGTTTTGCTATTTTTGATATGCAGGTTAATCGGGGATTCGTGGAGAAGCTCAAGGGACATCACGAAGACACTTAGAAGTTTTAGGACTTAGGATTTTTAGAGTTAATGTAATTCCTTGTACAGTAATTCAAAAATGTGAAACTAATTCCCCCTTTTTTTGTATGATGATCTCTTTTATGAAATAAAATGCAAGAACTTCTTTTATATATCCATGATCGCTCAGTTTCGAATTTATTTATATTTATTTCTAGTTAAAAATTATAAACGTTTGTGAATAAATCCACAAATATTTAAAATCATTAACATAGTCATAAACTATAAGCATTCCCGAATGATATTCTTATTCGTGCACTTGTCTCATTTGTAATCTTAATCTCATCATCTGATTAAAATCCAATTTAAATGCTAACCAACCATTTCATAACCAAACACGGATGTGCACCGTAATCACAACAGTTTCAGTATCAACAATAACATTACTCGTAATTGAATTCCACTGACCAAAGACTGTGAGCAACAATCCAATAATACCCCAGTAAAACTGTGCCTTATTAACAGAAACGGAGGTGCGCCGGAAATAAGCCACGAGCAATAAAGTAAGTCTTAAATTCAGTTGGGCCTGACAAATTTTAATACTGACCACGTCGAATTGGCGCCTTGATATAATCAGACCTGGTGATAGGTGAATGCCTCAAATGCCTCAAAATTTAGTAACAGCCCGTCTTCCACGCAAAATGACCAAAATACCCCTGGATCCAATCCTGCAAAACAAATACCTCCATGACTTGTTAGTGGTTAGCAAATGTACATATGAGATGCTATGCGAAATGACTGACTAAATATAAGGGTAAAATTTGGGGTATTACATGTGGCATCACACAGGTAACTGGTGCTAAAGTCGGTTTCTTTGTCAGATGATTGATCAGTTTGTTGCCGTGACAACTGGATTCAGTGTTCTGGATATTTTGTTCCCCAAGCAGTTTGTGCAGTTTATTTCTGCAGGTTGGCAAATTTCTGGGTTTCTTTTGTATTCAACCGTCTTCTACCTTTGAATGTTTGAAAGTCGTTCACTTCTCAACCCTTCAGGTCCAAGCCGTTTGAATAGGGACAGCTGTTGCTCCCCAAAATTTGACCAACCACTTCTCGACTCATTTTGCATTTGCATCTACATACCGCATACATTGCATTTTTGCAGTCCTGTTGATTTTATCAGGATTACAACCCTCTCCTGGCGTTGCAGGCATTTCAGGCCAGTTCGAATACGAGGTTTTGTTGGGAATTGGTGCTCGTCCCGGTGTTTTCAGCTCTCGCTGTTGTTTTTTAGGACATTTTGGTGTCCGGTTTTTACCGTTTATTTCGCTGTATCCGCGCATCTTTTTTCTAATCGATTTAATTAGCTTTATTGCATTTTTAGATTTTTTCCCTTATTTTCTAGAATTTTTAAATAGATTTTAATAGATTAATTGTTTTTTCTAGATTTTAAATGGATATTAAATATGTTTTTTAAATAGTTTTAATAGGATAATTCTTTTAAATAGATTTAAATAGGTTCTATTAATAGGGTTAGAATTTAATAGATTTTAAATCCCTCTTTAGATATTAATTTGTTTTAGCATTTTATAGACTTAATTCTTTCTAGATACTAATCAAATTTGTTTAGATATAATAGGTAGAGTTTAATAGATTTAATCTTTTTTAGAATTTAATAGTGTTTAGAGTTAATTGGTTTTTAATTTCTTTTTTTTTTAGAATTAATTCTTAGAGATTAATTAAACTTTAATCATTTTTTGTTTAGGTAATTGAGTCTTTAGTTCAATTTTAATGGAGGATTAATTTCAGTTTAATTGGCAGTTTTAATTACCCATTCTTAATTTTCGTTTTAGTCTTAGTCATCATGATCACCATTAATTAGTCTTTAATTGCAATCAGAGTTTTGTCCTTTTTGTGGGCCAGATGGCGTTTTTGGAGGCCCATTGAGCCAGGTCTGCCACATGTCACTATAAGACGCAGCCACACACTCACACTCTCTAGCTTCCACCTCATTTTCATCACGCCAGCTCACACTCATCACGCCACCTCAATCCCACGCAGACACCTCACATTTCCACTCTCTGCATGGCTGCCACGCAGCCTGTCACGCGTCCCGTCACTCTCCATGCACGCTGCCACGTAGCCACCCTCATCCATCTCCTGCCGGCCATGCAACAGCCGTAACCGTCGCCGGAAATGGCCTTCACTCGCTGGAAACTGCACTTTCTCGCCGGAAAATCCTTCATCTTCCTCCAGTTTTTTCATCAGTCATCCTCCAGATTCATGAATCGCCATCGCCGAAAAAATCAAAACAACCGTAACCATCACCGGAGTTCACAACTTTCACCAGAAAACTCAAACTATTCATACGATCTTCATCGTTCTGCACTTGTATTCATCCGCAAATCACCAGAAAACATCAGTTTCATAATCTTCCATCCATCTTCAAGATCGCGTCGTGTTCATCCAGATCTTCATAGCTCTAACGCCTTTCTTTCGTAAATCATCAACAACCTTCAACAAATTTCATCCAAACCTTCATACGTTTCCAGATTTCGCGAAGGTTCATCAATCATTCAAGAATATTCATCAGCGATTCCCAGATTGTCTTCAATATCACCGTTCATCATTGTTTCCATGAAGAACATTCATCAATCTTCATCAAGATCTGCAATCGCGTGTTCATCGTCCTTCATCATCGTCTTCAACATGCAAACGACTCCAACCGCCAAGAACACTCATCATCACCTCCAGATTCCTCCCCAAACGACCAACATCAGTCTCGGAACGTAGTAACGGATCTATCGAGCTTTGTTTGATATCAAGTTTTACGGTTGATTTGATGGGAGAAGAGGAACGTAGAAGAATTGAGACGGAAAGGTTGAGGAATGAACGGCAGAGGCTGAGTGAGGAAGGAAGATTGAAGGTTGGGACGGAGATGGAGAAGTTGAGACTGAGGGATTGAGTTTCAAACGGCGGCTGAGGTGAGAGGAAGGAGAGACTAAGGTTTCAGAGAGCGTTGGGGAGGGTGACTTTGGGAGACCGTTTGGACTGGGTGATTGGGCCTTGGGCCCAATTGTTTCAATTTTGGATCGATCCCCCCGTTTTTCTTTTCACACCCCCTTTCCCTGCTGGTTTTTGCTACGGATGGGCTTAGGCCCAGTCTGCATAGTTTCCTGGCTCACACCCCTGATTTCCTGCGCGCACCCCATTTTTGTTGTTGTTTTTTCTGGATGTATTGTGGGCTCAAGCCCAAGTGATTCTTTTTGCTGCTTCACCCTAGTTTTCAGGTTGTACCCCCTCCCCTTACAATTTTTAACTTCTTTTGTATTGGATATTGTGGTTGTAATAATTGTAGTTTTATTTTTTCTATTTTTTTTTCTTCTTAGGAATTATAGTTTAGATATATTTTCTTAGCATATTTTTTATGGTTTAGAATATTATGCATATTTTTACTATAGATTTTAATATAGAATTTATATTCTATTATGCTATTAGGATACTATAGAGATTTTAGTATAGAATTTTTCATTCTATTTTCTTTATAGCAAATTATACAATATTGTGCATAGGATTCTATTATATTTTCTGTATGCATTTCCTTATATTTCTTTAGAATATTTTCTAGTAGAAATTAATTGTCGTCTTTTAGGAGTAGCATATTATTTCCATTTGTCGTTGGATTTTTCTCTCCTCATTTCTTTTCTTATCCGATTTTTATCTTCGATTTTATTTTTGGCTGGCCGTGTGACATGATTCAATTGGAGAATGGTTTTCGATATCATTTCTCTATCTTGTCTTTGACACGGATATCAATACGCTACCTCTTAGGGTTCGATTTCTCGTATAAGTCAAACCATGACGGTCTAAGCGTTACATTGGTGTTGATTCGAGCGTCCTCATCAAGGATCCAGAGAGGAGTAGATTGGAATGGAGCTTGCGCACATGTCAAGAGCCAACGGAGCTGCTTCGTTCGTTATCATCTTTTTTATTCAAGTCTTCGTGCAACCGTCGAGTGTTGTAAGATGTATCGTTAGATACGTAGGAAATGACAGTTGAGGGGTTTCCTCTCAATTGTCTAGAGTGTTTAGTATGGTACCCTTTGGGTGACAGACGATGCATTTGCTCCTACGCCTGAGGTTCTTGTGTGTGTGTCCCGAGTTCCTTCCCGTTTAGGCGTGTTAGACCTGCTTCCTCTTTGTTCTCTCCCCCGTGCGATCGATACCCCTTTCTCTCGCGTTCAGGCGATTGAGACCCCTTCTCTTGCCCCTGTACAATCGAGACTTGTTTTCCGCGTGCGCCGAACTACGTTTGCTCTGATCTCTCGTACCAGATGAGAGTACGTAGGCATAGGATTGCGATGATCCTAGCGAGCTCCCTTTTTCCCTTTTTCCGTCTTGCTGTAGTTAGCTGAACTACAGCTGCTCTGATTTCTCGTACCAGACGGGAATATGTAGGCATAGGATGCGATATCCTAGAGAGCACACTAACAACTAACTTCTATGTTCTCTCGCTGTCGTGCGATCGAGACTTTCCCGCTAACGACTGATGTTCCCTTTCTCTTGCCCTAGCGCAATTGAGGCCAAACAGTAGCTCTAGAACCCGTAGGTCCCCGTACCTTTAAACCCCGACATACTACGTCCGTTCTACCGCAAACAGGTAACGCCTAAGTCTCCGTCGAGCGAGCAGCATACACCTAACTGCTAGAATGCGTACGCTAGTATCGTCAATCCTTTCTCTCACCCCCGTGTGATCGAGAACCCCCTGTCTAGCCGTAATTATCCCGAACTACGTAAGCTCTGATCTTTCACGCTGTGTGAGAGTACTTAGGCACGAGATGCGATATCTCGGCGAGCAAATTCCCCCCGTAGTTTCCCGAACTACGTTGACTCTGACTTTCCCATTGCACGAGGGAATACGTAGGCATAGAGCGTGATGCTCTATCAAGTCAGTTTCTTTCCGTTTAGCTTTAGTAGTCGTAGCTAGATTGTTTTTCACCCGTAGGCAACCCAACAAGCATGGATCCCATCGAGTACGATGGACGTGAGGGGTGCTAATACCTTCCCCTTCTGTAACCGACTCCCGAACCCAGACAATGGTTGCGATGACCTTGTCTTATACCTTTGTGTCAGGTTTTTTCTGATCGTTTCCTTTCCCGTTCTGAGGGATAAATAACGAAAGATGGCGACTCTTCTATTTTGCCGGCCTCGTTTTTTGCAGTAGCGACAGGTTGTCTTTATCTTCTAGTGTACTTTTGAGTCGTCAAGCTGATTCCTCGACACAAATATCGGACTAGAGCTAACTATAGACTCCAGATGTCAGAGCAAGAGACATATAATGCGGAAATCCGAACAGAGATCGATGAGTTGAAATCAGGCATAAACAAGCTCACCGAGATGCTTCAAGTCTCGATTGCCAGAGGAGAGTAACCTCAGCAGATTATCTTCCTAAACGTTAGTGTTTCAGACAGGACAGCTCACCTTTGTACTGATTTAGTCACTAGACCTTTTATTTCTCGTTGTTTATACTTTCCTTATTTTATTATATGTTTGCCTTCAAATTATGTTTGTACTTTTATGAGCATTGCGACTTTTGATTCAATTCATTTTGTCCATTTGTTTGCACTTTTATGCTTTATCTTTCAAATATTTACTCCTTGTCCAAATTTTTGATATGCAAAGATTGGAGGGAGGATGACGAAAACGTTATACCCATAACTGCTATCAGTATGCTTTCAATCAAACTTTGTTGACAATGTAAGGCATTGTTTCAATCCCCAAACACTGGAGAAATAAGAAAGTTATTCCCTCGTCAACCCCTTCGATCCTAGAAGTTGGAGTTTCTTTCTTTACAAAAAAAACCCGCAATCTTAACCTAGGGCATGGGTAGTTCTCAGTTAACTCAGTTGTGCTTTCCTGCAATATACCTTTCATATAAAGGTTGCACTCACAATTTTCCTTCGCACACAAAAAGCAAGTGTAGAAGATATTTTCCAAGCCAAAAGCCGATGATGGTTCGCCGTGATCATTAATCCAGGCAGTCATTTTCTTTCAAAAAAAATCAAAAGAAAAAGCCCGCTAAGTCAAAACCTTTAAAAAAATAGTTCAGGCAAAAGTTAGGGATAATAAAAAGAGGAGATCTTTAAATCCTTACCCTGAAAATCCTCAATGTCAAAACAACCGAATGTCACAGGGAAGTAGTGGCTGCCTTTTTATAGGTCCCTTGACTTCTGAACCATCATTGCTACCATCAGTGCAATTCCTAACCTATAAGAACCTGAATGCATAATATGAGTTAACTGAGCGTAGGACTGAAGATTATCACGTAGATTGGATGGGTACAAATAAATTTTGAGCCTTTATCCTTTGTTTCATAAACCGTGAACCAGACCATGTTACAATCCTCAAAAGACCTAACTGAAGCAAGGTTATTTTAAAAGAGTACTACAGCAAGCTTGCGTAAGCTGACTCCAAAAGATCTTTGCGAATCATTTATTTTAGCAGTACACCTTTGTTTTAAACTTTGAGCGTCTTAAACCGCCGTGTTCTGACCAACGACTCATTTACTTTTCATCTTTCAAAAATGATTTTGGTTTCAAAAGTTGCATGAACTTTGCATTACCATGTTTGTATGAATGTTTTTGTTTGCAAACTGGCTTTCTTCAAGGAATTTTCAAATAATCGAGAAACTTGGTCAAGTGATCCTATCAGGGGCAAGTTCCTTTTACATCCTGTCTAAGAATTAGTTCAAGATTTTTTCAAGGCAAGGTCTTCTCATATTTGGTTTATCCAGAAGATCTTTCAAGACTCATACTGGGGCAAGCTTCTGAGGGCACAGTAAAGCAGTCATTTTCACGAATCAGACAAGCTGAAGCAATTATTAGTTCATCTATAACGGACAGTTTAATCTAAGGCAGTTTACTTGAAGAATTCCCGAGAAACTCTTCATTCTTCCTACAAGGATCATCAACTTGATACAGCTCATCAGTGCGGCAGAGATGTGCCCAGCAGTAACATCTTGGGTCCCTAAGCAGAATGGCAGTGATGTATGTGTTGAGGAATCATTCTTCCGGTCTTGTCATCTCACCAAAAGATTAGGTCTAACCGTTTGACCGCCGTGTCAATAGTCCTCACCCTTGACTTTTTTAAACCCTAATCGCTTAGGCGTCCCGCCGTAGACTAAATCACCCTTTACCCTAGCATTAAGTCAAGGAGTCGCCGCACTCTGTTTTAGGTTTCCCGCCGTGGAATGCCTATCTTACCCTTTTAATTCAATTTAACTTTTCAACGTAGAAATAGGAGTCACCGCACTCCACGTACGCGCTTCCTTAAGAACACTTATTCCCCATTGAAACCTTGACCATAGTCAAGAAGTTTCTAACCTCCCTTTCGAGGGGAACTACGATTACTC
The DNA here is from genome assembly GCA_963859935.3 of Lathyrus sativus. Taxonomy (NCBI): domain Eukaryota; kingdom Viridiplantae; phylum Streptophyta; class Magnoliopsida; order Fabales; family Fabaceae; genus Lathyrus; species Lathyrus sativus. Next base: position 617,635,012 of record OZ012739.1, on the reverse strand, counting down.
TGATTCCATCCCCTACCCAGGATACGTAGGCACAAGATGCATCTCCCCGCATTGTGAACTAATAATTTGATATCCTATTCTCACTGCAACAGTAACCACTATGTCTCAACAAATTCTATTAACCAACGGAACTTCAGATGCACGTAGCTTTAGGCAAACACCGGATCTCAAAGATAAGTATTAGTAACAACTACAAACTTGGTAGACACCCATAAGCAGTATCGGATATTTCTAGTTACAACTAGTCTCCCTGGGGGTATAAGCATTTATCACAATAATACTTAATCCAGGTAACTTAACAAAGTGAGCCTGTGGCAATAGGTTTGGATCAAAAGGATTGGTAACGACCAAAGTATTTCGAAGGCTACAGCCAGAACAGAAACATGCAAACAAATGCGTATGCTAATGTAAATACAGACCGACTCACGAGAGAGAAGGAAAATAAAATAAAGATGACGATCTAACTTCACTAGAGGGAAGACTAATCACACTGAGTCCCAACATCATTACCCAGGATAAAATCTTTCATTGGGGAGAGTGGAGTAACTTTCCAGAAGGGATTTGGTCACTGCTTGGGCAATATTGCATAGAAGAAGTCACGACTTCTGTAACATGGCGGTCTCTGAGTGTAACCTTATCTGAAGATAAGGTTAAGCTTTCTATTGCTCTGATTTCATGAGAGGAGTCTAATACCGTCATGTCACACTTCTAAAATTACGAATTGTTTGTTAGATTAGTTTTTCCAAACAGTTTTGTTTTTTAAAAACACTTTGCTTTCAAAACTCATTATTAACGAATAAGTGAAATTTTCATAACAAGAAAAACACATATCATAACAATGATTGGTCCAACATTTGATTTCATTAATAGGCGAGAACCTTACAAATGGAAAAGTCTCAGGAACAATTACAATTGGAAAAATGGAAAAATAAAACAAGATGGGTTACAAAATCCAACAATGATCTTGCCCTACTAACTAGTAGTCCATATGATTCGTTGCTTCTGACGAGAATGATGGATAGTGATCCTCTTGATTATCTTTTGCGGGCTTAGCAACTTCTAATACAGTGAAAGTCTTGCCCCTAACTTTTGCCTGAATTGCCCTTTCGTGTTTTCGACTCAGCGAGTCCTCTTTTAGGCATAGTATTTCCTTACTACATCCGAGTCAACGGGGTACTTAAGATGTTCACCGTCCATTGTTTCGAGAATTAAAGAGCCTCCAGAGAAAACAGTTTTCACAATAAAGGGGTCATCGTAGTTAGGCATCCATTTTCCGCGCATATCCTTCTGGATTGACAGGATCTTTCTGAGCACAAGTTCTCCTTCCTTGTATTCTTTGAGATGGACCCTTTTATCAAAAGTCCTCTTCATCCTTTGCTGATATATTTGACTGTGACACATCGCGGTCATCCTCTTTTCGCTGATGAGATTTAGAGATTCGAATCTTTCCTTTATCCATTCGGCTTCTTCGAGCTTTGCTTCCATCAAGACCCTTAACGAAGGTATCTTAACCTCGATGGGTAATACTGCGTCCACCCCATAGACAAGGGAAAAGGGGGTTACCCCTTTTGAAGTGCGTACCGATGTTTTGTACCCGTGCAAGGTAAATGGTAACATTTTGTGCCAGTCTTTGTAGGTTACAACCATGTTGTGCACTATCTTTTTGATACTTTTGTTCGCACCTTCAACAACACTGTTCATCTTTGGTCTGTATGGTGAAGAGTTGTGATATTTGATCTTAAAACTGTCACAAAGCTCTTTCATCATTTTTTTGTTCTGATTTGACCCATTGTCAGTGATAATTTGATTAGGGATGCCGTATCGGTAGATGATCTCTTTCTTGATAAAATGGGCAACCACCTGTTTGGTTACATTTGCGTAGGATACAGCTTTTACCCATTTGGTAAAGTAGTCGATGGTGACGAGGATGAAACGATGACCGTTTGACGCTTTGGGCTCAATTTCCCCAATCATATCTATTCCCCACATTGCGAATAGCCAAGGCAATGTCAATACATTAAGAGGATGTGGAGGAACATGCACCTTGTCAGTGTAGACCTGGAATTTGTGGCATCTCCGAGCGAAAAGGATGCAATCTATTTCCAGGGTCAACCAATAATAACCAGCCCTCAAGATTTTCTTTGTTGTGGCATGGCCACTCGCATGAGTGTCGAAGGTACCTTCGTGCACATCTGTCATTGATAGGCCTGCCTCTTTCTCGTCAACACATCGGAGCAGGACCATATCATGATTTCTTTTGTACAGAATGTCGTTGCTGATGAAGAGCTTAAATGACAATCTTCATATAACCCTCTTGTCAGTTTTAGAGGAATTGGGCAGATACTCTTGATTCTGAAAAAAATTTCTTGATGTCATGGAACCAAGGTTTTCCATTGGATTCCTCCTCTTCCATCATGATGTATGTCGGTGCGGTCTTTCTTTCAATACAGATTAAAGGAGCCTCGTTGAAAAACTGGACCTTCCGCATTGATGCTAGCATGGCTAAAGCATCTGCAATATGATTCTTAGCCTTCGGGACATGCTTGAAAGTGATCTCGTCAAAGTACCTGATCATTTCTAAAATGTAGTCTTTGTAGGGAATCCACTTTTTATCTCGAGTTTCTCATTCACCTTTGAGCTGGTAAATTACCAAGGCGGAGTCGCCGATCACCTCTAAGATCTTGATGTGAAGATCGATAACAGCTTTAAGTCCCAAAATACAGGCTTCATATTCAGCTATATTGTTTGTACATGAGAAGCACAGTCTGGCGGTAACAGCGGTATATCCTCCAGTTGGATTTTCCATAACAGCCCCGACACCATCTCCCTTTTTGTTGGACGCCCCGTCAAACATCATCTTCCAATGGGATCCGGGTTTAGGACCTTCCTCAGGACCAGGTTCCGGTTTCATTCTTTGAACATACATCACATCCTCATCAAGGAACTCAAATTTGAGTGGTTGGTAATCATCTACAGGATGCTCAACAAGGTGTTCTGACAAGACGCTTCCTTTAATGGATTTTTGAGCGACGTACTGAATATCATATTCTAACAAGAGCATATGTCATCTGGCAAGTCTTCCAGTTTGAGCCAGATTTTTGGAGATGTATTTTATGGAGTCCATCTTTGAGATTAACAAAGTAGTGTGGCAGATCATGTATTGTCGGAGACGTTTGGCTGCCCAAGCCAAAGCACAACAAGCCTTTTCTAGAGGTGAGTAACGACTCTTGCAATCTGTGAACTTTTTGCTTAGATAGTAAATTGTGTGTTCCTTCTTTCCTTATTCATCAGTTTTCCCTAGAACACAACCCATTGAATCTTCCAACACCGTCATATACATGAAGAGCGTTTTTCCAGGTACTTGAGGGATCAACGCCGGAGGTTCTTGAAGATAGCTTTTAATCTTTTCAAATGCCAACTGGCAGTTATCATTCCATGTTATTGCTTGATTCTTCCGCAACAACTTGAAGATTGGTGCGCATATAGGAGTCAAATTTAAGATGAATCTGGAGATGTAGTTCAAACGTCCGAGGAAACCTTTGATTTGTTTCTCTGTTTGGGGTGCTGGCGTTTCTTGAATAGCCCCGACTAGAGGTGTTCATGGGTGTGGGTCGACCTGCAAACCCGCCTACCCAAACCGAACCAATCCACTAATTACCCGGACCCATTCATTTACGGGTATACCCGACCCAACTCGTAACAACCCGTATAGATTTGGTTTGGGTATTGGGTTTTAGTTTCTAAACCCATGAACCCGTTGACCCAACCCGTTGACGTGGCATAATTAATTATTATTATTATTATTATTATTATATTATTATTTATAAATTTTAAAGTTGCTATAACTTTGTAAATTGTAATGTACACAAAGATCTTTTGCACTTTCCTTCCAGTTTCCAATCACACATTAAATTATTATTATTATTATAATTAAACATTATTATTAATATTAATCATGCTTGCTTGACTTATGCACTTCTAGTTTACACTTTACTGCCTTTTTATTTTTTTAATGAATCTTTATTAACTAATAATAATTAAGTATATATTAGAAACTTACTAAACTAAAGACAATACCACTTAACCTAACCCTATTTTTTTACTACGGCAAATCTCAAACGTCACCACTCCTCTTTCTCTCACGATTTTTTTTTTCATTTTACTCTCTCACATTCCAATTCCATCTTGCTTTCGAAAATCCACAGTCTATACTTTGACTCTCTCATAGTTTCGTCTCCATATTGAATAAGGTTTTATACTTTTTATAGTTCTACAATATATTTATTTCAATGCAATATATTGTTTTTACAGTATGTACTTCAATAGTTTTATATCAATGCAAAATATGATGATAGGTTCAATGTAATGTACTATTTTGTTTCATATGATGCAAAGTACTATTTTGTTTCATATGATGAAAATATATTTTGATGCAAAGTCCTGTTCTGTTTCATATTATTAATTTAAATATATTTTGTTTAATGTTGTTTTAATAATAATTTATATTAAAAATTGTTTTTTTTATAGAAAATGGAAGTGGAACAATCACAAATTGTCAGTGAAGATGTTGCTCATCCACTTGAACAAGAGCAAGAAGTTCAACAAATACAAGGAGAAGGGTTGTCATCATTGCCACCAAGTGCACTAATAGAGGTAAGCAAAAGAAAACCCTCTAGAAAACCTTCTACAGTTTGGAAAGATTTTAAAAGGGTTAATGATAAGGCTATATGTAAGTATTGTGGGAAACAATATGCTGCAAATAGTGGTAGTCATGACACTACTAACATGCATAAACATTTGAAAGTGTGCCTGAAAAATCCAAATAGGGTAGTTGATAAGAAACAAAAAACTATAGCTATTGGAAAAGAAAGTGAGGATGATCTTAATAGTGTTAGCTTGAAACTTGTTGATTTTAATCAAGAGAGGACTAGATTAACACTTGCAAAGATGATAATCATTGATGAGCTCCCTTTTAAATATGTTGAAAATGAAGGATTTAATATGTTCATGAAAGAGGCTCAACCAAGATTCAAAATTCCATCTCGTGTCACTGTTGCCAGAGATTGTTTATGCTTGTACTTCGATGAGAAAGAAAAATTGAAATCTATGTTGTCTGCTAATAAACAAATGGTGTCTCTTACCACTGATACTTGGACATCGATTCAGAATATGAATTATATGTGTGTTACAACTCACTATATTGATGACGAGTGGAATTTAAAGAAGAGTATATTAAGCTTTGGTATAATTGCTGACCATAAAGGTGAAACTATAGGGATAACATTAGAGAATTGCATGAAGGAATGGGGTATCAAGTCTATATGTTGTGTGACTGTTGATAATGCAAGTGCTAACAATTTGGCAATTGATTATTTAAATCGAGGCATGAGTTTTTGGAATGGTCGTACTTTGTTTAATGGGGAGTACTTGCATATGAGATGTAGTGCTCACATATTAAACTTGATTGTCAAAGAAGGAATAAAGGATATTGATGAATCTGTTAAAAGAATTAGGGTTGCATGTAAGTTTGTCAAGGCTTCTCCTAGTAGGTTGGCTACTTTCAAGAAGTGTGCAGAAACTGTTGGTGTATGTTCTAAAGCATTGGTAACACTAGATGTAGAAACCATATGGAACTCTAGTTATTTAATGTTGAACATCGCTGAAAAGTATGAACATGCATTTTACCGCTTAGAACATGCTGATGTTGCATTTTTAATACATTTCAAAATTTTAATTGTTATATTTTTAATTATTCTATTTTATATGTAGGATTTGTCTCCACTACGTAAATAATTTAATTGTTTGAAATATGCAAAATTATATTGAATTGTGTTATAGATTTTTTAAATTGAAAATAATAATTATTATATACACAACCCGTGGACCCAACCCTACCCAACCCGTAAATATCCGGGTTGATTCGGGTCGGTTTTTAAAGTAGAATTACGGGTTTGATGATAAACCCAACCCATTGAAAGTTGAACGGGTTGGGTAACGGGTTAAGGCGAACCCGGTCCAACCCAACCCGCGTACACCCCTAGCCCCGACTTTGTCGGGATCCACCTCGATTCCTTGTTGACTGATTATGAACCCAACTAATTTTCCAAATCGAACTTTAAATGTGCTTTTAGTTGGATTCAAATTCAATTGAAATTTTCGGAGTCTTTCAAACAACTTTAGTAGATGATCCAGGTGATCATTTTCATCCCGAGATTTAGCGATCATATCATCTACGTACACCTCGATCTCTTGATGCATCATATCATGGAAGAGCGCAGCCATGACTTGCTGATAAGTAGCTTCTGCATTCTTTAACCCGAAAGGCATGACTTTATAATAATAGGTGCCCCATGGTGTTATCGACGTTGTTTTCTCCATATCATCTGGGTTCATCCTGATTTGATTGTAACCTGAGAACCCGTCCATAAAGAAAAATACTGCAAAGCTAGTTATGTTATCTACCAATGTGTCGATATGAGGTAGTGGAAAGTCGTCTTTTGGACTGGCTTTATTGAGATCCCGATAATCCACACACATTCTGACCTTTCCGTCTTTGGTACTGGCACGATGTTGGCTACCCACTCAGGGTACTTTAAAACTACTAGAATTCCTGTGTCGATTTGTTTCTTTACTTTGTCTCTGATCTTTAGGGTCATGTCTGGTCTTGATCGTCGGAGTTTTTGCTTAACCGGAGGACATTCTGGTTTCAGAGGAAGCTTATGGACTACAATATCAGTATCTAGCCCTGGCATATCCTGGTATGACCAAGCGAAATTATCGGGATATTCTTTGAGGAGTAGTATCAACCTGTCCTTGACCTCTATTTCGAGTGATTCCCCAGTCTTTACTTCTTTCTTCATCTCTTCAGAACCCAAGTTGACAACTTCGATCTGCTCTTTATATGGCTGAAGGTAGGCTTCTTCATGCTTAGCTATTCTTGTTAACTCTTCGGGAACCTCAAATTCTTCGTTAAATTCTTCTTCAGCTTGGAAAACAAATGAACCGCTACCAGAAGGAACCGAATGATCATTGGATTTTGCAAGTGATGGAGGTTTTCTGCATGGTTTTAAAGGGTTTAACATGATCAGACACACACACACAACAACATGTAGATGATGGATTTAGTTTTAAGTTTTTTCCAAAAAGATTGCAATTTTCCCTTTTTACAAAAAGTGAACATGATGAAAAAGTAGATGAATAAAAAGAACAAGAGCTTTAACAAAAACACTTCTTCATTCATTAATCTTTTTAATCTCAAAGTAGCCCATACAAAATGATTCACTGGCCTTAGGCAAGACCAAGAATTTTAAAGAAAACAAAAGGTAACAAGCAATGCATTACTCTAAAGGTAGCACGACGGGAATATCCACTGCCTCCCAATTGTGCAACGCCATTCCATCTCGGATCACCAGGTTATTGAGGCTTCTTCCTTCATCTTCTTTAATGATGGTGTTGACTTGTACCCCGCCGTTTACAAACATCTTCTTTAGGGTTTTCTTCTTCTGGATGCTCCCTTTGGACGCTTCTTCCAGAGTTGGTTTGTAACCCAACCCTTGCTTGCCATTTTTGGCGCGAGCGTTCACTTCTATGACTTCTCCTCATCCCTGCGAGAGTCTTTCCTTCATTGTACCTTTTATCCTTTACGTGGAGGCAAAAGAGGGACCACAGACTATAGAATAATTATCAATTAGCACAGCATGAGCGATTTTCAGGGCTTGAAACGTTGTTTCTAGCGCATCCTCATCGGTTTCAATGTGTCGGAATGACGACAGGTTGCTAACCATCAAATTTTCCTCCCCGTGCACTATGACCAGCTGGTCATCAGTGACGAATTTTAGCTTTTGATTCAGGGTGGAGGTTACAGCTCCTGCCGTATGGATTCAAGGTCTGCCCAATAAACAGTTGTAGGCTGGATTAATATCCATGACTTGGAAGAGTACTTCAAAACACTGCAGACCCACCATTTTTGGTAAAGTCACCTCTCTAATTACAAACTGTCTGGATCCATCAAATGCCTTTACAACCAAAGAGGTTGCTTTCATAATTTCTCCTTTATGACGTGATTTTTCCAGAGTCCTTTTTGGCATTACATTCAAGGAAGAGTCGGTGTCCACCAGGACTCTAGCTAAAGTATCTTATTTAAATTTGATGGAGATGTGCAATGCACGGTTGTGTTTGTGAACTTCTAGCGTAAGATCATCATTGCTGAAGATTAATGTGTTGCACGCCGTGATGTTGGCGACAACCAAGTCGAATTGTCCCACTATGATGTCTTTGGTGACGTGGGCTTGAGTCAATATTTTCAGAAGACCATCCTTATGCGGGGGTGAGCTGAGCAGTAGTGACATTACAAAAATCTTTGATGGCATCTGGTTCAGTTGATCCACATCTCTATAATCACTTTTGTGGATGATTCTTAGGAGTTCTTCGCCATCTTCTTATAATATTTCTTTTCCTTTCGTCTTATCGGTGACTACCGATTCTTTTGGAATAGTCTCCTTAGGAATAGTCTCTTTGACAGTAGGAATGGTCTTAGGTTCTACTTTGGGAGTTTTAATGGTAACCTTCGGTACATAAATCATCCCACTACGAGTCATCCGACTCCCTCCGGAAATATTAGTCACATCAGCTTGTTTCCTTTCGGATTTCACCTCTCGCCAGGAACTGCCATATTTGCATGGTACAACTTTGGAATTTTTCTCTCTCCGAGGATCAAATCTAGGCTGAGTCTTTTCGAATCTGAGCACTGGACTATTGCGGAATATCGGTCTGACGATGTTGGACCGATTCATCTTGTTATTTCCAGTATTGAACACCGCTCTTTTCTTAGGCTCCTCCGGTAGATTGAACACTGGTTCAATAACCGCAACGTCCTCTTTTTTCTTCTTACTACTGACTTGTAGCATCCCCTTGTTGATTAATGATTGAATGTCTTTTTGCACAAGGTCACAACCCTGTGGGTTCTTATTGCACTACTCACAATCCTCATGAGTACTCTTAAGCAACCATACTTGAGCCAATCTCTTGTGCAATTCCACCAGCAGTGTTTTAACTCCAACCACTTCAGTGACTGTTCTCATTTCAGAGGATTATCCTTCTTCTTTTATAGCATTCACTCCATCGTGGTTCGACAGAGGATTATCCTTCACATTGGGATGATTATCTTTAAATGACAGTATCTTCTTTTCAATCAATTCCCTGTCGATATGCTGAAGCATAATACAACCCTCTAAATCATGCCTGGCGGCGTTCTTATGGAACGGGAAATGTGTATCGAGATTATAGTATGGAGGCAAAGGATTAGGTGGGGCATCCAATTTTCTTGTTTGAATAAGTCATTTAGCTGACATCATAGGATATAGTTCGGTATAACTTATTGGTATTAATTGTATCTTGGGCCTCTTGTTCTGATATATCGGCCTGGGAGCTTGAGCCATGGGCTGCCGCACCTGCTGATTATTGTAAGATCGGTAATTGTACTGCTGATAGGTGTTCAGTACCCCTGGCTGAAGATTTTGTTGACTTTGTTGATTTTGAGTTTGGAAGACTGGCGTAACCTCCGCTATGTATTGTGGTTGATGATACTGCTATTGTTGAACTTGAACTTGGGGATGGATCCTTCGGTTCTGTGCCTTTTTCTCATACATCACCGCATTGGTTTCTCCAGCTTTCTTTTTATGGAAACTGTCGGATGGTTTCTTGGATGAATAGCTGTTGGAACTGATGGCAAGACCATACCTTTTTCCGTTCTTCAATCCGGCTTCAACTTTGACACCCACTGCCACAATATCAACGAAGTTAGCTGATAAACTGCTTATTATTCTTTCTTAATACTCTGGTTTGATAGTGTCAACAAACCAATATGCCAATTCCTTATTTGTAAGTGATGGCTCAACTTGTGCAGCCGCCTCGCGCCATCTTTGTGCATATTCCTTGAAGGATTCTGAAGACTTATGAGTCATACTCAATAGATGACGTCTGTTTGGAGCAAGGTCCACATTGTATTTGTATTGTTGGATGAAGGCATCAGATAGATCTTGAAAACTTATAATCCTTGATTGGTCTAGTCCCAAATACAATTTTACAGATGCTCCTTTTAAACTTTCTTGAAAATAGTGTATCATTAACTTGTCATTATCAAAATACGCAGCCATGCGTATGCAATACATCACCAAATGGATTTTTGGACAAGTTTCCCCATCATATTTTTCAAAGGATGGCATTACGAACTTTGGGGAGAACACCAACCCTGAAATCAAACACATGTCTCTGGAATCAGTACCAAAGATGCTTTTCCCTTCTAAAGCCTTCATTCTTCTTGCCATGATTTCCATCTCGATTCTCAGCTTGTCGTGTTTTTCATCCCCTGCTTTAGATTCATCTGGTATCTCATAAACTTGTTATTGTTGAGTAACAAAGACCGGTTGGATGTTCATCTGAGTGCTTGTTTGAGTGAACAGAGGGTTATGGAATTCATGCATAAGTCTTGCTGTTTGTGCCGTTGTGCCTTGGACAAGAAATGGAGATACAGAGTCTTTGGAGATTCCAAATGGAAACTCTGTTGTGGAAGTTACTACCGGCGTAGGGACTGCTACAATTGCGTTAACCTCAGATACCACTGTAGCCTGCGTATCCATTTTTTCCCTGATTACTTGCATAACTTCCAAGATCTGGATGACATCGCCTCGAAGTCCTTCCAATTCATTGTCAATCTAATCAATTCTCTCCTGTTGATTTGCCATTATCTTCTTAGTATACTAAAAAGACATTTGGGAAAATGATTTTACATCGGGTATTCACTCGAACCGATGTGAAATCTGAAAAGATAAACACGGTGGCAGTATCGTAAATAATAAAAAAAAATTTATTAGATCTGTTACATCGGACCAATTAATCCACTGATGTAAAAAATTGGAAAAAAATTAGTAAAAGGGTTTTTAAATCGGGTATCGTTCCAACCGATTTAAAAAATAATATTAAAAAAATTAATAAATTGGATTTTAAATCGGTTTTAAAACCCACCGATTTTAAAAGCCACCCAAAATTAATAATAAAAAAAATTAATAAATTTGATTTTAAATCGGGTTAACAATCCACCGATTTAGAAAGTTAATAAAAACATGGATTTTGGGATTTTTAATCGGTTTTCAAATCCACCGATTTAAAAAGCCACCCAAAATCAATAATAAAAAAAATTAATAAATTGGATTTTAAATTGGGTTAAAAATCCACCGATTTAGAAAGTTAATAAAAACATGGATTTTGGGATTTTAAATCGGTTTTCAAATCCACCGATTTAAAAAGCCACCCAAAATCAATAATAATAAAAAATTAATAAATCAGATTTTAAGTCGGGTTAAAAATCCACCAATTTAGAAAGTTAATAAAAACATGAATTTTTTTCCTATACCATCATAGTTAATTTATTTTAACCTTTTTAAAAACACACAGAATTTTTTTCTCATGTTTTACGTGATAAAAGAATAACCTTTACATCTATTTACATAACTATTCATTTTAAAATATTGAAATATAGAAAAATAACATATTTTTCAAAAACGTACATATTTTTCAAAATAATACAGATATCAAATTTTTTTTTTTCGAAAAAAATATTTAAGATAACTTCAAATTGAAATGATATATTTAATATTTTCATATACAAAAAAGGAATAAATTAAAACATGTAATGAATAAAGAAATAAATATATATTAGCAACGAATAAGTGTAATGGAAGAAGATTGAGTAAACTATTTTCATACATTTAAATTTCTAAAATTATATTGCAAATAAATAAATAAAGATATTCAATTAAAGTAATATGGAGTTTTTTTAAAAATAATTATATTACCCAAAATCAATAATAAAAAAATTAATAAATTGGATTTTAAATCGGATTAAAAATCCACCGATTTAGAAAGTTAATAAAAACATGGATTTTGGGATTTTAAATAGGTTTTCAAATCCACCGATTTAAAAAGCCACCCAAAATCAATAATAAAAAAATTAATAAATTGGATTTTAAATCGGGTTAAAAATCCACCGATTTAAAAAGTTAATAAAAACATGGATTTTTTTCCTTTACCATCATAGTTAATTTATTTTAACCTTTTTTAAAACACACAAAGAATTTTTTTCTCATGTTTTACGTGATAAAAGAATAACCTTTACATCTATTTACATAACTATTCATTTTAAAATATTGAAATATAGAAAAAATAACATATTTTTCAAAAACGGTCATATTTTTTAAAATAATACAGATATCAAATCTTTTTTTTTTCGAAAAAAATATTTAAGATAACTTCAAATTGAAATGATATATTTAATATTTTCATATACAAAAAAGGAATATATAAAAACATGTAATGGATAAAGAAATAAATATATATTAGCAACGAATAAGTGTAATGGAAGAAGATTGATTTTAAATCGGGTTAAAAATCCATCGATTTAGAAAGCTAATAAAAACATGGATTTTGGGATTTTAAATCGGTTTTCAAATCCACTGATTTAAAAAGCCACCCAAAATCAATAATAAAAAAAATTAATAAATTGGATTTTAAATCGGGTTAAAAATCCACCGATTTAAAAAGTTAATAAAAACATGAACATTTCACTTAAACCCTCAAATACTGTTTCTTCACCAAAATCTGCACATTCCAATTAAACCCACGACAAAACTTCACCGAAACCTGCCGTTCTCCCTCCCTCGCCGTTCTCCCTGCCTCCGCTATTTGCTGCTCTCCCCCCCCCTCTCCGCCGTTCGTCGTTCGCCGTTCGTTGTTCTCCCTTCCTCCGCTATTCTCCTTTCCTCCGCCGTTCGCCGTTCTCCCTACTTTCGAATTCCGCTTCCGATTCCGACATACCAATAGTTCCACTTGTAAAAAGACATAAGCAAGGATAAAAACAAAGCTGAGGTAAGTCAATCTCATTATTTTTCAGGAACTGGTTTTTGAATCTATTAACAAAGTGCTTTTATTTTACTGGTTTTTGAATCTATTAACGAAGGATAAAAAATTAAGGGTAGTTTATTTGTTTATGCTGCTCAATGCTCATTATATGTTTGATGAAATGTCTAAATAAAAGGAAAATAAACTATGATGCCATTAAATGATAGTTTATTTGATATATCGTTAGTAGATAGAAAACACATTATGTAACTAATTTATGTATAACAGTATCATTCTGACAGTATCAATAGTAATTTAAAAATTGAAACATGTATATAACTATTTATGATACATGTCATTACGGAACTATTTTATGTAGCAGTATCTCATTACAAAACTATTTTATGTAGCTAATTTATGTAACTAATGATATAACAATATCATTAGTATAACAGTATCACAATTTATGTAACTAGTTTAAAAATTAGAACATGTCTCATTCTGGCCGTATCTTTTCTTTTATCTTTTGGGATGGACAGTGATAAAATACATTTGAATTTGTGATTTTTCTCCTTTCATGTTCATTAGTATATATAGTATCATTAAGATTGGTCATGTGAAAAACAAAAAAATTAAGGGTAGTTTATTTGTTTAAGAAATGTCTTTGTTGAAGAAATGTCTGTGTTTTGAAGAAATGTCCAAAAAAAAATAAGGGTAGTTTATTTGTTTATGCTGCTCAGTGCTCATTATATGTTTGATGAAATGTCTAAATAAAAGGAAAATAAACTATGATGTCATTAAATAGTTTTTTTTTTCTTTCTACAATTATTTTTTCTGAAAATGTTCCTATTAATTTCTTGCTAAATATCAACTTTTTATACTGGTTGCATAGGTTCTTGTCCAAATGATAATACGGTGGTCGTCTTTTGTTCACTTTATCATGAACTTAATCAAACCATGACGAAAATTGTTACAAGGTAAGTTTATCTTTTATGTTCACTTCATCCTACATACATAATTTGTTACAAAAGTAATATCATATGTTATGTGGCTTTATATGAATTTTTTTCTTCTGAATTAGTACTTTTGGGGTTCATCAAGCGGCAAATGGGAATAGAAAAAAGGCTACATGGCTTCAACCCAATGTAAGCGTGGTGTAAATTATAATTATATATTTAATTTTATCATATAAGTATTCACTAATTATGTCATTCATTTGTAGACAAGGAAACAACCTAACTCTGATGATTGTGGGTATTATGTGATGAAAAATATGTTGGATATTGTCTCTGCAAAAATGACTTTAATTTGTTATTTACTTTACGTTTTGCAACTTAATGTGAATTTTCAAAGAATAACTTTATTGTTACTTACGTGTTGTAGGTATTTGATGACCCAACGAACTTAACAAACGATGATTTGTATGATTTGCGACTCCGTTGGGCAACATGTTTCTTTGAGTTATATAAAGGTTAAGTTTTTTGTTGTTGTAGTGGTCCATCGTGCAAACCTCCTTATAATTTAGTACCTTATAATTTAGTACATTTGTGTATATCCTATATCAGTACTTTTGTAAATCAATTATGTGTATATATACTAGATATTTGGTGCAATCAAATTAGATTTATGAGAAAAATATGAAAATAACGGCTTAAATATGGTCTATGTGATGTTTCAAAACTATGAAAATAGCGACCTAAATGTGGTCTATATGATGTGCACTATGGAAAATAGTGACCTAATTATGGTCTGTGTAATGTTGGAAAAATATAAAAAATTAGGTACCAAAAAAGATACAGGGAACGGCTTAAAAAATAGGCAAATAATTTATACTCGTAACAGTACTTTTTACATCGGGCGAATGAAACAACCGATGTAAAAAATTACCTTTAACATCGGTTTAACGGCATAACCGATGTAAAAAGTGTCAGCAATTATTTTTCCCTACAATACTTTTCACATCGGGTGAACTAACAAACCGATGTAAAAAGTGTTAGCATGGAATTTTTTTTTCCTCCAGTACTTTTTACATCGGTTTTGGCACGCAACCGATGTAAAATACCCCCCTTTTACATCGGTTTTTCCCTGCAACCGATGTAAAAACACCCTTTTATAATTAAAATTTACAATTATAATTTTTTTTCACATCAGACTTAAAAATTTAACCGATGTGATTGGTGTATTTCTTACATCGGGCCACAGAACCGATGTAAAATGTCTTTGATTTACTACATCGCCTGGCTTTACATCGGACTAAGACCCGATGTAAAAAGTCAATTTCGCCCGATGTAAGAAGTCATTTCTGCACTAGTGGTATTGGCTCGGGTGTTGTAGCGGTGGGGACTCAGTGTGATCTCTCTGGGGGAAAAGAACAACGAATGAGATGCGGAACCCAAGAAACACCATGCAAATGATATGCTATGCAAATGAAAATGCAAATGCAATACTACTCATTCAAGGAAAAGCAATAATCTTATTTACAAACAAAACTAGTAAATCAACACACGTAACGACGTGATTGAACACATAAAAGGAAAGCAGAATTTCATTGATAAAACAAAGTTTGTTACAACAGATGGTTCTCGTTAACGAACGAGACCTTTCTTACAACACAATTTTCAAAAAGTAACGATTACATTCATAAGCTCTTAAGATTACAATCTTTAGAAAAACAGAATTTGGGAGGCCTTGATCATTCTAACAAGATGATCCCTCCTCTTCTTGAGGCCTGACATGGTGTTGACTATGGCGAATCAGCTCCCATAGCTTGGCATTTTCTCGTTCTGCTTTAACTAAAGTAAACTTCAGTTCATCTCTGGGCATGAGTATTTCTGGCTCCAAAGAGATTTCATAAGTACGATTGTAGAACATTTTCAAAGTTATCTCTTTTGACCAAAGGAGATAAGCTCTTGTGGTCAGGCAGCTCACATTTTCTTCTGCATCCATTCCTTGTAGATGTGGACGATACCAGGCTAAACAGGCATGACTTCGAAGTTTTCATCGCTACCCTTTTCACAGAAACAAGTCCTTAGAAAGTCTTGGTCTGGTTCTGGTCCTGTTTGGTACCCTAGCTGACGGCTAGCGAGGACCAGACTGTAGCTGATGATTCCCTTTGTGCCTATAAGTGGTATGTTGGGGAAATCTCCACAGCTGTGAATCATGGCGATTCCTCCATTTTTGATGTCATACCAGTTGACGCCGTAATGGGAAAGTGATGTTAAATTTCTGATCCAAGCATATTTGTCGTGGAAATTCCAGTGAACATGAGTCTTGGGCAAGTGCGAAATAAACCACTTGCTGAGAAGTGTTGTGCAGCACGAGAACAGTCCCAAATCATACATTTTCTGACGGTGGATAACATAGTAGGTGTCAGCCAGCAGTGTGGGAACAAGGTTTCTGATTATGAAGAGTCTGATGGCTTCTTCACTGATGAACTCATCACAACTAGGGAAAAGGTATAGTCCATAGATAAAAAAAGCCAGGATTTCTTCAAATATCCCTAAGTCCTTATTATCATAGTGGAATTCAACTCTTTCCATGAATGGCCTTGCTTCCATTCCAGAGAATCCTTCTATACTCACTAATCGAGCAGGCAGCTCTGTGGGCTCAAGATCTAGGGCTTTGGCAAGCTCCTTTCTTGTTTGTTTACCGTAGGGACGAGTAAAGGTCAAGGGAATCTTCAAATAAGCAGAATACTCTTCCAAGGTTAGGAGTAGTTGGAAATTCGGGAAAGTGAAACAATGGTACACCGGATCGTAGAAATCGACGAGTGCCATCAACATGTCTTCATTGACTCTTGTATCCAACAGAGGTAGCAGATCTCCATAATTGGCGATGAATGCGACGTGATTCTTGACGAGGCCCCACAAGATCCTAAGATTGTCCAACCTTAGGCTCAGGAATGAAAATCTACTTTTGCGATCCATAACAATGTCTGCAAAAATAAGATTTTGAATTCCTTGAATGGTTAGTAAAAATGGAAGAATGCAATGCAAATGCAACTGGTTTTACGAAACTCAGAAGATTAATTAAGTCAAACCCTAATTTCATTAATTGTTGGGAAAACTTACAACTTTAAAATACAAGACAATAAGCCTAAGTTCCGGATGTAGGCGGGATATTTGAGTACTCGTGATTGCTTTGAGTAGGCTTGACACTAGAGAAAAATAAATTCTCTTTTGTCACCTCACCGTTGATCACACATCGTTCGAACCATGTAACAAGTAAGAATAATCAAGATCAACATTTAACATCTTAACAAAAATAAAAAAATCAAAGAGGTAACAACCATCAATGCAAGCATAGAAGATGTGTAATAACAACAAGTTCATCTATAACATACAAACAATATTAATGCAAACAAGTGACAACTTCAAGCAAGCATGTTATAAGGATCAAAAGAGACCAAATGTAACAACATAAGACCAACTAAACATGTATTGATGACAATCAAACAAGCAAGAATACAAGAAATGTTACAACAGTTCAAGCATGAATTCATGATTTCATGGGGAGAAGTAAACAAGTTTCATGGTAACAACCAAGTCAAAAATCAAACCCTATAATTTTATGGTTCTAAAAAGACACATAAACAAGTAGAATGAAGCGTGACAAGCATATTCAAGAGGTTACAACATCAAGAACCGTGTCAAAGTTCACATATGAAATTCAAAGTATACCATGCATATTCAAGCATTCAAAAAGGAAAGAGCAAACCCTTAACATATTATGGTTCTAAAAAGACACATAAACAAGTATAATAGGACATGGTAAACACATTCAAGAGGTTACAACATCAAGAATCATGGCAAAGTTCACAGATGGTTTGACAGATTGGATGCATCATGCCAAAAGTGACTAGGTTGGACCTAGTTTGTGACCTGAGTTTGACAGTTCAAAAACTACATGTTTTGCTGCAAGCAATGGTTCATACATGACACATAACAAACATAAAACATGTTCAAATGATGTAAAATACAAAATCATAGCTAGAAGTCATGATAGCATGTGAAATGCAAGTGAAAAGTTCATATTCGTGAGTTTTAGGCTTACCTCTTGAAGCAAGCTTGAGCAATAAGAAAACCAGAGATCTTGAGAGCTCTTCCAAGGTCTACAAATGCTCCAAGAATAATGAGAAGATGCTCCAAATAAACTCCAAGTAAGTTGGTGGGCAGAATTCTTTGAGGGTGTTTGGAAAAAGTTTTGGAAGGGAAAATGCAAAAACAGATTTTGAAGGTTTTGGGAAATGTGGTGGAAACTTGTAAGAACTTTGCAATTAAGGAAACGAGAGAGTTTCAGCTGGTTCTTGTAACACCCCAAATTTTAATTAGAATATTTATTCAATTGATTTAAATAAGAATATTCGCATTTCGATGATTTTTGGTGGTTTTGTGGAGTTATTGAGAATTATGCATTTTTGGGTTATTTATTTAATTAATAGTATATAATATGAATATATTAGTATTATTATTAATTAAAATAAATATAAGTGAAATAAGGACAAATTGGATAATGGAGAGGAGTTAGTGAGGGTAATATGAGAAAAGCCCAATTGTGAGGCCCAAGACTAGGTTTAACAAAAGGGAATTGTGAAGGGATTAGGATTCATTTGTTAGACCGTGAAAATAATTGAGGCCAGAGCTCTGAGGAGGAAGATTCGAGGCAAAATCTTTGAAAGGTTCCCTGAAATATTTGAGAAGGCTTTGAGTCGAAAATTAAGGTATGGGGAGTATTACCTTCATGATTTTCCATGTGTAACTTTAAATGTATTTAAGGTCGATTTAAGGTTTAAGGGTTTTGAGGGTGGATATGAGAATTAGTAATCTTTGGCCTTCGTGGCCTAAATCTATTATTGTGAATATAACCGTGGAATTCATTGGGGAAAAGGGAAAGTTAGGCCATCATGGCCAAAACCCTAAATTGTTATTTGTCTAACCCTGAAGGGATAAGAATATTATATAGTGAGTAACTCTGATGCCTGCAGGGTAATTGTAAGGAATTTGTGATTTAGGGTGTGAATATGATACGGGATTGGCCTAATGAACCGTAGGTTTTATGCCTTTATCTCCGTAAGACCTTAGGGATGATTTAGGGATGTTTTGGGGGCATTGGGGAAGTGAATCATGTGGACTTTTGGGTTGAATTAAGTTCTAACGTGTAGCAGAATTTGTTGTCATCGCATTGTTCGCCTAGCGAAGAATGCTTCACACAACGAATAATTTTGTTTCCAGACTCGCCTAGCAAAGAATCCTTCGCATAACAAAGAAACTCGCCCCAGACTCGCCTAGCGAACATGCCAGCAAACATAGCAGAGTTTCGTGAATGTTGATTGCGTGCAGCGATGCCTTGATGTTTGATTTTGTGATTTTTGTGATGAATTAGCATGAGTCTAACTAGGAGTTCCATGTGATTAATATGCGATAATATGATGATTACCATGAGTATAATTATGAATTCTATGTGATTAATATGTGATAATATGATGAATTAACATGAGTATGACTGTGAATTCTATGTGATGTGTATATGGTGATGATGATGATTTTGATGATGATTATTATTATGATGAGATACGATGACATGATGTATGATGATGATTATTATGATGAGCTACGATGACATGATGTATAATGATGATTATTATGATGAGCAATGATGACATGATGTATGATGGTGATTATTATGATGAGATATGCTGATATGA
Organism: Lathyrus sativus; assembly: GCA_963859935.3. Lineage (NCBI taxonomy): Eukaryota > Viridiplantae > Streptophyta > Magnoliopsida > Fabales > Fabaceae > Lathyrus > Lathyrus sativus. Next base: position 617,615,415 of record OZ012739.1, on the reverse strand, counting down.
TTTTGATGATGATGATTATGATGAATGATGATGCACCTATGATGTTATTATGAGGATGATTTGTGACGTGTGCATCATGCATTCATGTGCATCCGGACTTCGGTTCAGGACCTCGATTACTTTGGCTTCAATCCCATTGTGCGGATGTGAAGTGTTTTGATGTGCTACGATTCTCTAGTAGAATCGATCCTATTGATGGGGATCTATGGAGGGTTGATGGCCCAGTGTCCATCACACTATGATGATTGGTACCATATGCATTGAGTCTTGTTGCATTTGCATTTATGAGTGATTTGGAAAAATTTATGATGTTGTGGCCTTGGAGGCCTATTGATGAATATGATGATGTGAATATGACTATGACGCCATTTTATATGTTGATTTTCATACATTGATTATTATGAATCGTTTTACTCACCCTGCCTGTTTGAATGTTACCTCCACGTGGGTAACGTGCAGGTGACCAGGTTTAGCCGTAGATGCCAATGAGGACTTTTGAAGTTTTGAGTTGTTGGCCTTTGGTCAACTTAGAGGGTCTTGCTCTGATAGTGTAACATCGGGTTGGGGTCTTTGAGTCGGGCTATGTTTTATTGATTTATTTTGATTACCTTTCCGTATAAGGAAAACTTTGGAATATGTCTTGTGAGTTCCGCTTCCTTTGAGCAAATTTTGATATCTTTTGGGTAAACCCGTTATACACGGAGCATTGACTTATTTTGAGCTTTGAGAAATGTACGCCCTTTTGTGGTGGCTTTTATTGAATTTAATAATTTACTCTGATATGTGTGAATAAATGTCCCTTTTAATTGTAGGGTAGAAAAGGGTGTTACAGTTTTTAGCATGTAACTGGTGTCTTTTTCATGTGAGAATGAGACTCTATTTATTGCAAGAGATCTTGAGCAAGAGGTATGGGAAGAATGTTGCAAATTGCTAAGTTTAGCCTTGTAACTTTGAAAATCTTGGAGTTTTTCAATGCAATCTCCATTTCTGACCTTGAGCCACCCTAAAAATAGCTTCTCCATACCCTATAGGTCTTTTTCATCATGTTTGAGGGGATAGGAAGTGACTGGTTGCAGCCAAGTTGGTGGTTTGATGATGGTAGCCACCATTTTTCTCTTTCTTCACTATTCACTTTTGCAACTTGCATTAAACAATGAATTTCTTCATTTCTTGTGTCAAGCTCGTGGGATATGATGCTAAACATGTTCATTAACAATTTAAACATCATAAATGAAGCTTAATCCTTGATTAGAGTTGATTTGGGAAGCTTTGGAATCAACTTGTCCATGCTGAGCTGGTTTTACAACAATGAGTTTTTGCCAACTTGTGGACCTTGGTTCTCTCTAACCATGAAGAGTTATGGAACCTAATTGTACTTTTTGGAAATCTCCTATTAGGTACTACAACATTGATGTTTGATGTAGGAACTCATTCCACTTTAAACTAGGTCAAAAACCCTTGTGAAGATGCTGAAAACTTGACTTACAAGTCAAGAAATCTTTGAAATTTCTAAGTATATTTCCCCCCTCTTGCCTTGTTTTTACTCATAACTCAAAATCCTTGCATTTTATGCTCATGGGTGCCTATACCACTTTTGAAAAACTCATTTAGACCTTTCCAACAAGCTTTGAACTACTCCACTTGGATGTGTGGTTAAGGAGTTATGGCCTGCCCCTTTTCAAAATCCTAATTTCTGACTTTCTGATTACTTCTCAATTCTTGATCAATTGGTCACCAAACTTCATGATTAGATATTAAATGATGTTAGGAACATATTTGACTTCAATTTTTGGTTAAAACCCTATTGGTCAATGGGTTGACTTTTCAGTCAGACGAACCGAATGGTCGAAAACCTCTGAATCGACTGTTGGTGTCCTGGATTCTCTGAGGCCTTGAAACTCCTTGGGTAGACTTCCTTGGGCCATATGAGCCTAATGGACATGATTCAAGATTTGGAACACACTTTAGATCAAAATTCAAACTACAATTGACTTTCCCAATTAGAAACCCTAATTAGGGTTTTTGTACTGCACTATTCTTCTTTCCTGGGTGACAACCTGAAATTGGATTCATTCTTGATCCAATGTGGTATCCTTGATGAAGACTTGATGTATGGAGGATCAATCCAAAACTTTGACTGATCAATCCCTTGAAACCCTGATTTATGACTGTATGAGACCCCAATTCATCTGTATCTTGACAAAGATCAAACTTGAAATAGGTTATGGTTAGATAATCAATATTGATGCTCCTAGAATAATGATGTGATCTAGGATCAAAATTTGGGGTATAACAAATAAGAAGAAATAGGCTTAAATAGTCTAACGGTCCATGTAAGTTAGCGAGTTTTTTAGTTTGATCCTTGTAATTTTTTTTTGTCTAAATCTCTATATCTCACTTTTTGCGTAGGGTTTAGTCTCTAAAGCTAAAATCTCCAGGTTTCCTGTGGATTTTCCTTCACATTTTCCTGCGGATTTTGGTTTTAGGGACTAAAACGCACGCAAAAAGTGAAATATAGGGACTTAGACAAAAAAAATTACAAGGACTAAACTCAAAAACTCGCTAACTTAAAGGGACCAAAAGTGTATTTAAGCCAAAGAAATAATACTTATTTATAGGATTTTTAATTCTACTCAAAATATTTGAGTTTTATTACAATAGTAACTCTCCATGATTTTTTTCTAAAAATCTTAATTATCAATCTCTTTAACAGTCGGTAAATTTGTCGCGAATATTATAAAAGCGAACTCTGTTTTTAAATAAATTTTAACCTTGGATTTACAAAATTATTTATGATATAATTTTAAAATAAATAATCTTTTCACCATCTAAATTAATTTGTTTGCCTCTTTTCAACAAATGACAATTTCGTTCGCATTAATTTTTAAAACGACCTTTGTTCATAAAAAATTTTAACTATGGAATCACAAAATTCTTTTTGATATATTAACGAAGAAGAAGAAGAAGAAGAAGAAGAAGAAGAAGAAGAATAATAATAATAATAATAATAATAATAATAATAATAATAATAATAATAATAATAGTAATAATAATAATAATAATAATAATAATAATAATAATAATAATAATAATAATAATAATAATAAAATAATAAAATAAATACTTTTTCTCAATAGATTATTTTTGATAGAATAATTAGAGAAAAAAATTCTTATAAATGAAGATGAATATATAAACTTTTATTAGCGTCACGTAATACCAAAAATTATGCAATTTGTGATAAAATCTACCCGAAAAGATATGGAAATAAATAAGATAACTTGATTCATTTCTATTAACATTTGATATTTGGTATAAGACTTTTAGACTTACACTTGGTGTCAACGGATTATCTCTCTCTCTCTCTCTCTCTCTCTCTCTCTCTCTCTCTCTCTCTCTCTCTCTCTCTCTCTCTCTCTCTCTCTCTCTATATATATATATATATATATATATATATATATATATATATATATATATATATATATATATATATATATATATATATATATATATATATATATATATATATATATATATTACACATGTGTTGAAATACATATGCATATTGGAGAATCATATGCTCATGCATTTCATTGTTACATGACTACAGGAGAGAAGTCACATGGTGCACACTAGAGAGGTGGCACGAGGTGCATGTGCGATAATAGAACCACCTAATCTTGATATAGGTCTTGAATCTAATTGATGGTAGGGGTGTAATCATTTCAATTTGGACCGTTTTTTATCCAAAAAAAAGTGTCTGAATTGGTGATATCTCCGTCGGACGGTTTTGTTTGATTTTTAGTATTTTTTAAAAATAGAACTAAACCAAATCGTCCGGTTTGGTATAGTTTGGTTTGGTTTGGTTGATAGGTTCAAATATATTTTTTCAAATATTATATTCATTAGTGTATTCTCGGTTGTCGTATTTTTTGATTTATTTTATGCTATTATTTTTTAAAATAATACACTTCATATAATTTATTCCATACTCTATTTTTTTCAAACAAATTACATGTTATTCTTAATCTATATGAAACAATTACATGATTTCCATTGCATCATAAAATAAATTCACTATCAAATATAAATGTTAGCACTTAACATCTGAATTTTGGGAAGGAATTTGAAAGCCTAAAAACATAAATTTTTAATCCAGAGAATCAAGTGTTAGACGATAGGCTTCAATTTAGAGGGGGAGGGTTAATAGATCACAAATTTAAAAACAAATTTTTTGAAAAAATGGTTTTCAAAAGTTTTATGGCACAACGGAAACAACCCGAATCAAATTGTCTAACCGAACCTCTATCAAAAAGCTCAGATATGCGTAAAAGTTTACAAGCGTATGAAAAGACAACAAATTGCCCAACAACAATCAATCACAAACAATTGAATGATAAGCCATGCGTAAAGCTTATTCCCAATGATCAAAACACACAAAAACACAATAAAATAATTTATCGAACACTTTGTGTGCAATCGATATCGTTTGGAAATTTACTTTGTTTTATTGATTTTAAAACCAATCACAATCAAATTGATTATGATTCTATCAACAAAACCTAATTCAAAATTGTTATAAAAAATAATTCTCAATCGAAATGATCAAACAAACAATGAATTCAATAATTTGAAAATAAAATTATATATATATATATATATATATATATATATATATATATATATATATATATATATATATATATATATATATATATATATATATATATATATATATATATATATATAGAGAGAGAGAGAGAGAGAGAGAGAGAGAGAGAGAGAGAGAGAGAGAGAGAGAGAGAGAGAGAGAGAGAGAGAGAGAGAGAGAGAGAGAGAGAGAGAGAGAGAGAGAGAGAGAGAGAGAGAGAGAGAGAGAGAGAGAGAGAGAGAGAGAGAGAGAGAGAGAGAGAGAGAGAGGAAGACACACCCACACCCACACAAGGATTTGTTTATGTAGTTTCGCTATGGGTACTTTTGCCCTCAATTCGAATTTGGATTGAGATATCTGCAATTAACCTTACTTTGCAAACAATGTATGTACGAGAGAAGAAGAACTCCAACCCTACAAACTCTATGGTTTGCTGTTGATTCTACCACCTTCAAAACCTTTTATCAATAATTGATCAAGTCACCAACAATGTTGCTTCAATTCATCAATTATTGCTACTTCCTTGCAAGGCACCTCCTTATCCTAAGGCTTTCACACGGTCGAGTTAATCCCAATAGCGCACTTGTTGAATCCAAGATATACCAACATAATACACCGTCTCACGCTACTCCCTTAAAAGGCACCCCTTGTCCCAAGGCTTTCACTCGATCGGATTCGAATTGCGTAATCTTCTCTAAAACCTTCAAATCCTCATGATTTTGAAGGAAAACTCCAGCTCAGTTTTCTTATTTGAATTCGTCAAAGTTCTCAATCCAATATTCTTGGTACAACAACCTAATTAGACGTTATCAACCCTAATCTAGATGGTCACCCAATCAAAAAATGATTATGTGTAGTTTGATTATGTGTATGCATATAAGAGAGGTTGAAGATGATGGGAATGCTTTAAAACCTCGATTTCGTATAGGTGTCATACCCTAATTTTTAACCCTAAGGTCCCACCTCTTCGTGCATCCTCTTGCATATCTGCGTGTTTTATTACTAACAGGTTTATGTAGGAATATTGATTTCAAATAGAGATAGTACTTATCCTCTCAGTTAAGTAGTTCAGGACGTGACTAATGGACTTTGTTTCAAAAGGTCCTAGGGTTTCTACTAGTTATTTTCTTCAGAAGTTTCAGTGTATATTGCCGAAGAGGATCAGGGTTTTCTTTCCATTAATGTTAAGCATGGTCATGTGGAGATAGACTAGGGTTTTATGGACAGTTGAATTACAAGGATTTCTCAGGGTATCATTCATGTATCATCATTTGACTGTGCGAGTAACAAAGCTCAAGCTTAATTTAAGAAAGGCTTTGATCTTATCCAAGAGGTTTAGGCAAGAAGTTCTCAAAGTGAATATTCAAGATACATTGTTCCTTACAAGATTCAAGTCATGCTTACAAGTTCAAACTTAAAGTGTCAAGTTTAAGTTCGTTTAAAATTATGAGTTTCAAGAATCATGTTACATCCATATTCACAAGAATAAATTTATTAAAAAAACTTCCATGACCCTGGATGACTATCAAAAACTATGGAAAGAAATTTTTATTTCCAACCAAGCATTGCTATGTGAATCTAAGGAGGAATTGGTTTGACATTGAAGAAAAGCATGAATTTACTTGGTCTTAGTCCTGAGAATTCATTCTTTTTTTAAAAGAAATTATCTTTGAACATATTTTTCTTAGTGGTGTATAGTATGAACTTAAGATAACAGTTATCGATGGTTGGTTGGTATCCATATCCACTCATAGGAATACTATGTATGGCACATTACAAATGAGGGATAATATTAAATAAGATACAAATGTTATTCCTTGCTGTGAGTCTTTACAAAGTTCACATTTTCAAATAACATATCATAACCCTTAGAAAAAACATAATTCAAGTGGATCTCAAGTTTCTTCCTAAACCAATTGCTTCTTCTGCTGGTGTCAGTCAAAGACTCCTCTCAGCACCTACCATCACACGCACTGCTATAACACAACCTTGGAGCTAACTGGCCTCAATAATTATTGCGGTTTCGTAATCACGGTATAACAAAATTATCGGGTTGACTGATGCATGCCAAAGCAACTGAAAAAAAGAAGAAGTAATTAAGAGTAAGATCATGATCACATCCCATTTGCTTCGGCAGTTGACGACTCTTTGGTTGACAAAAGACCCGATGATTGTCCTGAAATGTATAGCAAAAGATCGACTTTCGTTAGCAAGATTAAAAGATTGTGGAACTTCAGTATTGACAGAGGAAAAGGTCATAAAGGTCACAAAGGACATAATCATTTGTTTATCCATGAAGACTCCTACGACATTCATCAAAACCATGCTGGTCCTATGCTCCTTGCAAGCCGAGCGGCTTCCCAAAAGACCTCATTGTTTGAGCTTTTGAGCAAGCTCTTGTAAACAATCGTGATTGAGCAGAACCAATCCTCTTTAGGCACCTTGAATGAAGATTTACATGGAATAGATCTCCCTTTGCAGATCCAAAAGCATCACATGAAAAAGAAGAAACACAATCAGGCAATGATAGCGGTATCAACGACAATAGCAACACATAATGAGAAAAGATCAAAGAGTTTTGGAAAGAATTAAAAGCCATCATTAACTCCCAAATACGATCAGACATGATAACATCAAAATGGCAAGTTTTTCTTCATTTCAAAACATAAGTCAAACACCTTTATCAAGTTTCCAAAACAGTCTCAGACATGATAATTCAAAAACAAAAACTTTTTTCATCAGTCATAACAGGATGTTTTCCTTCCAAAAACAAAATCAACAACATTCAATTTCAAGAGTAAGTAGTTAATGCATAGAACCTATAAATGGGGAGTGAACATACGCATCAAGGGAGATCCATACAAAAAATACACACTGTTATCGGAGCTTCATACAACACACGGTTCGCATCGGTATTCAAAAACCACACATTCACAAAATTCATAGCAGCATAATACACACAAATCACACCATAAACAAATAACAGAGAAAAAAAGAGCCACGTACACGCCTTACACACATAAACACGGCTTTGAGAAGAGAGCTAATAGTATATTCAGAAAAACAACACCACAAAACCACCAAAAGAAAATTTCACGCAAAATTCAGAACATAAATCACACGCATTCGAAAAAGACAACATCACTTCAAGTACAACACGCAGAAGCAAAAAACAAAATGTAGTGTAGAAGCGATTCACATGCACCAAACAAATTATGGTAAGACAACAATAAGACATAATCAAAGTTTAAATGGAGGGGAAGAAACTCACCAGAGACGGCTCGTGCGTATACTCGTTTTGTTTTTTTGTGAAAAATTTGTGTTGTAATTGATTATTTGACAAAGAAAATGGGTGAGAATGAGAAAGAGGAATGCTGGTTGTGTGTATGTGTGAAAAGAATATGCGAGCAAGCCTTGGTGATATGTTGTTCCCTCAAGGATAATGGGTTGGGCGAGCTTGATTGAGTAAGCTCAAGTTCTTTGGACACTCCCTTCAAAAATAATATTCGTGTGGGCTTCTATCATGTAGCCCATTTACATCATATAACACCCAAATCCAATCGCCACCCCCCCCCCCCCCCCCCCCTTTGTTTTTGTTGTTTATGGTTTAGATATTTTTCTCTTTCTTACAAATTTCAATATTTATTAGAATTGGAGGTTAATTCATATATAATTTTGATTAAAATTTTAATTAATTTCGTTTAAAGCTCTAAGTAATCTTGATCTATTTTGATAAGATAGTTATTATAACTTTATTTCCGATCTTGATTATAATTGTAGATTAAATGTTAATTTTGATATTTACAAACTTTGATCTTAATGCTGATTAAATTCGGATTCAAATTGTGATGTTGTTTTTTTAATCTTATTAATTTAGGATAATGTTCTCGCAATTTCTTGCAAAAACTTGATGGTTAATTTTAGTCTGACTTAATTAAATATTTTTTTCTCGATTAAATCAAATTAAAGCGTAATGTCCCATTATGATCAATCTTTAACATGACAACATTAGTTTAGGAATCCTAGTACTAGGTTCACTTTTGCATGATAACACTAGGCTAAAATTTCCCCTTTCGATCTCAACTTCATGATCAATCTCTGCTTAACCACATATCTTGATTGCCTACTTGATAATTACTTATAGCCCCTTAAATCTTTATTATTGCTTATTGTCGCAGTGAGAATCAGATATCAAGAGATATTATATTAACTTGAATCACAAATTATAAAATATCACCACCTATCTTTAATTTATCTGAGGGAAGGGGAAAAGAAAGAAAGGGGAAAAGAAAGAATAACCCATAAATAAAATGCAAAGCAAAAAAGCAAGGCCTAAAGTTAAGCAAAGAGAGATCAAAGGTACATAGGTTGATTATACTAAGGGAAGATACTAGCACCCTAAGCATCTATAGTACTCTACAGAAATCTCTTGAAATATTTGTGTTTTTGCTAAAACTGTTTGCTAAACGTAAAATATGGGTAAGAAAGAGAAAAGGTAAAAAAAGAAAAAGATAGAAAAATAAAAAGGTAGCTTGCTAGGATCTCGCAATCCTATGCCTATGTATCCTTAATAGGAAGTCAAAGCAATCGTAGTTCAGAAACTACGTATAAAAAGAAAAGTGTAAAAAAAGAAAAGGTTGCTCGCCAAGGATCGGGGCCTTGTGCCTACGTATTCTGAAAATGAGCTTTTGAGTAATCAGAGCATCCGTAGTTTGTGAAACCACGGGTTGTCAGGTTCTAAGAACCAAGAACAACTAAGACAAGTAAAGAACAAACGAGGGAAACACACAGTGACAATAAGGCAATATACAATCCCTCCCCTTGGATTAGGTCAACAAGGATTAAAGACCGTAACAGATACATAGAAGAACATCATATAAATGGTATCAAAGAATACACATACGCAGTACTATAGAATACGCATGGAAAAACATCACGGTAATCAGGCCGTAAAAAGTCAACAGAAATACACGGAAAAACATCATGTAATCAACAGACAAAAATACACACAGAGTACACATGGAAAAATATCATGGTAATCAGACAATGAAAAGTCTACAGGAATACACGGAAAAACATCATGTAATCAACAGACAAAGATACACACATAGTACACATGGAAAAACATCATGATAATCAGACAATAAAAAGTCTACAGAAATACACGGAAAAGCATCATGTAATCAACAGACAAAAATACACACAGAGTACACATGGAAAAATATCACGGTGAAAACAGATAAAAAGCACACGGCAAAGCATCGTGTAAAATAAACAGAAAGTGCACGGCAAAGCATCGTGATAAAATAATAGACATTCACGACAAATCATCGTGAGACAAAGAGAGAAAATACAATCACAAAAAAACATCGTGAGAAAATATTAACAGTCACGACAAAGTATCGTGAGACACAGAGAGAAAATACAATCACGAAAAAATATCGTGAGAAAATATTAATTGTCACGGCAAAGTATCTTAAGACACATCAATCACGAAAAAACATCGTGAAAAAATATTAACAGTCACGACAAATCATCGTGCGACATAGAGAGAAAATACAATCACAAAAAAATATCGTGAGAAAATCCACAGACAAAAAAACATCGGGTATAAAAACAGACAGTCAACAATTAGTCAAGGCAAAAATATCAAAAATTAATCGAGAAAAAGAAGGCTCAAAACATAGAATTGGGTGGCAAAAATTATTAATCAATTTAACTATTAATATTTAAGAAAATTAATTAATAATTTAAGTAATCAAATTAAATAAAAATATTTAAATCAATTAATAAGTAAACTAAAATTTTGTACATTCTTCTAATATTTAACAAATAAGTAAATAAGCTAGAAGAAAAATAGTAAAAATAAAAGATAAAATATTTTTGATATTTTTCCTAATATTTAAATAAAAGTAACTAAAAGTTAAATTTTTACATTTTTAATCTTATACCAAATAACTAACTAAAACTAAAAAATAAGAAAATATCAAAATAAGTGATAAAAATATTTTTTAGTCTTTTTCTATTAAACGAATTAAAAGGAGAAAATATTTAAAAGACAAATAAATAAAACCTAAATATTTTTTTTTAAAAGACCAAAATAAACCGGCTTTTATTCAATTGGAAGTTCTATACGCCTATGAGCCGCAAATTAGAAGAGTTCAACTAAAACTCTCACTATTATTTCTACTACTAACCTTAACCAAACAAGAGTATCTCCAATGGTGAATTCATTTTTAGATTCTTTGTGGGACCTATTAAGCCACGTCAACTTGAAGTAATTCAACTAATTTTTCACTCCAATTGTGCAACTCTTAAGAATTCATATTGGGTTCCACAACTTTACTTTATATATTAATATTTTATTCATATTAAATTTTATATCACTTAAAATAATAATTTTAATTTTTTACAGAAAATTATTCGAGTCTACAATATAGCCCAACGGGTATATAGTGTTGTTTTAAGGAAAAATATTTCATTCTACTATATAAACTTTAAAAAAATTAGATTAAACTTAAAAAAAATATTTCAATCTCTCCTTAATTAATTTTAGTGTTTTAAATTAAATTTGATATAAAATTAAAAAAGAAATTGAAATTAAAATTATACTTTAAAATAAATAAAAATAAAATAAATAAAATTCAAACTAAACTTATAATTAAAATGTAGTTTTCATATTATAAAATTAATATTTTAATATTATAATTATAGTTTTCATATGATAATTAAAATGATAAATAAAATTTTATATTAAATTATAGTTTTCATTTTATAAAATCAATATTTTAATATAAAAACCGTTGAAGAACCATTGAATAGTTAAAAACATTTGAACAACATGACAATCTTAAAAACAACAAATAAATATGAGTGTCATGTTGACAAACTTACTTTAAGAACTTGCAATAATAACAATAACATGTAATACACAAAATAGTGATAACATATAAGAATAGAAAAAGATACAGTGATAAAATAACATATAATAATAGGAAAAAGATAAAAACTGAAACCAAAACAAGAAATTTTGACAAGCAAAACACAATCCACGTCCTTAGACAAACACCATCGTTATGACAAAAGCAATATCTTCCTTCAGTAAACAGAAGCAAGTAACATGATATACACAATAAATAAACTATCACAAAAACCAACATTACTATTGCATATAAAATTAGCAGTTTCTACTAATACACACACTCTAACAACATATAACTCAATATAAGAAAAATAAAGTAAAATAGTAAAATGCTAAGAGAAAAGCTTACATATGTTTCCTTCGAGATTTCGCAGTATGCTCAATGAACAGCAGCAGCAACTCAAAGCTCCTTCCTTGCGTCGTAACTCCCTCCGCTTTTCCTCTGCTTCTCTCTCGCCGATTTTGAAGTGATGGTGTAGTGAGGTCGGGTATGGAGAGGATGAAGAGGTTATGTTGTCATGTTCATGGAGTCATGTTGGAAGAGGGAGTTGCAGCATGTGGAGGACAAGGGATGCGATGTGCGTGATAAGATGATGATGGTCGTATCTCTAAAAAAGTAGCATGGCTATTTATATGGAGGGTGTTAGAGTAAAAATGGTTAGAAGTTAACGTTGCCGTTAGTTTTATGCAGGGAGTTCCTATTTTTAAATGAAGGGGAAAGATCAAAAGGTGGTGGTGTCCTCCTTTTAAAATGCAGGCGAAATGCAGTATTAAAAAAATGGTGGGAGTTCTTTATTTTTGTATGCGCAGTATTCTTTAAGGAGAAGGATAGGAGATGAAAGTATGTATTAGTGTCGCTTCAAAAGTGTATATGTGAGGAGGGAGTGTGTATGGATTGGTGAAATGAACTTTATGGTTTTGTGGTAGGATTAAATGGCATGGTTGTTGTGATAAAACATGAAGGTGATGATATTGTGTATGGTGTTTTTTTTTGGGTGGAAATCAATTCAAAAGGTGAAGAGGGATACAGTGGAAAGTATCTTTCTTTTTTTGAAAGCTGGGAGAGGAAACAAAGATGTGGTTTTGGAAGTTTTTCATATATGGAAAAAGTGGTGATGCGTTGTGCTTTTCAGTGTTCATGCATGCGAGACTTCTTTCGTAAGATGAGGAAAAAAAACAATATACTTTATTAAACTTAAACACTAAGTATTGCCTTAAATAATTAAAAAACAAAAATTAATATTATAAAACAAACAATTTAAAATAATAAAAAACAAAAAAAATTAATTAACTTAAATAAATATTAATTAAAAATAAAAATAAAAACGGTAAAAAAAAAATGAGTAATTGGACCGGTATCGAAGTGTTAAAAAAAATATTAAAATACACCAAAATGATCAGCAAAAAATATACTATTCAAAAAAATACAGCGTTTTGTCAAATTTTGAAATAAATTTTATCCACTAAAACGGTTTAAACTGTCCAAAGATGCGACTGAAAAGTTATCGAAAAATTTAAATGAGCACCCCAGGTTAAATTACGCGAAACATATATTAATATGACTGACATTTGCAGACTCAATTTTGAAATTTCCTGCCTACTGATTTTATGCACATTTGACTTTTGAGTTTGACTGATCCGCTATAATTCCAACAAGTTTATTTCGGCTGATAAATTGAGTATTATGAAAAATAAAAGAGATGATAAACTATATAGACGATGCAAAAAGATGTAGGATATTAGAGTAAAAAATTAGGGTGTGACACTTATATTATGTATCCAAGGGAAGAACTTTTGTGTGACTTTATAGTCATACACACTGCATTTTCATCTACATCATTTTACCCCTTTGCTTGATCCCTGACTCCCTTCAGGTCGATTAGTCTAAGATACACCCTTATACCCTCAAGATAGATTCCCTTAGAATTTCAACTTTAGACAACTTACAAATTAAGATCATATTCTCCCATGAGAGAGTTAGACACTAGTCATCCCTAGTCGAGATATAATTATCCTATTCCATAACATAGTTGAGAAAGATGTAGAATCTTTTCCACTTGAGAGAGGTATGTGGCATACTCGTCGATTCTATATTTGAGTTGGAGCCCTTCTCTCAATGTGAAGCAAAGACCGTCTTTCACATGTTTGTAGTGGTTTACATTGAGTATTCTCCTTAAGATGACGACTTGTCTCTTCTCCTAAAACCTCTCCCCTGGAACATTGACCACAGTCAAGAGTTCCTTACCCTTTGAGGGAAACTATGAATGCTTTGATTCTATTCCTGTCAGGATACATAGGCACGAGATGCAATGTCTTGGCGAGCATACATAGAAATAAACCCCTAGGTCTTTCCCTTTAGCAGAGAGATAACAAATAACACAGTAAAATAAGAGGTTCTTGTAGAGTACTGCAGATGCTTAGGATGTTAACATGTTTCCTAGGTATAACCAACCTCCCGAACATTAGATTCTTTAGCTTTGCATTGCATTGCATGTTTTGGGTTATTCGCCCTTTTTCCCTTCCCTTGAACAAATTAAAGACCGATGGTGAATGATGATTTACGATTCAAGTTAATCAATAGCTTGATATCCAATTCTCACTGCGACAATAGGTTTTACTCACTAGAAATTTTGTTAGCAAATGATGCATGTATCAAGTATTTATAAGTATGCAAGTTTGGAAGTAAATGGAATGCAAAAGAATGAAGAAAGTTATGAATTTTTGAAAGAATGCCTTGCATGTGTCGACCTATGAAAGTTATAGGTCGACCCATCAAAGCAAATATGCCGACCTATCAAGGTCTTAGGTCATCCTATAAAGGTCTTGTGTCGACCTAGTGTCGACCTAAGTTACTCAACACATGAACAATGGCTACATGCTTTATTATTGAGGCATAGGTGTCGACCTGAACAACCTATGTGTCGACCTATAATGAAGAACAAACTTCTATAGGTCGACCTAAATACATATGTATCTACCTATGTTGTAGTGTTTCCACAAAACATTGTTTTTAATGCATTTATGATGTATGAATCTTTTTCGAAACTTTTTTATGCTTCCTAATGCTAAGATGAACAAATAGAATCAGAGGATACCGTCCAATATACATTGACGCTAAGTTATCCTAGTTTTGAAATCCTTCCAAATATATCTAACAGTAGGTTATACCCACATCAAGAGTATTGGTTAATTTCTGCCACCACGATCCACCTAAATTTTTAAAGAAAATACTATTCTCGAGAAGGCTAACTTATGGTTACATGAAATTGAGAAGATATTTAAGGTAATCAATTATCCACTAGGAGAAAAGATGTTGTATGCCACATATCTTCTTCTAGGCGATGCAGAATATTGATGGAGGAACATTAGGTTGATGATGGAGAGTGCATAAAAAAAGTAAATTAGGAAGCTTTTAAGATCCCTTTTTTAGATAAATATTTTCCAGTAAGTGCGACGACCAAGTTTGGAGACGATTTTCTGAAACTTCGTCAAGAGAATATAACTGTAAGTGAGTAAGCCGCCAAGTTTGAAACTTTATCCAGGTGTTTCTGATTCTTCAAAAAGGGAGTTGATGAAGTTTACATGTGTCATAGTTTCTAAGAAGGACTCAAGTATAAGATACAAGACTAAGTGGTGCCATTAAGAATACAATGCTTTCAACCATTAGTGGAGAAATGCATACAGGTAAAGGACATGAAAAAAAGAAAGGAAAATTGTGGGCAGTCTAGAACTCATAAGGACCTAGTCGTACATATTTTCTAAATCATGGATGTGGTAAACAACATGTAAGGTCATACCAACAACCAAAATATAACAATCGAGGATCCCAATGTCTAGAAAATCATAACACTAGAATAGGAGGAACTCAAGCTGCACCGGGAGTATGTTGTTTCCAATGTGGTAAAGATGGACATTATGCTAATAAATGTTCTAATAAGGGTCCTACATGCTACAATTGAAATAAAAATGGACATATGGTTGTCGCTACCGCGAAAATAAGGTGCCGGCAAAATAGAAGAGTCGGCACCTTTTGTTATTTATCGCATCGAAAGGGAAAGGAAACGATCGGAAAAACCTGACGAAAAGGTATAAGACAAGGTCATCGCAACCAATTGTCGCTTCCGAGAAAATAAGGTGTCGGCAAAACAGAAGAGTCACCACCTTTCGTTATTTATCCCTTAGAACGGGAAAGGAAACGATCGGAAAAACCTGACGAAAAGGTATAAGACAAGGTCATCGCAACCATTGTCTGGGTTCGGGAGTCGGTTACGCAAGGGGAAGGTATTAGCACCCCTCACGTCCATCGTACTCGATGGGATCCACGCTTGTTGTGTTTATCTGACGGGTTGGTTGTATCTATCTACCTATCAAGGCTGGTCTGAAAAGAAAAGAAAATGACTCGGCAAAGCGTCGCGTTTTATGCCTACGTATTCTCATCAGAGAATGAGAAATCAGAGTCAACGTAGTTCGGCTAACTACGGGTGATGGGGAAGGTGGCTCGCCAATACATCAGTATTGTGCCTACGTACTCTCAACAGGTATGAGAGATCAGATCTTACGTAGTTCGGGATAATACGGATTATGGGTGTTTAGATTCATCTGTTTTTATCGAGTAGGGTTAACAAACAGTTCCAACAGTTTGGTGTACGCAGCTCGACCCTTGGAGACTTATGCGTTACCGTTTGCGGTAGAACTGAAAGTTAACGACACTCTTTTCTTCAGAAAAGCTTCCTTTGAATTATGGGTCCACGGGGCAAAACGGTTTGAGGTTTGTTTTCTGTCTTTTACGAAAGAAGTCTTTTTTAGTTGTCTGTAGTTCGTACAGCACTAAAGACTATGACCTGGGAACGAATGCGTCGCATATCGTCCAAAGGACGTATACTAAACATTCTAGACGATTGAGAGGAGGCCGCTCAATTATCATTACCCAAATAGCTTAAGGCTCGTATCGCGCTTATACTAACTTGCCTTTATTACGTTTTTTTACTATTGTTTCAAGATGAGAAAAGAACAAACAGGCTCAACTAAGGGGAGACTATCAAGTCCTAATGTTGTCATGCCAAGGATTTCATCCTATGGTTGAAGTTTGAAACAGGGAACTCCTAGAAGTTATCATGCATAGGTTTCAACCTAAAGTTCTAATCATCACTTCCTTATCAAAGGAAGTGAGATTCCTAGGGGATTATGTCAATGATAAACAGAAACAGATAAAGCATCAGCTTAAACAGTAAACAATAAACGACTGTAAAATGCATGCAATGCAAGTGAGGGAGGAAATGTCTGTGGGGCATCAGCCTCCACAAGCTCATCTCAACCTCAAGCCAAGTATGAATAACTGCAATCATACAGAAAAAATAAAATTCCATCAAGCAAATCATAAACCACATAGGCAAGGGAGTTGGGCTCTACCGAATACCCGCAAGCAAAGCCATACAGTAAAAATACAAGCAGAGGGAGCAACTCAACCTCTAGTGCAATCATGCTCCTAGCTTACCACAATCTAAACATGAACTTATTCTAATGCATCAAGCAAATCAAACAAGTCACATCAATACATTTACACAGAAAGCAAACAGACAAGAAAGCAGATCAACAGCTTCCACAGCTTCATAGCAAAGTAATCCTCTGACAGCAGCTCCGTCCTCAGTCTGTAACTGTTCTTCAAGTCTATCCTCTTCAAGAGAATGAAAGGTACTTCATCTTCAAGCTTCAATCTTCAATAGCAAGTATCAACTTGCTTCTTCAGGCTTTCAATGCATCAAACACAAGTATCAACTTGTTCTCCAACTTCAAGCTTCAGCTCTTTCTTCAATCTCAATTTGATCTTCTTCACAAGTATCAACTTGTTCTCCAACTTCAAGCTTCTGCTCTTTCTTCAATCTCAATTTGATCTTCTTCACAAGTGTCAACTTGTTCTTCTTTATCTTCAAGCTTCAGCTCCAAGGGCAGTCTTCAATCTTCTAGCAAGGAACTCCATCCTCTAGCAAGGGAGAAAGATTCATCTAACAAGAGCAAGGTGTGGATAGTGGTGAGCAAAGTGAAGACCAAAGGTCACCTCTAAGCACTCCACCATCAAGGAAAGGAACCCTCAAAGGTTCTACCAATTTGTGAGGAGCCACTCATCCTACCAAAGGAGGGATGAGGCCTTCATAATGGGACCTTACATCATAGGGAGGAATGGAAGTGATCAACACCTTCCATGTTTCATGAAGGAAGAAAATCTATTCTAAGAGATCTCCCTAAAAACCCTAATCCTTAACCCTAGAAAAACTACACCAAAGGGAGAGAAATCTTCAAGTCCAAGCTCCACCATGCATTCCACAGCAGCCCACACATGTCTTCATCATCATCCAAGAGCAAGAGAAGCAAAGCTCTAGTCTAAGGGAACTAATGAAGCCATTTTAGTTGAGTTAGCAAGTTAGGATCACCTAAAGCATAGTACTAAAGTTAATCCTAACTAAAATACTAAAACCAATTGTAAAATCCTACAAAAATAACTATGGGAACCTAAGTCAATCATGACTCTATCATGTTAATTCCAGAGATCAAATCCTCAAATAATTCCTAGAATTAAATTCTACACTACAAGGTACTAAACTTAAACCCTAAAAAGGAAGTACCTAAAGTTTCAATACAAAAACAGCCCTAAACTTCTTCACAAAAATGTGAGAAAATTACTATAGGAGCATACATGTCTAAAATAGCTACACATAAAAAAATCAGTTCAAAAATCATCATCAAATGATCACACAAAAATTTACAAGTCAAGGTATCAACCATAATGAAATTAATATCAATTAAAATACAAAAAAAATGCAATTAAAATAAAAAATGCATGAATTCCTAAACTCTTAATTTCCTAAAATTCTAGACTCATTCATGAATCAAGGGGGAAAAATCTGGATCAAATTGGGTTATTTTTCTATTTATTATGAATTAATTCCTAAACTACATGAAATGAGTAAAATAAAAGAAAATAACAAGAAAATAACACGATCAGCGTGGCAAATAGCAAGTGTTCTCAGTTCAATTCCAGACATGGGCCAAAACGGGGGTGTGGTTATCAAACCGTGACTTAAGCCCAAAACTCGCTGGTTAATGAAATGCAGCGTATCAATCCCAATTCTCTCTTCAGAGTTTAAAACAAATCGTGGTCGTGTAATCATAGTCCAAGTCAATGGTCAAACACTCATCCAATGGCTCACATGCTTCGTTCCCAAAATTCAAACTGATGGAGGGAACTCTCTGGATGGTGGCCTGAGCTGCAGTGCCACCGTCTTCTCCGGCGAAGTGGTGTCCACAGTTCATCAATAATAACAAACCAATACTCATTCTCACTCAATTTTCTCTCCTGAATCCAAATTCAATCTCCAAATTCACTAATTCTTTCTCTAACTTAAAATCCGATCATACTTTCGGAAATGCCCCAATTCTTGATCATCATAATTCTTAAAACTAATGGCACTAATGTAATCTACACTCTTCAGAGGTTAAAATCCATTATCCAAACACGATTATATCACCAAGAATCTTGAGATATCAGCCTCAACAGAAAATGATCCATGACCTAAAGTGTCTCTATTCCTCAATTTCTTGTACCAAAATCCATCTATGTCCTACCAAGAACCTAACCACATGCAAGTTTCTATGTATCTCCCTATAGATTAAGCAAAATTTTGATTGGTACAAACCTGGTTTCAGATGAAGAACAGGTACAATTTCTGCTCGATTCTTCCTCCAAGCTTGTCCAGAATCACTCCAAATTCACTCCTAAAGCTTTTGCACACCTTGATTAGCTCTGAATCTTCCTCAATCTCAGAATCCGATTGTGAGTTGCAGCTCTGCAAAATCGATCCCTTGCTCTGGTTTCCACTTCAATCTTCTCCAAAAAAAGCTCTGAACTCACTCAACTAGTTATATAGAAGTGATTGGAAATGTCTAGAAACTTCTGTAACCACCCAAATGAGATTTTCAATTTCAATTTCTCTTGCAAAATCTCATATGCACAGCCACGAATCCAGCTCTATTTGGGCATGAAAACACTTGGAATCTTCATCTCATGAGATATTGAATTGATTGGTTATGATCATTTCCTTGTTTGCAATCCAATGGTGTGAATTTGATATGTTACTTCATCATGAAGCAACAAAATGGAATGGCATGAATTTGACCTTAAACCAAAAATGTAATATTGCCATTGTTTCTAAAATGATTTTCCCAATCAATTTGACCTATAACATTGCCTTGTTTGGACACAAATCAATTTAATTGAATTTTTCTCATCTTAATTCATTAAAATGGCTTTTGTATGAACTTTCTTCCACCAATGCTTGATATGATCCACATCAATGGACTATTGATGCTTAGACAAGATAAAAACATCATTTTGAACAACTTTCATGTTGAACAAAAATCCATTTGAGGCTTGCAAGATGGTGAAATTGACTTATGGTTCAAAATGGCCTGTAATGTCCAAATACCCAAAATACCCTTGACTTGTCAAAGCCATAACTTGAGTTTTACAAATACTATCATGGACTTCTAGTACTCTATGGAAAGCTAAGAGGATAAGGAACAACATTCATGTTGACCAAAAGTTCATAGGAATCATCCTTCTAGGGCAAACGTGTCATGCAAGTTGGGTAACTTTCAAGCTCCAAATTCACATGCCTCAGATGACTTGTAACTTGTATGGCTCATAACTTGAGTTCTATAAACCCTATCAAGGACTTATAGTACTCAAATTAAATATAAGATCATGCCCTACAACAATCATGTTGGGGTCAGGATGAGATGACAATCATATCTTGAGTTAAATTGCCTTGAAGTCATGGGTCAAACTAGGGGATTTTACACTGTCAAGTCATAGAAACCCTAGCTTGAAACTTCTCAAACTCTTCAATCATGATGAGTTAACCTTGGAATCATCCTTATAACATCTCAATTTATCAATCCATGATCACATGGCTCTTGGATTAGGTCTCAACCTTCTTCAAATCCTCAGTTGACTTAGGGTTGACCCAGTCAAACCCTAGCTGCACCACTCATGGCTGAGCCTTCTTAATCTTGCACAATGACCTATCTAGGCCTCAAAGTGATCTTCAACATTTATCATGAGCTCTCTCAAGACCTCAAGTCTAACTTCATGGCTTTAGAATCATCTGATGACTTCCCACAACTCTCAAGTTAGGAGACACACCCTCCTGGCTTCAACCACTCTCTCTGAGGATCTTTCAACTTCTCTGACAAGGATATCAACCCCTGAACACTTGAATAACTTTCTTAGCTAGCTTCAAAGTCTTGTATAGATCTTGATTGGTAATCATACCTCTTGATCTCCTGCATACATGTCAATGAAATGCAAATGATAATGCTAATGTGAATGAAATGAAACATGAGCTAGGTAAAGAAATGTTGGGCAAATTTTGGGGTGCAACACCAATGTTTGGATTCGGGAGTCGGTTACGCAAGGGGAAGGTATTAGCACCCCTCACGTCCATCGTACTCGATGGGATCCATGCTTGTTGTGTTTATCTGACGGGTTGGTTATACTATCTTTGCTAAAAGTCTGGTATGAAAAGAAAAGAAAATGACTCGGCAGAACACAGCAGTTCTATGCCTACGTATTCCCGTCTGGAACGAGAAATCATAGTCTACGTAGTTCACCTAACTACGGGTTACGGGGGAAGGTTGCTCGCCGAGATATCGCATCTCGTGCCTACGTACTTTCACACGGCGCGAAAGATCAGAGCAAACGTAGTTCGAGGAACGACAGATTACGGGTTTGTTCAACTGTTTTTATCCGAGTAGGGTTAACAAACGGTTCCAGCAGTTGGTGTATGTAGCTCGCTCGACGGAGACTTAGGAGTTTACCGTTTGCGGTAGAACCGAGAGTTAACAAAAATCTCCTTCTGAAAAGGGGTTTCCTAGGATTAAAGGTCCAAGAGGACAAAAAGAGTTTGAAGTTTGTTTTCAGTCTTTTACGGAAGAACTGTTTTTTTAGTCGTCTGTGGTTTGTACAGCACTAGAGACTATGACTTAGGAGTGAATGTGTCGCCTATCGTCCAAAGGACATATGCTAAACACTCTAGATGATTGAGAGGAGACCGCTCAATTATCATTTCCCAAGTAGCTTAAGGCTCGTAACGCGCTTGTACTAACTTGCCTTTATTACGTTTTTTACTGTTGTTTTGAGATGAGAAGAGAACGAACTCTACGGGGAAACTGTACAGTCCTAATGTTGTCATGCAAAATTGATCCTATGATTGAGGTTATGAGGGAGCTACCTAGTGTTATCATGCATGGTTAGAACCCTAATGTTTGTCATAACTTCTCTTGAACAAGAGAAGTCAGAGTACCTAAGGGAGCATGGCAATGGCGAGCAACAGCAAAAGCAATAACTGTAAAGAAAATACTGTAAGTAAAATGCATGCAATGCAACAATACAAGCAGAAGGAGACAAACTCAACTTCTTAGCAATCAAGCAAAAAGAAAACAGTCACAATAGACAAGCAGAGGGAGACAGACTCAGCCTCTATACGCAAATATGTCAATTAGAAAAAAGAAAAACAACATACAAGCAAGGGGAGAACCACCTCAACCCTTAAGACAAAGAAGTAGAGGGAGACCCATTCAACCTCTCAATGCAGTCATGCACCTACATTTAGATTATCCTAAATATGAACTATCCTAATGCAACACGCCACTCAATCATGAATGAGGAAAAGGATTTATGACAAATAATGGATTCAATCCACAAGTAAACAAACAAAGTTTCTATCGTAGGGAAAGGAATTGAAAGTTGGGAGGCAAGGGTAAGGTCCACAGGAACTTATCCCAGGCACTCAACCAACTAAAAGAGATTTGGGGGAATCCTAAAGGTTTGGCTCCTTCAAGAGATGTGCAACATTCCCCCCACAGGAGGGACTATGCTACCCCAAGAAGGTTCCTAAAAGAATTGAATGAGAGAATATTAGGAGAATGGAGATGAGAAGCAAGGTAAGTTCCACAGGAACTTACCACAGGCACTCAACCAACTCCACTTCCTTAGAGAGAGCTTTCATAGACTCAACTCCTTTATGATAATGTAATGTATTCCTCCACAGGAGGAAACATGCTCAAAAGGAGGATTCCAATCAAGCAAGGAAAAATTGAAAGGGAAACTAACCCTATAGGAAGTATCATCTACTTAACCTAAACTTATAAAGAACCTCAAAGATTACCTTCTAAGGATCACATATATTAAGGATTCAAGGGCTCTAAAAGAGGTATCTACCTAATTACCAATCTATCAAGAAAGGAAATGAGACTTAGAATCATCTAATGGTCATTTACAAGACTAATCTATGAACTTAACCTAGTTAGAATCACCTAAACTAAGGCCAATTTGTAAAATGGGGAACTAATAAAAAATCATTCCTAAAAATTCTAAGGAAAATACTACACTATCCTACATGTGCTAAAAAGCTATGGTACAAAAATCAGGGGCTAAACCTACATCAAAAGGCTCAAACAAAATCCAAATCCAAAGAATGCACTAAAGGGATCCATCAATGAATACTCCTAAACAACTATCCCAAAATCCTACTTAGAATGATCTAAAACTCTCAACAAAAATCAAATAACATCATCAACAAGTCTATAATCAGCCAACCAAAAATCAATACCAAAATCAAAAGTATGAATGAGAAATAAAATCATAAAGCTCAGCATACAATTATCCAATTATTAAAAACATACTAAAATGGAAAATATGCAATTAATGGGAAAATACACTAAAACTGAAATTAAAAAATGTGAGGAAATTCTAAACATATCAAAGTATTCACATGATTTATTTCAAGAATTATTAACAATCATTTCTATTTTTATATGAATTAAAACTAACAAGTATTAATAAGAAAAATAAAAGAAAATGCAATCAAAGATTAACTAAACAAGGGGGTGTACTGAGTATTGGATTCATGTGCAATCCTATGGGGGTTGTGCGCTGGGGGTGTGGATAACGAAACGCACATAGGCCCAGTTGAACAACTAACTCAGCATTTCAATTATTAAATGGGAATAGGCTAGGGGGTGCGCGAAGCAATGTTTTCATGTGTAATTTGAATTGGGCTTTGAAACGGGGGTGGGGATAACATAACGTTGAGCCCAGCAGAGTTTCAAAGTAAAACTCTGCATTCACTTAACATGGGAAAAGCCAAGGAAATGATGTCTGTGAGAGTGAATACCAGCCACGCGATTAACTTACCAAGTCCATCATCTAGAGAGATCTAACGGTCACGAAGTGAACTGGAAAAATTGAATATTAAAACGGAGGGATTTCGCGCGGTGGTTGCAGGGGCGGCCGGAGAAGATCCGGTCATCTTCTCCGGCGAGAGTGAACAGTACCAGATTTCCAAACTCCACGAAACTTCAAATTCTTTACACGGTTTTGTTCGTCTCACTCCCTAGGTTCCAGTTATCATGTTCTTTCTCATTTTTAACAACTATCTAGAGAGATATGTGAACTACAACTTGGGATGCCATGTCAAAAATTGTCACGATTCACTACGAAACTTATCTAGAATCCATCTAGGTTTCAAATAGGTCCTAACCACATGCATCTAAGGCTTGGAAAGTGCATATTTAAAGAGGAATTTTGCAAGAAAGAAACCTGATTCAGAGCTTCACGTAGGGTGACTTTCAGGCCACAATTCTCTTTCAAAGTGTGCAGATTCACTCAACGGATGATGTTGAATGATGCTTGATGCTCAATTTCTTCTGAAACAGCCTCAATCTCCAAACTCGAAAATCAATTCTTCAAGTTTCTTCTCAACTGATTCCAACTGTTCCTCAACTGAAAATGGCACTAGAAGGTTCCAAAAATGATCAACAATCTATTTATAATCTGTTTGAAAGCTTTAGAGGCCCAATCATGGCCCAAATCCAAACTTCCAACTTTCAATTTTTTCCAAATTTCCAACTATGGAAGCCACGCATATGCCCTGCTTTCACTCCAATCTTGCTTCAGATCACTTGCATTGGATGTGTGGAATGTAATTGGATTGGTTTGCAGCCTTGATTTCAATCTAAGGTGCAAGTTTGAAATGTTACTTCATCATGAAGTAATCCACCAAATGACCATGAAATAAGTATCAACTCAAAAATGTAATAATTCCAAATGGTTTAGAATCTCTTTTCCAATCAAAATGAGTACCAATTTGGTTTGAAATCATTCAATTGCCCATTGTTTTGAATTTTTCCATTTGAATTCATTAAAATGGCCTTTTTGAGAAATTTCTTCAACCAATGCTTGCTCTAATCCATATCAATGGACTCTTGATACTTGGTTGGAATAAAAACCTCATTTTGAGCAACTTTCAAGTTAAAAAACTCCATTTGAAGCTTGCAAGATAGTGAAAATGACCTATAATGCAAAATGACCTGTAATTCCAAATACCCAAAATACCCCTGACTTGTAAACCTCACAACTTGAGTTCTATAAATCAGATAGAAGACTTCTAGTACAATTTGGAAATCTAAGATTAATACCTACAACTTTCATGTTGGCCAAAAGTTGAGAAGAAACATCCTTATAGGTTAAAAGTTCCTTGGAAGTTGGTTGACTTTTGCAGACAAATTTCACATTCATTTGATGACCTGTAACTTGTCAGCTTCATAACTTGAGTTTTATAGATCCAATCAAGGACTTCTAGTACTCCAATTAAATCTAAGAACATGCTCTTCAAGTTCCTTATTAGCCAAAATTTGAGATGAAACGTGTATCTTGAGATAAGTGGTCTTGAAGTTAGGCACTAAATAGGGGATTTTACCCTGAGAACCCTAGTTTAGCAGCTCCTCACACTTTGAATTCTTCTTGGATTGATCTTGGAATATCACCTCATGTATCTCAAAACAACTTTCCATGATCACAAAGACTTAGAATTGAGTCTTAATCTCCTCCAATTGCACAGTTGACTTAGGGTTACTCAGATGAAAACCCTAATTGTAACACCCTCAACTGTGGCTCTCCATACCTGGCATAATGACTTGACTGAGCTCCCCCATGTCCCTCAAGGCACTCCATGAGCTCTATCCATACTCTATCCATGATCAAGGCTTCACAACCCACTGATGGTTTTCAATTGGCTCCCCAAGTTAGGAGATGAACCACATACCAGCATCCAAACTTCTCTAGACACAACCCACTTTCTGATGACTTTGGTGACCTCTCAAGCTTGCACAAGACCTTTAGATAGGGTCCTCTTGATATAAACTATACTTGATCCCCTGATAAATGAATAATGTTATGCTATGCAAATGTTAGATCAATGATATTCTAATGCAATGAAACAAAACCCAAGTAAGAAAAGGTTAGGCAAATTTTGGGGTGCAACAATGGCAAAGGACCATAAAGTTAGATTGATGACCATGAAACTTATCGCATTTCTGACTCAATATGCATGCATTTTAATTTTTTTTATATCCATTTCATGTTTTATGTAGTGTTATGTTGGCATTTTGTCTTTGTTGTAGGTATTTTCCAAGTAGAAGTTGACATATGAGAAAACGAAGCAAAAATGGCCAAAAGCGGAGAAAAACACACCACATCATGAAGAAAGTCAAAGGAGAATGTTTTAGTACTTGTGGCGTTTGCCACAGGGTTATGGCCTTCACTACGGCCCCTTCATCAGCCACGTCCCCCATGTTGTACTCATGGCATTCACCATGAGGCCATGGCGTCCGCCACGGACTTCACTGGAAGAAAAATAGCAACTAACTTGCTCAGTTGTCTCCTACTTTACCATGACTATCTCAATTGCTCCTACACAAATTCAGCCCACTTTCAGAGGCAGAAAAATACTATATATAGTTTTAGTTTTTAGGTCTTTGGTATCCAAGTTTTCTAGTATCAAGTAGGCAGAAAAATCACTCATTGTAAAAGTACCTAATTACTCAAATCGAGTAATAAGCACACCATAACTTTAAGATTCTGCAGTTTTGTGTTTGTACTTGGATCGTTCATCATTTAAGCATGCCGCCATTTTAATCCCAGAAGTTTTTTTTCAAGTTTTTCGATTTCTAATTCCTGCATTGTGTTACTTTCAATACATATTTTTCCTCTTTAATTTTTTTGCACTTATTTGTTTTAAATTTTAGCATTATAATTATTGTTTTCATTTGTTCTATCAGTTTCCATTATTATTGTTTTGATTGCAAGTTCTACATATTATTATCATACACTAAACGTGTTGTACTGAGAAAATTATATTTATTTGCATGCTTGTATTGTTGCTACCTATTATAATCATCATTATGCTTAGAATTTCATTTTGCATGCATATTAAATATAATATGAGTATTATGTCAAATCTGTCTGGCTAAACCGTTTAGGGTCCGGAATGTGAGCACCGCCATTTTGACGCTACACACATCTAAGTTGGAAATTATCAGTTAAATTTGGGACTTGTTTTTCGGGCTGACTTTTATAATATTTTGAATTTAATTTAATTACCACAAAAGCGTTAAATTTAGAGGTATCAGTCCTGTCTTAAAAGAGAGGAATCCATATCTGAGCTACGAAGTAAAAATCGGATTTTAATGTTGATCACTTGCGACAATAAGGTTTATTTTAAATTGCAAAACTAATTATTTTCAAAAATAAAGTTTAGACGAATAAGTGTGTTATGACAACAGACATTTGTAAGTTTAGACTCTGGTGTTGCGCGAGTGACAACCGATATCAACTTTAAATCTATTTTCACCCAAATCAACTTTTTCATGAATTATAAGCACTTAATTTTTAAAAAATAGTTTTGTACTTAAACACACTGAACCACGACAGTCGCAATATAGATTTTTGAATAAAACTTGGTTCCGATTTAGCGAATGGAAACAGTTCATTTAAATTAAGTTTCTTCTTACTAAATAGAAATATTGTCTCTATTTAACTAACCAACCCAACTTAGTTGTAAGTACTATTGATCATCGTGAATAATATTCTGGTCTCGCTTTTATTAATTGTTTTAAAAACCAATTTTCTTTATTTCCCATTTTATTTTCCCCCTCTCATAAAAATTTGATTAGCCTTAGATTTACGTAGCAATAGTAAATACCGATAGGATTGACTATTGGTCTTTGTGGGTTCGACGTCCTTTTGTCTTACTCTGGTAAAATATGTGTACTTGCGGATAAGAAAACCATATATTATACATAGACCGCATCATAGATGTGAGTTCTACTGGAACCATCCGACCAACTACTCAATGATGAGTGTATTGCATGGGTGCAAAGGGAAGAACTTTGTCCAACAACTTGATTCATGGGAAATGTGAAATTAAAGGTACCATTTTAACTGCACTTTTTAATCATGGAGCAACTCATTCATTCATATCTAAGGATTGTGCTGATCGGATGTAGATTTTAGTAAACCCACTACCTTTGGACTTCGTAGTGTCTACCCCTTACTAAGGTTTCAACTGTGTATGGTACATACTTACTGTGTAGAGTAGTTGTTTAGGATAGATAATTTCTTATATTATAATTTGTTTACTCCTACAATTTGTGGATATTATTCTCAGAATGGATTGGATGTCATTTCATTATGTTATGTTAGATTATGCTTGAAAGTTTGTCATCTTTCCTGATTTGTGGGTTGTCAAATACCCATCATCTAACCAACTCAAAGTTTCTCTAAAGAGTGGAGCCTTTGAATCTTCGATACATGCTAGTGGGGAGGTGACTCATGAACTCAATATTGAAGATGTGTTAGTTACTCAATATTTTAAAGATGTGTTTCTAAATGAGATTTCAGGATTACCACCAGTAAGAGACATTGAATTCTTTATTGAATTACATATGGGAATTGGACCTATTTCCATTGCACCATATTGGATGTTGCCAAAACAACTTCAAAAACTTAAGGAACAATTGGAAGACTTTATAGAAAAATGACTCATTGGGCAAAAGAATTTGCCATGGGGAGCTCTAGTACTTTGATAAAGAAAAAGGACAAACATTCTCGACTTTGTGTGAACTACAATAAACTTAACAAGGTGACTGTAAAGAATCAATGTCCATTACACCATATTGATGACTTGATGGATCAAATTAAAGGAGCATTTGTATTTTCTAACATTGATTTGAAGTTTGACTATCATCATATTAGGGTAGGAGAGGAAGACTTACAAAAGACTACATTCAAAACTCGCTATGGGCATTATGAATAACTAGTCATGCCCTTTGGAGTGACTAATGCACCAACTATTTTCATATACTACGTGAACATTATTTTTCATCCATTTTTGGATAAATTTGTTATGGTATTCATTGACAATATTCTTATTTACTCTCAAAGTAAAATGGACCATGAGGAAAATCTACATCAAGTACTGCAGATTTCGCATGAAAATGACCCACAACTACAAGAAAATAGTGATTTTCGCCAAAATTTTTGGTTCTGGATGGGCCAAAAAGATACATGTGTAAAATATATAGTGTCAAGTCTGTAGAAAAACATTTTTATATTTAAAAGAGGACCTTACTTGTTTTGCTTATCTACACACATCATAAACTGACTTTTCTCAAATCGCATATTTGGCAACTTAATCGCTAAATACTTACAAGTGAACTTGTTTAAGTGGTCCATGTGAATATGGGTTATTCTCCTATATCACAGACAAGATTTGTCCTCGTTACTAATGAGACAAACATCATTTAAAGATATCTTATTTAGATTCACAGTATAGGTGTTCTCGTTTCTAAAACTGGTGAAAATAGTTTGATTTGATTTAGATTTGATAACCATGCGTCCAAAAAAATAAAAAGTTACATTTTTACCTTTGTCGCATAATTGACTATATCTGATGAGATTATACCTTAAGACAACAACCAAAAGAAATTCCTTACTCGTTGGATTGAGGAGCTCACTGATGATATCAATACCAATGATTTTACCTTTGTTGTTATCACTATATGAGACAAACCCTATTTTTGGAGAGCAAAAGAGGAGAACATAGTTCTTTTCCCGATTATATGCTTTGAACAATTGTTATCAAGTTACCACTTAGCGTTAGATATTGTAAAGTAATATTACACAAGAACTTGAATTTTAACTCTAGGTACCCAGGTCTTTTTCGGTTCTTTAATGTTATTTTGACATGAATTCCCTTTGGGTTTTTTTCACGAGGATCATAATTGCAAAAATATGTAATATATATGATTTTAATTTTATCTCTCTGATGCATTTTCTAAAAGTATAAGGGATGATGACCATATTAAATTTCCTAATTTTTATTTATAAAACACAAAAGAGCAACGTGGCCATATTATTAAAATATTTACCTTTAAGAGTTTTCCATTTAGAATTTTTATTCTCATGGCAAATTTTATCGATATTTTTAACATGTTAGCATGTTCATAGCCTAAATCGGCCTTATTGTATGATGCTATTTTATTTACAAGAAGGAGATTCAAGGTATCTTTCCATTTAATGGATCTTTCAAGCGTGTTTTGTAAATCTTTGTCAAAATATTGCATTGATTACACCTGTCATATTCAAATAAAATTTCATGGAAAAAGGAAGAGACTTGAGCTAGAACACTTTCTCTTTGTCTAAGAGTTTCCATTTCTTCCATTAGGTTTTAAAAGTAGGGAGATAATCTCTTTTGAGTTTGAGATGATTTGTTTTAACTTAATCGTTTATTTATTTAATTTCTTTCAAATACATAACAAGTCATGATAAGAAAAGTGGAAAGTTACCTCGTTGTTGCCGTGCTCTACCATGAGACACATGTTGGTTTCTTCATTGGAGGATTCAATATCATTTTCATCCCAAAAGATATAAGCTTTATTTTCTTCCTTAAGAAGTTTCTTTCCCTTTTGCTGATTTTGATATTCTTTCTTATATTAGGGGAATTTTAGTCTTATATGCCCCTTCTTTCCATATTGGAAGCATATGGGAGTGAATGATGGTTTTCCTTTTCTTCTGCTTTGATCTTCTTGTTGTATTCCACGCTTCATGAATATCTTGAAGTTAGTTACCATCAACGATGTTTCTTAATTGTAGGCGTTAGAGTATTTTTCTTTGATTTTAAGAGGTAGATCTTTCTTCTTTTTGTATCCATCTTCATCATTAGCGAGTCTTTTCAGTTTCATCTCGTGTTCCTCCAACTTACCAAACATAAGTGTCATTTCCATGGTTAATAAATCCCTATATTCAGAAATTATTGTGAATTTTGGTTTCCAACTACAATTTAGGGATCTAAGGATTTTTAAAACGAAGTCCTCATTTTGAAAGATTTTCCCAAATTTTTTCACATGACTCACAATATGAGTGAATCAATTTTACATGTTATAAATGTTCTCTTTAGGCTTCATTATAAAGAGCTCATACTCATAGGTAAATATGTTCAACCTTAACCTCTTTACCTTTGTAGTAAGTTCATTGGTGATTAGGATAGCATCACACATTTATTTAATAATTTACAAGTGAGAAACACACAAAAACTCATCAAACCCAATAATAATAATGATATTTTTTTTTTCTTTTTGTTTTGTGTCGACCAAAGACCTGAGACCAACTAATCTTGTTAGCCAAAGACCTAAAACTCTCTGCTTCGTACCGACCAAATTTCCAATAGCATGAGGTTCATTATCTAGCCTACTCCGCAGACCTAAGGTAAAAATACCTTTTGAAATCCTGGTATGCAGATCTCAGATCTCCTAAGAGATGTCAAGACACTTGATCTCTGCTAAGAACAATGACAAGAAGAAGAAAAATAAAAATAGCAGAAAGTAAACGAACATACAGTAAATGTTAACCCAGTTCGGTGTACAACAACACCTAGGTTTCGGAGCTACTAAGCCAGGAATAAAATCAACTAGATAGTATTAACTCTAAGCTAAAAAACCTCTGGTTTACAACTTATCACTTAATCACTACCTGTTCTTAATTTTTACCTAAGACTCTCCTAGGTATGAGACCCTTCTCCATTCCCTTTGAATCACAGCAATGACAAAAATTATAACTCAATGCAAACAGTCCAACTCTAGTATCAACACGATACAAGAGTGGCTCGCAAATACACACACCCTAAAACTCACTAAGCAACAATGTATTTTCCAGACCTTGATTGGGTCAAATCCATCCTATTTATAACCATAAACTATACTAGATTTAGGCTTCAAAAATGCAACAATCCTGTTACGCAAAATCTGCAACTTATTCTAAAAAAGAATAGTTTCTTCAATCCAAAGTTTCCTAAAATATCTCCTCACTTAGAAAACAACATCTTCAGATTCCAACAAAATCTTTGATTCCTCAATCTTAGGATAAACAAATATTCCCTCAATATTCTGAAATCTGGAAATAAAATAGCAGTATTCAAATCTGGAAAGTAACAGACAAAGATGTTGAATCATCATGATAGGGCATCGTGTCCAACAACTTGTTCTTCAGATTGTTCTTCATGTTAGGATATCGTATCCAACATCTTGCTGTCAAGTTAGTTTTACCAAAATTAATGCTAATCTCAAAAGCTTGGACTTATCAATCTCCCCCTTTGACATATTTTGGCTAAAGCTAACTAAACAACCCTTGCATACAAATATACAAAAAGCCAGAGGCAAAAATCAAAACAACAGTGGAAACAACAACATCCCCCTAAATCAGATCCTTCTTCTACAGCAAGAGGTTGGCTCTCACTCAATCAGAAGCCAGAGGTTAGAAGTTAGTTAAGTTAAGTTAATATTACTCCCCCTTTTTAGCCCTAATATGACAAAGGTAGATAACTAACTAAACAACCAAACACAAGTAAAACAAGAGTTTAAAGAATAAAACCAGCACATGAAGTGCCAAAAATATCCTGGGTATTCAGCCATTACAAAATAAAACCACAAAAGAAAAAAACTATAATCAGATATCATCTTTAGTAGCCTCATCATCCTAGTCCTCTTCTTCTTCACCATCAAGGTCATCATCATCTGACTCAACATCTTCATCAGCAACAACATTTTATGTTGCATCCTTTTCAAAATTATTTGTACCACCAGCAGCTTCAGTTTCCTTATCCTGTTCAGCTATCAAGGCTTGTATCAATTTTTCAAGCTTTCCCTTCTTAGATGTGCTGGACTTGATGATTGCATCTAGGTCCTTGCAAATTTCCTTCATATGAGCAATAGTATCATCCTTTGAGGTTGTAGGAGCAGATGTTGAAACAATATATGGAATATGATCCCCAACAAACAGCTTATGGTGCAGAGCCAAAGGAGATTCCATTTTTATTGCATAATCAACAGACACCAAGATACCTGGATGTTGATCCAAGAGAATACCACAGTTGAGAGAAGGAAAACATTTAGGCATCTTAATGGAAGTTGATGAAGCTTGCTTCAGAATTTGGTCAAAAATGTAAGCACCAAAAACAAACTTCCTCTTTTTACCAACAATATATATGAACTTCTCAAGCCCAGTGGAGATGGTAGACGTATGGTTGGTAGGAATCCAGTTGGTAGTACTAATTCTATGAAGAATTGCACAATTCAGACTAAGCTTCCCAGCTGAAAGCTTTCCTTTGCTAGGCCAATGCTTCACAATATTACAAGTGATCTCCTGACACACCTGATCATCAGTATCTTCAAACTCAAGTTAAGGATCTTCATATCTGCTTAAATAATTTTTGATCACTATGGAAGAAAATGTTACAACATTTCCTATGAGATATACCTTCTTGTAGCCTTCACGATTAACCTCATTACAGCCTTCAGGAATGTTCACCATAAATTCCTTGACTAGCTTCTCATAGCAAGGACCAAATTTTGTGACAGTCTTCATTAAACTTGTAGCTTCATCACATCTTTGCAATGTAGGGCATTCTTCCCTAACTCCCTTTCCAAGGCAACCCTTCTTTGGTACACGAATTGCCACCTTTCCACATTTTCAGTAGCATGAAAAGAGACATTGTCCAAAGGGACTTCAGGAATCGCAACAGCCTTATTCTTAGAAGAAGATTTCTCAACTTGAACGATGTCGTGTACATCTTCTTCAACATCATAGTCTGACTCATTATCAGACAACACATTTCTCTTCTTGGACACGGTCACAACCCTGCTCCAAGCTTTAGGAGGACTAGCAATAAGTTTCTTAGGGCTCTTGGTATGGGTGTTATCCACAACAACAACCCTAAATTTTCTACTTTCATCCTCTTGGCAACAACAGGGTGAATACTCTTGGTAATAACCTCATTATCAGAAGGCAAGTCATCTACATTGATAACCTGATCAGCATTCTTCCCACTGTCCTCAGCAATATCCTCAGAGGCTTGACCCTTAGACTGAAATCCTTTAACAACAGGGGATGATCCAACATTTATATCATCTCCTACAACAGAATCACCAAGAGTGTGCAGATTCCCCTCTGACCTTTCATGATTAAGTACCTCAACCCTATCCTTTTCACTCTCAACCTCAACATCAGAATTTCTCTCAATCTCTAACTCAGGTTCAGTATCAAGAACAGTGGTAGTAGGCAGAATTTGAGCAAGGGGTCTAGTAATCCCAATAATATTAAGATGACGCCCTATATTTAAAGTTCTAGCTACCAATTTATTGATTATCTTATCAGTGTCAAACTTTTCTTTCTCATTCCTAGGGTTAGAGAAGGAATCAGAGGTCTTTAAGGCAATACCTGCAGGAAGGTTCTTTTATCTTCACACTGGAAGTTTGTCAGGTTTTCAAGGAACCATTGCCAAGGGAGCAACATCAATAGTGTCTTCAATAGACACCTTTGTAGACTCAGCCTTAGATGCAGATGACGAGACATTATCCTTCCTAGATACACCCTTTGAAGAATGTTGGTGAGACATCTTTGAATACTTGAGTGTTGAAGAAAACAAGCAAGATTAGGTCTGAGTTTAAGATGGGAGATGAGACAGTTTGTGAAGAGTGGCATAGTATGGAGGAAGCGTGTGTGAGAGCAACTTAGGTATATTTGAAATGATTGAATTTGAAACACTCTCTTTATTTGTTGGAAACACACATGCACTTGAATAATATTCCTATAATAAATTAGTTGTTATAAATTCTCAGAAAGGCAAATCCCTAATTTTCCCCTTAACACTTCAAATTTATTTTTGGAAATATTAATGATACTCAAGTTATCACACAATAATGTCATGACATCTTGTATGAGATTATACTTAGTTATCATTTGCTTCATCCACATCTTTTGAGAAGAACTGTTATTTGTTGTTGGGTATTCAACTTCTGTCATTGAGTCATCAACAAAAGCATATGCACACCTCTTTTCTCCAATATTTTCCACCTGCATAGGTCCCGTCAAATCCCTATGAAGTAGTTCCAGAATCCTTGAAGTAGTCAGGCGATGTAGCTTCTTGTGTGACATCTTGGTTAGCTTCCCAATCTGATCTTCACCATATATTCTTCCTCCATCAATCTTCATACTGGAGGTATCTCTGATAGCTCCATTTGTCAAGAATCATTTCATCTTCTGTAGATGACCAAGTTTCTGATGCTTCAATTCATGTCTTGTGGATAAACATTTTGTCTCTAGAGGAATCCACACATAGCAATTATTCTTAGATCTGGCTCCCTTCATGATAACTTCATCTTTATCATTTGTTACCAGACACTCAGTTTTACTAAAGTTAACCTTAAAACCTTGGTCACACGGTTGACTGATACTTATCAAATTTGCATCCAGTCCTTTGACGAACAACACATTATCAAGACTGGGCTGCCCAGTAAAGTCTAGCCTCCAAATGCCCTTTATTTAACCTTTGGATCCATCTCCAAAAGTGACATAGCTGGTTGCATGTGATTCAATATCCACCAAAAATTTCTTGAGTTCAGTCATGTGTCTAGAACAGCTACTATCAAAATACCACCCCTCTCTAGCAGAAGCTCTTAGAGAGATATGAGTTATGAGAGTAATAGTGTTGTTCTTGGAAATCCACTTCTTTCCTGCTTTACCAACAACCTGCATCTTTCTGGGTTGTAAAGCAGACTTGGGATAGCCATGTAACTTGTAGCATTAAGGCTTTATATGACCAAACTTACCATAATGATGATATTTCCAGTCTTGCTTCTTGCTTCCTGAGGAACTCTTCTGATGTCTCTGTTGATGTTGGGACATCCTTTTTGACATCTTTCGATTCTGCTTTCTTCTGGGATGAGCAGAATTTAATGTTGGCTCTTTTTCTTTATTTATCACCCTTGATCATTATAACCGAGTCCTTTGATGTCTCCATCCCTCCTCCCAAATTGAAAGATCTCAACCAGCACATCAGAACTACTATTGAGCATTCTTACAGTTTTAGTCATATTGTCAAGTTTAGAATTGAGCAATACAACTTCCTTTTTCAGGCCAGAAATAACAACCAAGTGCTTCACTCTTTCATCATGAAGTTGACCAATAAGATTCTATTGATCCTTTCCTAGTTAACACACTTATGCACTTCTGATGAACAACTCCTTGTACGAGGCAGCCAGTTCATTAATAGTGAGATTTTCACCATTTGGTTCTTTATCAAAATCATATACTACAGTAAGAGCAGAAACCTATTTAGCAGAATCTCCTTCACTTGAAGAATCATCTTCACACCAAGAAGTAGACAAGCATTTCTTCTCCTTCTTAAGAAAGGTAAGACACTCATATTTGATGTGTCCAAATCCTTCACACTCATAGCATTGGATTCCTTTACCTTTGTTAGCTTTCTCTTTAGTTTAGGACCTTCTTCCAAAATCCTTCCTTTTGTTAATGTCAGATGACTGAGTCTTGACATTTGATCTTGAATCCCCTTCCACCCTATTTAACAATTGGTTGTACTATTTTCCAAGAAGCACAACAACCTTAAACAATTCTTCCTTGGACTTAGGATCATATTCACCTTGATTAGACACCAAGGCTATGCTTTTCTTCTTTTTAGATTTCTCACTAATTTCCAATTCAAAAGTCTGAAGAGATCTCATGAGTTCATCCACCTTCACGGTGTTTATGTCTTGGGCTTCTTCAATTGCAGTCACCTTCATGTCAAATCTCTTTGGAAGAGATCTTAATATTTTCTGAACCAACTTAGCTTCTGGAAGATCACTTGAAGTATTGGCTATATCAACAATGTTATGTGAAAGTCTTGAATACTTTCATCCTCCTTAATCTAGAAGTTCTCAAACTTGGTTGCAAGAAGTTGAAGTCTTGATGATTTTACCCTAGAGGTTCCTTCATGAGCAGTCTTCAAAATCTCCCAAGCATCTTTAGCAATAGTACAATTCTTTATCGATTAAATATGTTTTTGTCTACTCTAATGAATATTGCATTCAATGCTTTAGAATTACCCTGAGCTGGCTTTTCATCTTCATCATCCCGATCTTCCTCAGGATTTATAATATCAGTAATCTTAACTTCCTTATCTTTAGCATTTGGTGGATCCCATCCTTTGACCACATACTTCCAAGCTTTTCCATCCATGTATTTAATAAAGGCCGCCATATGCATTTTCCAATATTCACAATTGGATCCATCAAGGATGTGTGGTCTGTTTAATATTCCTCATTCCTTGTCCACTGCACCAAAAAGTAACTTCCCTGAATCTCACCCAGATACAGAGTAGGATGCCTGCCCTGATACCAATTGAAATTCTGGTATGCAAATCTCAGATGTCCTAAGAGATGTCGAGACACTTGATCTCTACTAAGAACAATGATAAGAAGAATAACAATAAAAATAGCAGAAAGTTAATGAACACGGATTAATTGTTAACTCAATTTGGTGTACAACAACACCTATGTCTGGGGGCTACCAAGCCAAGAATGAAATACACTAGATAGTATTAATTCTAAGCTAAACAACCTCCGGTTTACAACTTATCACTTAATCACAATTCGTGCTTAATTTCTACCTAAGACTCTCCTAGGTATGATACCGCTCTCAATTCCCTTTCAATCACAACAGTGATAGAAATTACAACTCAATGCAAACAGTCCAACTCTAGTATCAATACGGTACAAGAGAGACTCACAAATACACAAATTAATTGTTAATCCAGTTCGGTGTATAACAACACCTACGTCTGGGGGCTACCAAGCCAGGAATGAAATACACTAGATAGTATTAATTCTAAGTTAAACAACTTTCGGTTTACAACTTATCACTTAACCACTATTCGTGCTTAATTTCTACCTAAGACTCTTCTAGGCATGAGACCCCTCTCAATTCCTTTTCAATCACAACAGTGATAGAAATTACAACTCAATGAAAACAGTCCAGTTCTAGTATCAACACGATACAAGAGAGACTCACAAATACACAAACCCTAAAACTCACTAAGAAACGATGTATTTTTCACACCTTGATTAGGTTAAATCCATCCTATTTATAACCATAAACTAGACTGGATATGGGCTTCAAAAATGCATAAATTATGTTACACGGAATCTGCAACTTATTCTCCAAAAGAATAGTTTCTTCAATCCAAAGTTTCCTAAAATGTCTCCACACTTAGAAAACAATATCTTCAGATTCTAATAGAATCTCTGATTCCTCAATCTTAGAATAAACAAATATTCCCTCAATATTCTAAAATCTGGAAATAAAATAGCAGTATTCAAATCTGCAAAGTAACAGACAAAGATGTCGAATCATCATGATAGGAAACTGTGTCCAACAACTTGTTCTTCAGATTGTTCTTCATGTTAGGACATTTTGTCCAACATCTTGATGTCAAGTTAGTTTTACCAAAATTAATGTCAATCTCAAAAGCTTGGACTTATCACCTTCGTAAAGGGTTATATGGTACACAATCTGAAATCTTCACTTTCACTTCCACTATCCTAAATCCTAAACATACTCGTGTTTTGGAGTGCTAAACATATAAGTATCCCCCGAATTCAGGTTAGGGAAAGTCGGTCGGTGGACACCTTCAAATTCAGATTAATAGTCATAAATCTGGGGTTAGTTTAATGTTGTGCTGCCCTCATCCGAGCAGTGGCACGGGTCCAACCCACCAATCACACATTTGTTGGGGTATCATCAAAGCTGAGGGAAAATTTAGCCCAGGTGCGGGCAACGTTAGAATGAGTCACCCCAAGAGGTGTGTCGGGTCCGACACCACCCCGAATAGTCAGCGCCAGATATTTCATCATTTTAAAGATTTCATGCTAGGTATCTCATCATCATAAGAATAGGATTCTGGTCTCGGGAAATCAACAAGGCTCTAGGAGTCTAGGATGATAAATGAGTTACGATATGAGGAACGCCTCAAATGTAAGGTAACTCGGGGTTGGGCGCCACCCATCGACCATATCCTCCTTCCAACTCCTCATCATGCAGTACAATATATTGTTACATCCAATGATTTTATAGAGTTTCTTATTCTTATATGACAATAGAACTAACAAGAGATCCCCTTAAGTCAGCTCATCGAAAGTTATTATAACAGGAACAAATAAGGGTGAACCATGTCATGGATGTATTGCATGTATGTCACCATAGTATTGATATTAGGAGAGAGGTCGTAGCTATATGTAAAAGTTTCATAAATGCATTCCTGAAAGGGTCACTTTACCTGTAATATTATCAGAGACACAAAATAGATTGAATGTAGGATGCAAAAGAGAAACATGAGTATTAGATATACACAATAGTTGTATTATAATATATTCTAATGTAAGCATTTTGAATAATTGAGTTGTGTATGACTGATGTTTGATTTATGAATGTGTTATGAAAAAACATTCTTAATTATGAATTATGAATGACTTATGTGTATGATTTATTGTGTAAAAAAACAACTACTACATATGAGAAACATGTTACAAATGACTTGGTGCATGTATACATATTTGACACTCACCTCCATGTTCACAAAACAAAAATTTCATTAAGAGAATGTCGTTCAGTTCTCAGCACCAATGATAAACAAGTAATTCATAACGATCAACAAACTTAGTAGTGTTATTAAACATAAAAAAAGAATCTCAAGTATTATATTATTGTTCATAATACTACACATAAATTTGTTTGGATATTGAAATTCAAATTCACTTGTTACAAAATATACAACAGACAATACTTATAATTTGTTTCAGAAATTTGTCTGAATATTTAAATTCAGTTTCCTCTTTTGTTATCACATACATACAAGCAATAAAAAAATTATATTCCAGAATTTGTTCGGAGATTAAAAAATATATTCACTTATTTGTTTTCAAATAAACATGAAATTTATCCAAAGATTGAAATATACATTCACTCATTTGTTATCACATACACATGTAAACAACACAAATAATTTTGAACTTGGATGAAATGTATTCACATATTAAATTCTAGATATATTTTTTATTAGTTCAAGAGCCCCACATAAAATATATTCCTTTCGTAACAATTTATAAGAAAGAAAAAAAAAACACTCATTTTTTTTAACAAACTATAAGAAAAAAACATAATTTTATTTCATGTAATCATCTTTTTTTTTTAAATGCATCTTCTCTAATATAAAATTAAATGTAAATTGTATTTAATTTTCTTTTTCTTTTTTTTTTCATAAACAACCATCAATCAAAGCTGTTTTTATATTTATTTATAAAACATACTTCAAGAAAACACAAATTTTAATTTTATTAATAAATGTGAAATATTTCTTTTCTTTCTTATAAACCGCCGTTGATGAACAATCCCGTCTGCTTATAAGATTGCCCCCATCAATCTAATTTTCGGATCCTTCAAAGATCAGCATATAACCTCATGTTTAGATTTAATACCAAATAGATCCAAACGTCTTCGCAGTCAACACATGCTAATAGACGCGTGCGTATTTATGGAACGTTTTCTTACAATATATCGATGATAGTAATATTATATAATAATAGCAATTCAAACTTGCCTGCGGTTCATCGTCTCTTTTACAGCTATTCAAATTTAAGAAACCACACTTTTCACAGGCAAAATCCCTCAATTAAATGCCTTTTTTTAGGCATTTTTATTTTATTTCAAATCAACAAATCAACTTTGAGGAATCTTCAAGGCAATGTGAGAAAACGCGTAAAAATGGAGTACCACTATTTTCTTCAATCATTTCCCATCAACTTGTTTTTCCTCTTCCAATGGAATGATGCCACCTAAATTACAAACAATAAGACTAAATAATTAGAAAGAGAAGGCGGCGACGGCAAATCCAGCCCAAACTTGACCCTAAACCCTAGCCTGCTCATTAAGACTCAGTCACTATAGGCCAATTAATTTTCAATTAAATGAATTCCCCCAGCAACTACCAACCTCCACCATTTCATTCATATTAATGGTTAAGATAATTTAAAACTGATATGACCCATGATGAGAAATCAGAAACAAAATATACACAAAGTTGTTAAGAAGAATCAAATCAAGTAGCAACAAACTATGGCAGAAAATAAAGGAATCATGATAAATTATTATTGTTGAAACACTAAACTGAAGTGATTTACAGAGAACTCAAGCTAACAAAACAAGCTAAGATTTGAGTTACAATTCAAGCAAAGAGGATGAAAATGTTACAAGTAAACCACAACCATATCTTTCTGGTAGAAGTGTACACAAGTAAAAAAAAGACTCACAACACATAAGAGATACTGTAATCTACAACCAATTATACTTTTCTTTCTTTCAATTAGTCTGTCTCAACACCTAATCCATACAACACACCAGAGTATTTCTCTGTTTCGCCATTGAAGAACGTATCCCTCAACTTTCTAAACGCACAAGCAGTGAGTAAACTATCCGATCCCGCTTGATGGCAAACACCAATCCTTTCGACTTCCAACAACTCTGCAAGCTTGTTCAAACCACCATGAAGACTGTTACAGAATTTCATCAAATGTTTGATATCATAAAGCATCGGAAAATAAATGTTGATCAAATCGAAGAACCCTGTTTGCGTATCAGGCAATGTTCTGCAAGTCAAAAGCTTCAACAGATAACCAAAATCATATCCACTATGGAAAGTAACCCATTGCATGTTATCGTTTAACACAACCCCCGACGACATAAGAAGCTCGCCGAATCGGTTCACGTCAATCCCTTGCTCACTGTTCTTTGTGAAATCAATTCCGCATTGATGCAAAAGCTCAACAGAATCAGCCGCGAATATATCTTCGCTGACATTAAACTCACGGAAATTAAATTGCCAGATGCAAGGATTTCCTGTGCCACAAGTAGGTAACTTCCCATTCTCATCAGAGAAAGTTAAACCTAACTGAATCAGCTTCAACATATCAACGTTATCCTTCAAAGTCTGGTAGTTAAAATCATTGATATGTTTGAAAACCCCTACAGGACGAAGAACAACACCAGGAAACTCTGTATCCATAGCTACATAGTTAAAATCATCAACGATTTCACGGATCAAAGCGAATTCCTCTTCGAGATTATCGTTCCAAACCTCTCTGATTTGAACCGAATCACCTTTCGATAAATCCTTCGATAGATCCTTTGATAAATCCTTTGATAAATCCTTCGCTAAATCCGACATTTCAAGAAAATTGAAAACCAATCGACTCAGATCTGCAAACAAAAACACCAAATCAAAGCGTTCAGATCTCAAAACCTAACGAATCTACATGAAACAGCAGCAAAATCAGTAAATCGAGTAGTAAAACACGAACCTGAAGAGGAATCGAGTATAGATTGATTTGAGCTTGGAATCGAGAGCTTGAGGTAGAGAATCAACTAGATCTGAAACAAAAAGAGCGTAGAAAAAACGTCAATTGAATCGGATTAAGCTGAACTAGGGTTTGAAGCTTGTACTAGGGTTTAAAGTTTGAACAAAGTGAGAGCGAAAAATCGAACCTTAAAGTGAAGAAAACGAAGCTAAAGTTCACCGATCTTGAAGGTTGGCATCGATTCGCGAGTCAACGAAACGAAACGATTGGGGGAGGAGCTATGAAATGGAAGAGACAGGAACTTGGGGTGCGAGGGTTGAGACTTGATTTGTACTCAGTGTGAGAAGTGGGGTCGTTTTGGTGAGAATTATGGACACGGAAGTGTCGTTTACAACTGGGCTATTGGAATTTGATATGCGACAATTAGATATCAGTCGTTAACGTGTGTACGAATCGCATTATCGCCGACCTTATTTAATTTTTAATTATTTTTTGTTACGTCATTTCAATTATTTTAGACATGTTGATTTTATGGATTGCAATTTGCAATGCTTTGTGATTTCATACCTACTTCAATTATTTGCTTGAAAAAATAAATTATATAAAATTTAATCTTTAGTTTATTACTTCAAAGATAGGTATTTATAATATATAAAAATAAATTAAAAAATCATTTCTTTTTTTTTTTAATTTAAGTTATGTACCGATATTCTTTTTTAAATGATCTATACAACGCGAGATACATTTCTCTTCTAATAGTTTTTCATACATAACTAATAAAATATTTATGCGTACACATGGTTACAGATGTGTTACGGTTATAGATAGTTACGCACATTTGTCAAATGAGAATATTATCAAAGTATACATATATTATGAAATGATAAAATGTATTGTATTAAACATTATTTTTAAAAAACAATATATTAAATAAATAAAAAATAAAAATAACTTTATATAAATGATATTGTTGAAAT
Organism: Lathyrus sativus; assembly: GCA_963859935.3. Taxonomy (NCBI): domain Eukaryota; kingdom Viridiplantae; phylum Streptophyta; class Magnoliopsida; order Fabales; family Fabaceae; genus Lathyrus; species Lathyrus sativus. Next base: position 617,572,232 of record OZ012739.1, on the reverse strand, counting down.
TAAATGATAAATTAATTTATTAAAAAAATGATATTTAAAATAAATGCAAAAAAACATTAAACTATATAATTAACATAAAAAGTGTTTTTATTAGAAATTATTGAGGAAATAATATTAATGATAACTAATAAAAAAAAGATAAATAAAATAATTTAAAAAGTTCTCAATATTTTATAAAATAAATTATGACCAGAGTTTAAAAGTAGTGTACTGTCAGTGTAAACAAATATTATACAGACATTCAATCAAATTATTTTAAAGTGTTAAATCATAACAGTATTTTAAAAATAAAAGTGTGTCATGGCAGAATACACGTTTGTCATTGGTTGACAGTGTAAAAGTAATTTACATTGTCAATGTAAATGTAATTTACCCTGTCAGTGTATATTCTTTTTTTCTCTTATGACTATTGAAATTTTAAAATCTACATATTTAATGTAATGAACTTATACAAAAAAAAAAAAGAGAATGATTGCTAATGGGGTCCATATCATGTCATGTTATATGTTCTGAACTGTCCCAATGGTTAGGCATGACCCAATCCACTTCTGCTCTCAAAACGGTCCAATTGCCTAAATCTAACCAAATTGGGGGAGCATTTACCTTTTTGCCCCTCCACCAGGGGAGGTTGACCGATTTATCCCTAGGTTAGCACTTCTTCTCGTCAGTCATTTCCTATCATGCACGGTCCCACCATCCAGAAACAGTCACGACGCTTGTGCCCATTACTACACCTCTGCTCGTAACAACGGCTAGCTATGGTCACCTCTGTCCATTCCAACGGCTAGTTTCTGGTAGTTACATATTCTTCGAAAAACGGTTATCTTGCCCCGAAAATATGGACAAATGGCCAAGCGTTGGGGGCACTATAAAAACTCTCTCATTTGAGAGGGTCAGGTATTCAATATTCACCTTAATACACACATATTCTGTACTTGCCTTCTTTCTCCCGATTCTTACTTTAGCATCGGAGTGTCTTGCAGGTACACCCTATGCTTCTCTCTCACACCCAGCATCATAGACAATTGTCTCTGGCCAACTTCAGGTTCTGATCAGTCGTCAAGATCAGTGGCGCCGTGTGTGGGAACTCTGTTATCCCCGTATTTCTTCCATCGTAGATTCTAGAATAAAATAGTTCTTCCAAACTCCGATCATGGTCAACCGTGACAACACCCATGATGCTCGCAACTCTGCCTTCCTCCCCGTCAACAAGACTGATACTGACAGAGCAACCACCTCTCTTGGGGTGACGCCTACCAACAAAGAGATGGAGCCATTGCTTCTTTCTCCCTCGTTCGTGTTAATCACAATGAGGTCCAACTCATCTCGGAGCACCTGCTAGTTCCAGTTTCGCCCAGCGCCGACCCGGCCATGGCAGCCCTCCTCGAGGCTCTCAACAAGATCAACCTCATAATCTTCCATCAGAACGCGAGGATTAGAGCTCTAGAAGATTCTGGTTGTCTAAGATCCCATCCGCCGAGGAAAGACCATCATAGATCACGAAGTCCTCATCCTCGACGCGAAAGAAACCGTCGGGCACCTCTAGAGCCAAAAACCCAGACTGTTAGAAAGCGTGACCATATCTCTCCTAGGAACCAGCATTCCCTGCGACCCAAGATGACCAGAAGGGATCAACGAGCAGAGTCTCAGTGTTCGCCTCTACCCAGATCCAAGGGTCGAACACGAACCTCATCTCCCCGTCGAGATCACCATCATACCTATAGACGGGGCACCTACTCCCCATCATGCTCCAACAGCAGTAGCGACGACGAGCCTCACGGCCTGTTGCCCCAGGAGATTATGGTCATGTGCCTACCTAAGGGACTGGAGAAACCCCTTTCTCTAAGCACATACAACAGTACTATGGACCCTGACGAGCACAACGAAAATATCAATGCGTTACTCGATTATCGTGGCGTTCGGGGCGCCATCAAATGTAGGTTATTCCTGACCACGCTCCGAAAGGGAGCAATGGTCTGGTACAAAAGACTCCCTGATGATTCCATCACATCATGGAGGAAATTGGGGAGAATATTCTCTAGACACTTCACGACCTCTCACCGACACTCAAAGACCGAAACTTCCCTTGAGGCCATCATTCAATGAAACTATGAACCTCTTCAAGCCTATATAGAAAGGTTCAATAAGGAAGTTGTCCAGGTCTCCACGATCGACTAAAATGTTCTTGAAGAAGGTCATAAAAGTAGTATGAGTATTCATCTCTGTGCTACTAAAATGTATCAAGACTTGAATAAAATGTTTTGGTGGCTATAAATGAAGAAGGATATAACTGAATTCATTTATGAGTGTTTGACTTGCTAGAAATCGAAGATTGAACATCAGAAATTATTGGGTTTGATGCAACCATTGGATCTTCCTGAATGGAAGTGGGGTGGTATTTTCATGATTTTTTACGAGTTTTCCAAATAATTCTAAAGGAAATGATTCAGTATGGGTTATAGTGGATAGATTGACTAAATTGGATCATTTCATTCTGATTAAGATCAGTTATTCATTGTAGAAGTTGACTGAAATGTATATTGAGAAGGTTGTTAGCTTGTGTGGTATTCATTCGAGTATTGTTTCTGATAGAGATCCAAGATTCACATCGAGGCTCCGGAGGAGTTTGCAGGAAGCTATGGGTACTAAGCTGAAGTTTAGTTCTGCTTATCATCCACAAATAGACACTCAAACAGATAGGGTTATCCAATCTTTGAAGGATTTGCTGAGAGCTTGTGTTTTGGAGCAGGGAAGTAACTAGGAAAGTTACTTACCATTGGTTGAGTTCACTTGCAACAACATTTTCCATTCTAGTATTGGAATGATACTGTTTGAGGCTTTGTGTGATATAAGGTGTAGGACACCTTGGGTTGGTATGATTTTTGTTAAAGTGTTGTGTTTGGACCTGATATTATTTAGCAGACTACCGAGAAGATCAAGATTATCCTAGAGAATATGAAAACTTTGCAGAGTCTCCAGAAGAGTTATCATGACAACTAGAGGAAAACACTTGAATTCCAAGAGAGAGATCATGTATTTTTTAGAGTTACTCTGGTAACTGGTGTTGGTTGAGCTTTGAAGTCTCGAAAGCTTACTTTGTGTTTCATTGGTCCTTATCAGATTATGAAGTGAGTAAGAGAAGTGGCCTACAGGGTTGCTTTATCCAGAATCTCTTTCAGATATTCACAGTCTGTTTCATGTGTCCCAACTTCATAAGTATGTTCTGGATCCGTCTCATATGGTTCGAATAGATGATGTGCAAGTGAGAGATAATTGACTGTGGAGGCATCACCAGTGCGAATCGGTGGCTAAGAAGTGAGAAAATTGAAAGGTAAAAAGATCGTTTAAGTCATGGTTGTTTGGAGAGGACCTGCTGGTGGAAGCATGATGTGGGAGCTGGAAAGTCGGATGAGAGATTTTTATCCAAAGCTGTTTCGTTCAGGTAATTTTCGAGGGCGGAATTTTTATAAGTGGAAGAGAGGCGTAACACCATGTTTTCTTTAAATTACTTATTTAATTGAATTTTATGCTTTAATTATTTATTTAAATGAATTTTATATGCATTGGATTGATGATTTGGTGTTTTGGCATGTTTGTGCTATGTTGGGATTGGTAGAAAAAAGTTTAGCTATTTAATTAAATAATTAGATAATTAAATAATATTAAAATTAAATAGAAAATAGAGGTTTTGGGTGGAACTCTAATAAGTTTGGGCCAAGGTACAACTATTAGTAGATTAAATTAGGTTTTTAATAAATACATAAAAGGATTAGAAAACCTAAGAGTAGTCAGTACGTATTATTTTGGGGAAAAGGCAAAGTGAGAACAAGAATTTAGGAGCAAATCACCATAGGCAAAGTTTAGAGTTACCGTTGAAAATCAAAGGTAGAGAGTGTTAGAACACAGATTGGTTCTTAATTATATCTCTATGTTTTGATGATAACTCTTATGAAATTTTGTATTAAAGAATTATATACTCTAAAATTTGTTTAGAATATTTGCTGCAGATATTAAAAGTGAATATTATACTGGAATCAAATTAGATATGAACATGAAATTATGCAAGGCTCTGAAGCATCAGAAGCATCTCTTAGAAGATTCTGAGCGCTGTCTACAGAAGGATCTGAAGCAGTAGCTACAGAAGAATCTGAAGCAGAAGCCAGAAGCATCTGAAGCACTGAAGCATTTTGTATGAAGAGTTTCAAGCACAGTTAGTTTGGAAGACTCTGATAAGTACTACGCTGTCAGTACTGAAGATCTGATCCCAAACTATGCTCTAAACAACTACACGTTGTTAGCAAACTCTTATGTACATCAGAAGACTCTAACTGCTCAAGACTCTGATGGTATCTTGCTGAAAATTTTTGAAGAATAATTCAAAAGTTATGTACGTTGGAATGGCCAAACGACTCTTTCCTCTTTTATGCTAGACACAAGAACACAGACAAAAAGGATTTTTCTGTGCATTCTACTTCTAGGAAAGATCATGTGATGTGAAGACAAAAAGGTTCAGACCTTTTCAATACACAACCTTCAACGCGAGAACTTCATGGACATCCGTGCCTATAAAAGCAAGACTCCATTACTCTTCTTCAGTTGACGAAATACTTGAAAGAATTCATTACAAGCTCTCATACAACTTATATTCATTAGCTGAATTTATTTCATTGTTCTTCATCTTAAGTGAAAAATCACAGTTGTGATAAAACTTTATTAGAAGCAATTCAAACACTTGTATTATTCTTACATTTGATTGTAAAAGAACCTTAAGAAGATCCAGTTAGGATCAGTAGTTCTTGAGAAGACTTTGAACAGTTGTTCTTAGTGCTTACTATTGTAATCAGTTGATTTAATAGTGGATTAAGTCCTTGTTTGAGAAAGGCAAATCACTCTTGATAGGGTGGACTGGAGTAGTTGAGTTCAACGAACCAGGATAAAAATCTTTGAGTTTTTATTACTAAGTTTTTCTACATACTTATTCAACCCCCCCTTCTAAGTATTTTCTCACCTTCAGTTGGCATCAGAGTTCTGGTTCTGTGTGTGCTACCACTTCACAGTGACAGAAAAGATCCAGTGAGAAAAACTTTGATATATATTTGGTTGTTATTATGGCTGAAACTTCAACATCTAACAGTAACAACAGATATGAAGAAAGGGACAGAATCAACACTAAACCCCCTATGTTTGATGGGGAGAAATTTGATTATTGGAAGGACAGGATTGAAAGTTTCTTCCTTGGTTATGATGTTGATTTGTGGGACTTGGTCATAGATGGATATGTTCATCCCACTGATAGGAATGACAAGAAAGTAGACAGAAAATCTATGACTGAAGCCCAAAAGAAGGAGTTTAGAAATCACCACAAGGCTAGAATAATCCTGTTAAATGCAATATCTCACACTGAGTATGAGAAGATCACAAATAGAGAAACTGTATTTGACATGTTTGAGTCTTTGAAAATGACTCATGAAGGAAACCTTCAAGTTAAAGAGACCAAGGCTATGGCGTTAATATAGAAGTATGAAGCGTTTAAGATGGAAGAATCTGAGTCTATAGAAACTATGTTCTCTAGATTCCAGATCCTCACAGCTGGTCTAAAAGTTCTGGATAAAGGCTACTCAACTGCTGATCATGTGAAGAAGATCATCAGGAGCTTACCTATCAGATGGAGACATATGGTCACTGCTCTGAAGCTTGCCAAGGATCTGAACAAGATCACTCTAGAGGAGCTAATCAGCTCACTAAGGAGCCATGAAATTGAACTTGAGGAAGATGAGCCTCAAAAGAAAGGTAAGTCAATTACCTTAAAATCTAACAAATCTGTAAAAGCTTTGCAGGTGTTAGAAGAAAGTTCTGAAGAATCTTATTCTGAAGAAGAAGATGAATTATCCTTGTTGTCCAGAAGAATCAACAGACTCTGGAAGCACAAGCAGAGGAAGTTCAAGAACTTCAAGAAGCCAGATCAGCGCAAGGAGTCCTCTGGACCAAAAAGATCTGGAAAGAAGGAAGTTGTTTGTTTTGAATGCAAACAACCTGGCCACTATAAGAATGAGTGTCCAAAGCTTTAGAAAGAAAAGCCCAAAAGAAAGCCTGAGCATAAGAAAAAGGTTCTAATGGCTACATGGGATGATTCAGATGACTCTGAACCTTCATCAGATTCTGAAGAAGAATGCGCCAATATGGCTCTGATGGCAAGCATTGAAGATCAGAATGAATCACCTGGATCTGAGTCTGATTCTGAATCTGACTCATAAGAGGTACTTTCTGATCTCACTAGGGAAGAGCTTATTAAAGTCTTATCCGAAGTCCTGAAAAATTATAATTAGATTAAGCTCAAATGCAAGAATCTTAAATGCAATCTTGGTTTTGAGAATAATCTATTAAGATTAGAAGTTGCTGAGCTAAAAGAAAATAATTTGAAAATGAAAGCTAATTTTGAAAAAGCTCAACAAAATTTTGAATCTGAAAGTAAGTCTAAATGCAAAAACATTTTAGAAGAATATGACTTTAGCTTTCAGAAGTTTCTAGCTAAAAGCATAGACAGAAGCAAGATGGCTTCAATGATCTATGGGGTTAGCAGAAACAACAGGAAAGGAATTGGATATGAATCCTCTTATGGAAAGGATTTAAATCCAATGCTTGTTGATAAACTTGTTATCAAGAAAACTCCCTTATACTCTCATTTCAAGTTTGGTCATTTGAATGAAATTAAACACACACGTTCTGATCAGAACGTTCCTGTGTTTAAGCCAAAAGTAAGTCAGAACAAAACTATTGTAAAAAGACAGAAGTTCACACCAACTAACCAAAAAGGACCCAAAAAGATCTGGGTACCTAAGGATAAGATTATCCCTGTTGCAGATGTTTTTAGCAGAAAAATCAAGACGTCAGTCATGGTACCTGGACTCTGGTGCTCACGTCATATGACAGGAGAAAGGTTTATGTTCCAAAGCCTGGAGTTTAAATCTGGAGGAGAAGTGAAGTTTGGATGGAATCAGAAGGGCAAGATCATTGGCTCTGGTACTATTGGTAATGGTAACCTTCCCTATATATCTAATGTTCTTCTTGTAGAAGGATTAGAGCATAATCTATTGTCCATAAGTCAATTAAGTGACAATGGTTATGATATAATCTTTAATCAACAATGTTGCAAAGCTGTTAGTCAGAAGGATGGGTCAATCCTATTTAATGGGAAGAGGAAAAACAACATTTACAAAATAAATCTTTCAGAACTTAAAGTTCAAAATGTTAAATACCTCTTGTCTGTTAATGATGAGCAATGGGTCTGGCACAGAAGATTGGGGCATATTAATATGAGACGTATATCTCAGATTAATAAACTCAATCTGGTCAGAGGACTTCCTAAGTTGAAGTTCAACTCAAATGCTCTTTGTGAAGCATGTCAAAAAGGAAAATTTTCAAAATCTTCTTTTAAATCTAAGAATGTTGTTTCAACCTCAAGACCATTAGAATTACTTCACATTGATCTGTTTGGACCAGTGAAAATTGCATCCATCAGAGACAAGAAGTATGGATTAGTCATTATTGATGACTACAACAGATGGACATGGGTAAAGTTCTTAAAACACAAGGATGAGTCACATTCTGTGTTCTTTGACTTCTGCAAACAAGTCCAGAATGAAAAAGATTTCAAAATTATTAAAGTCAGAAGTGATCATGGTGGTGAATTTGAAAACAAATATTTTGAAAAATATTTTAATGAAAATGACATTGCTCATGATTTTTCGTGTCCTAGAACTCCACAACAGAATGGAGTTGTAGAGAGGAAAAATAGAACTCTGCAAGAAATGGCCAGAACCATGATCAATGAGACTAATCTGGTAAAACACTTTTGGGCAGAAGCAATAAACACAACTTGTTATATTCAGAACAGAGTGTCTGTAAGACCTCTTCTAGAAAAGACTCCCTATGAATTGTGGAGGAACAGAAAGCCCAACATTTCATATTTTCATCCTTTTGGATGTATTTGCTATATGTTGAACACTAAAGAGAATCTTAACAAGTTTGATTCTAAAGCACATAAGTGTTTCAGGCTTGGGTATTATGAACGCTCTAAAGGCTACAGAGTATACAATACTGAAACACAGATTGTGGAGGAATCTATACATGTTAGATTTGATGATAAGCTTGGCATTGAAAAGCCAAAACAGTTTGAAAGTTCTGCAAATAGATAAGTGATTCTCACAGACTCTAAAGGCTCAGAGACAGACAAAGCTCAAGTGAAGGAACTTGAAGCAACGCCAAATGCAATTCCTTTAGCTTCTCAGATGAACAACTTAAACATTTCTGAAGAATCAACTGTTAGAGGATCATCTTCCAGAATCAAGGCCTCTCATCCAGAGGATGTGATCATTGGAAAGAAGGATGACCCCATTAGAACAAGATCATTCCTCAGATCATCCGAAGCACCATTATTTGGGTTGGTGTCAGTTATTGAACCAACTTCTGTGGATGAAGCTCTGCAAGACAATGACTGGATAATTGCCATGCAAGAAGAGCTAAATCAGTTCACAAGAAATGATGTTTGGGATTTGGTTCCAAGACCAAAAGGATTCAACATTATTGGAACTAAATGGGTCTTCAGAAATAAGTTGAATGAGAAAGGATAAGTTGAAAGAAACAAAGCAAGGCTTGTTGCTCAAGGATATAGCCAGCAAGAAGGAATTGATTATACAGAGACTTATGCTCCTGTAGCAAGGTTAGAGTCTATTCGTTTACTCATTTCTTTTGCTGCATAGAATAACATCACTCTATATCAGATGGATGTTAAGAGTGCCTTTCTAAATGGTATTATAGAAGAAGAAGTTTATGTTCACCAACCTCCTGGTTTTGAAAGTGAAAAATGTCCAGAACATATTTTCAAACTAAAGAAATCTCTTTATGGTCTAAAACAAGCTCCCAGAGCTTGGTATGAAAGATTAAGCAATTTTCTTCTGGAAAAATTTCATCAGAGGCAAAGTGGACACAACACTCTTTTGTAAAACATTTAAGAAAGATCTGTTAACATGTCAAATATATGTGGATGATATTATATTTGGATCTACCAATGTTATGCTGGGAAAGGAGTTTGCTCAATGTATGCAGGCATAATTTAAGATGAGCATGATGAGAGAATTGATATTCTTTCTGGGAATTCAAGTCAACCAAACTCCATAGTGCACTTACATTCATCAGACCAAATATGTTAAAGAGCTTCTGAAGAAGTTTAACATGACTGATAGTAAGATGGCAAAGACTCTCATGCATCCAACAAGTACACTTGGTAAGGAAGAGGTAAGTAAGAAAGTAGATCAGAAACTCTACAGAGGTATGATTGGATCTCTTCTCTATTTAACTGCTTCTAGACCTTATATTTTATTCAGTGTATGCTTGTGTGCAAGATTCCAATCAGATCCTAGAGAATCACACTTAACAGCTGTTAAGAGGATTCTAAGGTATCTGAAAGGTACTTATAATGTGGGTTTGTGTTACAGAAGATCTGATGATTTCAAATTAGTTGGATTCTGTGATGCTGACTATGCTGGAGACAGAGTGGAAAGAAAAAGTACTTCTGGAAGTTGTCAATTTCTAGGAAGAAATTTAATCTCCTGGTACAGCAAGAAGCAACCTACAATTGCACTATCTACTACAGAGGCAGAATATATTGCTGCTGCTGGATGTAGCACGCAGATGCTCTGGATGAAAAGTCAGCTGAAAGATTATCTGATTTTTTAGAGTAACATTTCTATCTTCTGTGATAATACTTCTGCTATATGTTTGTCTTAAAATCCTATTTTACACTCTAAGGCAAAACATATAGAAATTAAACATCACTTCATCAGAGACTATGTTCATAAGGGTATTATAAACTTAGCCTTTGTTGATACAGATCATCAATGGGCAGATATTTTCACAAAACCCCTTGCTGAAGATAGGTTCAAATTTATTCTGAAAAATATTGGTATGGATTTTTGTCCAAAATGATATTTATCAGAAGCAAATTTCTCAGATGCAAAATGTTTAAAACTCTGAAGTATTTCATCTGTTATTTATTTGATTTATTATTATTTGTGTGTATCTGAACTAACCAATCTTAGAGGATCTGAACGTTGGCTAACGTTTCATTTCTCAAGAGAATTCCGAAGCACATGCAAGCAAACACGTGTCACTCTGAATTTGAAAAGATGGTGTGTACATTACTGAAGAGACGTTTGAGGTATTGTTTGAATAGTTGAAATTCTTGGTTTTCCCCCCAATTTGTCAGAATCAATTAATGCTTTGAAATGATTTTTATTCTTTTCATTAATTGTCATTTATTGCTATGTGAGAATGTGCTATTTGTGTCTGTTTGATTGCCCTAATTGCTTTCTCCATAAATACCATATTTCACACCAAATTCACACTTTTCACTTCACAAACAATTTTATGCATTTCTGCCTTCTCTTTGCTCTTCACAAAAACCCTAAACCTTCATCCCAATCATCTTCATCTTCATCAATGGCAACCTCATCCTTTACAGCAGCTCAATTTCAATCAACTATGGCTGCAATTACGTCAGCAAATATGGGAGTGACTCCATTTAAGGTACCTAAGAGGACATTGTTAACCCCTGTGGACAAACTTGAAGTTCTTTGTGAATCCATGGTGGAATTTGATTCTCTAGCTGAAAATGGGTTTGAGTTACGTTCTATAATTGATGCACAAGGCTGGGTTAAGTACTTTGACAGGTTGTTTGGACCAGTATACCCATATCTGGTGAAGGAATTTTGGATCCATGCATCTGTTTATCCAAAATTTATCCTCTCTTCTGTTCTGGGAAAGGAGATCATCATCACTGAAGATCTCATCAGGAAACTCATTGGGTATGAGGAGACTGATGGAGTGTGTCATCTGCCAGCTGTGCGTGTGGATATGGAAGAAGTCTATGAGGAAGTCATTACATCTGGACAGGCCTCTAACAAATTTAAGGATCTGAAACCTGACTACAAAATCTGGGCAAAGATTTTTCTGGGATGCATCAATCACAGAAAATCAACTAATTCTCCAGATTACGTGAACAATGAACAACTCTACTTTATGTACTGTTTGAGTCAGAGTACAAAGGTAGATCTTCCACACATTCTCTTCATGCATCTGTGGAATCATATCAATGCATCAAGAGAATCTGTAAAGGATAAGGGACAGAAGATCAGGACGTGGATTCCCTTTGGAAGGTTGATTTCAGACATTCTGACAGAGAATGGTCTAGTAAATGCTATGTATGAAGCTAGAGTTAAAGATGAGCTTGAATCTATTATTGGAAAACCCCTGAATGCAAAAAGTCTTTAGAGGCTAAAGATTGTGGATGAACTCACAGCTGCTCCTAAGAAGCTGAATGTTTCTGAAGTTAGTCAGAAGAGGATTCCAGTTGAAGATTTTCCACTCTTTGGTGCTGAAGAACCTAGAGATATCATTCTTAGGTACATTGATGCATGAAAAGCAGATGGAACACCTATTCCTGCAGATATTCTAATTAGAGCAAGAGAACCTATGCCAGATGTATATGATGAGAACATGAGGAAAAGAAAGAAATTAGAGGCAAATGAAGTTGCTGCTCAGAAGAAATCAAGAGTTGCTAAAAAGCCACAGAAGCAGGTCAAGAGAAAAGCTTCTGGAGAAGTTCCCTTTGTTCCTACCAAACGCACAAAGGCTAAAAGTACTAAATCTTATGTATCTTCTTTTGCTAAAATGGTAATGAATGAATCAACATTTAGTTTTATTCCTGAACCTCCTCCCACTCAAAATTAAACTATTCCTGCTCCATCTCAATCTTCTAAACCACTTAAATCATCTGATCCATCTCAACCCTATGAACAACCATCCAAACCAATTGCTTCTGATCAACCTGTTGTACAAAAGGTTTCTGAATCACAGTCTCTAAATGATTTTGTTCCCATTAAACCTATTTCTCTTACACCTCTAGTATCCACTCAAACAACATTTGCACCACAACCATCATCTGACATTCTCTCATATGAATCACAACCTTCACAAACAAAAGAACCACTACAAACACCACCAGTTGTATCTACTCCACAACAACCAGAAAAACAACAAGAATCAACAATTCCAACATCTGAAACTCAACAAACTCCTGCATCTGAACCTAAACCATCTGAACCCCCTCAACAAAAATCTTCTGAACAACAACCCCCTCAACAAACACAATCTGAACCACAACAACAACCACCTTCTGAACCACAAAAACAATCTGAAGACATTCTGGATGTGCAACCCATTGCAACCATGTATGTCTTATCTTCTACTTCATGTCATTCAACTGAATCATCTGATTCTGATGAATCTGAAGTCCCCTCACCAACTTGCTTACAAATTCCTGGTCCTTACAAACCACTACCATCTGACCTACCTGTTTCTGAACACCCTTTTCGCTCCAAATTTAACTTCACAGATTTTCTATCAACACCATCTGATGGTGACATCTCTACTCCTCAACTCACGTTACCACAACCATCCATACCACAACCATCCATACCACAACCATCTGAACCACAATCTGAACAACCACCATCTGATCAAACCCAAACACCTCCTGAACAAACCCAAACACCTCCTGAACCATCACAAAAAGTCACCATAGAAGACTTTTTGAACCCCAAACCCAGATCAGATGTTTCTATTTTGTTTAAGAATTTCAAGAAGGAAATGCGTAAGGGGATTGCTTCTGTAGAGAAAGAGTGCATGGCTAGTATGGATCTTGCTGAATCTGAAGCTTCTTGGAACAAATTCATCTCAAAGTTCAACTCTGCTGCATCTGATCTCAGAACACTTTGTGCTGATGATGCAAAAGCAAAGTTTGCTGAAATGGTCAAACAGACTCTGCTGAGCATTCTCACAACCCCAGTGCTTCTTCTGGAAGATGCTCCTGCTGAAGATACTGCTGAAATGATAGAAGATACTCCTGCATCTGACATGGAGATTGATGCATCTGCTTCTGCACCCTCTGCATCTAAGATGAAGACTGAGACTCCAGATGTTGTTCAAGAAGTTAAAGAAATCAGATCATGGATGATAAAACAGGAACAAACTACTGAAGAGATCAAGACTTGGATGGCTAAGCAAGAAAAGTCTATTGCAAAGATTACTGATCTTCTGACCCTGATTGCTTCTCGCCAGCTCTAGTTTTCTTTTCCATGTTTTTGCATTCTTGTTCTGCACTTGTTTTCTGTTGTTCTGTTTTCTATCATCTGGTGTATGAACATCTTATCTTTTTGTTTGTTTGTTATCTAAATGAATGAATGACTCTGTGTTTTCTCTACTTGAATATTTCTTTTCTGTATTTCCTTTATTCGTCTTTAAAAGTTTTACTTTTTGATTATGACAAAAAAGGGGGAGAAAATGGATCTAACTGTTCAAATAAACTCTACCTAAATGAACTTCAGACATATCAATTTTAACTAACGTGAATTCTTAGCTTTTCAGAATATTTGAAATATCTGACAAATTCTTTAAGTAACTCTGAGATCCTCAGATCAAATTTAACATATCAGGCTCTGATTCTGAAACACTCATCCAAGTCAAGATCTAATATTTTTGGAACACTCAGGCTCTGATTTTGAAAAGAATACTCATGCAAAAAGGGAAATTTCTATTTCTTCTAAGTATTCAATTCAGGGGGAGTTTCATAATCTCAGGGGGAGTTATAATTATATTTTTCAATTGAACAAAATTTCTTATGTTTTTGTCATCATCAAAAAGGGGGAGATTGTTAGAACACAGATTGGTTCTTAATTATATCTCTATGTTTTGATGATAACTCTTATGAAATTTTGTATTAAAGAATTATATACTCTAAAATTTGTTTTAGAATATTTGCTGCAGATATTAAAAGTGAATATTATTCTGGAAGCAAATTAGATCTGAACATGAAATTATGCAAGGCTCTGAAGTATCATAAGCATCTCTTAGAAGATTCTGAGCGCTGTCTACAGAAGGATCTGAAGCAGTAGCTACAGAAGAATCTGAAGCAGAAGCCAGAAGCATCTGAAGCACTGAAGCATTTTGTATGAAGAGTTTCAAGCATAATTATTTTGGAAGACTCTGATAAGTACTACGCTGCCAGTACTGAAGATCTGATCCCAAACTATGCTCTGAACAACTACACGTTGTTAGCACACATGCTGCAAAGACTCTGATTTAGTAAACTCTAATGTACATTGTAACACCCCGTTCCCAAAATAAAATAAAACAATTAAATAAAACACATATCAAAGTTTCTCTCCCAAACGGGATGCCACAATACACATCAAAATTTCCACGAATATTTATCCAAATAATTTAACTGAATTTTTCAATAAAATTGCAGCGGAAAAAGATATGGTCTGTCATAACACAAATATCATATATATACATCATCCATATCCATCATCATCATCATCATCATATATACAATAACGACCATCTGCCCCAAAATACATAACATCATCACTGATCAACATCAAACATCTCACAAAATATCAGATACGCCACGGGGGCACACATATAAAAAATACACAATAAATACACCCAAAAACATCCCGGTGTTACGTATTAGAGCAGTCCTACGGAGACACCACAATCCAACTAGCTAAACACCTGGATTGTCTGTACTTCCGAAGAAGCATAGACCACAACAACAACAAAGGGGTGAGAATTACGATTAAATGATAATGGTATAATAATACATGAAATAAAAGGCATAAATCAATAATAATACTATTTCATATACATATCATCCGGACTCACGGTCCCACCATCACCCACAATATACAATCACTCAACAAATGCACTCACACAACTCTTAACATACGGTACCGACTCACAGTCACGATGGGCACCGGGCCATCAACCCTCCACACAGGAGCACATATCAACGATGGGCAACTGGCCATCAACCCTCCACTAAGGGAGCACACCACACTGATGGGCAACTGGCCATCAACCCTCCACAATCGGAGCACCACAACAATACCGATGGACACCTGGCCATCACCCTCTACAACGGGAGCACATCTCCGATGGACACCTGACCATCACCCTCCACTACGGGAGCACCTCATCAACATCGATGGACACATGGCCATCACCCTCCTCACCGGGAGCACAACACATTAACATCGATGGACACATGGCCCTCACCCTCCTCTACGGAAGCACACCAACAATACCGATGGTCACTGGGCCATCACCCTCCTCACAGGGAGCACAACAATAATACCGATGGTCACTGGGCCATCACCCTCCTCACAGGGAGCACAACAATAATACCGATGGTCACTGGGCCATCACCCTCCTCACATGGAGCACAACAATAATACCGATGGTCACTAGGCCATCACCCTCCTCACAGGGAGCACAACAATAATATCGATGGTCACTGGGCCATCACCCTCCTCACAGGGAGCACAACAATAATACTGATGGTCACTGGGCCATCACCCTCCTCTACGGGAGCACACAACCATATTCACACACACAACATACATCTAGCACACCAAATACAAACCGATCCTATTGATCTACCCCTCACACACAATATATATATATATATATATATATATATATATATATATATATATATATATATATATATATACGACGCACAAGGCGTACCGATCCCACGGATTCATTCACATCACAAAGTACATACATAACAAGCACACACAGTGTGTCGATCCCACAGATCCATTCACATCACAAAGTACATACATAACAAGTACACACTGTCGCTACTGCGAAAATCGGCGCCGACTGACAGAAGAGTCGCCACCGTGCGTTATTTATCCCACGGAAGGGAAAGGAAACGCTCAGAGTAAACCTCGCACAACATGGGAAAGGTATGGTCGTCGCAACCAAAATCTGGATTCGGGAGTCGGTTACGCAAGGGGAAGGTATTAGCACCCCTCACGTCCGTCGTACTCGACGGGATCCACGCTTGTTTTCGGGTATGGATTGTTATTCTATCTAAACTATAGGTCAAGGGTTAAAAAGAAAATAAAATGAAAATAAAAATGACTCGGCAAAGTATCGCACTTTATGCCTACGTATTCCCGCCTGGAACGAGAAATCAGAGTCAACGTAGTTCGCCTACCTACGGGAAAGGAGGGGAAGGTTGCCCGCTAGGATATCGCATCCTATGCCTACGTACTTTCATACAACATGAAAGATCAGAGCAAACGTAGTTCAGGCCACGTACGACACAAGTCTGTTTGTTGTTTTTTATGAAAAATCTCACCTTAAACAAGGGTTTTCTTATTGCAAAAGGTTGATGTCTGTTCAAATCTTTTGACGGAAGAAATGAATTAATCTCTGTTATAACCTTTATTAATGTTTTTCTGTTGTTTTGAAGGAAGAAGAGATGACACTCTACAAATCCTAGGGTTAAAAGGGAATAAAATCTACCCTAATGTTATCATGCATGGTTTAACTCCTAATGTCTATCACATCCTCCCTTGAACAAGGAAGAATGGAAGTCCTACGGGAAAGGAAACGAAAGGAAGAAACGGAAATACAAGTAATAACCGCATATAAGTGAACATGAATATAGCAATGGTAAATGCAATGCAAAGGAGGGAGGAATGTTCATCTCAACCTCAAGCCCATTCATGGATGGAATAAGAAAATATCAAGTGATCATATGCAAAGAATCGAGTGAAAACTCCGAATGAAACGCGTAATCCACTATTTGGAATCGCAACGTGCTATCATGCAAACAAGTCGATAATCGGGCAAGCTACACATACAAATAACAGCCACCTAAGGGGTCTTCAAATACCTCTAGCCTATCTATAATAAGAAATATAAACCACGGCATTCACCACGCAAACACAAATCGGCCGTTGGAGCCTTAACAAAAATAAAGTCCGTTCGGAAGTCCAAATTACAAGTTCGAATACAAAATATGAGAAAAATAGCAAAAGGTGCTAAAAAATTCAAATAAAAATCTCCAATGCCCTACATCAAGCCACAAACCAGGGGTGAGAGATACCACAAAAATATCCAAAGATAAATGGTCAAACAAGATGAAAACATTGCAAGATATCTCATGTATACCAAAGGAAAGATTAAAGTGGAGCATGTTAAAGAAAGCATCCAAAACCAAATAAAATGGTACAATAAAATTCCCACAAAAATATATCACAATACCTCAACGTGTGTATGAGATCCCTGCAAAAGGATTGACATTTAAATTGTGTTTTGATAGGTCAAAGAAATTCAACAAAATGATAGCACCAGCATTGGCCTTTTTATGACGACCCAAATGTAAAAAATCCAAAGAAAATGTCAAAAAATGGTAAAATTATAATTCCAGTTTTATTAAATCCTAGACATCTTAAAGATTCAGCACAAAAAAATGGGGATCAAAAAGACTAATTTTCCTATTTTTTATGATTATTTGAAGTCAGCATATAAAACAGAAAATATAAAAGAAAGTACATGAAAGCATGTTTCTTCTCCAAATTGAATATTTTTTCAGCACATGAATAGTAACCCGCAGCACTATTCACATGGATTTTTGGCCACTTTGAAGCACCATAACTCCATCAATAATTATCCGTTTCGCACAAAATTTTAGTCAAACTTGAAGGAAAAAATTCAAGGAATCCAAATATGGTCTTATATTTTCTTGAAACTCTCTCTAACTCCCAAAATGTGGCACCTCAAGAAAAACTCAAGAACCAAAAATTGTCATAAAAACCATCTTTTTTGTACTAGAATCCATGTAGGAGATGAGAGCAATGTGGTGCAACAACAATAATGCAAGAAAGACTCATAAATCATGAGTTATGTCGAATTCTTTATACCTCGGAAAAATGAATTATGAAGCTTTAATGGAGCACGAATTTCTTTGGAAAAAAGTGTAGAAACTTTTTCATGTTGATACAACCATAGAATTGCACTAAAATCTTCTCAAAAATTGATGGAAAAATCCTATGTAGTATATTGAATTAATTGGTAATGAGAAAGGATCAAAAAATGGAGAGAAAAAGGATTGAAAAAAATGGAAATTCAAACATGTGAAAGTGTGGAAAAAAATGGAAAAATGATGGAAAAAATTCAATATGATTTGCAAATGGATTCAACATCAACTATCACCAACCTTTACTCCTAATGATCTCAACCCAATATATAGATGATGATTAACAAACTTAGAGGTTTCTAGAATAATCTTGGAGGATTTTAGAAAGTTGTGGAAATTTCATGAACTTCTCATGCCATGATACTTTGAATATCTCTTATCTCATGCTTGCACCTTTCCAAACTTATGTCAAAATCTCCTTACATGAGATATGGGAAGTGTATGTAAGCTCCTTGCCTTGAAAATTCATCTTGTGCCAAGTTTTCTATACTTGCCTTATTATGCAAGTAACAAAAATACAAAGCAAGTCCAATTTTTAAACCCTAACTCAAAAAAGTGACTGAACCAATGTCTTTAAAATGATGTTGGGAATCAATTTGGTATATTGGATGACCCATATTGGACTTGTAGATCTCTCAAACCATTTTCCAACTTGAACTTTTTCAAGTTATATGCCTTTTTTAAGTCATTTTTCACCAACTTTTATCAAGTCTTGTTCCATGCATTTCAAAACTTTCATGACTTCTTTTCTTAACTTAAAATGGCATTTTGAGCAACTTTGATGTTGGGAAGTTTTTCATTTGAAGCTCCCTTGTATGAGTTTTAGGTATAGGCTAAGAATGACCTGTAATCACCAGATGACCAAAATACCCTTTGCTTGCCAAGACCATAAGTAGAGTTCCACAAATCATATGAAGGCATACCATACCATTCTAGAAAGATAAGACAATGAGGAACAATTCTTATGTTGACCAGAAATTCATTTGAAATCTCCTTGAGGGGTAAAAGTTGCTTGGAAGTTTAGTAACTTTCATAGACAAATTTCAATGTCCTTAGATGACCTGTAACTTGCAAGAACCATAACTTGAGTTCTATAAATTGCCTTGATGTCTTCCACCACTCAAATTAAAGGTCTTGAGATCCTATACAAGTTTCATGTTGGCCAAGGATCCATTTGAGACTTGCATTTTGAATTATCTTGCTGGGAAGTTTGCCCTAAATCAGGGGATTTTACACAGAAATCCTAACTTAAAAACCTCTCTTCTCCTTGATTTCTCTTGAATTCTTCTTGGAATATCACCATATCCTTCTCTACATGTCAAATGATGAACCCCACATATCTCCAATAGACCTTAATGCCTTTCAATCAGTCAATTGACCTAGAGTTGACCTAGAGTTGACCCAGATGGAACCCTAGTTGACTGTCTTCAACTGCAATACTTATGATCACACCAAGGACTTGCCTCCTTCTTCAAATGACTTTCTAAGTCTCCCATGATGCCCAGATAATATCCATGCTCAGCCCACAGCTCACAATTTCTTTGCTGATCCTCAGATACCCTCAGATAGGAGATGGATGCACTTGCTTGATCCATTGACTTGATAGCTTTCAAATTCTTTCTGATGACTTGAATGGGATTGAATTAGAATAATAACCTCTTGATAGGCTCATAGAGATGAGAATAATGCTTGGTCCCTGATGGCTGACTTGCTATGCTATGCTATGCAGATGATTATGCTATGTACATGACTCTATATGCAAATGCTAATGATATTGAAACATAAACCAATTAGAAAAGGTTGAGCAAATTTTAGGGTGCAACACACACAATGCGTCGATCCCACAAATCCATTCGCCACACAACTTATCACCTACAATGCACACAAGGCATGTCGGTCCTACTGACCCAATCATTACAACAACACATAAACACGACACATATAAAGCATATTGATCCTACGGATCCTCTCATCACAACATATCACCACAACGCACTCAAGGCGCACCGATCCTACTGATCCACATATCTCATGCAACACATCAATACCACGCGCACACACATGGTGCACACATCTCATGTACACATCCACATGGGTTCATACTTAACGCATAACCTACCGATTATGCCACTTGCGATAGACGTCGGCCAAACAGCCCTACAACTACCAACATACGCTCGCATCAGCTCTCCAACAAGCCTCTCGTCACACATGACCAACGAGGGTCCAAGTCCACAGCGGAACAACACAAAAACAGCAGCAGGATCACAAACTGCTGTCGGGCTCGCTGGCACATTCGCCCGGCGAAGCCCCGCAGCGAACACTCGCTGCCATTCGCCTGGCGAAACCTCTGGCGAAGCCGGACAGAAGCTTCTTCCAGCACTCACTGGCTAGTTTGCCCGACGAAGCCTGGCGAAGGCTCGCCCCTCATTCGCCCAGCGAAAGCCTGCGTACACTGAAAAATTCTGCGCATCAGAATCATCATCCACTCCCGATTCCGCCCGATTAAATCAGAACTTACAACTACCAACATACTACAACTGAGCTACGGGTCTATTCCCGATTCTATCCACTAAAACGTATCATCTGCTCAAGTTACCGACTTCCGGCATAACTTCGAAACTACTCAAAAACCCCAAATTCATTCAACCCAATATTCCCAGCACATGCAAACGAATTAATCATCAAACAAATCCACATTCACATCAGTAACAACATGCAATCGACATCAAACATCAAGAAATCTATGGGGATTAGGGATTTCCCCCTTTCTACCGATTAATCATGCATTTACCAAATTTAATCGATTATCCCCCCCCCCCCTTACCTCAAATCAAGCTTTGATGATGAACAAGCTCCTCAATCCACATGAAATCCGCTTGCTAAGTTGTTGTTCTTAATCGTGTAACTCTCCTCTTGCTCACCCGTGTTCTTCACCGTACGTGTTCTCCTCTTCTTTCCAATTGCCAATAATGCCCTCAATTCCAATAATTCCCTTATTAATCCAAATAACTCATTTTAATAATAATTCCTCAAAATAATTTTATTCCAAAAATCCAATTAATAACATTTTTCTCATTTATATTAATATTAGCAATAATAATGATAATAATTAATAATAATTTTTACATTACTATCAATTATCACATTTTATCACAATTTATTAATATTATTAGTTCTTGACCTTCCACGATAATTCTCAAAATACAACCGCGAATCAAATAATCACAGAAACCAAAAATAATTAAAATGGGTGTTACAACTCTCCCCCACTTTAATTATTTTCGTCCTCGAAAATACCTGAGGGAAACAGCTCTGGATACGCTTCCGCATCCTGCTTTCTAATTCCCAGGTCACACTGCCACCTGCAGCACCTCCCCAAGCCACTCTCACCAACGGTATCTCTTTTCCTCTGAGTCGCTTCATCTTGTGATCCTCGATCCTCAACGACAACGTCTCCACAGTTAGATTCTCTCTAACTTGGAGTTCATCCCTCTAAATCACGTGAGACGGATCGTGCACATACTTCCGAAGTTGCGACACATGAAACACGTCATGCAAGTTCGAAAGCTCTGACGACAACGCCACCCTATAAGCCACCGCACCAATTCTCTGCAAAATCTGATACGGTCCGATAAACTTCGGATCCAACTTCTTGGACTTCAAAGCACGTCCAACACCCGTCACTGGGTTAACCCTCAAGAATACATGGTCACCCTCACTGATTTCCAACTCTTTCCTGCGGTTATCAAAATAACTCTTTTGCCGATCCTGAGATGCTTTCATCTTTTCACGGATCATCTGCATTGTCTCAGTAGTTTGCTGTACCAACTCTGATCCCAACACAACACGCTCACCCGACTCATACCAACACAAAGGAGTCCTGCACCGCCTGCCATAAAGAGCCTCAAACGGTGTCATCCCGATACTGGAATGGTAACTGTTGTTGTACGTGAACTCTACCAAAGGCAAATGAGTATCCCACGTACCACCTTTATCCAACACACAAGCTCGCAACAAATCTTCCAAAGTCTGAATAGTCCGCTCCGACTGCCCATCCGTCTGCGGATGATAAGCCGAACTCAGTTTCAACTCAGTACCCAAAGCCTCTTGTAAACTCTTCCAAAACACAGAAGTGAACCTCAGATCTCTATCCGACACAATGCTCAACGGTATACTGTGCAGCTTCACAATTACCCGAATATAAATCTCTGCCAGCTTCTCTAACGGAAAGCTAATACTGGTCGGTACAAAGTGTGCAGACTTTGTAAGTCGATCTACAATCACCCAAATGACATCAAATCCTCTCGTCGTATTCGGCAAACCTGTAACAAAGTCCATAGCAATACAATCCCACTTCCAAACCGGAATCTTTAACGGTTGCATCATCCCAGAAGGTCTTTGATGTTCCACCTTCGACTTCTGACAAACCAAACAAGCATAGACATATCGAGCAATATCCTTTTTCATGCCCGACCACCAAAATAACTTTTTCAAGTCCTGATACATCTTCGTAGCTCCTGGATGAACACTCAGGCTACTACGATGTCCTTCGTCCAAAATTGACTTCTTCAACTCATCGTTATCCGGCACACAAATTTTGTCCCAAAACCTCAACACACCCGCATTATCCAACCTGAAATCACTACCGGAGTCACTTCCGGCTTCTCGCATCAAATCCATAAGTTTCACATCCAACTTCTGATGTTCTCTAATCACGTCCAAGAAATCATTCTTCACTTGCAATTTACCCAACGTCACACCATCCGATGTAAACTCACAAACCATGCTCAAATCTCGAAACTGCTCAATAAGCTCCATCTTTTTTACCATCAATGCCGACATATGAATTGTCTTTCTGCTCAACGCATCCGCAACCACATTTGCTTTCCCGGGGTGATAACTCAAAATAAAATCATAATCCTTCAAGAATTCCAACCATCTCCTCTGCCGCATATTCAACTCCTTCTGATCAAACAAATATTTCAAACTCTTGTGATCACTGAATACCTCAAACCTCGAACCATATAAATAATGTCTCCAGATCTTAAACACAAAAACCACCGCAGCCAATTCAAGTTCATGAGTAGGATAGTTCCGCTCATGCACCCTCAATTGCCGCAAAGCATAGGCTACCACTTTTCCATCCTGCATAAGAACTCCGCCCAATCCCATTTTGGACGCATCACAATATACCACAAAAGGCTCACTCGGATTCGGTAACACCAACACCGACGCTGAAGTCAATCTCTTTTTCAGTTCCTCAAAACTCTCTTCACAAGCCGCATCCCATACAAACACTTGATCTTTCCTTGTCAACTGAGTCAACGGCAAAGCCAATCTAGAAAAGCCTTCAATAAATCTTCGGTAATACCCTGCTAAGCCCAAAAAGCTTCTAACCTTTGTTACCATCTGATGGGCTAGAGACGTGTCTACTTATGCGTCTAGCGGTATCTTACTGCAAGTGCACAGCCTATCGAAGTAATATTTAAGATTATCGATCCACAGGGATTCTATCGTTACGTAGTGCTAGATGAACTTCTAGTTTAGCTAAGGCGAATAGTTGTCATGATTGTTGTTGGTTTTCTAAGACTATTGAAGGCGGAATTAAATCTAAGTTTTTAATAAAATAATACTAAGACGGTCGGTATGTAATTATACTAACTTATGTGGGTCAATCTAACCTAGGCTTATAAAGATGTTCACTTAATCTATTCGGTAGAGATTACTAGTTTGAATACCCTCAACTCACACTCTCGTGGTCTTGAATCAGATCTTATCCCTAAAGCCCTATGCCTGCTCTCGCTAGCCCATAAGTGTTTAGAGGTAATTTTTGGAAACTAAATAATTCTAATTTATCTTAAAGCGCTCTCGCTGTATTTAATTTAAATGCCTAACTTTAGCTATCTGGTTAAAATCTCACACTCTCGTGGTCTTGACCCAACCTAATACCCTTTTCTTACTCTCGTAACGAAAAGGTCGAATTCAATTAAAAAGCATCAGCCAGAATGTTAAGCGATTAATTATTTTAGCCCATGGTTATATTTTACCGGTTAAGTTGGTTATAACTACATACCGCCCTAAGGTATTTAGCTACTCATCGAGGTTAAATCAGACTCAGAGTTAAATATTGACTTACTAATGGCAGAAAAATAAATAGACATTATAAATAAATTAAATTGCAATAATTGAAAAACCTGATTAACAAATATATGAGTAGACTCCTTCTTCCACAGACCGGAAGGCTTGGAGTAGGCGGAAATAAAAATTAAAACGAATGCTGAAGGCTGGAAACAAATAAAAGTATAACAATTCCCTAATGTTGGAAATTGTTACACGGTTGGTTTGGATACAAATAAAATAAGACAGGAAACAAAATAATGCTGGAAAAATAATTCTGGTGGTAAGGTAATTCGGCAGAGCTTCCGCAGGAAATTTGGATAATGAAGTCTGTCCCTGAGTTCTCCTGAGCTGGTCCTATTTATAGAGCTTCCAATAGGCTGGTCCTTGGTCTTTTGCTTCTTGGGCTTTGCTGAAGTGGTTGAGAAAATGTTGGAAAGTGGCAGCAGAAAATGGGAGAAGTCTTCCTCACGTGCTGCCTTGAGGAGAATTACTAGGAGGAGTGGTCTTCAGTGGTGGCTTGACGTAGTCTGAGTCAAAATCAAGTTATATCCTTGTCACGGGCGTGACAAGGTCTTCACGCTCGTTGTTTGATGATTTCAAGTGTCACGGTTGTGACTACTTCCTCACGGTCGTGATGGCCCAAAGTAAGGTGTCACGGTCGTGACACCCTTGTAACGACCGTGGCCGTAACAAATTATGCAGAGTTTATGCAGGCTTCTGTCTTGCTTCATTTCTTGTGGTTTCTTTGTTCTTTTCTTCTTAATTCATGATTCGGCCTCACGTAACGATGTACCTGCAAAATAGTAAGAAAAACTCGAGAAATCGAGCGTTAAAACGGTGAATGCGCGATAAAAGTCAATGAAATCTAGCGATATAACCGATGCGTTTTCTCGTCATCAAACTTCCCCAAACTTAAACCTTTGCTTGTCCTCAAGCAAATAGTCGGTTGAAAATCGGCGGACAAGATTTTATTCGCGCATACTCATAACAAACCGTCCGGTGGATCGTTTTGTCGGATAGTCCGGTACTTTGATAGAACACTACCGATACACTAATGACATAAGCAACAAGCTATGTCGTCGACTTCCCGTCAAGCGAAACAATCGGCAATCACATTACGATTTCACCTAGAGTTTTTCGATCTTATTTCACCCAGTTTCGTTCTAGCGCAGTCACATTAAGCCCTTTGCCTTCGCACGCACGTAGTGGAGTAGCCGGTTAGCGATTTTGATCATTTTTTAGCACGAGGTCTGGTACACGAGTGTGGTAACCCCTTCATGTTTTATCCGATGCGGAGGTTGTGGGGGATCAAGCCGTAGCACGCCCTACCGAGTTCAGAACCAGTACCTCTGAACCAACCCGAAACGGAGTCCTTCTCATATTTCTCGTTTCTTATCTGCGACTGTGTACTTTGGTGCAATCTCTTTTCATTTTGCATTGAGATACGAAGGATCATTATTGATTAGGCATCAAACGCTTATATTCATCGGCTCCCCACGTGGTTTGTGTTCAGACGGTGCTGACTGCTAGTATAAACTACTGGGGGTTACTTTTGAACTGAAACTAAAGGTGCACTCGCAATGGTGATCGGGATGGAATTTCTTAAGCAGGGGGTCGAAGATGTCAGGATTGTATTGGTCTTGTTTAATCGTTCCCGGCTTCGTAATTACGAACCATTCGGTGGTAAGTCGGGTAATGCGAGTAATTTAAGGATTTTTCTAGTATGGCTTAATAATCGGGGAAAGCTCGATATTAAAGAAAATAACGCACAGATTTGCTCATTTCATTGATTTGCTAAAAGGGATACAACAGAATTGAAAGTACACTGAAATGAAAAGTACCTCTCCTACACTATATCAGACATTGTCCTCAATGTTGTGATATAATTGCGGTACAAATACAGTACAAGACTAAAAATGAAAAACAACATAAAAGCAAACTACTGCTGCTGGTGATCGCGGGCTCGGCCTCTGGTGCGAGAGCGGCGTCTGGAGGGAGTCGCGTTGGGATCAGAGCCGGTGCCGGAGGTAGCAGTAATGCTGATGCGGAGCGCCTCGAGCTCGCCGAAAAGTTCTCCAAACCGCTCATTAGTGGCCTCCTGGTTGGCAGCAATGGTGCCGAGTAAAGCGTCATACTGTGCCTTCTGCTGACGCTCTAGTGCTGCGTTCATCAGGTTCTGCTGATGAATCGCAAGTAGGACGTCCTCAAGTGTGACGGCGGGAGCAGGGGGCTGTCGGGTGGAAGTCTCGGGGATGTCCTGGACATGCTCAGCTGCATCCATGGTGTCCTGCATCTCGTCCACTGGGGCGTCTGGCTGATCATCATGTACCGGGGCGTGATCCGCAGCAGCTGGTAAGGCAAAGAGCCAGTTGGCTCGGTTTGCTGGGTCGATGCGTGTGCGGGACGGCAGAGTGATGTGGTGGAAAACGGTGCCATTGACAACAGGGTTGTACCTGCCATCCTCTCGCTGCGCGATCAGGTGGGCGGACCGGCAGTAGCTCATGGTCAGGAAATCGGCGGCGAGGTGCGGCAGATCAGCGAGCGCGTCACCAAGCCCTAGCTGAATGGCGAGGGTGGTGACAATGCCGCCAATGAAGAACGGGGATGAGCCTCGGTGCGCAATGGCCTGGATGTGGTAGAGCATAAAGGGGGCAGCGTTGATTGGCTCGTCATGAAGGGCACAGTATAAAAACAGAAGCTCCTTTGAGTTGAGCTTGTGGTTGCTCTCTCTAGCAAAGATGGTGTTGCAGATGACCCGGTGAAAGTAGCGGATAGTCGGGTTGTGGATGTGTGTGGCGTTGAGGCTCTGGAAGGTGGTCGCACGGGTGTTGGTAAGGTCGTGCCACAGTGCAAATGCTTGTTCACTGAAGTTGTCGGGCACGCGACGGTGGGCCTCGGTGCCGTGCTCGAAACCTAACAGCTCGGCAATCCTGGTTTGTGTGAGGTTGAACTCCCGGCCAAGCAGTCTGAATGTTACGATGCCGGTAAGCTGACTCTGAGAACCGGGAGAGGTGATGTAGCTGTAGGAGCTGAGGAACTCCAGCGTCAGAAGTTCGAAAGTAGGCTGTGGCTGACGACAGAGGTCCCACAGGCCGACCTTCTGCAGTAGGCTTTGAACGCTGGACAGCATACCGAGTTCTTGCAGACAGTCAGTGGCAATGTACCGGGTGGGTTGCAGACCGCGGTTCTGGAAGCGGACGAAACGGTCTTGCTGGGTTACTCCGGCTTCTCCTTCTCTGAAAATGATGGAATCCATAACATGCAAGGGTGAAGAGTGAGGGTGGAAGGATTTTGTGAGGTTTTGGGAGAAGAGTGGTAGAATGAGGGAGATTGATGTTCGGGTTAAATACGGGACAGTTGAAATGAATTGGTTGATGGTAATGGTGGATTAATGGGGTAGTGGAGAGGTTATGGCGGTTTTGGAATGAGTGGGTAATGTTTTGGGTAGGTTATGGATGGAGAAGAAGAGTGGACACGATGAGAAACAGTTCTGTTTCTCACGATCTCTGTAATAGAGGTCGTCACGGTCGTGACATAGGTGTGACGGTCGTGACACGCTAAATGAGCACGTCACGATCGTAAGTGGGGCGTGACGACCGTGAGGCTGTGTTGTGCTGAATAATTCCCAGAAAAGCACATTGTCTCACGTTATTTATAAATTAATAATAATTTATTTTATTTAGTAGCACTTATATTAACACACACCATATTATATAGCAATTGCAACACAGTAGTATACGAACCTAAGATAAAATAGTGTAGTCATACAGTATATGGTCACACAGTGTATAGAAAAGAAATAGAAAAATTATATAAGCTGCTAAAATGAAGAATTAATTGAAATAAAAAGTGCATGGCATAAAGAAAAACTGAAATTACATAAACTCAAATTATGTTATGAAATCGTTGCGAAAGATAAATTTAACTGGAAATGAAAATAATGATAAAAAATAATGAGAAAAGAATTAATAAACTAAATCACTGATAGCCGGTTCAAAGGCGTTTCTTCAGGTCTTCGATGGCGGAGTCCAGATGATAGAATTGTTCGCAGGCCATGTCAGTCAATCCCACGATGTCCAATCGCATACTCTTAATGTCTTCTCTGAATAGATTAAGGTCAGTTTGATAGGCATTGAGAGTGTGCATGATGTTCTGCAAGTTGTTAGCGTACTCTCCGTGATTCGCTCCAGGGGTTTCATGAACTTTGTCAGTTGGGTCAATGTCATGGTATCCAGGAGGTGTCTCGGGGTCAGTTTCAACAGCGGTCATTATATCATCTGTTATCCTGTGAGACTGAGGTGTTTCAGGAGTGGCTGGATAATCAGGTGGGTTTAACTCATAAAGCCAATTATCCTTATTATGAACACTTACTTTAGCATGATTGGGCAATGTAAACAGGGTGACTACTTTGTTCCGGATCAGGTACTCAAAAGGTGGGCGTCCTAAATTCCTTATGATTTGTCTGTTGAAGCAGAATTTAAGATTCATCAGGCGTATGGATCCCAGACGGGTGCACCTGTCCAGTTGGTACCTAAGTCCTAAGGCATCAGCAATCATGGTTACAAGACCTCCTACCACTATAGGTAATTCAGGTTCTTCTTGGATGCGGGTGAAGGTTTGCATCATGAAAGGTACGCCATTAACAGACTGTCCAGTATTAAAACATGACATAATAAATAATTCATCCTTAGAGACTCCGGTAATGTTTTCTTCTTTTCCAAAGAAGGTATGGGCGAGGAATTTGTGGAAGTAACGGAGAGCAGGGTTATGGATCTCATCATTGTTCATGTCATTTGGTTCAGGGTGGTAGTTTCCGGTCAGAGTTCCCCAAAAGAAATCTAGCTCCACATCCATCAATTCTACCTGTGTGGTAGTGAAGGCAAAAGGTCCACTAGGGAATCCTAACAGGTCAGCTAGTTCTTTATGGTTAAAGTCGTATTCTATTCCAAATAGGCGGAAACTAATGAATCCTTTTCTAGACCTAAAACCGCGCTCAGGTAGGTAAAGTAGGGAACTAAGGAACTCAAGGGTGAGCTCACGGTAAGTCGCAACTTGTGTTGGATCATTGCATTCTCCCATCCGAGTCGGTTGAACAAGTACATGACACTATCATGTATACCTAAGGTTTCCATAGTCCTATCATTTGGGTACAGGGTCAAATCCATTTGCCTCTGTGATAACTCTTCGAACTTCATTCTTTGGTTCCTACCTCTAAATTT
Organism: Lathyrus sativus; assembly: GCA_963859935.3. Taxonomy (NCBI): domain Eukaryota; kingdom Viridiplantae; phylum Streptophyta; class Magnoliopsida; order Fabales; family Fabaceae; genus Lathyrus; species Lathyrus sativus. The sequence continues at coordinate 617,542,991 of OZ012739.1, read as the reverse complement.
GGTTTCCATATAGTTAATTGGTTGGTTAGCCATGGTCAGTGAAAATGCGGTGGAAACAAATCAGTGGAAAAGACTTTAGAAAATCTGTAAAAAGTGATTTAGGATAAAAATAAGAAAATGAAATGCTAAAATGTAATGGCGATAATAGTACTGTAGAATAAAACTAACAAAACAATTTAAATAGATAGTAATAACGATAATTAAAAATGCTCAAAAAGAAAAGAATAGTTTAAAATAGGTAAATAAGTGAATGGGTTGCCTCCCACTAAGCGCTGTTTTTATTGTCAAAAGCCTGACGTAACGCTGAGGTTTAGACTAATCAGGGGAATTAGCGGACAATTTCAAAAGTTTTAGATCATTCGTATAGTCTCTATTTTCAACTTTATGATAATGTTTTAGGCGCTGTCCGTTTACTATGAATGGTTCATTGTTCCTACCCTTGATTTCTATTGCTCCACTTGGGAATACTTTAGTTATATCAAAGGGTCCTGACCATCTAGACTTTAATTTTCCAGGAAAGAGCCTAAGTCTTGAATTAAAGAGGAGTACAACGTCTCCCACACTGAATTCTTTCTTAGATAGGCGTTTATCATGCCATCGCTTGGTTCTTTCCTTATATAGCTTAGCATTTTCATATGCATCTAACCTTAATTCTTCTAATTCGTTAATGTCTAGGATTCGCTTTTCTCCTGCAGCGTTATAGTTCATATTGAGAGTTCTGATCGCCCAATAAGCCTTGTGTTCTAGTTCTACTGGGAGGTGACAAGATTTTCCATAAACTAGTTTGAAAGGTGTAGTACCTATGGGAGTCTTGTAAGCGGTCCTATAAGCCCATAGAGCTTCATTAAGTTTAGATGACCAATCTTTCCGAGATATGGCGACAGTCTTTTCTAAGATTTGTTTAATCTCTCTGTTTGAGACTTCGACCTGTCCACTTGTTTGTGGGTGATATGGTGTAGCCACACGGTGTCTCACTCCATACTTAGATAGTAATTTGTCAAAGATTTTTGAAATGAAGTGTGAGCCACCGTCACTTATGACGAGTCGAGGTACACCAAATCTGGGAAAGATTATGTTTTTGAAAAGCTTTATTACTACTCGTGCATCGTTTGTAGGAGAAGCTATGGCTTCAATCCATTTCGAGACATAATCAACAGCTACGAGTATGTAATTATTACCGAAAGATGATGGGAATGGTCCCATGAAATCTATTCCCCAGACGTCGAAGATTTCTACTTCCAAAATTCCCTTTTGGGGCATTTCATCTCTTCTTGAAATATTGCCGGTGCGTTGACACCGATCTCAACTTATAACAACGATGTGGACATCCTTCCATAGATTAGGCCAGTATAAGCCGGCTTGCAAGATTTTTGCACAAGTCTTGGAAGTGCTCGCATGTCCACCATAAGGAGATGAATGACATTGGGCAATGACATCTTCTATTTCTTCTTCGGGAATACATCGGCGAAAGATTCCATCTGGTCCTCTTTTGAACAATAATGGTTCATCCCAGTAGTACTGTTTTAGGTTATGAAAGAACTTCTTTTTCTGCTGATAGGTTAGATCGGGTGGAAGAGCTCCTGCGGCTAGGTAGTTGACAATGTCAGCGTACCATGGCAGTCCTACAGTTGTCTGTATTGTTTCCATGGGTTCTGGTTCATCTATATCTAACTGCGCTAGGTCGCTTCCTATTTGTGCTATCAGCTGTTCATACGGAAAATCATCGTTAATCGGCACTTGTTCGGGTTTAATACCTTCTATTCTAGATAAATGGTCTGCTACGACGTTTTCAGTACCTTTTTTATCTTTTATTTCCAGATCAAACTCTTGTAAGAGTAAGATCCATCTTAGGAGTCTTGGCTTAGCATCCTTCTTAGTTAATAGATATCGGATAGCAGCGTGGTCTGTGTAAATGATTATTTTCGCTCCAACTAGGTAAGAGCGGAATTTGTCAAGCGCAAAGACAACTGCTAGCAATTCTTTTTCTGTAGTGGCGTAGTTCATCTGGGCAGAATCCAAGGTTCTACTCGCATAGTAAATCGCATGGAGTTTCTTTTCTTTTCTCTGACCCAGGACTGCGCCCACAGCATAGTCACTCGCATCGCACATGATTTCAAAAGGTAATCTCCAGTCAGGGGGTTGCATGATTGGTGCGGTAATGAGGGCTGTTTTTAGAGTTTCGAATGCTTTAAGACAATCTTCATTGAATATGAACTCAGCGTCTTTCATTAATAAACCAGTAAGAGGTTTAGTAATTTTCGAGAAATCTTTGATGAATCGTCGGTAAAAACCGGCGTGTCCTAAAAAGCTTCGTATTTCTCGAACGGTTTTAGGAGGTTGAAGATCTTTTATTACTTCTATCTTAGCTTTATCGACTTCAATTCCCTTATCTGATATTACATGACCTAATACTATTCCTTCGTTGACCATAAAATGACATTTCTCCCAGTTAAGCACGAGATTTACTTTTACACATCTTTCTAACACCATTTCTAAGTTTGATAGACATCCTTCAAAGCTTTGCCCGCATACAGAGAAGTCGTCCATGAACACTTCCATGATGTTGTCTATAAAATCTGCGAAGATTGACATCATACATCTTTGAAAGGTTGCAGGGGCGTTGCATAATCCAAAGGGCATTCGCCTATAAGCGAATGTTCCATAAGGACATGTGAATGTAGTCTTCTCTTGATCATCAGGATGGATAGGGATTTGGAAAAATCCTGAGTAACCGTCAAGATAACAGAAGTAAGAATGCTTGGCTAATCGTTCTAACATTTGATCTATGAAAGGTAGTGGGAAATGATCTTTTCGAGTGGCTTTGTTTAGTTTACGATAATCTATGCACACTCTATATCCCGTCACTACTCTTTGCGATATCGATTCGCCTTGTGCGTTTTTCACCACGGTGATACCTCCTTTCTTTGGCACTACATGTATTGGACTAACCCATTCACTATCAGAGATTGGATATATTATCCCGGCATCTAATAGTTTCTTGACTTCTTCCTTTACTACAGTGCTAAGGGTTGGGTTAATTCTTCTCTGAGATTCTCTGGAGGTTCTGCAATCTTCTTCAAGCAGAATGCGATGCATGCAAACTGAAGGACATATTCCTTTGAGATCAGATATGTTATATCCTAATGCAGTTGGATATTTCTTCAAAACATCTAAAAGTTTCTTTGTTTCTATGGTTCCTAAACTGGAATTCACTATAACTGGTCTTTTACATTCAACGTCTAAGAATTCGTACCTTAGGTTATTAGGTAAAGTTTTTAATCCTAATGTAGGTTTATCTTTACTTGGCATGGGATCCGGTGTAAGTGCTAAACCTTCGCTTAGACTATCATCCTGATACGGTTTTTGCCAATTATCATCTTCGAGAATTGGAGGGATTTGAATTTTCATTATTTCAGAATAAGTGGTCTCTTCCAGTTCCATTTCTCTTACACATTCGTCAATTACGTCCATTAGATAGCAAGTATCCTCTATAGCTGGTGATTGTAAGAATTGCGTTAAAACAAATTCGACTTTCTCTTCACCTACTTCAAAGGTTAGCTTTCCTCTTTTTACGTCTATTATAGCTCCGACGGTAGCTAAGAATGGTCTTCCTAGTATGATAGGCGTAGTGGAGTCTTCAGAGATGTCCATGATTATAAAATCAGTAGGAATGTAGAATTGTCCTATACGTACTGGGACGTTTTCTAGTATGCCTACAGGATATTTAACAGAGCGATCGGCTAGTTGAACAGACATTTTAGTTGGTCTTAGGTCTCCCATGTCTAGCCTTTTGCAAATCGTTAAGGGCATAACACTGATACTGGCTCCTAAATCGCATAGAGCTTTGTCAATGACGAATTTTCCTATTACACAGGGTATAGAGAAACTTCCTGGATCTTTTAGCTTAGGAGGCATATTATTTTGAATTATGGCGCTACACTCGGCAGTAAGTGTAACTGTTCCGTTATCCTCTATCTTTTTCTTATTGGATAAGATTTCTTTTAAAAACTTGGCATACGAGGGTATTTGGGTAATTGCTTCTGTAAACGGAATAGTAATATTCAACTGTTTCAGAAGTTCGACAAATTTCTTAAATTGACCCGTCGTCTTGGAACTTATTAATCTTTGAGGGTACGGAATTGGTGGTTTATAGGGTGGTGGAGGCACATAAGGTTGTTCTTTCTCCACTACCTCTTGACTTTCATCTTCCTTTTCTTCTGGATCATTCACCACTTCAGTCGGTTTATCCGGTTTTTGGTACATGGCTGGATTGTCAAGTCTTGGATCGGTAGGTCCGTCAAGTTCCTTGCCACTTCTTAATATTACAGCGTTAGCATGTCCTTTCGGATTAGGTTGAGGTTGTCCAGGGAATACTCCAGCTGGTGCAGCAGTAGGCGCTTGTTGTTGAGCTACTTGTGAAATCTGAGTTTCAAGCATTTTGTTATGGGTAGCTAATGCATCTACTTTGCTCACTAATTGTTTAATCTGCTCGCTAGTGTGAATGTTTTGGTTTAGGAAGTCCTTGTTTGTCTGAGATTGGCTAGCTATAAAGCTCTCCATCATCAATTCAAGGTTCGATTTTCTAGGGATATTAGGAGCAGTCTTTTGATATCCTGGTGATGTAGCTGGTGCTTGACCTGGTGCGTAATAAGCATTGTTATTCTTATAGGAGAAATTCGGATGATTCTTCCAACCTGGGTTGTATGTGTTTGAGTAAGGGTTTCCTTGAGCATAATTCACTTGATCAGTGGGAGTTCCTGCCAATAGTTGACAATCAGAGACTTCGTGTCCTGGGACTCCACATAACTCACAGTTAGGTGTTACTGCAGCCACGGTGGCTGCAGGTGTTATGGCCAAGTTGTCGATCTTTTGGCTTAGTTGGTCAAACTTCGCATTGACTTGGTCCATACTACTTACTTCGTACATACCTCCCTTTGTTGGTTTCTCAGTTGCGACTCTCTCGCTTCCCCAAAGGTAATGGTTCTGAGTCATACTTTCGATAAGTGCATAGGCATCATTATATTCTTTGTCCATCAATGCACCACCCGCGGCAGCGTCAATTGTCATTCTTGTATTGTACAAGAGTCCATTATAGAAGGTATGGATGACCATCCATTCTACTAATCCATGATGTGGACAAAGCCTAAGTAGATCCTTATAGCGTTCCCAAGCTTCGAATAATGATTCACTTTCTCTTTGCTTAAATCCGTTGATCTGAGCTCTCAGCATAGCTGTCTTGCTAGGTGGAAAATACCTGTTCAAGAAAACTTTCTTAAGTTGTTCCCACGTAGTTACTGAGTTCGAAGGCAGAGATTGAAGTCATGCTCTTGCTCTGTCTCGAAGCGAAAAAGGAAATAAACGTAGTCTAATAGCTTCTTGGGTAACTCCATTGGCCTTTACGGTATCTGCGTATTGCACAAAGATCGAAAGATGAAGATTCGGATCCTCGGTAGGATTTCCGGCGAATTGATTTTGTTGCACGGCTGATATCAATGATGGTTTTAGTTCGAAATCATTTCGGTTGATAGCCGGTGCTGCAATGCTTGAATGCGGTTCACCTTGCGAAGGATTAGCGTAATACTTGAGTGGATGAGTTTGTTCTTCAGCCATCCCTGCGTTTTCTGACTTTACGACTGGTTCAGGCGGATCTAATTGAAGATCTGGAATGTTGGAATTATTTTCGAAATCGAGTATACGTCTTCTTACGTGTAAGAAGCGTTCCGATTCAGGGATTAGAGGTTGCAAGTCTTCGCTTTTGGAGCGAGTACGTGGCATACACTCGGAGATTAGATTAAATTAAATAGTTGATACCTTAGTCTAGACAATGCTACCTAAGTGCACTAGTAACTAAATTAAGGAATCCCCGGCAACGGCGTCAAAAACTTGATGGGCTAGAGACGTGTCTACTTATGCGTCTAGCGGTATCTTACTGCAAGTGCACAGCCTATCGAAGTAATATTTAAGATTATCGATCCACAGGGATTCTATCGTTACGTAGTGCTAGATGAACTTCTAGTTTAGCTAAGGCGAATAGTTGTCACGATTGTTGTTGGTTTTCTAAGACTATTGAAGGCGGAATTAAATCTAAGTTTTTAATAAAATAATACTAAGACGGTCGGTATGTAATTATACTAACTTATGTGGGTCAATCTAACCTAGGCTTATAAAGATGTTCACTTAATCTATTCGGTAGAGATTACTAGTTTGAATACCCTCAACTCACACTCTCGTGGTCTTGAATCAGATCTTATCCCTAAAGCCCTATGCCTGCTCTCGCTAGCCCATAAGTGTTTAGAGGTAATTTTTGGAAACTAAATAATTCTAATTTATCTTAAAGCGCTCTCGCTGTATTTAATTTAAATGCCTAACTTTAGCTATCTGGTTAAAATCTCACACTCTCGTGGTCTTGACCCAACCTAATACCCTTTTCTTACTCTCGTAACGAAAAGGTCGAATTCAATTAAAAAGCATCAGCCAGAATGTTAAGCGATTAATTATTTTAGCCCATGGTTATATTTTACCGGTTAAGTTGGTTATAACTACATACTGCCCTAAGGTATTTAGCTACTCATCGAGGTTAAATCAGACTCAGAGTTAAATATTGACTTACTAATGGCAGAAAAATAAATAGACATTATAAATAAATTAAATTGCAATAATTGAAAAACCTGATTAACAAATATCTGAGTAGACTCGTTCTTCCACAGACCGGAAGGCTTGGAGTAGGCGGAAATAAAAATTAAAACGAATGCTGAAGGCTGGAAACAAATAAAAGTATAACAATTCCCTAATGTTGGAAATTGTTACACGGTTGGTTTGGATACAAATAAAATAAGACAGGAAACAAAATAATGCTGGAAAAATAATTCTGGTGGTAAGGTAATTCGGCAGAGCTTCCGCAGGAAATTTGGATAATGAAGTCTGTCCCTGAGTTCTCCTGAGCTGGTCCTATTTATAGAGCTTCCAATGGGCTGGTCCTTGGTCTTTTGCTTCTTGGGCTTTGCTGAAGTGGTTGAGAAAATGTTGGAAAGTGGCAGCAGAAAATGGGAGAAGTCTTCCTCACGTGCTGCCTTGAGGAGAATTACTAGGAGGAGTGGTCTTCAGTGGTGGCTTGACGTAGTCTGAGTCAAAATCAAGTTATATCCTTGTCACGGGCGTGACAAGGTCTTCACGCTCGTTGTTTGATGATTTCAAGTGTCACGGTCGTGACTACTTCCTCACGGTCGTGATGGCCCAAAGTAAGGTGTCACGGTCGTGACACCCTTGTAACGACCGTGGCCGTAACAAATTATGCAGAGTTTATGCAGGCTTCTGTCTTGCTTCATTTCTTGTGGTTTCTTTGTTCTTTTCTTCTTAATTCATGATTCGGCCTCACGTAACGATGTACCTGCAAAATAGTAAGAAAAACTCGAGAAATCGAGCGTTAAAACGGTGAATGCGCGATAAAAGTCAATGAAATCTAGCGATATAACCGATGCGTTTTCTCGTCATCACCATCTTCGGCGGTTCCCACTGTAACACCGCACTCACCTTAGATGGATCCACAGAAACACCATCACCTGAAATAACATGCCTCAGAAAACTCACTGTCTTCAACCAGAATTCACACTTAGATAACTTAGCAAACAACTTGTTATCCTTCAACACTTGCAAGGCGATCCTCAAATGTTCCGCATGCTCTTCCTCAGACTTAGAATAAATCAGAATGTCATCAATGAACACGACAATAAACTGATCCAAATAAGAATGGAAGATACGGTTCATATATTCCATAAACACACCCGACACATTAGACACTCCGAAAGGCATTACTGCATACTCGTAATGTCCATATCGAGTCCTAAACGCCGTCTTCTGAATATCACCTTCTCTCACTCTTATCTGATGATAACCCGACCTCAAGTCAATCTTACTGAACACACGAGCTCCCACTAACTGATCCATCAAATCATCGATCCTTGGAAGATGATATTTGTTCTTGATCGTCACTTTGTTCAACTGCCGGTAATCAATGCACAAACGCATGCTACCGTCCTTCTTCTTCACTAACAATACTGGAGCTCCCCACAGCGACACACTTGGCCTGCTGGACTGTCTATCTAGCAACTCTCTAATATGAGTCTTCAACTCGGCCAACTCCACTGCTGACATCCTGTACGGCGCTATAGAAATAGGCCTCGTACCAGGAATAAGATCAATGCTAAACTCAACCTCTCTCTTCGGAGGCAACTCTGTAATATCATCCGGGAACACCTCCGGAAACTCATTCACCACAGCTAACTCATCCAACAATGCCTTGTTGTCAACAGACAGTGATGCAAATAAAGCAAACACCTGCACTTCATCTTCCAACAAGGTTCTCAATTCTTTACCAGACAAGGAATCTGCCAACGCTTCCTCTTCAGGAGTAAAAAACAATAACACTTTTCGAAAACAATCGATGTACACTCGGTTGAACTCCAACCAGTTCATACCAAGTATAACATCCAAACCACCAAGTGGCAAACAGATCAAATCCACACCGAAGTCTCGACCAAAGATAGTCAGTGGACACTTCAAACACACAAGTGAAGTAGTCACTGAACCAATCGAGGGAGTTTCAATAGTCATCCGCCGCCCAAGAGTAGTCGGCACCAAACCTAACCTCTTCACAAATCAACAAAAATAAACGAGTGGGTCGCACCCGTATCAATCATAGCAGTTAAAGGAATGTTATTGATAAAACAAGTACCTTTGATTGAACGTTCTCCGTCTTCCGCTTGAGTTCCCACAATTGCAAATACTTTACCCGCCACCTGAGGCGCCTGAGGCCTCCTTGGCTTCTCACAATGAGTACTAATGTGGCCCTTCTCACCATAGTTATAACAAGTATGCATATTAGTCCTACAATCCGCCATCACATGGCCCGACTTCCCACACTTGAAGCACTTTTTCGCATCAGGAAGACAGTCATTGGAACGATGACCCATGCCACCGCACCGGAAACACTTCATACCAGCCAACACCCTACCCTCTCTGGGCTTTCTATCAACAACACCCTTGAACTTGGCCTTACCAGTCGGAACACTGTAAGGAGTACCACCGAACCTTTGTTTACCCTTACAATCACTTGCCGCCTTGTAGTGTGCGATCCTCACACGGTTATCGTTGTCATAGATACGACTCCTACTCACCAACTCAGGATAGCTCCTGATTTTCTGACATGCGATTCCCATCTTGATCTCTGGCGTCAGCCCATTCTCAAATTTCAGACACTTCGAAGTCATAGCTTCCTCAGTATTGTAATGAGGACAATACTGAGTCAGCTCCTCAAACTTAGCCGCATACTCGGCTACCGACATACTGCCCTATTTCAATTCCGAAAATTCCACCTCTTTAGCACTTCTGACATCTTCTGGAAAATACTTCTCCAGAAATCCAGACCGAACCACCTCCCAAGTAATCGGAGTCCCCGAAGCTTCCATCCTCTGATGGCAATTATCCCACCAAGTCTCGGCCTCTCCCTCGAGCATGTGAGTACCGAACCTCACCTTCTGCTCGTCACTGCACCCCATGGTTCTGAAGATTTTCTCTATTGCCTTCAGCCATTTCTGTGCAGCCACCGAATCTAGAATTCCACCTTCAAACTTTGGTGGCTTGTTGCTCTAGAACTGCGTCAGGTCTCTAAACTGAGTCCCCGCAGCCAGATTCTGGTTGGCCACTACTTGTGCCATAGCCTGCATCACCGCAACCAATGTCGCGTCATTCCTCCCAGCCATTCTGCTCAACAACAATCCAGGTTAACAGAAAACAAGCAACTTTATCCTATAGACAGACTCAACACACTACACTGGCCGAACGGACGGACCTGCTCTGATACCAACTTGTAACACCCTGTTCCCAAAATAAAATAAAACAATTAAATAAAACACATATCAGAGTTTCTCTCCCAAACGGGATGCCACAATACACATCAAAATTTCCACGAATATTTATCCAAATAATTTAACTGAATTTTTCAATAAAATTGCAGCGGAAAAAGATATGGTCTGTCATAACACAAATATCATATATATACATCATCCATATCCATCATCATCATCATCATATATACAATAACGACCATCTGCCCCAAAATACATAACATCATCACTGATCAACATCAAACATCTCACAAAATATCAGATACGCCACAGGGGCACACATATCAAAAATACACAATAAATACACCCAAAAACACCCCGGTGTTACGTATCAGAGCAGTCCTACAGAGACACCACAATCCAACTAGCTAAACACCTGGATTGTCTGTACTTCCGAAGAAGCACAGACCACAACAACAACAAAGGGGTGAGAATTACGATTAAATGATAATGGTATAATAGTACATGAAATAAAAGGCAGAAATCAACAATAATACTATTTCATATACATATCATCCGGACTCACGGTCCCACCATCACCCACAATATACAATCACTTAACAAATGCACTCACACAACTCTTAACATACGGTACCGACTCACAGTCACGATGGGCACCGGGCCATCAACCCTCCACACAGGAGCACATATCAACGATGGGCAACTGTCCATCAACCCTCCACTCAGGGAGCACACCACACTGATGGGAAACTGGTCATCAACCCTCCACAACGGGAGCACCACAACAATACCGATGGACACCTGGCCATCACCCTCCACAACGGGAGCACATCTCCGATGGACACCTGGCCATCACCCTCCACTACGGGAGCACCTCATCAACATCGATGGACACATGGCCATCACCCTCCTCACCGGGAGCACAACACATTAACATCGATGGACACATGGCCCTCACCCTCCTCTACAAGAGCACACCAACAATACCGATGGTCACTGGGCCATCACCCTCCTCACAGGGAGCACAACAATAATACCGATGGTCACTAGGCCATCAACCTCCTCACAGGGAGCACAACAATAATACCGATGGTCATTGGGCCATCACCCTCCTCAAAGGGAGCACAACAATAATACCGATGGTCACTGGGCCATCACCCTCCTCACAGGGAGCATAACAATAATACCGATGGTCACTGGGCCATCACCCTCCTCACAAGGAGCACAACAATAATATCGATGGTCACTGGGCCATCACCCTCCTCACAAGGAGCACAACAATAATACTGATGGTCACTGGGCCATCACCCTCCTCTACGGGAGCACACAACTATATTCACACACACAACATACATCTAGCACACCAAGTGCAAACCGATCCTATTAATCCACCCCTCACAATATATATATATATATATATATATATATATATATATATATATATATATACACGACGCACAAGGCGTACTGATCCCACGGATCCATTCACATCACAAATTACATACATGACAAGCACACACAGTGCGTCGATCCTACGAATCCATTTGCCACATAACTTATCACCTACAATGCACACAAGGCATGTCGGTCCTACTGACCCAATCATCACAACAACACATAAACACGACGCATATAAAGCGTATCGATCCTACGGATCCTCTCATCACAACACACTCAAGGCGCACTGATCCTACTGATCCACATATCTCACGCAACACATCAATACCACGCACACACACACGGTGCACACATCTCACGTACACATCCACATGGGTTCATACTTAACGCATAACCTACCGATTATGCCACTTGCGATAGACACCGGCCAAACAGCCCTACAACCACCAACATACGCTCGCATCAGCTCTCCAACAAACCTCTCATCACACATGATCAACGAGGGTCCAAGTCCACAGCGGAACAACACAAAAACAGCAGCAGGATCACAAACTGCTGTCGGGCTCGCTGGCACATTCGCCCGACGAAGCCCCGCAGCGAACACTCGTTGCCATTCGCCTGGCGAAACCTTTGACGAAGCCAGACAGAAGCTTCTGCCAGCACTCGCTGGCTAGTTCGTCTGACGAAGCCTGGAGAAGGCTCTCCCCTCATTCGCCCAGCGAATGCCTGCGTACACAGAAAAATTATGCGCACCAGAATCATCATCCACTCCCGATTCCGCCCGATTAAATCAGAACTCATAACTACCAACATACTACAACTGAGCTACGGGTCTATTCCCAATTCTATCCACTAAAACGCATCATCTGCTCAAGTTACCGACTTCCGGCATAACTCCGAAACTACTAAAAAACCCCAAATTCATTCAACCCAATATTCCCAGCATATGCAAGCGAATTAATCATCAAACAACACCACATTCACATCAGTAACAACATGCAATCGACATCAAACATCAAGAAATCTATGGGGATTAGGGATTTCCCCCTTTCTACCAATTAATCATGCATTTACCAAATTTAACCGATTATCCCCCCCCCCCTTACCTCAAATCAAGCTTTGATGATGAACAAACTCCTCAATCCACACGAAATCCGCTTGCTAAGTTGTTGTTCTTGATCGTGTAGCTCTCCTCTTGCTCATCCGTGTTCTTCACCGTACGTGTTCTCCTCTTCTTTCCAATTGTCAATAATGCCCTCAATTCCAATAATTCCCTTATTAATTCAAATAATTCATTTTAATAATAATTCCTCAAAATAAATTTATTCCAAAAATCTAATTAATAACATTTTTCTCATTTATATTAATATTAGCAATAATAATGATAATAATTAATAATAATTTTTACATTACTATCAATTATCACATTTTATCACAATTTATTAATATTATGAGTTCTTGACCTTCCACGATAATTCTCAAAATACAACCGCGAATCAAATAATCACAGAAACCAAAAATAATTAAAATGAGCGTTACATACATCAGAAGACTCTGACTGCTCAATACTCTGATGGTATTTTGCTGAAACTTGTTGAAGAAGAATTCAAAAGTTATGTACGTTGGAATGGCCAAACGACTCTTTCCTCTTTTATGCTAGACACAAGAACACAGACAAAAAGGATTTTTCTGTGCATTCTACTTCTAGGAAAGATCATGTGATGTGAAGACAAAAAGGTTCAGACCTTTTCAGTACACAGCCTTCAACGTGAGAACTTCATGGACCTCTGTGCATATAAAAGCAAGACTCCTTTACTCTTCTTCAGTTGACGAAATACTTGAAAGAATTCATTACAAGCTCTCATACAACTTATATTCATTAGCTGAAATTATTTCATTGTTCTTCATCTTAAGTGAAAAATCACAGTTGTGATAAAGCTTTATTAGAAGCAATTCAAACACTTGTATTATTCTTACATTTGATTGTAAAAGAACCTTAATAAGATCCAGTTAGGATATAGTTCTTGAGAAGACTTGTTCTTAGTGCTTACTATTGTAATCAGTTGATTTAATAGTGGATTAAGTCCTTGTTTGAGAAAGGCAAATCACTCTTGATAGGGTGGACTGGAGTAGTTGAGTTCAACGAACCAGGATAAAAATCTTTGAGTTTTTATTACTAAGTTTTTCTACATACTTATTCAACCCCCCATTCTAAGTATTTTCTCACCTTCAGGGAGATTACTCTAAATATGGTGTTAATTGCATGATGGATAGAGAGAAATCCTTAATCACCATTAGTTTTTCCCCTATTTTCTTCTATTGTTAAATATTTGATGATATGGATGAAACTATTATGATAACATGATGTGATTGTTGTAATTATCCTAAATTTCGTGTGCCAATTTTTACCGTGGAAATTAAATGTTTGAATTCATAAAAGTGGTGTACTTGTGAGTTGTATAGCAATTGTTAAAGGTGATTATGATATAGAATCAAATCAATGTAATATATGTTAATATGTGCTTAATTGAGTGTTTTAATATTGTATTAATATGCATGATTGAATTTCCTACGTTTGAGATTGATTGGGATCGAAATTAGAGCATCGATAGGGCTTTAATGGTGGAATCACTTTTCTGTTTTTTTTTTTGCAGTTCTGAGTAATTTCACTTAGCGAGGATTAACGTCACATAGCAATCTCTCACTTAGCGATCTATGACAATGTGATATTTTCTATTTTTGGATTTCGCTCAGCAAGTCGAATCTCTCTTAGCGAGCGTAATAACACAAAGTTGTCATTTTTGACTCGAATTGTCGGTATGTCTCTTATTCCACAAACTGTTAGTTGTTTTTTGATCGTGTTTAATGAGATGAATTTATATGATTGAGTGTTATGTGGGTGTTTGTTAGATGTATGCATATATGTTGTGAAATGCAAGTATAATTATGTGAAATGTTGTACACACTTGTTGATGAGTGACAACTATTATTAATGCGTTTAAATGCATTATTATTTACAACTACATTTGGGGTTGTAATCATTGTTATGGTGTTGTCGTTGCACTATTGTATGTCATACATCATATGTTTTCATTATTTTGAAATAGGCGAGTCATGAGTTCAAATAAGAGGATGTGTGACTTATTCGGAGCTCAGATGAGGGGGGCTCGGGGTTCAGATGTTTGGATCAAGTTCGTATGAGAAACCATTGTTGAATTAGCACCACATGCATATAGGTTAGAGGTGTTGTCACATTGCATACAAGTTGGCATATGTGAGTTGATGATTATTGTGTGAATACATTACATGTTACTAATATTGTTGTTCATTAGGTTACCCTTCTTAATCTTTTGCATCGCTAACATATTTGAGCATATTTTCACTCATTTGTTATTTTGCTTGTGTATTGATGTACGATGTGTACAAATACTCAAAAACGGGAGTAATAGCTATTGTAAGTTAGAAGATGGCATTGGAGTTCATCTTCATTTGTTTATCGCTTTTAGTCAGTTAAATGCTCTAATTTGTAACATCGGCAATGTGGCATTTTTGTTAGGTTTTGAGTTAATTTTGAACTACGTGGTTTAAAGTCTAATACTTTATTTACAAAATTTGCTTTTGAAGTTGTTGTGACATAATTTTCCGCTACTTTATGTCAAATGTGTTGATGAGTTTTTGGATGGTTGTCGTAGTGACACCTTAAATTGTCGATTAAATCATTTTATACAAGTTTTGGGGTTTATGGTCTTACAAAACATGTACAAATAATTATGCAATGCTTATCTCCTCCACTTTCATGCATGTGGTATCATTGCTGGATTTAGAGTTATTTTACTGAAATCCTAAAACATCGGACCGAAGTCCTAAAACACTGAACTGAAGTTCTAACACCAGACCCGAAGTCCTAACCTAACTCCGAAATATATGATGCGTGATGATTTAATTAAATGCAAATCTCTATCCAAACCTCCAACACCATAACTAAACATCGTCGGTTAAGGCTAACATTGGTTCTTATGAACCTAAATAAATCAATATTAACACCACTAGTAAGGTTACCACCAATTCTCGTGAACCTAAACAAAATCAACATCAGTTCTTGTCGAACCTCCAAGTATTGGCTGAGTCGCTCTCGTCACACCATTATATAATATCAACTCCAAACTTACATTATATTTTTAAGTGAACTATTATGCTCTTATAAAGACATTGGGCTAAGTCCTAAAAGTCACATAGCCCCTTATCAACGCAGTAACTCATCTCAATGCTAGACTTACACGAGTAATCATTTTTCACATTAGTTGTTCATAGGATACCTTAAAGACAGTTACTACATTCACGATGGTGTATTCACTTATAGGTTGTAATATGATCAAAATACATCAACTACGTCACCTAACATTATAAAATGGATCAGGGATCAGGACACGTCAGAAACGGTTCGAGGAAACTCTTCATAGGCTAAAAAATCGAGGCTAACATGCACTGCCTGTGACAGGTACATGCACCCTCCCCATACAACACCTGTCAGTAACACAACCCGACCATGTTAGGCCCAGATGCCCTCATGCAAAAACTCGTCAGCGACACAGACTGACCGTATCAGGTCCGGGTCCCAAAAATTATTTTTTGACTTTTCACAGAAATTTCACTCATAAACTCATCTTCAACCCAGACCTATCCCAATTAAATTTGAAGTATATTTTATCATTGTCAAACATCCTATACTATTAGACTAACATACATTCCTTCAATTTCTAATATCTCTAATCATCAACATCATGTTAACCACAATTAATTAAAATCCCATATTATCAATCTTACCCCAACATGGCATCAATTTCTCCATGTGTTTTCAACACCATATTTATATATCATAATTGATCGTACCTGATCATAAGAGATTGCTGACTGGCCACGCGTCATCGATCTGAAAGCTGCTCACCGGAGGTAGGGAGGAGGAAGGGGGCGCCGGTGCTTAAGTGAGTAAAGGACCAGAGTGGGAGCAAATACAGAAGTTAGATGTAGAGAATGGAATATCTGACCCTCTAGTGAAAGAGGGTATTTATAGTGAGACCCCAGCACATGGCCAATGGTCACTTGTGTTGGGCTGGATTGTCAGGCCCAACCCAAGTGACTGCTAGGTAGTGAAGATCAGCATGTAGTTTTCGCCCTAGTTCAACTGTCCTGTGATCTCCGGAAGGTGGACTGACCAGCTCTTTCGGAGGTGGGTAGTTGTATGATGACGTGTCCCTGCGGGGGGAGTACATGGAGAACATGGGGGAAGACATGTTGTTCTGCTCGATGGGAAAGACGTCATTCTGACGTATCTAGATTCGTGCCCGACATTGGGGGATTTAGGCCTTGTTGGGCCTTCCCCACATAAAGTTGGGTTGGTCCTGCTCAATGGATGGGTAGGTCTGAGCCCACTCTAGAACAGGAGCCCCTCAAGTCGTAGCTCCGATGTGAATGAGCGATGACTTGATGGTAACCGTGTCGGGGACGAAGAAGGGAGAGGATGAAGCTCGCCGGACTGTCATGTCGAGGACACTAGGAGGCGAGGATCTTGAGCTTGTCGGGCTATCAGGTTGAGGAGGTGGAAGATTGTCAGACTCCCAATTGCCCGTGCTCAAAGGGGGGAACGAAGGGACGTGACCATTCACGGTGGCCACGTGTCTGACACTCGTTGTTCCACTTATGGCGGCTACCATAGGGCACTCGAGTACCTAGGGGCGTTTTTTCCGTTTTACCATTTTCGCTTTCACTCCCTATCATACGTGATATGGATCTCTCGTACACGCACTGTCGTGCAGTATCACCACTGTATCATCCGCCGCATATTCTGTCGTCTATACTATATCCAGTAAGTTTTCTACTTCTTCTCTTCCATTTTTATTAATTTTGGCGTCCTCTGTTGTGGACATGATGAATGTCCCAAGGAGAATGTGGGTTCTCTGGCGAATACGGCGGGATCCCTTTGACCTGGGATGAAGGCCCCGAGGTCACCTGAGGCATTCGGATGAATGTCCCACGTACAAACGACAGGGTATGAATGAATTCCCCGAGGACGTAGAATACGGTTAGATAAATACCCAGGGGACGTAGGATAGGGTTAGATGAACACCCCGGGGACATAAGATAGGGTTAGATTAACGTCCTGGGAAGGAACACTAGGTAGAGATGGACATCGCGGGGACATGAGTTGTCGCCGGATGAATACTCTAGGGACGTCTGTCATTGGCGTGTAGCCGTGTTACCATCGAGGAGGAGTTTGAGTCGTAGTCGTCGTTTTCATCGCCCTTTCACTTGATTTGTGGTGGATGGGTGAATTTGATCCTGAAACGTTGAATTCACCATTTCCTTCTGATTTTCAGGTGAACATGGCCGCGTGGGCAACAAGAATCATGGAAGTTGACATGGAGTTAGAGTCCCCGGTGGCCCCACCTGTCGAGGGTCAGGCCCGAACTGTCGAGGACTGGGTCGCAGAGGAACCTTTAAACACGTCATCCTGTTTTATCGAGAATGACGTCGACGCCTTTGCGACTATCGAGGACCACTACGAGGGCTCTTATGTGAGCTAGCAAGCGTACCGACCACAAGATCATCACCGTATATGCTCGAGCTACGGGGAGATGAGGTTTCCCATGTATGAGTTTTGTTTCTGCGAGGCGGGTCTTCGGCTGCCCTTCACTGGTTTCTAATTGGTTGTCTTCGACTGGTTGAAGCTGGCACCTTCTTATCTTCACCCCAAAGTTATAGCCTTCATTCAAGCATATGAGCTCGTTTGTTGGTATTTGAAGATCGAGGTCACCCTTACCCTGTTCTTTCAACTTTTCCACCTACAGAGGCAGACGATAGATGACCGACAAGGATGGGTGTTGTTGAAGCAGCCATGGAGGCTTTTCTGGGCGTACATGGACTCTGTCAGGGATTTCAAAGAACGATTTTTTAGGGTCCGACCTGTTTCTTTCAAGGCGTGCGCATCGTTGTACCGACACGAAGCCCAGGAGGTGAACACGCAGAGGGAGGAAGTCATGGTGCCGAAGGTTCCCCTGGATTGGTTGGAAGAACACTTTAGGAGGGGCACAGATCAATATATCGTGCGGGCAGGAACTTTAGACGATGAAGACTAGTTGGGTTAACAGAGGCTGGTGTCCTTCATGGCCAGTTTTACCCCGGCCAAGCTCGTGACGCCCGATGGGAACTTTATCCTCGACGGTCGAGGGAACATCCTCCAGCAGGCGGGGCTTATAAATATGAAAGCTCTGCTCGAGTGTTCGTCTGACGAGGATGCTCTGCGTTTTCTAAGTAGCGAGCGGTGTTTTCCCCTTCTCTGTCGTCCTTGGTTATCCTCGTATTTGCTAACCCTTTCTTTTGTTTTGCAAAAAGCATGTCGACTATGCAAGAGCGCGTGAAGAAACTGGCGGCCTCTAGGGTCGCAGCCAAGAGCGGATAGGGAAGGGTCGCCCAGGTGATGCAGCAACATCCTGCCGACCAGGGTGGAAAAGGCTCCTCGTCTTCGCCCTAGGGGAGTCATTCCCCTATGTCCTAAGGGACCCCGAATAGGGTGAAGGTTCATGGTCCTGACACCATTGTCGATCTCATCGAGGGTGGTATTGAGGAGGGGTTCCTTATCCCCATTGTCATCAACATCCTGGCTTCTTTCACGGGGCTAGGTCGCCCGCGGTGTCGGTTTCAGAAGTGAAGGTCGTCCTCGGGGCAAGTCGGGACGTTCGAAGACAAAGACTTACCGAGGATCTGGCTGCGATAATGCGGGTCTTCTCGACCGCTCTGGTTTTATGCGATGAAGGTTGTTCTTCAGTCGAGCTGGCTAAATTACAGGGGGATCTTACCTTTGCTGAGTCGAGGATGACCAAGTTGGCTGTCGAGCTAGATCTGAGCATAGAGGAGATTGTCGCGCAACGCAAGAAGAGAAGCGAGGCCGAGGAGCGACTGAAAGCCGTCGAGGAGGAACGATCGAGGCTACGAGCGTGGATCGAGGAGCTGGCGACTTCCCTTCGTCCCGCCGAGGACGAGACTGGCGAGGAAAGACTCATGCTTTCCCGGGTTGAGTTGCTGGGCAAGATCCGTGAGCTTGAGCAAGACTGTTTTGGGGTTGTCGATGTCGATTTTTCTAGTGTTGTGGAGTAGCTTAGGGTCGTGAATCCTGAGGTTGCTCTGATCACCGAGGGGACAGGGCCCTACCATCAGGTCGTTGATGGAAGGTTGGTCGCGATAGGTGCCGAAGAGGATGACGATAACATGCCTGTTGAAGAGGTCGAGCGAGGTCAACCAGAGATCTAGGTTTTATTTTTTGTGTTCCCGGGCCTGCGTGGTCGTAAGTTTCCTGGCCTACGTGCCCATTTTTTAAAGTTGTTTTTTCGGGCCTGCGTACCCTTTTATTGTAATTTTCGAACAGCTGGGCTAGTGCCCTCGATTGTATAATGACTTCTGTATGCAATGATATTTTCTTTTTGTTAAGTGTGTGCTCGTTTATGTATGGTCCTTTGTATGATTGTTTGTTTGTATGGACCTTTGTATTCTTGTATGTGTATTTTTGCATGTTTGTATGGTAGGAGTAGTAGCTCAACGCTATTTGTTGTGTCTGGTAATATAGGGAACTGGCCGGGTGACCGGGGTTGATACTTGGTCGGTTACGGAGATGGACCGCGGTCGTGGTTCTAGCTCTACGACATGAATGTCCCATCGCGAGCAGGGTGTTCTTCTATCTTAGTACGGCGGCGGTGGCTCTCGATCGAGGGGTCCCCATCAAACAGACCGCCTTGCCCGCACACACAAAAGGGCAGGCGCTTGTTATCGTTGAGTTTTTTGGGAGACGTGTTTGTACCAGGTCGCATCCCGTGATCACGAAGTTGTTCATCGTGGGAAGAGTTTAACTGTATTAACTTTTGAGGTTCTAAGTGTTCCACAATCGAGTTATCCCATCCCCGTGTAGGTTTTCGAGGTAGTAGGCCCCGTGTTCCGTTTTGTCTCGGACACGATAGGGGCCCTCCCAATTCGCGGCGAGCTTTCTCTCGCGCGAGTCTTTCTGGTTTCTTTGTAAGATCAGGTCGTCGACTTGGAAGTCCCGTCTTATGACTTTGCTGTTATAGCGAAGGGCAATTTTCTGCTTTAGTGTGGCTTCACGGAGAGCTGCCCCCGAACAGATCTCTTCGACCAAGTCGAATTCCTCTCGGAGGGCCTCGTCTTTGGCCTCCTTCTCGAGGGGAGATTCGGTCCTTCTGGACGACTCCCTTATTTCTACCGGAATTATTGCTTCGGTTGCGTAAGTGAGTCAGAAAGGGGTCTCTCCGGTGGTCAAGTGGGGCGTCGTTCGGTAAGCCCAGGGCATGTTGTGGAGCTCCTCAACCCATCTCTTTTTGGTGTCACCGAGTCTTCGCTTTAGACCTTGTAGGATAACCCTGTTCGCAGCCTCATCTTGGCCGTTTGTTTGTGGGTGCTCGACTGAGGTAAAGTGATGCTTTGTTTCGAGCTTGGTCATGAAATCTTGGAAGTTTTTGTCAGTGAACTGCATTCCGTTGTCGGTCACGATGGCCAGGGGGACGCTGAACCTGGCAAGGATGTTCCTCTTGTAGAAGCAGAGTATGTTGTGCATCATGATCTTGGCTAGGGCTTCGGATTTGATCCATTTGGTGAAGTAGTCGACACTGACTATCAGGTATTTGTTCTGATAGGAGCATGTGGTAAATGGACTGAGGATGTCCATCCACCACCAGGAAAACGGCCATGGAAAGGAAAGGGTCTTGAGCTCGCTCGGAGGGGCGGGGTGCATGTCCCAGTGTCTTTGGCACCTGTCGCACTTCTTCACATGCTCCTTAGCGTCCTACTGCATTGTTGGCCAGTAATATCCAGCTTGCAGGGCTTTCTGGGCTAGAAACCTTCCCCCCAAGTGCTGAGTGTTAATGCCCTTGTGGATCTCTTGCAGGATGCTAGGCCATGGGCTTTATCAACACATTTAAGGAGAGGGATTGGGAAGTCTCTTCGGTACAATCTTCCCTCGAGCAACACATAGAAGCAAGCTCGACGTTTGAAAGTGTTGGCCTCCTTCGCATCGCCGGGGAGGCGACCAGTGCTAAGGTAGGCGTGTACTACGGTCATCCAACATTCATTGTCCCCAATAGCGTTGACCTTGAGCGTCGTGGTCGCCAGTTCCATGATGGGACAAGCGAGGACCTCCTGGACGACAGATTTGTTCCCGCCTTTCTTTGTACTCGCTAGCTTTAAGAGGACGTCTGCTCGGGTATTCTGCTCTCGAGGAACGTGTTGTACTTTCGCGGAGTCAAAACTCTTCATTCGCTCCCTTATAAGGGCTAAATATTTGGCCAGGATGTCGTTCTTGGCCTGGTACTCGCCTCGGACCTGTGAAGCGACCAACTGGGATCCCATGAAGATTTTTATCTCCTTGGCTCCAAGGTCTTCTGCTAGGCAGAGTTCGGCCAAGAAGGCTTCGTACATGGCCTGATTATTCGTCGTCGGGAAAGTCAAGGTAAGAGAAACTTCTACGACTGTGCCTTCCTCGTTCTCTAGGATAATGCTCGCTCCACTTATGGGCTCCGGGGGTTGGTTCTGCGGTGGGTGTCATCTCAGCAACGGAATCGGCCAGTACTTATGCTTTGAGTGCTTTCTTGCCTTCGTAGACGATGTCGAACTCAGAGAGCTCCAACGACCACTTCAACATGCGCCCCGACATGTCAGGCGTACCAAGCAACTGTTTGATAGGCTGCTCGGTTCTGACTGCAATGGTAGGGGCCAGGAAGTAGTGTCAGAGTCTTCTGGCCGCATTGATGAGGGCTCGGGCAAATTTTTTGATCTGCTGATACCTCACCTCAGGGTCGTGGAGGGCCTTGCTTGTGAAATAGATAAGCTTTTTCCCATCAGGGGTTTCCCATATTAGTACGGTGTTGACGGCGTCGATGGAGACGAATTGGTACAGGTAGAGGGTTTCCCAGACGTCAGCTCTTGTGAGGACCGGTGGCTCCGACATGACGCGTTTAAGGTGTGTTGCACCCTAAAATTTGACCAACCGGGTCCCGTATCTGGCTCGATGTTTCGACGCATTTCGCATTCGCATTTACATACTGCATACAGTGCATTTTTTCAGTTGTTTTGATTTTATCGGGATCACAGCCCTCTCCTCGCATTTCAGGTGTTTTTTACTCAGTTAGATAAGAAGAATCGTATTTTTGGGAAGTCGTGCCCTTCCCAGTGTTTTCAGCTCGTGCTGTTGATTTTGAGGATGTTTCGGTGACCGTTTATTTTTGCCGGTTGTCCCGGTGCGCTCTCGCGGTGTTACTGATCGTTTTGGACTATTTTTGTTCCCTCTGGAATTATTAGGATTTTATTAGATATTATTAGCATTTTCTAGAATTTAAGTAGACTCTTTTAATATTTTTAATAGGTTTTTAGACATTATTTTTTTAATAGATAATATAGAATATAATAGTTTTAGATATATTTTTAATATAGGTTTTAATAGATTTTGTTAATAGATTTTTAATTAGGTTTTTAGAATATTAATTGCTAGAATAAGATTAGGGTATATTTTAGATTTAATCTTTTTTTTAGAGTTTACAGATTTTATTAATTGGGTAGGATTAATTAGATGATGTTAATTAGTTTTATTCTGATTTTAAGTCATTAATTAGGTCATTAATCCATTAGCATTTTAATTCAGTTTGTTTAATCCGTTCATTCCCATTTAATTCAGCATTAAGGTCCATTAATCAATTCATCATTCAGTCCAATTAGTTTTTTTGTTGGGCCAGTTCAGGGTTTGGAGGCCCAGAGTTCAAGTCCAGTATCTGTCAGGTGTCTATAAAAGGTCTGTACCACGTGTAAATCAAGGAGGAGAGGCCACATCATTTTCACAATTCACCAGAATCTGCCACCTCCACCCATACGTGGCTTTCTCCGCTCACCCTCCACACACACGTGTTGCACATGCAACTACCGTTGCCATCCACACTCGCCACTTGTCCCTCGCCTGAGCCTCACCGGTTGCATGGTCGGCGGCCATGCAACCACCGCCCCCAACCTCTTCTGGAAACCCTAACCAACCCCTAACTACCTCCGGCCACCGTCCAAACACCGGAAAACTGAAAAACTCAAGAATCTTCATCGTTTTCGCTTGATCTTCATCACCTCCTCCGATCCAATCTTCATTGCCAATAATAATTTTTCCAGAAATTCGTCTTCTCCGATCGTCCACATCCATATTCATCACCGGTCATCAGGATTCCCAGAAACGTCCATGGATCTTCATCCTTGTTCACAGCAAATTTTTTCCAGGTCTTCATCCAAGCATCATCAATGTGCATCACTGGTTTCCAGAACCTCGAGATTTTACCAGATCTTCGTGTGAGCCTCATCCGATCTCCACCACGAACCTTCATCCTCCGCTATGAGCGATTCACCAAGAGTGTTCACTATCATCTCCAGATTCAGCTTTCAAGATCCTCAGATCTCTCTCGATCTATAGCATGCAGTCTGAAATCTCCATAGCAATCATCATCCGTTCGTTGTTCGTTCTCCAGAAACGCTAACACTCTTCAGATTCCTTCGTTAAGCATCAAGATCTTCGTCCAGATTGTTGAAGTTCATTGTTTCAGAAATCATCACCATCCTTATCATCATGCGAAATCTCCAGAAGTCGTAAATCATCGTTCAAGATCGTCCTCATCTTCGCTCGTCAAATCTTCAAGCATCTCCGATCAAGATCTTTCAAAGTCACTTCAGGAACACGCCTCAGTGGATCTTCTTCGTTTTTATGATCCTCATCAAGATTCTTCAATTTTTTTTAGGTTCTATCTTCGTCAAGAACGAACCTTCCACATTTTCAAGCTTCTTCTGAGATTCTCCATCCGTGGATGAGTTTGCTCCGATGATGTGTTTATCATTGTTCGCTGGTGATTACAAGGTTAAGACTGCTTTGGTTTGTGATGTGAACGACGTGGATGAAGGATTGAATGAGGTTTGTGTGAGTAGAACAGAAGTTTGAGATGAGAGGGAGACGAGAGGGTTTGGAGAAGTGGAAACGACAAAGTGTTTAGAATTGGTGAACAGTAACCGAGGAAATTAGGGTTTGAGTAGTTTGTTATGAATTTTGGACTCAAGAGTGTGGGTGTGGGCTTCTGAGCCCAACAAGGAGTTTTTTTTTCACGTACACCCCCCGTTTCACTTACTGCGCCCCTCCCCGTTTTTTTTCTTATGTTTTTTGTTGGGCTGGGCCCAATTCTGTTTGGTTTTTTGCTGATTGTAACCCCCTGTAATAGACTGTACCCCCTCCATTTTGTATTTTCTTTTATCAGTTTTTCTTTTGTAATATCTTTATTATTTTAGATAAAAAATATATTGAAAAAGAGAAAAAAAAAGAGTGAAAAATATATGAAAAAAAATACATGAAAAGAAATAGTATGAATAAAAGAATATTGGGAGGAAAAAGAATATTGAAAAAAAAGACTTGAGAAAAGAATATTGGAAAAAAGAAGAAAAAAGAATAGAAGAAAAAATAGTCAAAAAAGAGAGTATAAAAATATTAGTTTGTAGATTTAATATTCTCTTTTAGTCAGTTTCTTCATAGGAGTTTATTTTACCTTTTTAGAGGTAGTTTTAGAAGTCCACTTGTTAGGGGACTGTTTTCCATTTGATTTTTCATAGGATAGGGTTTTTAGGAGTTTATTTTTCAGTTCTCAATCATTGTAACCATTTTTCAGAATATTAATAAAACGAGATTTGAGCTGTGGTCCCGAAAGTAGCCGAACTACAGCTGCTCTGATTTCTTGTACCAGACAAGAATATGTAGGCATAGGATGCGATATCCTAGCGAGCACACTAACAACTAACCTTTGTTCTCTCGCTGCTGTGCGATCGAGACTTTCCCGCTGACGACTGATGTTATCCTTTTCTCTTACCCGAGGGCATTTGAGACCAGACTGTAGCTTTAATTCCCATAGGTTCCCGTACCTTTAAAACCAGCTGAATATCTCACTCCTGTGTGAGAACACCCTGCTTAGCCATAGTTAGCCTGAACTACGTAAGCTCTGATCTTCCATGCTGTGTGGAAGTACGTAGGCACAAGACGCGAAGTCTTGGCGAGCCAATTCCCTGTAGTTTCCCGAACTACGTTGACTCTGACTTTCTCTCTTGAGAATACGTAGGCATAGAGTGCGACACTCTATCGAGTCAATTCCCTCCCGTTTAGATTTAGCAGCCGTAGATAGATTGTTTTTGCATCCTTTAGACAACCCAAGCAAGCGTGGATCCCGTCGAGTACGACGGACGTGAGGGGTGCTAATACCTTCCCCTTGCGTAACCGACTCCTGAACCCAGGTTTTGGTTGCGATGACCATACCTTTCCCGTTTTTGCAAGGTTTACTTCGAGCGTTTCCTTTCCCTCCGTTGGGATAAATAACGCACGGTGGCGACTCTTCTGTCAGCCGGCGCCGATTTTCGCAGTAGCGACAGCTGGCGACTCTGTTGGGGATACTCCATCCCCTGGCTGCTAAGGACTGCGATAGTCTCTTATGCATGTGGGATCCAACGTCCCCTAGGAGAGTCAATCCTAGCGCTTGTTTGCTTGTCTTTTGGGTGTTTTTTTTTTCATTGCTATTATCTGTTGCTGTTGTGCTGGAGAGGGTGATACTTTGAGTGATAGCCGGACCTGGGCTGCTTGAGTATGCATTTAGACGTAGTTGTGGAGATTAGTGGACGAACCTGTTTGTTGAGCAGACACAAGTTCCCCACGAAATTCACGCTCAGACGAGGTTCTCTCCGAGGTGCTTCTTTCCGATCCTGAGGATCTGAGGGGAGTCCAGACGTGAGGATTGTCGACTCTGGGGACCGATCAATTGGAAGTCAGCTAAGTGAGGCCTCTTCATGAGATGATGGTGCCACTCCTTCTGGGAATCGTATCGTCGCTTATGAAAGTTTGTGACGCTGATGACCGCATAGGATGCCGTACCTTGTCAGATTAGGTCCATACCTGTGAGTGGGAGGGTTTTTGCAGGAAACTTAACCTCCAGACGACCCGGTTTTTTTGGTTTTTGCTTCAGAGTGATTATCTCCGTCAGCAGTACAACAGTATTCAGAGCGTGCTGTGGGAGCTGTGATCCCGTGTTTGCTGCATTGCATTGCATGCGCATAAGCATCTTTGCATCATATTGCATAGCATTTCTCTAGCTGGCCAGAGCTCTTATCCAACCTTTGTTTTGATTCAGAGGGTGATTCTCGGGGGATTGTTCGAGGCAAGTGTGGATTGTTAGAAGACGACCAAGGGGTTGAAATGGATCAAGCAGAATCAAGCAGTGTCGTCAGTTGAAAGTTGCTGATAGTCATGTCAGGAAACGAATTCCAGATTGCTGATGCCTTGTCAGGCTTTATTATGACGAACAATCCTTTGTATGATTCCACGTCTGACGAAGGCTTTCCGCAAGTGAATAACCTTACTGCAGCTCAACTTGTGCAGACTTCTGTTAGAGGCCAAAATCTGCACCAACAGTTTGTCATCCCAAGTGAACGTTCTTCTTCTGATGCCGCGAATTATCAGAATGTTATTCCTGCTGGTTTGATCTCCCGAAGAGAAGTTCCGATAGTGAGGACTAATAATCCATTAGCTCTCGTGCAAGCTAAGAGGTTGCACGCATTGGAGGAACAAGTCAAAGCCCTGGAAGTTAAGAACGATGTTGGTCTCAATGCTTCAGATATGTGCTTGGTTTCTGACCTAGTGTTACCTCCTAAATTCAGAGCGCCGAAGTTTGAAAAGTATAAAGGAGATAGTTGCCCGAGGCTACATTTGGTGATATTCTGCAGAAAGATGACTTCGTTTGTGCAAAATGACAAGCTGATGATCCATTGCTTTCAGGACAGTTTGGTTGGGGCATCTCTACGTTGGTATATGCAGTTAGAGAAGGATCAGATTCGATCATGGGTGGATTTAGCCAGAGCTTTCCTGAAGCGGTATGATTACAATATGGACATAGCTCTCATTCGCATGGAGTTGCAATCTTTGTCTATGGGGATCAATGAACCTTTCAAAAAGTATGCTCGGAGATGGAGGGATTTTGCTTCCAGAGTGGAACCACCGATCCCTGACCGAGAGTTAGCAGGCATGTTCGTAGACTCCTTGCAAAGCCCGTACTTTGAGAGATTGCTTGGAGTTTCGCTGAACTTCTCCGAATTAGTGGGAGTTGGAGAACGTATTGAGAATGCTATAAAGATTGGAAAAATTCAGGTTGTCTCAAGCGGTCAGGCTAGTGAAACTGAATCTCTTTACGACTATCAGAAGGAAGAAGGAGTTGTGATCAATGCCATCATGCCAGATGTTGGGTATTATAACACGGTGGGAGAACTGACTTTAAACAATGTTGCGGATAGCAAGAGTCGCCACCGACTTTTATTTTATCCATAAGGAAAGGTTATAAAAGAACAGGAAAGACCTTAGAGAATATTTTGGGTCCGGGGGGTAGGTTATGAAAAGGGAAGGTGTTAGCACCCTTTTCATCCATGGTTATCCATGGGCTCTTAGGTACTTAAGCTCACTTTTGAATTGTTTTGGAAGTGTAGTGTGTGAATAGCAAAAAATTTCAGAATAGTTTAATAATAATCCGTGTATGGATGTGAAAAAAACTTGTTTGAAAATTTTGTTGGAAATTTGTTTAAGTGTGAAAAAGTTTTGAAGTGAGCAAGTATCTAGGAGTAGCCTACCCTAATGTTTTAAGGTCTTTCTTATTCTTTATCCTTTCCTTAGTAAGACTATCCCTACTATAATGGAGTAGGTAGTCCTTACTTTGGATGTTAAGGGACATGTGAGGGACAATTGGATTTTTGAAGGCCATTGTGGGGTGTAATAAGCACATATAAGGGACCATCATCATTTTTCGAAAGGGACTCGATTCGTAAAGGCAACCATAAGGGACTTTGATGATTTTTCTATTTGAGGGACTTGCTTTATACACCCCACTTAACCATTATTCGTAGGCAACTTGAGGGATATCCTTAGGAAGTGAGACGGCGATTAAAATCGACTTACGTGTGTGACGTGTTTATTTTAATTATCTTTATTTAAAAGTGATCTAAATTTATTTTAATATTGCATACATGTTGTTACACTCCCTAATTACTAACCATAATAATAATTAAATAATTAAACAACTTTACATCCAAGAAACAATTACAAAATAATAAGCAAAATAATTAAATAGCAAAGATAAATAAAATATAAATAAGCAATAATAAATAATAAAGGGGGTTAGTAAGCAATATTTAACAAAATAATAAGCATGATTAGAATATAAATGGGTTAGTAAATAAGAATAAACAAAATTAATCCAAATATTATAATAATAAGAAATTAACAATTTTTTTAATATAATCAACTAAAAAAACAAATATGAATAAACAATTGTTTTAATTTACAAATTATTAAATTATATTTTAATCATGAAGTTACTACAAAAAATCTAATTATTATAAGCACAATTATTTATAAACTAAAGTTATGTAAAAAAAATGTTTATAAGTATATTTACAAAAATTTGTAAGAATTATGGTAAACATACATATATAATAATTATATTAGAGAATAACATTAAAAAAAAAAATAGGATTAGATTTGTATTAAAAAATATTTTTAGAGTTTTATGAAATTAGGGTTTTTATGAGAAATAAATTTTTAGGGTTTATATAAAAAAAATAGGATTTAGTTATATACAAAAATTTTCTAATTTATACATATTACAATTTAGACATAAAATATAGAAACAAAATTTGTGAAAAAAAAACATATTTTTTTAAAATTAAAGAAAACAGACATATTTTATTATTATTTATTTATTATTGAGAAATATACATAATATATTTAATTTTTAATATTATAATATTTAAATCAAATAAAAGGAAAGAAAAAAAAAGCAGAAACTTACCTGGCTGGGGTTTGAACCCAGGCCAACTTGATTTCCAGGAACAATACATATTATTTTTTTTATAAAATTTGAATTTGAAAACAGGCGCGAACTGGCCTTCTTCTTCCTCCCATTACCTGCGGATTTTGCAACGTTTTCTCCTACGAACATTGTTACGAGTTCTTCCACCCTGCGAAACACAAACTTCATCCAAACGGCAAAATTTCACAAAATTGATTGCACAATTGTATTGCTACTGAGTTTTTCAATCGTCCTATGTTTTTCAAATCCATTTATCATTTGAAAATCGTGAAACCCTAAAGAGGGCCGAAAACCCTAATCATGGTGAATTCTTGTTCCTGCAATGAAAATCCAATTGAACCACCCAGAATCGTTCTAGAGTTCATTCTAAACATCCTACAACAATCAAAAACAGTTTAAACATGATAAATCAATGGATTCGAAAACAAAATATTCAAGGTCAAGATGAACTCGGGTTGAGCAATTGGGTGTGTATATGATGCATATGGATGATGATTTATGATCAGAAGAGTCCAAGGAAGCTTGCTATGTCTTCCAAATACCTTGCAATGCTCTGAATTTGAGAACCCGAATATGACTTTTTGAAAGATTTTTGTGCTTTTGATCTTACCTTTAGGCTGCTGCAAATTCGTGTCTAGGGTTATGTTTGTGCTTAGTATATATGTGTGATGGATTTAGGTCAGAATCATTGATGTGTTGTGTGGATATTTGATCCAAAAAATATTCAAAAAGATCATTGTATAAATTTCAAATATTTGATCATGAGTGCTTGCTATTTTGGGAGAGATCACATGATTTCCTTCTCATTCTAATTCAATCAATGATTATGAATTTCTAGAAACAAAATCTTCACCCAAAAATAGATTTTTATATTTTTTATTTATTTAAAATGATTTTTATGAATTAAATCAATAATAAATAAATAAAAAATAATAATTTGGGAGAGATCACATGATTTCCTTCTCATTCTAATTCAATCAATGATTATGAATTTCTAGAAACAAAATCTTCACCCAAAAATAGATTTTTATATTTTTTATTTATTTAAAATGATTTTTATGAATTAAATCAATAATAAATAAATAAAAAATAATAATTTGGGAGAGATCACATGATTTCCTTCTCATCCTAATTCAATCAATGATTATGAATTTCTAGAAACAAAATCTTCACCCAAAAATAGATTTTTATATTTTTTATTTATTTAAAATGATTTTTATGAATTAAATCAATAATAAATAAATAAAAAATAATAATTTGGGAGAGATCACATGATTTCCTTCTCATTCTAATTCAATCAATGATTATGAATTTCTAGAAACAAAATCTTCACCCAAAAATAGATTTTTATATTTTTTTATTTATTTAAAATGATTTTTATGAATTAAATCAATAATAAATAAATAAAAAATAATAAAAATGATGAATTTTGGTCAATTGGGTCGTGCACCATGTTATGAGATGGATTGGGTCATAAATTAGGCAGCCCATTTGGAAAGAAATACTTCTAAGCCTCCATTTTCAACATAAACCATCACAAAATTGCCCAACTTTGCAAGGGCACATTTCTCTCAATTTTAAAGGTATGACGGTGTTCTTGGACTTTTTGGAAAGCTTGAAGAGTCCTCTAAACAACCCCATTGGTTTCAGGTCCATATCATTTACCAATCTCAAGTTATGCCCTTTTGAAGTTGTTGACTTTTTGTTGACTTTTGAAATGACCTATAATGTCTTAGATCATATCTTTCAAATAAAGCATTTTTGGGCTTAACCTTCAACATAAAAGTTGTAGAGAATTCAATTTCCTTCAAAATGAGCTTTGGATGGAGACTTGGTGATGAAGTATGTGAAAGTTATGCCTGGTCAAAGTTCAGTTGACTTTTACTGAGGAAACCCTAATTTAGAAACTCCTGATTATTGATGATCTGGAATCTCCTTGATGAATCATGATCAACCCTTGATAAAATGATGAATTTTACTTCATATACTTGATGTTGGCAAAAAATCATGAAGTTTGACTTTGGTTTGACCACAGTTGACCTCAGTTTGACTTTTTAACTGCATTGACTGCTTTTGACTTATCTGATCATCTGACTGAGCAAACTTTTGAGAAAAGTCTTGAAACTTGACATGGGGGTTCTTATACACATATAAGATGTTATGAAGCTCACTTGAAGTCTTGGAAGTCCATTTAGCCTGATTAAAGTCAAAACCCTAGTTTTGGATGCACTACTTAGGAGGTGCATTGTCTGAGGGAATTGTCAACTCTTCTGACCAATTGTGAACTTTGTGAACCTTGTGAATATTCATAAGATATCTTGTGATACTCATGGGAGGTATTGTGAAGCTTGTGAACCTTGTGAACCTTCTTAGAACACAAAGTCTTGTATTGTGAGGGCAAATTTTGGGGTGCAACAGCTGCCCCTGTTCAATTTTCTGAAACCTGAGGGGTTAGATTGGTATATTTGCCAGTCGTAACCTGGAAGGTTGAAGGGGATTGAACACAAAAGCCCAAAAATTTGCACTCACCAGTGCACTAGAGTGGTACAGATGGCTAGTTGAATATGATTGAGTGGGCTTAAAGATGCCACTAGGGGAAAGTTCTTCAGTAGTATAATGAGAACTGTCAGGAGTCTGGAGTAATACTGATGTAACAGCATGTCTTCATGAGGATAGAGCAATCAATAATGATAACCCTAAAGCAGTCTTGAAGTGATAGATCTGACCTCAGGAGGATAGAGCAATGAATGGCTCTAAAGCAGTCTTGAAGTAATAATGGCTTCAGGAGGATAGAGCAATCAATAGCTCTAAAGCAGTCTTGAAGTAATAGAATGGCTTCAGTAGGATAGAGCAATCAACAGCTCTAAAGCAGTCTTGAAATAATAATGTGATATGTCTTCAGGAGGATAGAGCAATCAATAGCTCTAAAGCAGTCTTGAAGTAATGATTTCAGGAGGATAGAGCAATGGATAGCTCTAAAGCAGTCTTGAAATAATAATGTAATTTCAGGAGGATAGAGCAATGGATAACTCTAAAACAGTCTTGAAATAATAATGATGGTTTCAGGAGGATAGAGCAATCAGTAGCTCTAAAGCAGTCTTGAAATAATAATGTGATATGTCTTCAGGAGGATAGAGCAATCAATAGCTCTAAAGCAGTCTTGAAGTGATAAATCTGACCTCAGGAGGATAAAGCAATCAATAGCTCTAAAGCAGTCTTGAAATAATAATGTGATATGTCTTCAGGAGGATAGAGCAATCAATAGCTCTAAAGCAGTCTTGAAATAATAATGTGATATGTCTTCAGGAGGATAGAGCAATCAATAGCTCTAAAGCAGTCTTGAAGTAATGATTTCAGGAGGATAGAGCAATGGATAGCTCTAAAGCAGTCTTGAAATAATTAGATGGCTTCAGGAGGATAGAGCAATGAATAGCTCTAAAGCAGTCTTGAAATAGTAATATGACCTCATGAGGATAGAGCAATGAATAGCTCTAAAGCAGTCTTGAAGTAATGGGATGATTTCAGGAAGATAGAGCAATCAGTAGCTCTAAAGCAGTCTTGAAGTCATGAGAGGCTATCAGGGGGATAAAATAACCCTGAGGTTACAATAAAGCAGTCCCAAAGTAATAAGAAGCTCATCAGGAGGATAAAGTAATCCTGAGGTTACAATAAAGCAGTCCCAAAGATCATAAGCTTGTTTGTTGGATAATTAACCTGAAAACAAGGTAGCATTCTGTATAACAACATTAGTTTATGCTTTATGTATGCATGTATGACATGATGCACTTAGGTAATGTACTATAGATATATATGTTATGGTATGATGTAAATGATGTATGTATGATATGACACTGCTGGAAGTGTCTGGATATCCTTGTATAACAACTGCTGGCCAAGGAAAATAAATCCCGATTCGTTGTTGAAGAATATATAACCCTCCGTCTGCTGGGAATAACAAGGTATAGATAACCTCCCGTTGTTGGGGATAACAAGGTATAGATAACCTCCCGTTGTTGGGGATAGTAGGGTATAGATAACCTTCGTTTTCGTTTGATAGTAGGATAAGTATAACATCCCGTCTTCGTTCATCGTGCCCTTATTGGAAAGTAATTTCCCGTATATCCGTATGAGGATAAAAGAGATGGATATAAATTCCAGGGGAGATTAGACTTTGTGAAAATGGATTAGTCCTACTGATGGTTTGTAACTGTCTTGTAAAGATGAACCGGCGAAGCTTCGTTGAAATCCTTCCCTCGTTCGTCCTTAGTAAATACTATTACTGCATTTTCATGCATTTCTGGTAAACATCAATCATATTAAAAGCATACATGCATTTCTGGTAAACATCAATCATATTCAAAGGCATACATACATTCAAACACAACCAATGGACGTTTCGCTTATGTAAATAGGGTAAAAGTAAATCTGGATTCAAAAGATGGAATTTATTTATATCAAAAGTGACCCATACACGGGTAAGTTTGTACAAGGAGACATAAACCCTAGTAAGAGAATTTTGTCATGAAGTTTTACAAAAAGAATCAGCTATGTGGGAAATAATCCTATTGAGTTTCAATTCTACTATTGCCACTCAAGTATCTCATCTTCTTGCTGTTGAGACGGAAACGATTGGATTGAGCTTTATCTGTTTGAGCTTGAGTAAGTAGTACAACTGGTTGCAGTTTCATGAGTGATCCAAAAGAGACATAGTCATACGCTTTAATCCCTAACTTTTGCCTGGATTGCCCTTTCAGGTTTTCAATCCACCGGGATACCCTTTTTTGCCCAAGCCGCCTTTTCAGGTTTTCGACTTGCCGGGTGTACATCTTTTTATATATATATCCCTAATTTTTGCCCAAACCCTTTTGGTTTGCCGGGATGCCCTTATTTTTGCCTAGGCCTGTCAACCTAGCGGGTCTCTTTTTATGCGTAGTATTTTTTAACTATGTCTGCGTTTACAGTTTGTGGGAAGTCTTCACCATCCATTGTAGTCAGTATCATGGCACCTCCTGAGAACACTGTCTTGACTACAAATGGTCCCTCATATGTTGGAGTCCACTTACCCCTAGGATCACCCTGTGGTAATATGATACGCTTGATTACCAAGTCACCAGCCTGATATACCTTTGGCTTAACCTTCTTGTTAAAAGCTTTGATCATCCGTTTCTGGTACATCTGGCCATGACAAACTGCTGCTAACCTTTTCTCATCAATTAAATTTATCTGGTCAAGTCGAGTCTGAATCCACTCATCTTCATCCAAGCCTGCATTCTTCATAATTCTCAAGGAGGGGATCTGAACTTCAATAGGCAGAACTGCTTCCATACCATAGACTAAGGAGAATGGGGTTGCCCCTGTTGAAGTACGTATTGTAGTACGATAACCATGCAGAGCAAATGGTAACATCTCGTGCCAATCCTTGTAAGTAACAGTCATCTTCTGTACAATCTTCTTAATGTTCTTATTAGCAGCTTCAACTGCCCCATTCATCTTTGGACGATACGGAGAAGAGTTGTGATGCTTAATCTTGAACTGCGTACAGAGATCAGTAATCATAGTGTTGTTCAGATTAGAGCCATTGTCAGTGATAATCCTTTCAGGGATACCATACCTACATATGAGATTATTCTTAATGAACCGAGTCACAACATTCTTAGTCACAGATGCAAATGAAGCTGCCTCTACCCACTTCGTGAAGTAATCAATAGCAACCAGGATGAAACGATGCCCATTAGAAGCAGTAGGCTTGATCTCACCAATCATATCAATGCCCCACATGGCAAAGGGCCAAGGAGCAGTCAACACATTCAATGGAGATGGAGGTACATGTACTTTATCAGCATAGATTTGACATTTGTGACATGTTCTGGAGTGTTGATAGCAATCAGCTTCCATGGTAGACCAATAGTAACCTGCTCTCAAAATCTTCTTTGCCATGGTATGACCACTAGAATGAGTGCCAAAGGTCCCATCATGCATCTCTTCCATAATTTCTGTAGCTTCCTTCTTATCCACACAACGAAGCATAGTTGAATCATGATTACGCTTATACAGAATGCCATTACTCAGAAAGAACTTAGCAGAAAACCTTCTCAGGAACTTCCTATCTTTGACAGATGCCCCTTCAGGGAACTCCTGAGCTTCAAGATAGTTTTTCACTTCATAGAACCAAGGCTTCTCCTCTGCCCCTTCAGTGTCAATCTCATTGCAGTATGCAGGCTTCTCAAATCTATCAATGGTAATCTTGGGAGCTTCATCATCCCAGCTGATCTCAAACATAGATGCCATGGTGGCCAATGCGTCTGCCAACTGATTCTCTCTTCGTGGAATATGTCCAAAAGTAATCTCTTTGAAATGTGGGATCAAAGACAACACATGTTCTCTGTAAGGAATGAGATTATCATGCTCTGTATCCCAATCTCCTTTAATCTGACTTACTACCAGAGCTGAATCTCCATACACCTCAAGGAACTGAATCTTCATATCAATAGCAACTTGCATACCCATGATACATGCCTCATACTCAGCCATGTTATTGGTACAATAGAAACAAAGTCTGGCAGTAATCTGGGTATGACAACCTTCAGGGGAACTAATCACAACACCTACACCATTACCATGTGCATTGGAGGCACCATCAAAAACCATAGTCCATCGGGATCCTTGTTCAGGTCCGTCATATTGTCCAGGTTCTTTGGTAACAGACATAATGTCTTCATCAGGGAACTCAAAATTCATTGACTGGTAATCATCTACTGCTTGATGAGCCAAATGATCAGCAACAACACTCCCCTTAATGGCCTTCTGAGTAGTATACTGTATATCATATTCCGTCAAGATCATTTGCCATCTTGCAATTCTTCCGGAGAGAGCAGGTTTCTCAAATATGTACTTGATTGGATCCATCTTCGAAATCAACAAGGTAGTATGGGTCAACATATACTGTCTTAGTCGGCGAGCAGCCCATGCCAAAGCGCAGCAAGTTTTCTCGAGCAGTGAGTATCTTGTTTCACAGTCGGTAAACTTTTTGCTAAGGTAGTATATTGCCTGCTCTTTTCGACCAGACTCGTCATGTTGCCCCAATACACACCCCATTGAGTTGTCTAATACTGTTAAATACATAATCAAGGGTGTTGCACCCTAAAATTTGACCAACCAGTTCTCCTATCTGACTCATGGTTTAATTTCATATCCGCAACTCAGGCATATGATTTTTGTGCAAACAGGAGATATCAGAGTTTACAGCTTGATTTTTGTCTATCAGAGATGGCAGATCCAGTCCAGATCACCAGGGTTTTATTTTCAGGAAATTGTGCGCTCCTCGGTGATTTTTAGCTTGCACAGTGATTTGAGGATATTCTGATGCCCGGGGTTCTCTGTTCGATCCGATCTGGTCTCGTGCGCTCTTTTATGGGGGGTCATTTGCATTCATCTGCATTTTTAGGATTTTAATAGACTTTTGTGAATTTTTAATAGGCTTTACAGATTTTTCTGGAATTTAAATAGGGTTTTTATTTTTTTTAATAGTTTAATTCTCTTTTTAGGATTTTATAGAATTTTTAAATAGATTTTTAGAATAAATAAGATTTTAAATAATTTCTAGAATAATAAAGAAAAAGGGGAATATAGCTTAGAATTTTTCTATAGATTTTAAAATAGGTTTAATTGTTTTTAAATCATTTTTAGATTTTTCTATAGATTTTAAAATAGGTTTAAGTGTTTTTTAGATAATATAGAAAATAATATAGTTTTTTTCTTATTAATGATAGATTTTAATAAATATTAAATGATATTAGAATTTTAATAGAAATTAGTAGAAGTTTAGAGTCAATTAGATCTTAATTGTTTTTTTCCAGATTTAATTAGGGAAATATAGAATTAATTAGACTCTAAATCACTTTTTTAGAGTTTAATTAGGTTAATTCACTTTTTAGAGTTTAATTAGGTTAATTGACTTTTTAGAGTTTAATTAGGTTAATTGATTTTTTAGATTTAATTAGGATAATATAGAATTAATTAGACTTTTAATCATTTTTTAGAGTTTAATTAGGTTAACTGAATTTTAGAGTTAATTAGATCTTAAGTGATTTTTAGGTTTAATTAGGATAATATAGAATTAATTAGACTTTTAATCATTTTTTAGAGTTTAATTAGGTTAACTGAATTTTAGAGTTAATTAGATCTTAAGTGATTTTTAGGTTTAATTAGGATAATATGAGTTTTAATCATTTTTTAGAGTTGATTAGGAAATTAGTTAATTAGGTGTTAATTGTTTTGATTAGATATAATTAGGCTTAATTGTGCTTTATTATTATTCAGTTTTTTTTACAGATTTTTGGGTCAATTTCATGGGCCAGAGTCCAATTTTGAGGCCCAATTCTCAGTCATTGTTGCAACCCAGCAAAGGTTCAATTCGTCCAGGAGCTTCTGGAAGCTTCCAGCGATTTTCAGTGGTATAAAAGCACGCCACGTGTGGAAAGGAGGGGGGTCCCACGCGTTGCGCATGCAATCACCCACCACACACTCAGAATTTCCCCAGACTCACACACGTGTCCCCCATTCTCTCTCTCCCTGAGACACTTGGCGCCACTTGTCACCCCACACCCATCGCCTGAGTTTCACCAGCAACCTCACCGGCGGCCATGCATCAGCCGTAACTTCCCACCGCCGGTCACCGTCAACTACCTCCGGCCACCGTCTAACTCACCGGAATCTGCAAACATCCAAAATTTCCAGGAATCATCCTATCTTCTTCGTTCTCCCCCTTCCTCCTCCGTCACCTTCATCTGATCCCTCGCCGGAAACATCATCGTCGCCGGAATCTTCATACCTTCATACAACATTTCTCCAGAATCCACTCAAACCTTCATCGTTCTTCATACAACCTTTTCCAGAAATCAACAACCTTCATCGTTCTTCATCCACTTCTCCAGAACGCCAACAATCTTCATCGTTATTCACTTTTCCAGAACATCATCATCACTCACCGCCACCAGATCTTCATCATTCCTCGTCAAAATCCCCAGAAATCATCCTAAACCTTCATCCATCCTCAAGCAAGATTTTCAGAAACCTCAGACATTCATCCATCTTCAAGCAAGATTTCCAGAAGCTTCAAACGACGTTCAATCTTCAAGGAGATTTTCAGAAACTCCCCAGCAAGATCTCAACGCAAGAATCTTAATCGAGCGTCTTCAAGGATTGTTTCAACGAACAGCAACAGTTCACGGCGTCGTTCACTCCTCAAGTCAGGTACGACGTTCTTCCATTCATCGTTGTTGATTATTGAACGTAGGCTCCTGTTAGGATTCTCAGTTAGTGAGTAGTTTGAGTTAGATCTTGAGCAATGGTTTCTTGTGAGAGATTGAGGTGTTTGGGTTTGTGAGGAGTTGATTCGTTTAGGGTTTTGTTGGGGTTGATTGAGATCAGGGAGGTTGCAGAAAAGAGATAGGGTGAGGAAGAAGAGAGGATGACAAAGCGGCTAGGGTTTGGGGAATTAGGAGCGTGAACAGTGCCAGAGGGATGGAAGTGGTTTTGGTTTTGTTCGTTAGGGTTCCCCAATTGGATTAGGGTTAGCGT
The DNA here is from genome assembly GCA_963859935.3 of Lathyrus sativus. Taxonomy (NCBI): domain Eukaryota; kingdom Viridiplantae; phylum Streptophyta; class Magnoliopsida; order Fabales; family Fabaceae; genus Lathyrus; species Lathyrus sativus. The sequence continues at coordinate 617,504,191 of OZ012739.1, read as the reverse complement.
ATTGGGCTTAGGCCCAAGTGTATTTGCTGAGACACTACACCCCAGTTTACTCAATTTCCCCCCCCCCCCTGGCGTGTGAGTCTGAATGATAGGATTTGGGCCTTAGGCCCTATTTGCTTTCTGCACCCCCCTGGGCGTAAGCCCAGTAAGAAACAACTGAGAAAAGCTGCTAACGGCACCCCCCCAGGCGTTTTTTGTTCATTTCAGTGTTTGTTAGTTGTTTTTGATAACTTGGGCCCTGCGCCCTAATTGCTGTTGGCACCCCCCAGAATCAGGGCCCAATGAATTAATAACTCATAACCATTGCTGTTTGAACCCCCATTTCATTTTCCTTTATTTTGTTTTTTTTCTTTTATATTTTCATGATTGTAAATAATTCATAAAAAAAATTGAAAATAATTGTTTTTTTAATTCTTCTTTGTTCTACCATTTCATGAAAATGTTTAGAAATTTAGATAAAAATAAAAATGTCATTTTATTTTTGTTTGTTATTTTTTGTATATTTTCCATTTAATTGATGTTTTTTAATATTTTTAATGCATGCATATCATTAGAAAATTAATAAAAAATAGTAGATTTAGTCAAATAATTCCGTTCTTTTTTCTGTAGACTCGTGATTCAGTGTAGAATTTTATAATACAAAAATATTAGCTTAATCATGCATTTTCATTGTAATTGCATTTTTTCACTGTTATTGATGTTGAATAATTGGCCTGTGTACATGTCTGTGTTGCTGATTTTAGTTCTTTCATCTGGTGTTGAATTTTGTTCTGATTTTTCAGTATGTTGTCATAGAGCCATGTAGGTTTCCCATAGATTTTTGATAGATTTTCATAGGCTATTCTGATAGGATTTGTCTGAGCCTGAAGATAAGGAAAGTCTTGATGACTTCTGACTTTGAAGTTCAACTGTGGTTGAACTTCAGAGATAGTCTCTTGTGGTTTGTTGGCCTGTGGGTTCTTCTTGAAGGTGGGAGCTGATTGAAGTCCTGTTGGAGCTTGCAAGGATGCAGTGGATGGAGGAGCTTGTTGTTTGTTTGTGAGGTTTGAGATCCTGAAGTTTGAAGGGAGTTTATGGTACTTTCCTGAGGAAGGCACTATGAATGACTTTCATTCTTTCTTCTCACCTCTTTCTTAAGTATCCAATGATGTCGGAGCCGACTTGTGAGTTTAATTTCTCCTGAGGAGGAATGTAAACTGATCACAGTTGTTGAGCCACGTAGGATACGATTCCTAAGTGGAAGCCTCCTAGTACTTTCCTGAGGAAGGTCCTATGAGTCTGTTCACTTAGTTCCCCTAGTGCATATAGGTTTTCTCAAATATCCAGTGATGTTGGAGCCAACTTGTGAGTTTAATTTCTCCTGAGGAGGAATGTAAACTGATCACAGTTGTTGAGCCACGTAGGATACGATTCCTAAGTGGAAGCCTCCTAGTACTTTCCTGAGGAAGGTCCTATGGGTCTATTCACTTAGTTCCCTTAGTTCAGATAGGCTTTCTCAAATATCCAATGATGCCGGAGCCTTCATGTGAGTTTAGTTTCTCCTGAGGAGAAATGTAAACTGATCACAGTTGTCGAGCCGCATAGGATATGACTCCTGAGTAGTAACCTCCTGGTACTTTCCTGAGGAAGGCACCATGAGCTCGCCTGCTTAGCTCCCTTTCTCTGGTAAGCTTGTTCTGAAGCTTGGAGACTGGGATTGATTCCTCTTGCTTAGGTTTTTGATTAGAGTTTGGCTTAGATCTTTGCTTAGGGTGTTGTGTATAGTTTTAGAGCTTGTTTCAGGTTTGATAGAGGCCCTGCTCAGGGTTAGTCTCTTTGTGTTGTTTGACTTGTGTGATGTTATGTTGCATTAGACTTAGGTGTTCATCTAGATAGTTCTGAATAGGTGCATCTTAGAAGTAGACTTGGTGTGCATGAGAAGTTGAGGTGGTCCTCCTTCTGCTTGTTCGTTATTGAGTGGCTTTGCTTGTTGGTATTCGGTAGAGCTGAGCTCCCTTGCCTTTGTGGTTTGCGGCCTCTGTGCCTTGTTTGTCTAGTTGTTGCATTCATGCATATTTTCAGTATTCCTTTACATTACAGTTTCTTGTTTGTAGCTTAGTCCTGTTGCCATGATCCCTTAGGAGCTCTGACTTCTCCGTTGCGGAGTTGTTATGATAGACATTAGGACGGTCAACCAGGTGTGATAGCAGTAGGTAGATTCCCCTGTTTCTCAGCTATAGTTCTAGGGTTTCCCTTTCCTTTCTGTAGGAGCTTTTGAGTAGCTTGATCCGTAGTTAGCTGAACTACAGCTGCTCTGATTCTTCGTACCAGACGAAGATATGTAGGTATAGGATGCGATATCCTAGCGAGCACACTAACGACTAACCTTTGTTCTCTCGCGGCTGTGCGATCGAGACTTTCCCGCTAACGACTAATTGTTATCCTTTTCTCCTGCCCGAGTGCATTTGAGACCAGATCATAGTTGTAGGTTCCCGAGCCTTAGAGACCAGTTGTTTTCTCACTGTTGTGTGAGAGCCCCTGTTTACCCGTAGTTAGCTGAACTACGTTTGCTCTGATCTTTCATATCAGATGGAAGTACGTAGGCACAGGACGCGATGTCCTGGCGAGCAACCTTTCCCCCGTTTAGACGTAGGAAGTCGAACTACGTTGACTCTGACTTTCCCATTGCACGAGGGAATACGTAGGCCCAGAACACCGTATGTTCTGTCGAGTCCTGTCCTTTTCTTTTCTTTTCAGACCAGCCATTAGCGCAGATAGATAATACACCCTTTTACCTATAAACACCAAGCGTGGATCCCATCGAGTACGATGGACGTGAGGGGTGCTAATACCTTCCCCTTGCGTAACCGACTCCCGAATCCAGGTTTTGGTTGCGATGACCATACCTTTTCCCGTCTTTGCGAGGTTTACTTCGAGCGTTCCCTTTCCCGCTCTGAGGGATAAATAACGCACGGTGGCGACTCTCCTGTCAAGCCGGCGCCGATTTTCGCAGTAGCGACAGCTGGCGACTCTGCTGGGGACTTATAGCATCTAGGGACTTTTCCCATCCCTTATGCTGGGACCGTTTCCCATCCCCTACGCGAGTCAATCCTAGCGCTTGGGTGTTTATTTGTTGGGTGTTGTGCATATTGTGTTTTACTTTTCTGCACTTTACTTTTCTGTACCTTTACCTTTCCGCATTTATTTTCCAGCATTATATTATTATGATTACTGCTGTGGGCAAAGGGAGGTTACTGTGAGTGAAAAGCCGGACCTGGGCTTGAGTACACACCTAGATATAGTTGCGGAGAAGTAGTAGACGAACCTGTCTGCTGAGCAGGCACAGTTCCCTACGAAAATCTGCGCTCAGACGAGATTCTTGCAGAGGTGCTCCTTTCCGGTCCTGAGGATCTGAAGGGAGTCCAGACGTGAGGGTTGTCGACTCTGGGGACCGATCATTTGGAAGTCAGCTAAGTGAAGCCTCTTCATGACTTGATGATGCCACTCCTTCTGGGAATAGTATCGTCATTCATGAAAGTCTGTGACGCTGATGACCGCATAGGATGCCGCACCTTTGTCCGTGGATTAGGTCTATCCTACCTGTGAGAGGGATTGGGTTATTGCAGGAAACTGGCCTTCAGAAACCATGATTCAGTACCTTTATCAGATGGTGTTCTTGATTCATCTCCAGGTGTGTTGTCTGGGTCAGATGGGTTTCTTATCTGAGGTTGAGGCTATTATCAGATGGTATTCTCGTCAGAGACAGAGGTTCAAATGGTTTTCTTACCAGGGGATTGATATTTTGAGTATCAGATGATAGTTAGTGGCATGAGATTCTGGTGACCCTGTTGGTTTTCTGTTCTTGATCACCGAGATATTCCTCTTCAGGCTACAGCATAGCCCCTATGTTCGCAGATTGCATTATTTTCATATTGCATCATTGCATTACCATCTGCATTCAACTAACGTGTGTGTATTGCAGGTACATATTTTCCCTTCCAGTTCTGGTGTTTGTTCCTAGCAAGACATGGAAAACCTGAAGAGAGTATTGCCCTATAAGTTTCCGTCGCCGAATATCAGTCTATTGTTAGAGTTGATTGCTATTGCTAAGAAGAGAGGAATGGGTGACTTCAGAAAAAGATATGGGAGGATTCTGACCTACGTTTATCAGCCATCTGCCTACGAGACCAGCGACATCTATACTTTGTTACAGTTTTACGACGCGGAGCTCAGGTGTTTTGTATTTCCCGACTTCGTTTTGGCTCCTACCCTGGAGGAGTACTCTGCACTTCTGGATATACCGATCCGTGAGCAGATGCCTTTTTATCGTACGGACGCTGAGCCTAAGCTGGCTGAGCTTTCTGCCATCCTGTGCTTGAAAGAGTCTGAGCTGTCTGGGAAGATGATCAGAAGAGGAGACGTATGGGGATTTCCATTGGATGTCTTAGTGGAGAAGGCTCGAGAGTATGCCCAGAAGGGTAGCTGGGAGGTTTTTGACGTCATCCTTGCTGTATGTGTGTATGGCATCGTGTTGTTCCCGAACATTCCTGATTTTGTTGATTCTGATGCCTTCTATATTTTGGCTGCGAAGAACCCAGTTCCTACTTTGCTGGGGGATATCCACCATTCAACTCACTACCAAAATGAAAAGCGACGAGGAAGGAATGTGTCTTGTTGTGTACCTCTCCTATGCAGGTGGTTCACCAGTCATATGCCTAAGTCAGGCCCGTTTGTCACATCTATCAATTCTCTAGGATGGCCCGAGCGCTTAATGGGATTGACTGCTGAGAACGTGGTATGGGTCATTAAAGAGGTATTTGGAGCTGAAGTCATACTCAAAGGCGAAGGATTCCCGAATGTTCCGTTAATAGGAAGGAAAGGTTGTGTCAACTATAACCCGTCCTTATTGATCAAGCAATTTGGGTACATACCTCAAGGAGCGCCAAAGCCCGAGGAGATACAGGAATCTCTGTATCTCACTGGGGCAATAGGGAAAGAGATGCTGACCAAACTTGAGAAAGCCTGGAAGAACTTGCACAAGAGAGGGAAGCTTTCAGGTAGCAGAGGAGATACTCGAGGTCCTAGCCCATATGTAGAATGGATTCGTGAGCGAGCTGTGAAATTCCTTATGCCGTATCCAGCGGTTCAGCCATTGCATCCTTCTCTGGTGGAGGAGCCTACCACTGTGGACATTCAGGTTTACAAGCAGCTGATGGCGGAGAAAGAAGAGCTAGCCAGGGCTAAAGAGGCTTTAGAGCAGGAGAACGCCCAGCTTCGGCATGAAAAGATTGAAACAGGATATGTTTCTAAGCAACAGGCTGAAACTCTGAAACATCTGAAGACTACGCTATTGGAATTGACTGAAACCAAGAAGCGTCTAGAGTTAGATGTAGACTCAGTTAGTAGTGTGTTGGCCACCAAGAAGCAAGAGCTGGAAAGGGCCTACACAAAGCTAGCCAAGTTCAGAGAACACTGGGATCTCACTATGACCAAGCGCAAGGAGCGAGAAGAAGAGCTGAAGACACAGATTGCTCAGTTAGAAGAACAGGTCAAAGTGAAGACCGAAGAGCTTGAAGAGGAAGCCTGTCGCCGATACGAGGCCGAGCGCAAGTTGACAGATGCCATGAAGAATTTGGAAGATCTCCAGCATAGAGCAGATGCCAAGAGACCCAAACCTGGGGGCGGTGCCAGTGATAAGGCTTGGGAAGACTTTGTTAGAGACATCCAGGGGACGGTCAGGAAGAGGGATCGGCTGATAGAAGGTTTGATTTATCAACCAGATCACGCAGAGACAAAGAAGATGGTCGAGGACTTCCGCAACCGTACCCGTATTTGATTTCTCTCTTGTATTCTGTATGTTGAGATCACCACCAGGCATGTTGGCTGGGATCCTCTTTGTCATATCAGCTATATGGAGCATAGTTATGTAACTTCTTGACAAGACTGCTGTTCTAATCAATATATGAGGGTTTTTCCAAATATGGTCTTTATGGTTTATCTCGTCTTGCTATCACTGACACTGGAATTGGAGGGGAAATATCTCCAATGCACACATGCACGTTAGCATTTTTGTATTTCTGTTTGCATAAATCATACTGCATAGCATTTCTCTAGCAGGTCAGAGCACTTATCCAGCCTTTGTTTTCACCAGAGGGTAATTCTCGGGGAATTGTTTGAGGAAAGAGTAGAGTGTTGAAGACGACCAAGGGGCTGAAGCGGATTTGAGCAGAATCAAGCAGCATAGTCGGTTACCGGTAATTGGTAGCTATGTCTGAAGGCAATTTCCAGGTTCCTAACACCTTGGCAAGGTTTACTATGGCGTCCAACCATCAGTACGATTCTATGGAAGGCTTCCCGCAAGCAAACAATCTTACTACAGCCCAAGTTGTGCAGCCTGCTGTTGAGAGCAGAGATCGGCATGAGCAGTTTCTTGCCCGAAATGAACGCTATCCTCCTGTTAACAATCAATGTGTTGCTTTCCCTGTGATGAATTACCGGAGAGATATTCCAGTGACCGGGTTAGTAGATCCAAGAGCTCTTGACGATGGTAGAAGAGTCCGAGTGTTGGAAGAGCAAATGAAAGCCTTGGAAGCGAAAGATGCCGTTAACCTGGATGCTGTAGCCATGTGCTTGGTCCCTGACCTCGTGTTGCCGTACAAGTTCAAAGTGCCGGAATTTGAAAAATACACGGGAGACAGTTGTCCGAAGCTGCATTTGATGATGTTTTGTCGAAGGATGACTTCGTTTGTGCGAAATGACAAGCTAATGATCCATTGCTTCCAGTATAGCCTGACTGGGGCATCGTTGAGATGGTATGTGCAATTAGAGAGTAATCAGATTCGATCATGGGTGGATTTAGCCAGAGCTTTCATGAAGCAGTACGATTACAACCTGGATTTGACTCCTAGTCTCGTAGATCTGCAAGAATTGTCTCAAGCGGAGAATGAATCATTCAGAGCGTATTTGCGAAGATGGAAGGAATTGGCTGCTAGTGTTCAACCACCGCTTCCGGAAAGAGAACTAGTTGACATTTTCTTGGGTACTCTGAAAGGCCATTATTTTGACAAATTGTTCAGTTGCACAAGCTTTGTGGGCCTGATGAGGCTGGGAGAGATTGTTGAGCGAGGACTCAGGAGTGGAAAGTTTCGAGGTGTTCCTTACGTCCCAGTTAATAAGATTGAGTCAGTTGTCAGTTCTCAAGAAGAGTGGGAAGGAGATGATGCCACCTCAGAATCTCTAGCATCTCGGGATCAGTTTTCAGACACTTCAAGTCAACGGTCATCTTATCGCCGATCACGTCAGCATGCTCCACGAAGGCCAAGGAAGCCTGAAAGGCAGTTTACTCAGCTACCAGTGTCGTACAGTCAGTTGTTGCCAGATCTGGTCAAAAGTGGATTGATAGTGCCGAAAGAGACTAAGCCGGTGATTCCACCGTATCCTCCAGGTTTTGATGCCAGCGCCCGCTGTGAGTACCATGTTGGGGCACAGGGGCATTCAACGAATGATTGTAAGGTGCTTAGAAGTCAGATTCAGGATCTGTTAGACTCCAGCCGTATTTGCATCACTCCTCAGGGTTTTGTTCAGATTAATGATTTTCCATCCTCCAGTTGTGCGGGTTCGTCAGTTAATGTCATGGAGGACTCCACAGGAAGTGTGTGCTCTGAAGATTGTCCATCAGAGAGTTCAGTTGAATATGGGGAAAGTTTCTAGAAGTTTATGTGCCGGATGTCGCATCTGTTTTCCCTGCCTAACCCGTTTAGCTTTTGTGCATCAGTATTTGCTGACCACCACCAGGATTGTTGGCTGGGGTCGTTATATTCATACTCATTTGTGCTTACCTGCTGATTTTGTTGGTTGTACATATGTGGGAGATGTTCGTCTGTGTGCTTATAGCTTGAGTTTCTCTTTGTCTCGTTATGAATGTGTGTTTGTTTGCTACGCTGCATTATCATTTAGCAGGTATATCAGAACCGTGGGCCTTATTTCCTCATCGTCCAGTTTGTTGCAGGAATTCCTTCAGAGATATGGAACAGAATCAGTTTGAATTGATTGAAGTCCAAAGCCAGCTGGGGCAGATGATGAGAGACATGCAAGAGATGCGTCTGGAGCAGAAGATTCTCAAAGAGGAGAACAGTCAGCTGAAGACCCAAATGAGTTTGATCATGGAGGTAGTCAAGAACGTGCTTAGGAAAGAAGACGATCAGCTATTTGAAGCCGCAATGAAGAAGCTCGCGCCACCCGTGCATGTGGAACTTGAGCAGCAGCAACAGAAGATACATCCGGTTCAACAGAGGATCCAGGAAGGGAAGCCAAGGAGAATATTTGAGGCACCACCTATGACCTATGCTGAGCTCTTGCAGATCTTATTGAGGTTTAATCTGGTTGAGAAGAGAACGTTGACACCACCAACGAGAGCGTTTCCTCAAGGGTACGATGCCAGCAAGCAATGTGAGTTTCATTCTGGGGCATTCGGACATGACATCGAGGGTTGTCATGCTTTTAAGCACAATGTTCAAGACCTGATTGACTCGCACGATATTGAATTCACGCCGGGCGGCGTAGCAGTGCACATTGCTCCTGTCTCGATCGATGCTAAGATGACAGACGTTTCTAAAGCTGCGGTGGGTCAGAAGCGTATCCTGGACTCCATGGTGTCAGAATCTCCAGGCCCACAACTGTTGCCTATTCCCGGGGCAGATCTAAGAAAGAAAATGGTTAAGCATAAGGAGAGCGTTAATCAGTACATTGAAGGTCAAGAAACCAATGTTGCATTTGATACAAAGGGTGTTCAAGGGTCAACCCGATACCAGCAGCAGCAGCCTCAGCCAGGGGCACAGCAGGCTCAACGAAGATTCCAGGGTGGTAAACCGAGAAGAGTGTTTGAGAAGCCTCCCTCGACATATGCCGATTTGTTGCAGACATTGATGGGATTGAATCTGGTAGAGAAAAGAACTCTGGCACCAATAACGGGAACTCCCCCGTTTGGTTATGATGCCAGCAAGCACTGTGAGTTTCATTCTGGAGCCCCGGGTCACGATATAGAAGGTTGCCATGCTTTTAAGCCCCAAGTGCAGGATTTGCTTGATAGTGCAGCAATCAGCTTCGGGCCAAGAGGTCCCCAAATCATCTGAATGAAGGAGGAAGGGCTCTATAATTTGGCTGGGTCGTTGAAAGCAGATCAGGACAACATCGAATTGCCTCTAATAAAGATAGCTGGTTCAGCAGCAGGGCAGATGCAAAAGCCCGGTTCTCAGAAGCTAGCATATTTTCTTTGTTTTAGCTTGTCATTTCTTTACATTTGTAGTTGCTTTCCTGTTTGAATTTGTAAGCTTGTTTGTAAAACTTGTTGTTTTCATTCAAATTGATGATAATGAAATAAATATGCATGTTTTGATTAAATCCATTCGTGTTCACTAACTGTTTTTGCAAATGTCCAACGCTTGGTTAAGAAGAATTTGGGGAGGATGACGAAAATGACCGACATGCAAATTCCGATTGTATGCTTTTGAAATAAAACCTGCTGATGATGTACAGGCATTGTTTCAAATCCCTAAACACCGGAGATATAAGGAAGATAATACCTTGTTAACCCCTTTGAGCCTTGTAGTAGGAGTTTCTTTCTGTGAATGAAAAACCCTCAATCTCAACCTGGGGCAGGGTAGGTGTTAGCTAATTTGACCAAGCGTCCAAATTGCAAAAAGGAGTGTCCGTTCGAGGATCAATCACGTCCCTAGAGGTCGTGCCTAAAAGACCACAGTGTTTCAATCAAGAGTGGGACAGCCACATCATTCCCAAAGAGTCAAACAACCAGTGTCACACGACTTGCTCGAAAGAAAAAAGAAGAATGGAAAAAAAATCAAAAGCCCGCTAAGTCAAGAAAACTTCAAAACAAATGACTTAGGCAAAAATGAGGGCATCCCGCTGGACTTAAAACAAAATCAAAAGAAACTCAAAAGGAGTCAGTCCAGGCAAAAGTTAGGGATATGAAAAGAAAAAGATGAAAAAGATCAAAAGAAAAATCCTCAAATGAAATACGAGTCGCGTGACCTCAAGTGCCAAAGACGAAAAGTGAGTGGCTGTCACTCCAAAATCCAAAAGTTTCTCGAACTATCATTCCTATTTTCTAAGCCTCTGAGAGGTGAGCGCTAAGGTCGAATTAGCTGAACGTAGGATGGGAGAACATCAAGGAGAATGGGTGGGTTAAAGTAAACTTTGAGCCTTTATCCTTTCCTTTCAAAACCATGAACCTGACCATGTTACAACCTTCAAAAGTCCTAATTGAAGCAGGTTGTTTCGAAAGCATACTCCGGTAAAGGTCGCGTCGATTCTGACTCCTAAAAAGGTTCCTCTTACCATGTTGGTACTGATGTTGATAAATGTTTTGTGCATTATACGCTATAAACTGTTTTTCCTTTTCCCAGTGAACAGATTGGATGTCAAAACTGTCATATGTGTTGCATTAATACATCTTTTATGCAGAACAACTTGTTTTACTTGCGAGTAAACGCTTGACAGCAGAAAAGCTTCCTACAGTGGAAAGTATGGTCAAGATAGAATGCAGAATGCCCGAATGTTCCGAGAGCAGGGACAAGCTATTATTGTGATCCCCAGTTAGGTCAGCTTTTCGAAGTTAGTTATTCTGGGGCAATCAGGTTGAGGTTCGGTGAATACGTCGTAGTCAGGAGGTACCACTCTGAATCAAATAATCAGGGGCAAGGTCATTGCAGTCAGGGGCAGACTATCTTAAGCGCGCAAAGTTTGTGCGAGAAGCAGGTGAGGTGAAGTATCTCTCAGAAGTTCAGAACGCTGAGGCATGTTATATCAGACCATCGAGGCTCAGATTTGCAAATCTCCTTTCAAGGACTATCCCCACAGAGGTCCCGTAGGCTGGGGCATATCAAAAGAGAAAGGGTTATTCTTCTCCGTATCTACAGGGCCATTCGGAGTTATTCAAGCAGATGCAGTCGATTTTCGAGAGCGAGACGATTGCTGGAAGTCGTGTTACTATTCCTTGACTCTTTACTAAAAGGCTGTGTATTCAGGAAGAATGTTTTCCAGCGGCAGTTGTATCTGACCCAATAAGATAAGCTTAAGAGCTCAAATCCATGTTTGCGATTACTGTGAAGCCCATCCGTGTTGGCGCATCAATTTCCAGATCCGAGCTTCGTCAGTACGCAGGAGGGCTCCCTCCATTTTCTCCAGCAAAGACCAATTTGTCATTGGTATGGATAAGCTATCCCCCAGAGGAGTCTAATCATATTCAGCACGTCTGCTATTTCACAGCGGAGTTATATACCCCAGCAAGGTATTACTTCGTCGGGGTGTTCGGTTAAGTTCCTAATATTCCCAGCAGAGTTGATTTCACTCTCCCAGCATTTATTTTGCTGGGATAATTCAGTGATATCCAGTTTATCCCCAGCAGAGTTGGCCTCGCCTTCAGCATTTATTTTGCTGAAGTAGTTTTCTGTACCTGGCCTTCTCCGGCAGCTCGAGCCTGCTAGCATATTGCATGCATCGTCATATTTGCATCATACTTGCATATCATCGTCAAATGCGTAGCATTTCCATCCTGAATGGAGCATTACGCCGTGAAAAGATTAAAGCATATGCATATGCATACGAAGCATAAGTCAGATTTTCTATCAGCCTCATATGGCGCGTGAATTACTCTGTGATCAGTTCAGGGGCATTTATCCAGCAACAAGTATTCAGACGATTCGGCGGATTATTTGTATCTCAAATCAGACAACAATTTTGCTTTGATCAAGCAGTCATCTGATGTTGACAAGCTTTTCTTCCCGTCAATTCATATTGACGATGTGTTCCTTCAATGAGAGGATTTCTCCGTCTACCATTAGACGTCTTGAGTACGAATGTGGTTTTCTTTCCGTCTATCCATAGACGATGTGAAGTTGCGGATGGTCGCAGTAAGGTTTCCAGAAGGGGTTTCCCCCAGGATATGCTTTCCTTCCCGTCTATCACTAGACGATGTGAAGTTTTGATGGATTTTCAATAGGGTTCAAAATAGAGTTTCTCCAGCAAGTATGCTTTTCTTTCCGTCTGTCAGCAGACGATGTGAAGTTTCGAGCTACTGTTCAGCGGGTTCTTATTGCCAGATCATACATATGATGAGGTGTTTCCCCAGCGAGTCTTCTCCGGCTATCCTTGGTTGTTGAGGGGCTTCAAAATGATTTTGGATATTGGTTCTCTTTCTAGTTATTGGATATGATGACGTTTAAGAGGGACTTTTCTGACCATCAATCCTTATTGATGTCGAGGCTCTTCGAAGAATGTTCAGTTTGCGTGATCGTTGATTCTTATCAACGACATGATTCTTTAAAAGGTGGTTTTCTTACCGTCGGTCCATACTAACGATGTGGCCCCTTCAAAGATGTTGATCTTTCCATCAATTCCCGTAAACAGAAGGATTCTGAAATTCCAGGGTTGATGTTGAATTGCGTAATGGTGTCTTTCCGTCTACCAGTAGACGATGTGAATTCGAAGATGATTTCTTTCCGTCTATCTTTGGACGATGGGAGTATGGAGATTAAGAATTTCTTCCCGTCTACCTTTAGACGATGAGAATATTGATTTGTTCATCAGTCAGGATAATCCCGTCTACTCTTAGACGATGAGAATATTGATTTGTTCATCAGTCAGGATGATGCCGTCTACCCTTAGACGATGTGAATATGGCGTTATGGTGTTTTCCCGTCTATCCTTAGACGATGTGAATTTGGAGAATTATTTCTTCCCGTCTATCTTTAGACGATGTGAGTATGCGATCAGGCTTTGTTCCCGCCTACCCTTAGACGATGAGAATATTGATTTGTTTTATCAATCAGGATGATGCCGTCTATCCTTAGACGATGTGAATATGGAGATTATGGTGACTTTCCGTCTATCCTTAGACGATGTGAATATGGAGATTATGGTGTCTTTCCGTCTACCCTTAGGCGATGTGAATACGGAGAATTATTTCTTCCCGTCTATCTTTAGACGATGTGAGTATGGAGATTCAGGCTTTGTATCCGTCTATCCTTAGACGATGTGAGTATGGAGATTAAGAATTTCTTCCCGTCTACCCTTAGACGATGAGAATTGGTTTGTTTCATCAATCAGGATGATCCCGTCTACCCTTAGACGATGCAAGTACGGAGATTACTTCTTGCCGTCTATCATTAGACGAGGTGAGTATTCAATCAGGGTGTCTTCCCGTCCATCTTTGGGTGATGTGAGTATATTTTTCTTTCTGCCTATCAGTAGGCAATGTGAAAGGATCAAGTGTTTTGTTGCAGCCCTCGGGTTTGTTATATGGGGTATCACAAGCAACGGGTATTCAAGTCAGGAGTTCTTTATCAGATGATTAATCAGTTTGGTGCCGCAATAACTGGACTCGGTTTTCTGGACTTTATTCCCCAAGCAGTTTACAATATATGCTCGCGGTTGGCAAATTTTCGGGTTTTATTTGTATTCAACCGTCTCGTACCTCTGAATGTTTGAAGGCTGAGCGCTCTTCAAACCCTTCAGGTCCAAGTCGCTTGAATAGGGGCAGCTGTTGCACCCTAAAATTTGACCAACCAGTTCTCCTATCTGACTCATGGTTTAATTTCATATCCGCAACTCAGGCATATTATTTTTGTGCAAACAGGAGATATCAGAGTTTACAGCTTGATTTTTGTCTATCAGAGATGGCAGATCCAGTCCAGATCACCAGGGTTTTATTTTCAGGAAATTGTGCGCTCCTCGGTGATTTTTAGCTTGCACAGTGATTTGAGGATATTCTGATGCCCGGGGTTCTCTGTTCGATCCGATCTGGTCTCGTGCGCTCTTTTATGGGGGGTCATTTGCATTCATCTGCATTTTTAGGATTTTAATAGACTTTTGTGAATTTTTAATAGGCTTTACAGATTTTTCTGGAATTTAAATAGGGTTTTTATTTTTTTTAATAGTTTAATTCTCTTTTTAGGATTTTATAGAATTTTTAAATAGATTTTTAGAATAAATAAGATTTTAAATAATTTCTAGAATAATAAAGAAAAAGGGGAATATAGCTTAGAATTTTTCTATAGATTTTAAAATAGGTTTAATTGTTTTTAAATCATTTTTAGATTTTTCTATAGATTTTAAAATAGGTTTAAGTGTTTTTTAGATAATATAGAAAATAATATAGTTTTTTTCTTATTAATGATAGATTTTAATAGATATTAAATGATATTAGAATTTTAATAGAAATTAGTAGAAGTTTAGAGTCAATTAGATCTTAATTGTTTTTTTCCAGATTTAATTAGGGAAATATAGAATTAATTAGACTCTAAATCACTTTTTTAGAGTTTAATTAGGTTAATTCACTTTTTAGAGTTTAATTAGGTTAATTGACTTTTTAGAGTTTAATTAGGTTAATTGATTTTTTAGATTTAATTAGGATAATATAGAATTAATTAGACTTTTAATCATTTTTTAGAGTTTAATTAGGTTAACTGAATTTTAGAGTTAATTAGATCTTAAGTGATTTTTAGGTTTAATTAGGATAATATAGAATTAATTAGACTTTTAATCATTTTTTAGAGTTTAATTAGGTTAACTGAATTTTAGAGTTAATTAGATCTTAAGTGATTTTTAGGTTTAATTAGGATAATATGAGTTTTAATCATTTTTTAGAGTTGATTAGGAAATTAGTTAATTAGGTGTTAATTGTTTTGATTAGATATAATTAGGCTTAATTGTGCTTTATTATTATTCAGTTTTTTTTACAGATTTTTGGGTCAATTTCGTGGGCCAGAGTCCAATTTTGAGGCCCAATTCTCAGTCATTGTTGCAACCCAGCAAAGGTTCAATTCGTCCAGGAGCTTCTGGAAGCTTCCAGCGATTTTCAGTGGTATAAAAGCACGCCACGTGTGGAAAGGAGGGGGGTCCCACGCGTTGCGCATGCAATCACCCACCACACACTCAGAATTTCCCCAGACTCACACACGTGTCCCCCATTCTCTCTCTCCCTGAGACACTTGGCGCCACTTGTCACCCCACACCCATCGCCTGAGTTTCACCAGCAACCTCACCGGCGGCCATGCATCAGCCGTAACTTCCCACCGCCGGTCACCGTCAACTACCTCCGGCCACCGTCTAACTCACCGAAATCTGCAAACATCCAAAATTTCCAGGAATCATCCTATCTTCTTCGTTCTCCCCCTTCCTCCTCCGTCACCTTCATCTGATCCCTCGCCGGAAACATCATCGTCGCCGGAATCTTCATACCTTCATACAACATTTCTCCAGAATCCACTCAAACCTTCATCGTTCTTCATACAACCTTTTCCAGAAATCAACAACCTTCATCGTTCTTCATCCACTTCTCCAGAACGCCAACAATCTTCATCGTTATTCACTTTTCCAGAACATCATCATCACTCACCGCCACCAGATCTTCATCATTCCTCGTCAAAATCCCCAGAAATCATCCTAAACCTTCATCCATCCTCAAGCAAGATTTTCAGAAACCTCAGACATTCATCCATCTTCAAGCAAGATTTCCAGAAGCTTCAAACGACGTTCAATCTTCAAGGAGATTTTCAGAAACTCCCCAGCAAGATCTCAACGCAAGAATCTTAATCGAGCGTCTTCAAGGATTGTTTCAACGAACAGCAACAGTTCACGGCGTCGTTCACTCCTCAAGTCAGGTACGACGTTCTTCCATTCATCGTTGTTGATTATTGAACGTAGGCTCCTGTTAGGATTCTCAGTTAGTGAGTAGTTTGAGTTAGATCTTGAGCAATGGTTTCTTGTGAGAGATTGAGGTGTTTGGGTTTGTGAGGAGTTGATTCGTTTAGGGTTTTGTTGGGGTTGATTGAGATCAGGGAGGTTGCAGAAAAGAGATAGGGTGAGGAAGAAGAGAGGATGACAAAGCGGCTAGGGTTTGGGGAATTAGGAGCGTGAACAGTGCCAGAGGGATGGAAGTGGTTTTGGTTTTGTTCGTTAGGGTTCCCCAATTGGATTAGGGTTAGCGTATTGGGCTTAGGCCCAAGTGTATTTGCTGAGACACTACACCCCAGTTTACTCAATTTCCCCCCCCCCCCTGGCGTGTGAGTCTGAATGATAGGATTTGGGCCTTAGGCCCTATTTGCTTTCTGCACCCCCCTGGGCGTAAGCCCAGTAAGAAACAACTGAGAAAAGCTGCTAACGGCACCCCCCCAGGCGTTTTTTGTTCATTTCAGTGTTTGTTAGTTGTTTTTGATAACTTGGGCCCTGCGCCCTAATTGCTGTTGGCACCCCCCAGAATCAGGGCCCAATGAATTAATAACTCATAACCATTGCTGTTTGAACCCCCATTTCATTTTCCTTTATTTTGTTTTTTTTCTTTTATATTTTCATGATTGTAAATAATTCATAAAAAAAATTGAAAATAATTGTTTTTTTAATTCTTCTTTGTTCTACCATTTCATGAAAATGTTTAGAAATTTAGATAAAAATAAAAATGTCATTTTATTTTTGTTTGTTATTTTTTTGTATATTTTCCATTTAATTGATGTTTTTTAATATTTTTAATGCATGCATATCATTAGAAAATTAATAAAAAATAGTAGATTTAGTCAAATAATTCCGTTCTTTTTTCTGTAGACTCGTGATTCAGTGTAGAATTTTATAATACAAAAATATTAGCTTAATCATGCATTTTCATTGTAATTGCATTTTTTCACTGTTATTGATGTTGAATAATTGGCCTGTGTACATGTCTGTGTTGCTGATTTTAGTTCTTTCATCTGGTGTTGAATTTTGTTCTGATTTTTCAGTATGTTGTCATAGAGCCATGTAGGTTTCCCATAGATTTTTGATAGATTTTCATAGGCTATTCTGATAGGATTTGTCTGAGCCTGAAGATAAGGAAAGTCTTGATGACTTCTGACTTTGAAGTTCAACTGTGGTTGAACTTCAGAGATAGTCTCTTGTGGTTTGTTGGCCTGTGGGTTCTTCTTGAAGGTGGGAGCTGATTGAAGTCCTGTTGGAGCTTGCAAGGATGCAGTGGATGGAGGAGCTTGTTGTTTGTTTGTGAGGTTTGAGATCCTGAAGTTTGAAGGGAGTTTATGGTACTTTCCTGAGGAAGGCACTATGAATGACTTTCATTCTTTCTTCTCACCTCTTTCTTAAGTATCCAATGATGTCGGAGCCGACTTGTGAGTTTAATTTCTCCTGAGGAGGAATGTAAACTGATCACAGTTGTTGAGCCACGTAGGATACGATTCCTAAGTGGAAGCCTCCTAGTACTTTCCTGAGGAAGGTCCTATGAGTCTGTTCACTTAGTTCCCCTAGTGCATATAGGTTTTCTCAAATATCCAGTGATGTTGGAGCCAACTTGTGAGTTTAATTTCTCCTGAGGAGGAATGTAAACTGATCACAGTTGTTGAGCCACGTAGGATACGATTCCTAAGTGGAAGCCTCCTAGTACTTTCCTGAGGAAGGTCCTATGGGTCTATTCACTTAGTTCCCTTAGTTCAGATAGGCTTTCTCAAATATCCAATGATGCCGGAGCCTTCATGTGAGTTTAGTTTCTCCTGAGGAGAAATGTAAACTGATCACAGTTGTCGAGCCGCATAGGATATGACTCCTGAGTAGTAACCTCCTGGTACTTTCCTGAGGAAGGCACCATGAGCTCGCCTGCTTAGCTCCCTTTCTCTGGTAAGCTTGTTCTGAAGCTTGGAGACTGGGATTGATTCCTCTTGCTTAGGTTTTTGATTAGAGTTTGGCTTAGATCTTTGCTTAGGGTGTTGTGTATAGTTTTAGAGCTTGTTTCAGGTTTGATAGAGGCCCTGCTCAGGGTTAGTCTCTTTGTGTTGTTTGACTTGTGTGATGTTATGTTGCATTAGACTTAGGTGTTCATCTAGATAGTTCTGAATAGGTGCATCTTAGAAGTAGACTTGGTGTGCATGAGAAGTTGAGGTGGTCCTCCTTCTGCTTGTTCGTTATTGAGTGGCTTTGCTTGTTGGTATTCGGTAGAGCTGAGCTCCCTTGCCTTTGTGGTTTGCGGCCTCTGTGCCTTGTTTGTCTAGTTGTTGCATTCATGCATATTTTCAGTATTCCTTTACATTGCAGTTTCTTGTTTGTAGCTTAGTCCTGTTGCCATGATCCCTTAGGAGCTCTGACTTCTCCGTTGCGGAGTTGTTATGATAGACATTAGGACGGTCAACCAGGTGTGATAGCAGTAGGTAGATTCCCCTGTTTCTCAGCTATAGTTCTAGGGTTTCCCTTTCCTTTCTGTAGGAGCTTTTGAGTAGCTTGATCCGTAGTTAGCTGAACTACAGCTGCTCTGATTCTTCGTACCAGACGAAGATATGTAGGCATAGGATGCGATATCCTAGCGAGCACACTAACGACTAACCTTTGTTCTCTCGCGGCTGTGCGATCGAGACTTTCCCGCTAACGACTAATTGTTATCCTTTTCTCCTGCCCGAGTGCATTTGAGACCAGATCATAGTTGTAGGTTCCCGAGCCTTAGAGACCAGTTGTTTTCTCACTGTTGTGTGAGAGCCCCTGTTTACCCGTAGTTAGCTGAACTACGTTTGCTCTGATCTTTCATATCAGATGGAAGTACGTAGGCACAGGACGCGATGTCCTGGCGAGCAACCTTTCCCCCGTTTAGACGTAGGAAGTCGAACTACGTTGACTCTGACTTTCCCATTGCACGAGGGAATACGTAGGCCCAGAACACCGTATGTTCTGTCGAGTCCTGTCCTTTTCTTTTCTTTTCAGACCAGCCATTAGCGCAGATAGATAATACACCCTTTTACCTATAAACACCAAGCGTGGATCCCATCGAGTACGATGGACGTGAGGGGTGCTAATACCTTCCCCTTGCGTAACCGACTCCGAATCCAGGTTTTGGTTGCGATGACCATACCTTTTCCCGTCTTTGCGAGGTTTACTTCGAGCGTTCCCTTTCCCGCTCTGAGGGATAAATAACGCACGGTGGCGACTCTCCTGTCAAGCCGGCGCCGATTTTCGCAGTAGCGACAAAGGGTCTTCCATCAACTGGTGGCATTAAAATTGGAGGTTCTAGCAAATATCTCTTGATTTCATCAAAGGCAGTCTGGCACTCATCATTCCATTCCATCACCTGATCTTTCTTCAACAACTTGAAGATTGGCTCACAGATGGTAGTTAATTGGGAAATAAATCGTGCAATGTAGTTCAATCGTCCCAAGAAACCTCTAACCTCCTTCTTAGTACGGGGAGCTGGCATCTCTCGTATAGCTTTCACTTTTGCAGGATCCACTTCAATACCTTTTCCACTGACAATGAAACCCAGGAGCTTTCCAGATCTAACTCCAAAAGTACACTTGTTTGGATTTAATCTCAACTTGTATTTCTTCAACCTCTCAAACAACTTGTGCAGATGATCAAGATGTTGCTCTTCATTCTGAGATCTGGCTATCATATCATCCACATATACCTCTATCTCATGATGAATCATATCATGAAACAAAGCCACCATAGCACGCTGATATGTTGCCCCTGCATTCTTCAAACCAAATGGCATTACCTTATAGCAAAAGGTGCCCCACTGTGTCACAAATGTTGTCTTCTCCATATCCTCAGGTGCCATCTTGATTTGATTGTAACCAGAGAAACCATCCATAAAAGAGAATACCTTATGCTGAGCAGTGTTGTCTACCAGAATATCGATATGAGGAAGTGGAAAGTCGTCTTTAGGGCTAGCCTTGTTCAGATCTCTGTAGTCTACACACATACGTACCTTACCATCTTTCTTAGGAACTGGTACCACATTTGCAACCCACTGAGGATAAGAAGTTACGGCCAAGAACCCTGCATTGAACTGTTTCATTACCTCTGCTTTGATCTTTTCTGACATTTCAGGACGCATACGACGGACCTTCTGCTTCTTTGGACGACAATCTTCTTTCACTGGCAAACGGTGAACCACAATGTCTGTATCCAACCCTGGCATATCTTCATAAGACCAAGCAAAGATCTCCACATAGTCACGTAGCATCTGAATCAACCTGCTCTTGACACTGTCCTCTAAATCAGCCCCTATCTTGACCTCTTTTCTGTTTTCTTCAGTTCCCAGATTCACAACTTCGACTGGCTCTTCATGTGGCTGTATAGCTTTCTCTTCTTGTTGTAACAACCTAGCAAGCTCTACAGGTATTTCACAATCGTCCTCGTTTCCGTCTTCAGTTTGATAGATCGGATTCTCGAAATTGTAATTGGCAATAGTAGAACTGTTATCAACTGGATCCAGAGTGGATGAGGATCTGCATTTTAGTGACGTGGGTGTGTGTAAGAACACATAGCTAATAAAGCAAAAATAAAAGAAAAAGAAAGACAAGGAACACAATATTTACGAAAACGAAACGTCCACTGATTTTATTGAATGAAGTATGCAAATGAAATGACAACCCGTAACAAGCACACCATTGTGCCCCGGGTAAGGCACATGGCTTGAAAGTTTTAATTGTTCCAGAAATTATAAATTTAAAAACATAACACAGTAATAGTATTTACTCCTGACTAAAGGAGATAGGGATAACATCTTCAGCTGTCCAATTATTGAGTCCAGCACCTACAGTAGGAAAAATCCATGCCTCCAAGTTGTGGTCTTCATCTTGATCTCCCACAGCATTGATAACCCCTTGATTGGTGATACGAACAGCGCGGGCACGACGGACAGCCTTCTGGGACTCTGCAGTGAAACCCAAACCAAACTTGTCAGACTTGTATGGAATATCAGGAAGCTGACCCCAAATAGTACAACCACCTTCTTCCACCACAGCTTTTGCATCATTGAGGGAGGCCATTGCCATTGTTGGAGGGTTTCTGATGACCACAGGAACCTTCTTCACAGCAGGAGGAGTCACACAATCCTTAACAGCCCAGGGAACCACTTCAAATGACTGACATGGAGTTTCAATGTATTCACCTTCTACTTCCAGATACTTGAAAGTGTTTACATGGCTGACAAAGTATTCTTCCTCTCCAAAGACAGTAACAACTTTTCCATTCACCGGATATCTCAACTTTTGATGTAATGTGGAGGTCACAGCACCTGCCCCATGGATCCAGGGACGACCAAGCAGACATGAGTACGAAGGACGAATATCCATCACATAGAATGTAGCAGTAAACACCTGAGAGCCAACCTTGATTGGAAGATCAATTTCCCCATGCACTACTCTTCTAGAACCATCAAAAGCCTTTACCACAATATTACTGGGCTTCAATACCGTATCTTCAGGACTCAGCTTGTTCAGGACTTCCTTAGGCAACACATTCAGAGAGGAACCATTGTCTATCAGCACATGAGATAGGGTAGTGCCCCTGCATTCAATTGAAATATGCAAGGCCCTGTTATGATCCCTCTTGGCAGGGGTCAAGTCAGCATCAGAAAATCCTAACCCGTTGTCATAGGTCAGGTGAGCAACACAATTCTCAAACTGGTCCACAGAAATTGCACTGGGTACATGAGCCATCTTTAGAAACTTGATCAATGACTTGGCATGAGCCTCAGAACATAATAACAGGGAGAGCATAGAAATCTTTGAGGGAGTATGCCCCAGCTGATCAACAATATCATAATCACTCTTGCGAATGATTTTCAATACTTCTTCCATCTGCTTAGAGAGGTCATCAGCAGCTGGCACATCAGTAGATACAGGCTCAATAACAGGACCCTTGCCCCGAGCATCAGTGGTGGAAGTAACAGCAGGAGTAACTGCACTCTTAGAAGCAACTGGAGGAGAGAAGACTCTTCCACTACGAGTGATCTTGCTAGATCCAGCAATATTATCAATGTCAACAGGCATATCAGGTAAAGGCTCCTGCTTGACACCATGGATGTAAACATCAGACCCATAGTGCCAAGGCACAGCTTTGTCAGATGTATAAGGAATAGGACCAGGAGTGGTAATGATCAGAGGAGCTACTCTGGCTTCAGCAACAACTTTCACAGGACCTTCAGCAGTAATCTTGATTGGGCCCTGATGAGTTATTTTAATGGGACCCTTTGAAGTGATTCTTAGTGGTACTTTGTCAACCATGTCAACCTCTTCAATCTTCTTACCCTGAGTCAGATGATCCACCATACTTTCTACAGATGCTGGTCTTCTTTCAAACACTATAGTATATTTATCCATGAGACGTTGAATCCCATCTCTCAAAATGAAGCAACTATCCGGCTTATAGGTACAATATAGACAATCTTCATGACAACCTGGAAGGATCCCAGCTTGTACTAACCTCTTTTTGATAACAGACAATGGTGTGCTCAACTCCATAACTGAATAGACATGCAGATCTTCATCAATATCTTCATCAATGGCGTTGACAGTCTTCTCATGATTTGGCATTGGAGCTGTGATCACATTTGGAGTACCTGGTGGATCAAACTCAATTTCTCCAGCATCAATCATATCCTGAATTTTGTTCTTCAAGACCCAGCAGTTATTAGTATCATGTCCTGGACAGTTTGAATGATATGCACATCGTGCATTGGGATTGTACTTGGGAGAGGTAACATTGGGATTCTGAGGGGCCTCCCTCAGGGTAATAAGTTCAGCTTTCAACAAGTGTTGCAATGCCTGAGCCATTGACATGTTGATCTTCGTGAACTGTCTTCTAGCCCTCTGTTGGTTGCCTTGAGGCTGCTCTGTTGTTGCAGGAGTTGGATTTGAAATATGAACTGCACTAACAGACTGATGCCTTCTGTTACGATCAGGCTGACCATACACAGCATTAGATTCTTTCTTCCCAGTGGGAGGCTTCTTTGCAGCACCTGATGAAGAAGTGCCCACTTGGATCTTACCACTCTTGATACCATTCTCTACTCGCTCTCCTGTCATGATCAACTCAGTGAAGCCAGATGATGAGCTTCCAATGAGATGACTGTAAAACGGACCATTCAGCGTACACATGAACATATCAACCAACTCCCTATCAGTCAAAGGGGGTTGAACTCTTCCAGCTAAGTCTCTCCACTTCTGAGCATACTCCTTAAAGCTTTCTTTGGCACCCATAGACATGCTTTGAAGCTGCATGCGAGTGGGGGCTAAGTCAGCATTGTATTGATACTGCTTGTAGAAAGCTTCAGCAAGGTCATTCCAATCTCTGATGTTGACACTCTCCAACTGATAATACCACTCTAGCTGAGCTCGAGATAAACTCTCTTGAAAGAAATGGATCCACAACTTTTTATCAGCAGTGTGGGGTTGCATTCTTCTGACATAAGACCTCAGATGCAATTTGGGACAAGAGACCCCATCATAGACAACAAATGTAGGAGCTTTGAACCCAATGGGTATGACCACCCCAGATATCAAGCTCAAATCCTCAAAATCCAGCCCAGATGATTTCTGTAATTCCATAGCATCCATTCTATCCACCAGCATCTTGAATTTGTCTTCGTTAGGCTCATGGTAGTAGTTAGCCTCAGAATCAGAGTCCCCCATAGTGTTGTGGAGACTGCCTCTCTCCTGCTCAGATTCTTCAGATTCATAGTCTTCAACATGTTCCTTGGTCTTGACAGGACCTTTGAACCTTCTTCCCATGTTGAGCAACCCAGCAGACTTTCTAGCCTTCTTAGTCTTCTTGGCCAGCAGTGTCTTCAATTCATCCTGCCCCTTGGATAGGTTCAGGATCAGCTCTTGGAACTGTGCATTCTGTGCCTGGAGATCCTTAACTGATTGTTCAAGAGCCATTGCTGAAATAAACGGCGAGAAGATGAGAAACCTGTGCACAATTATAAACCTGTGATGCAATGATATGGGAATGCATATGCAATGTTTTCAAGGACCGCAGGATTTAAATTTGTTTAAACAAACAAGAAAGTAACTTTTTATTAGTAATAACTTGTTTTGCCTTTTAGGCTTACAAAAAATGAAAACGAAATAAGTACAAAAGATGGGGTTTTAAGTCTCCCATGGACGTTTCCTCTTTGTGTTGAGGTATGAGTTGAGGTTTCGTTCCTCATGAAGTAGCTTTGTTAGCTCTAGGATCCTTGCTTGGCTTGCTTTGTAATGAGCCTCGAAAGTATCCCTTTGCTCTTTCAGTTGGATCCATGATCTCTGCAAGTCTTCCATAT
Source organism: Lathyrus sativus (assembly GCA_963859935.3). NCBI lineage: Eukaryota > Viridiplantae > Streptophyta > Magnoliopsida > Fabales > Fabaceae > Lathyrus > Lathyrus sativus. The sequence continues at coordinate 617,480,124 of OZ012739.1, read as the reverse complement.
CAGTAGGCATGTCTGGGTGAAGGATGGTATAAGCTGTGTCTCCTTCAGCAACAGGTTCCATGGTAACTGGTAGGACGGCAGGATATGGCATCATGAGTGTCTGAGCACGAGATCGTACCCATCTGAGATAAGCCTCCATAGGAATAGTGTACTTAGGCTCCAGTGTCTTGCTGTCAATCCTGTTTACCTTTCCCCAAGCTCGTATGAATCTCTGACGGTAACCCTGAAGATCGTTGTCGTAGTCAAACACAATGCCCTGAATCAACATGTCATGTGGACCATCGCTCCGGGCGTAACCAAACTGTCGTAAAGCTAGAGATGGGTTGTAGGTGATGCCTCCTCTTATGCCTAGAAGTGGCACATTAGGAAACTCCCCACAACGGTCAATGATGGTGACATTCTCCATAGATCTGGAGCACCAATGGATGTCTGAGTGAGAAAGTGACATGATCCTCTTGGACCATCTGAACCCTTGCTCATTCTTCATTACTGAGCGAGGAAGGTGAGAAATAAACCACCTAGAAAGTAAAGGTATGCAGCACATCAAAGTTCCTCTCGCCCTTGTAGTACGGGTGTGAAGAGAATGTAGGATGTCTCCAAGTAAGGTAGGCACTGGATTGTGACTCAGGAATATGTTGATGGCATGAACATCTATGAACTGATCAGGATTGGGGAACAACACTAAGCCATAAATCAATAAGGCTAAGATCTCCTCAACAGCACCGTAGCTCATAGCCTTCAAGAACATTTGAGCTTTATCCACTAATACCTTGGCAAGAATACCTTTAACTCCACTTCTCGTCTCTAGAACAATGTCAGACTTCTTCAGATGTAGAGCTGCAGCAATAACTTCTGGTTTAAGCTCCTTCTCTAAGCCTGTGAATGGCTTCTGATCAAGAACAGGTATACCCAGAAGTTTAGAGAACTCCTCCATGGTTGGAACCAGCTGATAATCAGGAAATGTAAAGCAATGGTGCTTAGGGTCAAAGAACTGAAACAGCACACTCATCATGTCTTCACTGAACCCTGAAGTAACTAGATCCAATAAGTGACCATGTCTCTTGTTGAACTGGGAATGATCAGGCACTAGGGAAACCAACTCCTTGAGCTTAGCAGGTATCCCTACAAAGTTGATCCTGATGGTGTTTCTACGAGCAGAAGCCATGACCTGCAACAAAGAACAAAGATAAATCCTTTGGTCCTTGAAATGGTTAGGGAAAATGATATGCTTATGATGCATGATGATGTCATGATGTCATGCTCAATCCCAAACATGTGGCACACACAAACAAGTCACACCATAGCCCTAGGTTTAAAGGCTTGCATGAGGTTCAAAGGCAAGTACCCTCCCCTGAAGTTAGATGGTTCATCCTGTCCTACAAAAGTAACCAGGTTCTAAGGGATCTCAATATCATTGATCCTTCACAAGGGTGGTTGTTCAGAAGGCAACTTACTTGCCAACCAAAACCCTCCAAGTTTAAGATCTCAATGAGCGTAGTATCGAGTGTCAACCAACTTCAGTCTGCACCAAAGCCGGTTACCTCACTACTTTCTAAAGGCCAAGATGAGTTAACTAGGGTTCTAAAAGTCAGTTAGTGCATTGACAACATATGGCAGCCTCAATATTATCCTCAACTTGACTTAAGGAATATAAGCACCAACCAAGAAGTCGCACTAACTATGGCCACCAGATCAACCGTATCGATATACGTCGTACAGTTTCCTTGGTCTATTGCCATTTACCTAAGGTACACTAGATCCGGGTTAGGACCTTTCACACATAAGAGCACCCCAACAGTATAGTAATAAAGCAAACAAGGCAAACAATTTAAAGTGATCTTAATTCCTAAGGGTACCCCTCTTAAATAGATCCCCAGCAGAGTCGCCAGTTCTATAACACGGTGGGAGAACTGACTTTAAACAATGTTGCGGATAGCAAGAGTCGCCACCGACTTTTATTTTATCCATAAGGAAAGGTTATAAAAGAACAGGAAAGACCTTAGAGAATATTTTGGGTCCGGGGGGTAGGTTATGAAAAGGGAAGGTGTTAGCACCCTTTTCATCCATGGTTATCCATGGGCTCTTAGGTACTTAAGCTCACTTTTGAATTGTTTTGGAAGTGTAGTGTGTGAATAGCAAAAAATTTCAGAATAGTTTAATAATAATCCGTGTATGGATGTGAAAAAAACTTGTTTGAAAATTTTGTTGGAAATTTGTTTAAGTGTGAAAAAGTTTTGAAGTGAGCAAGTATCTAGGAGTAGCCTACCCTAATGTTTTAAGGTCTTTCTTATTCTTTATCCTTTCCTTAGTAAGACTATCCCTACTATAATGGAGTAGGTAGTCCTTACTTTGGATGTTAAGGGACATGTGAGGGACAATTGGATTTTTGAAGGCCATTGTGGGGTGTAATAAGCACATATAAGGGACCATCATCATTTTTCGAAAGGGACTCGATTCGTAAAGGCAACCATAAGGGACTTTGATGATTTTTCTATTTGAGGGACTTGCTTTATACACCCCACTTAACCATTATTCGTAGGCAACTTGAGGGATATCCTTAGGAAGTGAGACGGCGATTAAAATCGACTTACGTGTGTGACGTGTTTATTTTAATTATCTTTATTTAAAAGTGATCTAAATTTATTTTAATATTGCATACATGTTGTTACACTCCCTAATTACTAACCATAATAATAATTAAATAATTAAACAACTTTACATCCAAGAAACAATTACAAAATAATAAGCAAAATAATTAAATAGCAAAGATAAATAAAATATAAATAAGCAATAATAAATAATAAAGGGGGTTAGTAAGCAATATTTAACAAAATAATAAGCATGATTAGAATATAAATGGGTTAGTAAATAAGAATAAACAAAATTAATCCAAATATTATAATAATAAGAAATTAACAATTTTTTTAATATAATCAACTAAAAAAACAAATATGAATAAACAATTGTTTTAATTTACAAATTATTAAATTATATTTTAATCATGAAGTTACTACAAAAAATCTAATTATTATAAGCACAATTATTTATAAACTAAAGTTATGTAAAAAAAATGTTTATAAGTATATTTACAAAAATTTGTAAGAATTATGGTAAACATACATATATAATAATTATATTAGAGAATAACATTAAAAAAAAATAGGATTAGATTTGTATTAAAAAATATTTTTAGAGTTTTATGAAATTAGGGTTTTTATGAGAAATAAATTTTTAGGGTTTATATAAAAAAAATAGGATTTAGTTATATACAAAAATTTTCTAATTTATACATATTACGACATAAAATATAGAAACAAAATTTGTGAAAAAAAACATATTTTTTTAAAATTAAAGAAAACAGACATATTTTATTATTATTTATTTATTATTGAGAAATATACATAATATATTTAATTTTTAATATTATAATATTTAAATCAAATAAAAGGAAAGAAAAAAAAAGCAGAAACTTACCTGGATGGGGTTTGAACCCAGGCCAACTTGATTTCTAGGAACAATACATATTATTTTTTTTATAAAAATTGAATTTGAAAACAGGCGCGAACTGGCCTTCTTCTTCCTCCCATTACCTGCGGATTTTGCAACGTTTTCTCCTACGAACATTGTTACGAGTTCTTCCACCCTGCGAAACACAAACTTCATCCAAACGGCAAAATTTCACAAAATTGATTGCACAATTGTATTGCTACTGAGTTTTTCAATCGTCCTATGTTTTTCAAATCCATTTATCATTTGAAAATCGTGAAACCCTAAAGAGGGCCGAAAACCCTAATCATGGTGAATTCTTGTTCCTGCAATGAAAATCCAATTGAACCACCCAGAATCGTTCTAGAGTTCATTCTAAACATCCTACAACAATCAAAAACAGTTTAAACATGATAAATCAATGGATTCGAAAACAAAATATTCAAGGTCAAGATGAACTCGGGTTGAGCAATTGGGTGTGTATATGATGCATATGGATGATGATTTATGATCAGAAGAGTCCAAGGAAGCTTGCTATGTCTTCCAAATACCTTGCAATGCTCTGAATTTGAGAACCCGAATATGACTTTTTGAAAGATTTTTGTGCTTTTGATCTTACCTTTAGGCTGCTGCAAATTCGTGTCTCGGGTTATGTTTGTGCTTAGTATATATGTGTGATGGATTTAGGTCAAAATCATTGATGTGTTGTGTGGATATTTGATCCAAAAAATATTCAAAAAGATCATTGTATAAATTTCAAATATTTGATCATGAGTGCTTGCTATTTTGGGAGAGATCACATGATTTCCTTCTCATTCTAATTCAATCAATGATTATGAATTTCTAGAAACAAAATCTTCACCCAAAAATAGATTTTTATATTTTTTATTTATTTAAAATTATTTTTATGAATTAAATCAATAATAAATAAATAAAAAATAATAATTTGGGAGAGATCACATGATTTCCTTCTCATTCTAATTCAATCAATGATTATGAATTTCTAGAAACAAAATCTTCACCCAAAAATAGATTTTTATATTTTTTATTTATTTAAAATGATTTTTATGAATTAAATCAATAATAAATAAATAAAAAATAATAATTTGGGAGAGATCACATGATTTCCTTCTCATCCTAATTCAATCAATGATTATGAATTTCTAGAAACAAAATCTTCACCCAAAAATAGATTTTTATATTTTTTATTTATTTAAAATGATTTTTATGAATTAAATCAATAATAAATAAATAAAAAATAATAATTTGGGAGAGATCACATGATTTCCTTCTCATTCTAATTCAATCAATGATTATGAATTTCTAGAAACAAAATCTTCACCCAAAAATAGATTTTTATATTTTTTTATTTATTTAAAATGATTTTTATGAATTAAATCAATAATAAATAAATAAAAAATAATAATTTGGGAGAGATCACATGATTTCCTTCTCATTCTAATTCAATCAATGATTATGAATTTCTAGAAACAAAATCTTCACCCAAAAATAGATTTTTATATTTTTTATTTATTTAAAATGATTTTTATGAATTAAATCAATAATAAATAAATAAAAAATAATAATTTGGGAGAGATCACATGATTTCCTTCTCATTCTAATTCAATCAATAATTATGAATTTCTAGAAACAAAATCTTCACCCAAAAATAGATTTTTATATTTTTTATTTATTTAAAATGATTTTTATGAATTAAATCAATAATAAATAAATAAAAAATAATAATTTGGGAGAGATCACATGATTTCCTTCTCATTCTAATTCAATCAATGATTATGAATTTCTAGAAACAAAATCTTCACCCAAAAATAGATTTTTATATTTTTTTATTTATTTAAAATGATTTTTATGAATTAAATCAATAATAAATAAATAAAAAATAATAAAAATGATGAATTTTGGTCAATTGGGTCGTGCACCATGTTATGAGATGGATTGGGTCATAAATTAGGCAGCCCATTTGGAAAGAAATACTTCTAAGCCTCCATTTTCAACATAAACCATCACAAAATTGCCCAACTTTGCAAGGGCACATTTCTCTCAATTTTAAAGGTATGATGGTGTTCTTGGACTTTTTGGAAAGCTTGAAGAGTCCTCTAAACAACCCCATTGGTTTCAGGTCCATATCATTTACCAATCTCAAGTTATGCCCTTTTGAAGTTGTTGACTTTTTGTTGACTTTTGAAATGACCTATAATGTCTTAGATCATATCTTTCAAATAAAGCATTTTTGGGCTTAACCTTCAACATCAAAGTTGTAGAGAATTCAATTTCCTTCAAAATGAGCTTTGGATGGAGACTTGGTGATGAAGTATGTGAAAGTTATGCCTGGTCAAAGTTCAGTTGACTTTTACTGAGGAAACCCTAATTTAGAAACTCCTGATTATTGATGATCTGGAATCTCCTTGATGAATCATGATCAACCCTTGATAAAATGATGAATTTTACTTCATATACTTGATGTTGGCAAAAAATCATGAAGTTTGACTTTGGTTTGACCACAGTTGACCTCAGTTTGACTTTTTAACTGCATTGACTGCTTTTGACTTATCTGATCATCTGACTGAGCAAACTTTTGAGAAAAGTCTTGAAACTTGACATGGGGGTTCTTATACACATATAAGATGTTATGAAGCTCACTTGAAGTCTTGGAAGTCCATTTAGCCTGATTAAAGTCAAAACCCTAGTTTTGGATGCACTGCTTAGGAGGTGCATTGTCTGAGGGAATTGTCAACTCTTCTGACCAATTGTGAACTTTGTGAACCTTGTGAATCTTCATAAGATATCTTGTGATACTCATGGGAGGTATTGTGAAGCTTGTGAACCTTGTGAACCTTCTTAGAACACAAAGTCTTGTATTGTGAGGGCAAATTTTGGGGTGCAACAGGTATCCTCGAGATGAATCGGTGAAATCGGTTGGATCAGTATCTCCTGTGCCTTGTTATGCTGGACAGACCATTGTGCCTGGGGCACCATGTCAGGAGTCTTATGTCGCTTCCCTTGCAAATCAGCGAACTCGTGGCCGAGGTTATCAGACTCAGCGTCAGAGTCAGATTCGACCTCGTAACAACTTGGAACGAAGGAATGGTCCTTCCCACCCAGTTCTTGTGCCGTACAGTCAACTTTTGCCACAGTTGGTCCAAAGCGCTTTGGTGGAGCCGAAAGCTCTCAAGCCTGTTCCAGAACCTTACCCTCCTGGGTACAATCCCCATGTTCGGTGTGGTTACCATGGCGGATCACTGGGGCATTCAACTGAAGATTGTAAAGCGTTTCAGGCAAAGGTACAACAGTTGATCGACCAAGAGTGCATTTCCTTTCGAGAAGGATTTCTGTTTGTTCATACTAACTTCTCAGCTGTCTAAGCTCGTAGACTCGGAAAGTATTCCCCAGCAAAAGCCAGTGGTCCAGACAGGCAGGCGCCCTCAGCATTGGCAGTCCTCAGACTTTTATATCATTTGCATTTGTAGTTTTCTTTTTGTTAGTTACTACTTGTTTTTAAACATTGTATGTTTCGAATGGTAATAATAATAAAGTGACTATGCATTTTTCTGAATTAATCATGTCGTTGTCGCTCATTTACTGCATTGCACTGACACTTGCATTTTATTCACTCCACTTTATCACTGTGATTAGCAAAGACTGGAGGGAGGATGACGAAACTAAACTCATAACCGATGATCGTATGCTTTCAGATAAAACCTTGTCGATGACGTACAAGGCATTGTTTCAAATCCCCCAAACACTGGAGGTATAAGGAGTTAGTCCCTTGTTAACCACTTCGAGCCAGGAAGTAGAAGTTTTTTCGGACTTTTTTAAACCCTCACATCTTAACCCGGGGCAGGGTAGTTGTCAGTTAGCTTGACCGAGCATTCAAGTCTTACAGAGGAGTGTTGTCTTTCGAGGACCAATTACAGTTTATGCCTCTCAAGAGGTCGTACCTCGTCAACCACAGTGGTTAAACCTCACCAATCAGGAGTGAGACAGTTACAATCCTTTCGGAGCAATCAAGACAACCAGTGTCACACGACTTTGTTCCAAAAGAAAGAAAAAGAAAGCCCGCTAAGTAAAAAGAAAGAAAAAGCTGGAAAGCTAACACTTAGGCAAAAATCAGGGCATCCCGCTGGACTTCAAAAGAAATCGAAAAAAAACGAAAAGAACTCAAAAGGAGTCAGTCCAGGCAAAAATTAGGGAATCAAAAAGAACGAAAGAGAAGGGATAGAAAAAAAATAGATCCCCAGTGAAGGACAAAGTCGTGTAGCCAGACACCGAAAACGAGAAGGAGTAACTATCACTCCGGAAAAGCCATGTGAGTTCCTTAATTGTGGTTCTTACCATTCAACATACCTCTCGAAGAGGCGAGCGCTCGAGCCACGTTAACTGAACTTTAGGATCGGAGATCATCACGTAGAAGGGGTGGGTACAAATCAAAATTTGAGCCAAATATCCTTTGTTTCACGAACCGTGAACCCGACCACGATACAACCCTTAAAAGACCTGATTGAGGTAGGGTTTATTCTGAAAGCGCATTACGATAAGGTTGAGTAACCTGACTCCCTCATGAATTGCTAGTCACATCCTTGTTATGTTTTTCACTGACCACGTAAGCACTACGTTTGAACTTTGGTTCATTCGTCACAATCATGACATGTAAATGAGTGACACCATAAAAAAAAAATTTCCTGCATAAACACTGCATTAAGATTACCATTCGTGAATAGACAATTTTAATTGCAGGTTAGTAGTTGACACGAAAGAAATTCCAACTGGGAATAATCAAACAGGACTGAAAAATTCAGTAGTCTGAACCAGAATGGTGTATGTTGTGAAGCCCTGTGAATCAGGGGCATTGACTTCCAGTGAGTTCGGAATCAGTTAGTCTGAGGACAAGTCCCGAAGCTTCAGTTGATCAGAGGCAGTATGCTTGAGAAGCAGTTGATCAGAAGTGAGTCTTCTCGAGAGCCAATCAGGGGCAATTATACAAAACGTGGAGATTTGAAAGCAGATACTTCAGGTGGATAATCAGATCAGGAAGTCGCTAGAACGCTCATTCAGGGGCAAGTCACCGCAGAGAGTGTTGAAACCAACTGGGTTGATAGGGGTTTAATGGATATTGAATCCTGTTGTCGTATAGATACCGGGGCAAGCAATCTCGAGGTCGTCTCGTAGCAAGTTGTTCAGAGCAATACTCCCAAGAGTTAGATTGGGGCAAGTTGAATTGTACTGGGGCAAGATGTTGAAGCAAGTTTGTTTATCCCCAGCAAGAGTTGAGTATCGGGGAATCATGTCAATACTCTTATCAGAAAACATTAGCCTTCCTGAAAAGGCCTTGCTGTCGTTGGATCGTTATCCTACAGCTCAAACCTGTTACGTGTCAGTAACCAGTCGTTTCCAAAGCCCAGTTCTCGCCTGGCAAACCGGTAACCAGTTCTCGCCTGGCAAACCGGTAATCAGTTCCCGTCTGGTGTAGTTTATTGCAAGCATTAGTTCCCGTCTGGTGTAGTTTATTGTAAGCATCAGTTCCCGTCTGGTGCAGTTTATTGTAACCAGTTCTCGTTTGGTCACCGTTTCTTCAAGTGTTGTATCAGTTCTCGTCTGGTACATGTCATCGCGTAATCAGTTCTCGTCTGGTCATCGTGTGTCCTAACCTATGTGTTATACCAGTTCTCGTCTGGTGTACGTCAGCTTTCAACCAGTTCTCGTCTGGTTGTCTATGCCTCAGTCTGTTATCCAGTCAGCCCCGTCTGACGTTCAAAACCAAATCAATTCTCGTCCGATAACCTATTTTCCTATCAGTTCTCGCCTGGTAGTCTATCCTTGAATGCTAGTTCTCGTCTAGTATTTTCCATATCTTCCGCTGTGTACATAGTCCACGTTTATCCTAAACCAGAAAAACAAAAACCTAAAAGGTATCTGACACAGTAATTCCCAATGACTCGCATGTTGTCATGTTCCCCGATACGAAGCTCGATGGATACCAGTGCTCTGATTAATGTTTGAATTCCTTGTGGGTGTTGTTAAATCAGAATTGCTACTCTTCAGCAGATGAGAGTTACGTATTATCAGAAGAATTGAGATTGTATTGTTATCCCGCATCAGAGTAGGATCAGGAGTATCCCCAGCAGATTAAGATTGATATCCTTGATAGTAAGGGCATTTCCAGCAGCGTGCTGCGCGCAATCAACCCCGATTTGGTCAATCCCCACAGAGCATAATCAGTTGCCAATGGTTTGAAGAGAGCATCCCCAAGCAGGTTTGTTTTTTTCTTTCTCCCCAAGCAGGGTTGCCTTTCCATTTCTCCCGCAGGATGGTTATCCCCAGCGGATTTGGTTTCCCTTTTCCAGCATTTATGTTGCTGAGATGATTCTGTGATATCAGGTTACCCTCAGTTGGAGTTGACGTCTACCTTCGGCATTCATTTTGCCAAGTGGTTGCAGACCTGGTGTTCTCTGGCAGCTCGGGCCTGCATTTACATTTGCATATATCGTCATAGCATTTATACAAACATATAGCATTTCCATGCCGTCTGGGCCTCGCATTTTCCAACAGAACGCATAGCATTTCCATGTCATATAGGACATTGCATCATTATCAGACATACGCATTTCGAAACATGGACCAGGTTGGTTACCTCATGGCTTTCGGGTATGTTCCCTTGCAGAGTTGTTTGGTTAAGCTTCTCTTCTCCCCCAGCGGAGTGATTCTTCACATTTGGTTGTTACGTCGGCACTGAAAAAAAGATTGACATATATCAGATTTCTGAAGCTGCCTCCTGTTGACAGAATGGGTACCGAGCAGTCGATTCAGAAGTTCCCCAGGAGAATTGTCCTCAAGTTCGCCGTGAACTGTGAGATGACAGGATTTGATTCTATAAGTGAGATGGGAATCAAGGTGTTTGTTGTCTGAAGCATTATTTCAATACTTGTGGCGTCACACAGGTGATTGATGTTGAAAAAGAGAGAAATTTTTATCAGATAATTGACCCGTTGTTGCCGTGACAACCAAACTTCAGTCCATTGGAGGCTATTCCTCAAGCAGTTTTGCAGTATATTCCCACGGTTGGCAAATTTTAGGGTTTCATTTGTATTCAACCGTCATCTACCTTTGAATGTTTGAAGGCTGGGCGCTCTTCAACCATTCAGGTCCAAGCCGCTTAAATAGGGGTAGTTGTTGCACCCTAAAATTTGACCAACCGGGTCCCGTATCTGGCTCGATGTTTCGACGCATTTCGCATTCGCATTTACATACTGCATACAGTGCATTTTTTCAGTTGTTTTGATTTTATCGGGATCACAACCCTCTCCTCGCATTTCAGGTGTTTTTTACTCAGTTAGATAAGAAGAATCGTATTTTTGGGAAGTCGTGCCCTTCCCAGTGTTTTCAGCTCGTGCTGTTGATTTTGAGGATGTTTCGGTGACCGTTTATTTTTGCCGGTTGTCCCGGTGCGCTCTCGCTGTGTTACTGATCGTTTTGGACTATTTTTGTTCCCTCTGGAATTATTAGGATTTTATTAGATATTATTAGCATTTTCTAGAATTTAAGTAGATTCTTTTAATATTTTTAATAGGTTTTTAGACATTATTTTTTTAATAGATAATATAGAATATAATAGTTTTAGATATATTTTTAATATAGGTTTTAATAGATTTTGTTAATAGATTTTTAATTAGGTTTTTAGAATATTAATTGCTAGAATAAGATTAGGGTATATTTTAGATTTAATCTTTTTTTTAGAGTTTACAGATTTTATTAATTGGGTAGGATTAATTAGATGATGTTAATTAGTTTTATTCTGATTTTAAGTCATTAATTAGGTCATTAATCCATTAGCATTTTAATTCAGTTTGTTTAATCCGTTCATTCCCATTTAATTCAGCATTAAGGTCCATTAATCAATTCATCATTCAGTCCAATTAGTTTTTTTGTTGGGCCAGTTCAGGGTTTGGAGGCCTAGAGTTCAAGTCCAGTATCTGTCAGGTGTCTATAAAAGGTCTGTACCACGTGTAAATCAAGGAGGAGAGGCCACATCATTTTCACAATTCACCAGAATCTGCCACCTCCACCCATACGTGGCTTTCTCCGCTCACCCTCCACACACACGTGTTGCACATGCAACTACCGTTGCCATCCACACTCGCCACTTGTTCCTCGCCTGAGCCTCACCAGTTGCATGGCCGGCGGCCATGCAACCACCGCCCCCAACCTCTTCTGGCAACCCTAACCAACCCCTAACTACCTCCGACCACCGTCCAAACACCGGAAAACTGAAAAACTCAAGAATCTTCATCGTTTTCGCTTGATCTTCATCACCTCCTCCGATCCAATCTTCATTGCCAATAATAATTTTTCCAGAAATTCGTCTTCTCCAATCGTCCACATCCATATTCATCACCGGTCATCAGGATTCCCAGAAACGTCCATGGATCTTCATCCTTGTTCACAACAAATTTTTTCCAGGTCTTCATCCAAGCATCATCAATGTGCATCACTGGTTTCCAGAACCTCGAGATTTTACCAGATCTCCGTGTGAGCCTCATCCGATCTCCACCACGAACCTTCATCCTCCGCTATGAGCGATTCACCAAGAGTGTTCACTATCATCTCCAGATTCAGCTTTCAAGATCCTCAGATCTCTCTCGATCTATAGCATGCAGTCTGAAATCTCCATAGCAATCATCATCCGTTTGTTGTTCGTTCTCCAGAAACGCTAACACTCTTCAGATTCCTTCGTTAAGCATCAAGATCTTCGTCCAGATTGTTGAAGTTCATCGTTTCAGAAATCATCACCATCCTTATCATCATGCGAAATCTCCAGAAGTCGTAAATCATCGTTCAAGATCGTCCTCATCTTCGCTCGTCAAATCTTCAAGCATCTCCGATCAAGATCTTTCAAAGTCACTTCAGGAACACGCCTCAGTGGATCTTCTTCGTTTTTATGATCCTCATCAAGATTCTTCAATTTTTTTTAGGTTCTATCTTCGCCAAGAACGAACCTTCCACATTTTCAAGCTTCTTCTGAGATTCTCCATCCGTGGATGAGTTTGCTCCGATGATGTGTTTATCATTGTTCGCTGGTGATTACAAGGTTAAGACTGCTTTGGTTTGTGATGTGAACAACGTGGATGAAGGATTGAATGAGGTTTGTGTGAGTAGAACAGAAGTTTGAGATGAGAGGGAGACGAGAGGGTTTGGAGAAGTGGAAACGGCAAAGTGTTTAGAATTGGTGAACAGTAACCGAGGAAATTAGGGTTTGAGTAGTTTGTTATGAATTTTGGACTCAAGAGTGTGGGTGTGGGCTTCTGAGCCCAACAAGGAGTTTTTTTTCACGTACACCCCCCGTTTCACTTACTGCGCCCCTCCCCGTTTTTTTTCTTATGTTTTTTGTTGGGCTGGGCCCAATTCTGTTTGGTTTTTTGCTGATTGTAACCCCCTGTAACAGACTGTACCCCCCTCCCTTTTGTATTTTCTTTTATCAGTTTTTCTTTTGTAATATCTTTATTAGTTTAGATAAAAAATATATTGAAAAAGAGAAAAAAAAAGAGTGAAAAATATATGAAAAAAAATACATGAAAAGAAATAGTATGAATAAAAGAATATTGGGAGGAAAAATAATATTGAAAAAAAAGACTTGAGAAAAGAATATTGGAAAAAAGAAGAAAAAAGAATAGAAGAAAAAATAGTCAAAAAAGAGAGTATAAAAATATTAGTTTGTAGATTTAATATTCTCTTTTAGTCAGTTTCTTCATAGGAGTTTATTTTACCTTTTTAGAGGTAGTTTTAGAAGTCCACTTGTTAGGGGACTGTTTTCCATTTGATTTTTCATAGGATAGGGTTTTTAGGAGTTTATTTTTCAGTTCTCAATCATTGTAACCATTTTTCAGAATATTAATAAAACGAGATTTGAGCTGTGGTCCCGAAAGTAGCCGAACTACAGCTGCTCTGATTTCTTGTACCAGACAAGAATATGTAGGCATAGGATGCGATATCCTAGCGAGCACACTAACAACTAACCTTTGTTCTCTCGCTGCTGTGCGATCGAGACTTTCCCGCTGACGACTGATGTTATCCTTTTCTCTTGCCCGAGGGCATTTGAGACCAGACCGTAGCTTTAATTCCCATAGGTTCCCGTACCTTTAAAACTAGCTGAATATCTCACTCCTGTGTGAGAACACCCTGCTTAGCCGTAGTTAGCCTGAACTACGTAAGCTCTGATCTTCCATGCTGTGTGGAAGTACGTAGGCACAAGACGCGAAGTCTTGGCGAGCCAATTCCCTGTAGTTTCCCGAACTACGTTGACTCTGACTTTCTCTCTTGAGAATACGTAGGCATAGAGTGCGACGCTCTATCGAGTCAATTCCCTCCCGTTTAGATTTAGCAGCCGTAGATAGATTATTTTTGCATCCTTTAGACAACCCAAGCAAGCGTGGATCCCGTCGAGTACGACGGACGTGAGGGGTGCTAATACCTTCCCCTTGCGTAACCGACTCCCGAACCCAGGTTTTGGTTGCGATGACCATACCTTTCCCGTTTTTGCAGGTTTACTTCGAGCGTTTCCTTTCCATCCGTTGGGATAAATAACGCATGGTGGCGACTCTTCTGTCAGCCGGCGCCGATTTTCGCAGTAGCGACAAGGTGGAGGAGGGTCTGTTCGTACTGCTCTGTCCATTCGAAGGCGGCCTCCTTCCTTAGTAGTTTGAAAAATGGGAGGGCATGTTGTGCAAATTGAGCGATGAAGCGGGATAATGAGGCAAGCATCACGTTCAGGGACTGTATCGTCTTCTTCGTGCTCGGTGTTGTGATCTCAAAGAAGGCCCGAGATTTGTCCGGATTTTCCTCGATCCCTCGTTTGGTCAGGTAAAACCCGAGGAACTTCCCCGCGCGTACACCAAAGGTGCACTTTTGGGGTTAAATCGCATCTTGCACCTCTTCGTCGTTTCAAAGACCTTATTGAGGTGGGTCATGTGGTCGGCCTCGGTACGTGATTTGACGATCATGTCTTCCATGTAGACTTCGAGCATGTCGCTAATCTCTCCCCGGAAGACCTTGTTCATTATCCGTTGATAGGTGACGCCAACGTTCTTTAGGCCGAAGGGCATTACGCTATAGTAATAGTTGCCCGACTCGGTCATGAAGGTCGTGCTCTATTTGTCGACTTCATCCATGGGGATCTGGTTGTATCCTGAGTAGGCGTCCATGAAGGACAATAATTTGAAGCTCGTCGAGTTGTCAACGAGCTTGACGTTATTGGGGAGAGGATATACATTCTTGGGACATGTTCGGTTGAGATCGGTGTAATCAACGCACATTCTCCATTTTCCATTAGATTTTTTGACTAGTACAACGTTGGACAGCCAGGTCGAATGTCGGGCTTCCGAAATAAAATTTGCCTCTAAGAGGTCTTTTATAGTTTTTTCAGTAGTCGCCGACTTTTCGGGAGATTGCGTACGCCTACGTTGTACTACATCCTTTGCGGCTAGGTTGATGGAGAGCTGGTGGAAGGCGACCTCGAGGTCAAGGTCGGGCATCTTGGCAACGCTCCAGTCGAATAGGTCGACATTCTCACGGAGGTAGACTTTCAACTGATTCTTCGCCAGGTCAGGCAGTCTAGCTCCAATCTTCACGCTCCTGGCCGTATCGTCGCCGAGGGGTACTAGCTCAAAGTCCCTGTCCGGAATGGGGCGCGCTGGGTGGAAGGGCTGCCCATTGACCGCTGGAGAATCGTGCTCTACTTTGTCTTCATGGTCTTGTTCATTGGGGAAGCGGCAGTCGAGGTCCTTGGTGTCGATATGGTCCTTTGGCCTGTTCTCTTGGACGGGCGGAGGCTTGATCGCTTTAGGAGAGGGAATGATCGTGCTGAGTCCCTTCATTGCTGCCTCAAAACATTTTCGGGCTTCCTCTATGTCCCCGTTGAGGGTGAAGACGGTTCCTTGCCTGGTGTAATACTTCATCTTAAGATGGACCGTCGATGGCACTGCGGTGAGCTCTGCCAACGTCATCCTGCCTAAGATGCAGTTGTACAGGGATGGACACTCGACGACCAGGAAGCAGACATTGATTTCCCTGGCCGTTTCATGTGCCTCGAAGGTGACCTTGTGCTCCATGTATCCCCACAGTCTCATTGTCGTCCAGTTAAAACCCTGGAGGTCGGAGCCAACATAAGTGGTCAGGTTGGTCTCGTCGAGCTGCAATGTCGAAAATAGGTGGGTATACATGATATCCACCAAACTCCCTCTGTCGACCAGGATACGACAGACGTCGAAGTTCGCCATTTGTGCCCAGATCAGCAGGGGGATGGCGGAGTTAGGGGCCCCACCGGGAAACTCTTCGAGGTAGTACGTGATCGAGTTAGACCGCCCATGGAACTTGTCGAGGGTGCTTTTTTTGTCGGAGTTGTTGCTCATCAACTCGTCAAACTTCCTCTTCAAAAACCCGATGGAGAGCTTGTTCGGGGGCCCGCCTGAGATGACCATCACGGTGGGGAAGTATTCCTACGGGCTGATGGGGCATATTGGTTCTTCGGACAGCTGGTGCCTAGTAGGGAGGGTGTGTTTTCTCAAGGAGAACAAGTCTTCAGGCTGACTTATGATGAGGGCCACCTGCAACCCGGAGTCATTGGAGGGCGGAGGGATATCCTCGACCCTTTTGGCTTCGTGAGCCTCTTGTTGAGGGGCATCTCCCCCCTGGTGTACCTTTTCAAGTGCCCATCCTTGACGAGTATCACGATTGCGTCCTTCAAGTGGATGTAATCCTCGGTGACATGCCCGTGGCTACAGTGGAAGCGGCAGTACTTGGAGTTGTCCATGTTGGACTTGGGGGTGCCAGTTTAGGAAAACAGACACCTCTCCTGACGAACTCCGCCAGGATGCGCTCGCGGGAAGCAATGAGGATTGTGTATTTAGTGAAGCGGCCTGCGGGGCCCTTCTGCTCTCGGGGATCCCGGGGACGATCATTTCTTCGTTGATCTCCCCCTTTCCGGGAGGCCGGTGCTCCTTCTTCCTGGGCTCCGCGGGGGGTTTCGCGGTTACGGGAGTCTCGAGTTGAATTAGTAGCTTCGGTCTCCTCGTACCGGATGTAGTGGCAGGCTTTCTCGAGGAAGCCTCGTAGGATGGTTGGCCGGTGGATTTGCCATGGCCTCGTAGAATTTGGAGTCACGACACAGGCCTTGCTCCACGAGGTAACACTTCATGTTGTTTGAAGTCGTCACCTGGACCGCCTCCCTCGTGAATCTCTCGATGTAGTTCCTGAGAGGTTCGTCCTGGGCTTGGATGATCGCGCCCAGGGCGGCCTCCGTCTTCGAATGGCGTCGGGACGCTGTGAAATGTTGCGAGAAGAGATCCTTCAGAACCCTCCACTATGTGACGGACTCGGGCTTCAGGCTTTTGTACCAGGCTATGACTCTCTTCCTTAGTGTCGTCAAGAAAAACCTGCACTTGATGGCTCCTCGGACGTTCCGATAATCGAGCATGGCCTCGATATCTTCCAGATGGTCGTATGGGTCCGAAGTGCCGTTGTAGGTAGAGAGCGCGGGCGGCTTCTCCATTCCATGGGGGATGAAGGTCTCCATGATTTCCCGCGATAGGGGGTCCTGTGGTCGTCCTCGTCAATGCGGACAGGGGAGCGCGAGGGCGAAGGATTGTGCCGAGGGCTTGATTACGACCTCTCGACCTCTTGCTCGGAGCCTCAAGTCTGTTTCTTCTTGGGGCCGGGGAGCGCCTCTCCTAGAAGGGCGGTGATCGGTCGTGCTTCTTGGAGGCCACGAGTTGGGGCCTCTTCAATTATGGTCGGTGTAACACCCCAAATTTAATCAGAATATGTTAATTAATTATTTTATTGAAAATATTCATGTTTCGGTGAATTTCCGGTGGTTTTGTGAATATTGGAAAAATGTGCATTTTTGGATATTTATTTTATTAATAGCATATAATATTAATTTATTAGTATTATTATTAATTAAATGGAATATAAGTGAAATAGGGCAATTTGGGCATTTGAGGAAGTTAGTAAAGGTAATGAGGGAAAAGCCCAATGTGTGAGGCCTATGACTAAGTTAGACAAAATAGAGTTCTGAGAGGAGATTGAAATTCATCTGTGTTTAACGTGAAAGTTTGGTGTGGTCAGATCTTTGAAGGAAAGGTTGGAGGCAGAAGATCCCGAAGTTAATCGTGAAAGCGGCGAATCGACTAAGGTATGGGGAGTATTTATGTTCATGATTTTCCATGTATGCCTTTAGATGTATTCGTGGTGGATTTAGGATTTGAGGGTTTCTGAGTTGAATTGGGGAAACTAAGAGATTCGACTATAGAACTCTGAGATTGTGGGTTATGGTATGAATCACTGGATATTAACATGAGTTTGGAAACCAAAACCTTGGATCGTATATGTTTGACCCTGTAGGAATAGGAATATGCAAATGTGAGTAACTCTGATGTACTTAGAGCAATTGCAGGAAATTAGTGTTTTAGGCAGTGCAAATGTTGCTGGATTAGCCTAATGAACCATAGATTTTGTACCGTTATTATCGTATAACCTTAGGGATGATTTAGGGATACTTTGGGGGCATTGGATGAATGATTCATATGAGTTTTTGGGTGGAAATCAGTTCTGGTGCGTAGCAGAAGTTGCTGTCATCGCATTGTTCGCCTAGCGAGAAAGCCAGAGAAGGTTCGCTACAAGACTCGCCTAGCGAGCAAGCCAGCGAGGGGCTCGCTACGAGACTCGCCTAGCGAGCGAGCCAGCAAACGTAGCAGAAGTTCGCGAAATTGATTGTTGTGCAGCGATGCCGTGATGTATGATTCTGGGATTTCTGGGATGAGTTGCCATGAGTATGATAATGGGTTTTAGGTGATGGGTACATGATGTTATGATAGTTTTCTATGATGTATCGATTGAGTTAATATGATGAAACTACCATGATTTGATGAACTATGTGATAACATGAAATATGATAATTTATGTGATTTATGTGATGGTGATGAGTATGATGAATGATGATGCACCATATGCTGTATTGTGAGGATTATTATTATGATGTGTGCATCATGCATTCATGCGCATTCGATTGCTTTGGCTTCAATCCCACTGTGTGGATGTGAAGTATTTTGACGTGCTCTGATCCTATTGATGGGGATCTATGGAGGGTTGATGGTCCAGTGTCCATCAAGCTGTGATGATTGCTACCACATGCATTGAGTTGTGTTGCATTGCATTTATGAGTCTTTGTGTATAATTATGATGTTGTGACCTTTGAGGCATATGTGAGTAATATGAATGTGTTGAATATGAATATATTGCCGTTTATGCATTAATTGTCATACATTGATTATTATGAATTGTTTTACTCACCCTGCCTGTTTGAATGTTACCTCCACGTGGGTAACATGCAGATGTCGCTACTCGAAAAATGCAACGACAGGGAGGTGAAAAGAAAGGACAGAAGAGTCACCACTAAACTTTATTTATCCCATGAGGGGAAAGGAAAATATCGAGAAAACCATAAGAAAAGAAAGGATAAGATGGTCTCGCAACCAAGAACGGGTTCAAAAGTCGGTTATGTGAGGGGAAGGTATTAGCACCCCTCGCATCCATCGTACTCGATGGAAACCATTTGTTTGTCGAATGTGTGAATTTATTTGCTTAAATATTATGCTATAAAAGTGTTTTCCAAAGGGTAAAGAAAGAGGGTTTAGGAACTAAGAAAGGAGGCATAACGGGGGAGAAAAGAGAAAGAACATACTCGGTAGGACTTCGCAATCCTATGCCTACGTATTCTCAATAGATGTGAGAAAGTTAGAGTCGACGTAGTTCGGGGAACTATAGTGTTGCGGTGGAAATAGGATCACAAACTATTAATGAGTTTGAATCGCAATTCAATTCACAACCGCTCTTTGATTTATCCGAAGGAAAAGGTCAAAAGAGGGAAAACCTATTTTGCATCGTAAACACAATGCGGGGAAAGATCTAGGGTTCGGGGGTTGGTTAAATTTAGGGAAGGTATTAGCACCCTAAACTTCTGTAGTACTCTACAGGAACCTTTTGTTCAGATGTTTACTATTTGCTTTATTTATTTGCTTAAGGTATATGTACAAAGGATTAAAAGTGAGAAAAGAGACCTAAGGGGTTAATTCTAAGTTTACTCGGCAAGACATCGCATCTTGTGCCTACGTATCCTTATGGGAGTGGAATCAGAGTAATCGTAGTTCCCCTCAATAGGGAGGTTAGAAACTTCTTGACTGTGGTCAAGGTCTCAAGGGGAATAAACGCATCTTAAGGACACACTTACGTGGAGTGTAGAAACTCCAAATCTCTACATTGAAATGTTAAGTTGTAATTAGGGTTAAATTAGGGATTCCACGGCGGGAAACCCTAAAATGAGCGCGGCGGCTCTTTGACCTAATGCTAGGGGTAAAGCTATAATTTTGCCTGCGGCGAGGCATTTGTAAAAATTAGGGTTTGTAGTTTATAGGGGTTGAAGGTGAGGACTATTGACACGGCGGTAAAAAGCTAGACCTAATTCCTTCGGCGGTGTGCAGTGTGACTGGAATATTGATAAATGCGTGAGGTGATTGAGTTATGCCAACAGGAAATAAGACAGAAGTTAAAGCCATGCAAACAGAAATTTAAAGGCGGAAACTTAAAGCGCGATTATTAGATTCGCGGGGTTACATATGAGAAGCAGTTACAATATAGTAATGAAATCTGAATGAAAAATAAGATGAAATAAGTAATGAGCTGCAAAATGAACAAACGACGTTAGTGGGCGGAGTGAGACGGCAATCAAATGAGTTACGAGACAATGAAGAAAAAAAAGATGCAAATTTGAGATTTTATTATTGTTTTATTTAAAAAAAATTTAATATTAGCTTGCGAAAAAAAGTTTAATTTAAAAATGTTTTACTCTTTTAAAAAAGTTTTATTTTTTAATATTTTTAAGAAAAGTTTTTCTTATTTTATTTTAAAAAGTTTTTTATTTATTTTTAATATTTACATAAAAAGGTTTTATTTTATTTTATTATTTTAAACAGTTTTTTTTTTGAATTATAAAAGTAAAATGTTAAAAACAGTTTTAAAAAAACATAAAACAAATTTAAAAAAAAAATAAACAATATAAAATAAATAAAAAAGGGGGGGGGGGGGGGGGGGGGGTTGGGCCGGTCATCACACCCGGACCCAACCCAGTTATTAGTCATAAGACGAAATGTCTTTTAGGGTTTCACACCCAAAGACTATTTCGCGGCGCCGTTTCACTTTCTTCTCCATCTCTCTCTCGCGGCTTACTTGCATTCGCCTCCGTCTTTCTCTCTCGCTATTTCGCTCTTCTTCATTCTTCTCCATAACCTGAAATAAACATGCATATTGTGAGGAAAACGTTTCATAGCTCACATTTATAGCGGAACGGCCAATGATGAGGTGATCTGAGGCTTGGAGTGGATTGCCCGCCGTTTAAACGGCGAAGGCGATCTTCCCCTTCGGTGATTCGCGGTTGTTGATCTTTGTTGCTACTTCTTACGAGGACGATGATGAGGGTTTCCTCTGAGTCTCAGCCACGCCGTTTAGGGTTTGCGACGGTGGTTTCGTGATCTCGTTCGTTCCTCTGGGCTTTCGCGATTTCGTTAGGGTGTTCGCTTGCGATCTCCGTTAGGGTTTTGACGAGGTGATACCTTTCCCCTTTTTATAACTTCTATTTTCTTTTGGGCCTTTAATCTGTGTTGGATTTGTGCTATTTTTGAGACATGATTTCGTGTTGGTATTTTGATATGATTTGATTTCATCTGGATTTGTTTGTTCTCTCAGATACTGATTGGGTTTCAATTGGATGTTTTCTGATACGGATCTGATACTGACTCGAAACTTTCCATTTTCAGAACTCCTTAATTGATTCGATTTTGTTTGATTATTTTCTGATATACTGATTGGATTTTTGCAGATGTGGATTGGGATTTTTGATACGATTCTGATTTTATCTGACTTTGATTGGATTTCATTGGATCTGTTTGATATCTGAAATTAATTTGTTTGACTGATCTGTACTAATTCGTTTTCGATTTGGCAATTTTGATGCAGTTAGCTTTTCCTCTTCTTCTTTCAGAGAGGGCTTGATAGCACGGCCTTGGTCGAGTCAGAATTGTCGGGAGAGGTATACGGCGATGATGATACCTGAGCCATGTGTTTGGTAATTTGTTTTTCCGATGTGCCTGCTCCTTTGCCTTGTTTTTGTATGTTGTTGCGCGATGATGTTTGAGCTGAGGGCTACTTTATGATAGTATGATTCTGAACTTGATTCTTGACACTTTACCGAACTGCACCATACCTCTGATTTTTTTCTGCTGAACCTGTTTCTGATACATTGCTTTGATGCAGTTTAGTTTGGTTTGTATTTTATGTCCTGTTCAGAATTGCTGCAGTTTGATGCCATAGTTTGGTTTCATTTCTCTTGTTCTGTTTTGAACTTGGCTTTCATTCTGAACACTTGTACTGGCGCGAGCTCCCTTTTGCTTAGTTTTGTTTATGCAGCTTGTTATGCTTTGAGTTCTGTTGTACTGATGATGTTTGTGGCTTTTCAGGTGTTGGAAATTTCGAAACCAAAGCGACTCGGACCTGCCGGCATCCGGGTCTGAGTCCAAACTTGCCTATGTCGCCTTATTCTCGTATCAGTTTGGAAATCCAATCGCGGAAAAACGAATCAGTCCCGCTTCTTTTATTACTTCTATCTCTCGGATGTCCCATAACGATAAGAACAGGTGTTACCTGATCTGACGCCTACGGCGCGGATCGGTAACGGGGGGTAGGACGTAGCTTCGGTTGTGCCACTCCCGGCACTCGATGATGACATTGTTCTGAGAGTGTCAAAAACAACTTCTAACATTTTTTCTATACTGTTTGTTCTGTTTTGATGTGCAGGTGAATCGAGGACTCGTGGAGAAGCTCAAGGGCCATCATGAAGACACTTAGCAATTTTAGGACTTAGGATTTTTAGAGTTAATGTAATATCCGTAATTGTAATTTTATCACAATTAAGAATGTGAAACAATTCACTCCCTTTTGTATGATGATCCTCTTTATGAAATAAAATGTCAGATTTTCCTTTACATTCATGACCTGCTCAGTTTTGAATTTACTTACTTTGTTTCTAGTTATAAATTATAAATACTTGTGAATAAATCCACAAATGTTTAAACTCATTAAC
Organism: Lathyrus sativus; assembly: GCA_963859935.3. NCBI lineage: Eukaryota > Viridiplantae > Streptophyta > Magnoliopsida > Fabales > Fabaceae > Lathyrus > Lathyrus sativus. The sequence continues at coordinate 617,457,437 of OZ012739.1, read as the reverse complement.
ATAGTCATAAACTGTAAGCATTTCCCGAACGACATTCTTGTTCCTTCATTTGTAGTCTTAATCTCAGCACTTGATTAAATTCAAATCGCATTCCAACTTTTAATTCTAACCAATCATTTTATAACCCAAACCCGGATGTACGCTGTAATCAACACCGATTTAATATCAATGATAACCTTGCCCGTAATTGAATTCCATCGACCAAAGACTGTGAGCAACAATCCAATAATACCCCAGTAAAACTGTGCCTTATTAACGGAGGTGTGCCGGAAATAAGCCACGAGCAATAAAATAAGTCTTAAATCCAGTTGTGCTCGATAAACTTTAATATCGGCCACGTCGAATTGGAACCTTGATATAATCAGGCCTGGTGATAGGTAAATGCCTCAAAAATAGTGTATCAAACGCCTTAGAACTTAATAACAGCCTGTCTTCGAGGAATTAGCAGAATTTGCGTAAAATGGCCAAAATACCCCTGGAACCAAATCTGCAAAACAAAACGCCTCCATAACTTGTTAGTGGTTAGCAAACGCACATATGAGATGCTATGCGAAATGACTGACTAAAATATAAGGGTAAAATTTGGGGTATTACAGTTGCCCCTATTTAAATGGCTACACCAGACGATTTGAGTGACAGAGACTCGAGGGATCGTGGTGGAGAGGTTTAAATATAGATAACCGAAAATTTTGCCCTTATATGCGACGATATGCAATGCTATGGACAAAGCGGGAACCGCTTAATGCAGATGATGCCATGAATATGATATGATGCGTATGCTGGAATGATGAATGCGAAAATGATGACGAATACTACGACACAGGGACAGACGCTACGAGAAGAACATACTAGGGAAAACGACGCGCTGAGACACAGTACAACACTGGGGAATTCTAAAAATGATGGTCAACTGGTGCGAACACGACCAATTGTCATTTTGGGAACGAGATTCTCAAATGACACCTGCGAGACGGCCTCCACTGGGGAATCTAAAAATAAAACTGGATCACGTACGATTGCAAGATCGATTACAGAATGCTGGAGCATTGAGCAAAGAATAACATCCAAGCTTCTGTAAACTATCCCTCGTGACAGGATCAAACGGGCTTTTCGGAACTCCGTAACAAATATACAGGGTAAAGACCGACTGTATGCCAAAATAAATGGACTTTGATGGGAAATGCCCTGATAAGCTTCTCGCGGGAGAACTGTCACTTATCGTTGGAAGGGACTTACGTGCCAAAATGGATAAGCACTCAAATAAAGAGGCTGCTGCTTATCTGATAAATAAATCTTCTCGCATTTAAGGTCGGCGCATGGAATACGATTCTGATTCTTCTCTTACTGAAGGATAAATAAACTTCTTCATGCTTCAAGATCGTGCTCTCCTGAACATGAAAAGGGTAAACGGAACTTCCTCATACTTCAGAATCGTGCTCTCCTGACTATGATTCGGCTCTTTCAGATAAATGAAATTCAGAATCGTGCTCTCCTGAATATGAAAAGGGCTGACTGAACTTCCTCATACTTCAGAATCGTGCTCTCCTGAATATGATTCGGCTCTTTCTTGTAAATGAAATTCTTCATACTTCAGAATCGTGCTCTCCTGAATATGAAAAGGGCTAATTGAACTTCCTCATAATTCAGAATCGTGCTCTCCTGAATATGATTCGGCTCTTGAAATTTCTTCATACTTCAGAATCGTGCTCTCCTGAATATGAAAAGGGCTAACTGAACATCCTCATACTTCAGAATCGTGCTCTCCTGAATATGATTCGGCTCAAACCTCCCCGTATTTCAAGATCGTGCTCTTCTGAATACGATTTGGTTTCTTCTTTTACTAAAGGATAAATGAACTTCTTCATAATTCAGAATCGTGCTCTCCTGAATATGATTCCGCTCAAACCTCCCCGTACTTCAAGATCGTGCTCTCCTGAATACGATTTGGTTCAAAACCCCCATACTTCCAGACGACAGGTAAATGGAAGCCCAACTGCTCCATGGAGATGGCCATTTACTGCGATTCATAACGAAGATAGGATCGGCTTCTTAGGTGAGAAATGTTGTATATCGGTGTTGTAAGATGTAGGATTGTAATAATAAATTATCCAGGCATGAACTGGCATGTATCTGTAAAGGATTGTAGTTGATTTTCTTGAAAGATAGTGCAAAATAAATGCACGTCCGGGTACAGTGATAAACCTCTCAAGCGAGATAGTCGCGTATCTGTCATGGTATGGTGAAAACCTTTAGATGGTGCAAAATAAATGCACGTCCGGTTGGGATTGACGACCGACAAGACTGAGATTCAATCTAGGATCGAGCTAGAAAGAAGACTGGAAATCAAGACTCCATCGAGGGAATGAACCCGAAGGGTAGATACCTTATCCTGGCGAGGAAAGATAGCTGAAGTAACCGTCATCCACGAGGATCGAGCTCTGTGGGGAAACTGGAAACAAGTAAGTATTTTATGCTTAGGGCTGACAATCTATTTGGAGAGAACGGACAAACCCCCAGTTACTCGGCGGTAACAACCAATGATAGAGACACAATGAACCTGTGCATGCTAACGCGTATGTTAATGACTACGTGAATATGGATGTATGTTGATGTCTATGTATGTAAATATGCAGGATGTTATGAAATGAGTATGTAATGAATATGTAATGAATATGTAATGAGTCCGTAATGAAATAGGCATGTGATGCTTATGCCCTTGCGTATGCTGGCGAAACTGACTAGAGACAGGACGAGAGATGAAATAAACATCTCGACGGAGATACCCTGCGTTCTCTGCAACCAATACGTCAATCATGGGAGGGAATGGTAGGACCAAATCTGGTTTCAAAATTCTGAATTCTCTGGGGAGAAAGTAAATTGCTTAGGTGCACAGTATCACGTCTTCTCATGGGGAGAGGAAAACCTAAAGGACACTTTCGAGTTACCCAAGAAAAGGTTGTCAGCTTATAGTCTCGCTGGGGACTGTGTTAGAGCAATGATTTGAAAGTGTTTCTGCAATAACGATATTTTCGGGGAGTGAAGAGATCCTTCCGAAATTTCCACTAGTCAAAGTAATTTATTATATTTCAAATTTGTTTTTTTTTTGAAGAACAATTTTTGAAAAATCTACAATGCACCTTTCATTTTCAAATTTTAAGAATAAACGCATTTTGCATAACAATAGAAAACAAAGAGCAATGCACCAAGGAATGTAAGTAACAAAATGGTATCTTTTATTAAAGGGTGGCAGCTCGCTGAAGGCATAGCTCCACAGATGATTATGTTTTGAAATTGGCAACATGGGAAAAGGTTACATTGAATCCAATGACACCTACTGACACTAATAACTAAGACTAATCCAGAATCTTGCTTTGGGCAAGGATGAAAGAACTGGAACATGACCCTCATGCGGAAAGTGTGTTCGTGATGATCAGTGTCCTCTGATGCAATGAAATGCCTTTGTCCCTAACTTTTGCCTGGACCGCCCTCTCGGGTTTTCAATCCACCGGGACGCTCCTTTTTGCCTAAGTCGCCCTTTCGGGTTTTCAACTTAGCGAGCTTTTTATTATTCTTTCTTTTTTTCCAACCCTTACTTTTGCCTAAGTCGCCTTTTGCAGGTTTTCGACTTAGCGGGTTTTTAGGCATAATACTTTCGGACTGCATCAGAATTCACGGGATGTGCTAGTTCTTCACCGTCCATTGTTGTAAGTATCAGAGACCCTCCGGAGAAAACGGTCTTTACAACAAATGGGCCTTCATAATTGGGCATCCACTTTCCACGCACATCTTTATGTATTGGCAAGATTTTTTTGAGTACGAGCTCTCCTTGACGGAACTCACGGATGCGAATCTTCTTATCAAACGCTCTTTTCATCCGTTTCTGATATAATTGCCCATGGCACATGGCTGTCAAGCGCTTCTCGTCAATGAGATTCAACTGATCCAATCTGTCTTGAACCCACTCAGCTTCCTCAAGTTCAGCTTCCATCAACACTCTTAAAGAAGGTATCTCTACTTCGATGGGGAGCACGGCGTCCATTCCATACACCAATGAGAAAGGTGTTGCCCCTGTCGAAGTTCTCACTGAGGTTCTGTATCCATGCAAAGCAAACGGTAACATCTCATGCCAATCTTTGTAAGTCACAACCATCTTTTGCAGGATTTTCTTGATATTCTTATTCGCAGCTTCAACGGCCCCATTCATCTTAGGACGGTATGGAGAAGAATTGTGATGGGTGATCTTGAAATTGTCACACAACTCTTTCATAGTCTTGTTATTCAGATTGGTGCCATTGTCAGTTATTATCCGGCTTGGGATTCCATAACGGCAGATGATTTCTTTCCTGATGAAGCGGGCAACCACTTGCTTGGTCACGTTGGTGTAGGAGGCAGCCTCTACCCACTTGGTGAAATAATCAATAGCAACAAGGATAAAACGATGACCATTAGAAGCCTTCGGCTCGATTGCCCCAATCATGTCAATGCCCCACATAGAGAACGGCCAGGGTGAAGACAAAACATTCAACGGTGATGGAGGTACGTGCATTTTATCAGCATAAATTTGGCACTTATGGCATTTTCTAGCGTATTGGATGCAGTCAGCTTCCATGGTTAACCAATAATACCCAGCCCTTAACATCTTCTTGGACATAGCATAACCATTGGCATGAGTTCCGAAGGTCCCCTCATGAATTTCCTGCAGTAACATGTCCGCTTCCCGTTTATCAACACATCTGAGCAGAACCATGTCGTGATTTCTCTTGTATAGCACACCATTACTGATAAAGAATTTGGACGCCAGTCTTCTCAATGTTTTCTTGTCCAGACCAGTAGCACCATCGGGATACTCTTGCTCGACGAGATAGTTCTTGATATCATGAAACCAAGGCTTTTCATCCACCTCAACTTCTTCGACCACCTGACAATAAGCGGGCTCAACTTTGCGCTCAATATGGATAAGAGGTGCTTCATTAACGAATTTAACTTTCCACATGGATGCTAACATGGCTAAAGCATCAGCAACGTGATTCTCGGATCTAGGAACATGCTTGAACTCTATCTCGTCGAAATACTTGATCAGCTCAACAATGTAGTCCTTATAAGGGATTAACTTCTCATTCTTCGTTTCCCATTTGCCTTGTACCTGGTAAATAACCAAGGCTAAGTCACCACTTACTTTAAGAAGTTTGATTCGGAGGTGAATTGCTGCTTCGAGGCCAAGAATACATGCTTCATATTCTGCGACGTTATTAGTACACTCAAAGTCCAACCTTGCTGTAAATGGAGTGAATCCACCCTTTGGGTTCATCAAAACGGCGCCTATACCATGCCCATTGAAATTCGAGGAACCATCAAACATCATCCTCCACCAAAGACCTGGTTCTGGACCTTCGCTCGGATCTGGCTCTTCACAATCTCTTTTAATCAACAAAATATCCTCATCAGGAAAATCAAACTTAAGAGGTTCATAATCTTCAACTGGCTGGTCTGCAAGATAATCAGATAAAATACTACCCTTAATCGCCTTCTGGGGTACATACTGGATGTCATATTCGGATAACAACATGTGCCAACGGGCTAGCCTCCCTGTTTGAGCAGGTTTTTCAAAAATATACTTGATCGGATCCATTTTAGAAATCAACAATGTGGTATGACAGACCATATATTGCCGAAGGCGCCTAGCGGCCCATGCCAATGCACAACAAGTTTTCTCCAATGGTGAGTATCTGTTTTCACAATCGGTAAACTTCTTGCTCAGGTAATAAATCGCATGCTCCTTTCTTCCAGTCTCATCATGTTGTTCAAGCACACAACCCATAGACTTCTCAAGAACGGTAAGGTACATAAACAACGGTCTTCCAGGTACGGGAGGAATCAGAATAGGGGGTCTTGCAAATAACCCTTAATCTTCTCAAACGCTTTCTGACAATCGGGGTTCCACTCAGCCGTCTGCCCCTTGCAAAGTAACTTGAATATCGGCTCACAAGTAGCGGTCATGTTGGAGATAAACCTGGAAATATAATTCAAACGTCCCAGAAAACCTCTAACTTGAGTCTCGGTTTGCGGAGCTGGCATATCTTGAATGGCTCGGACTTTGTCAGGATCCACCTCAATCCCTCGCTGGCTAACAATGAAACCAAGCAATTTTCCAGATCTGACACCGAAGGTACATTTAGCAGGATTCAATTTCAACTGATATTTCCTGAGTCGTTCAAACAGCTTCACCAAATGGTCTAGATGCTCCTCTTCACTCTGAGACTTGGCTATCATATCGTCCACATACACCTCGATCTCCTTGTGCATCATATCATGAAAAAGAGTGGTCATAGCGCGTTGGTAAGTTGCCCCCGCGTTCTTCAAACCGAAGGGCATGACTTTGTAGCAGAAGGTCCCCCAAGGAGTAATGAAAGTAGTCTTCTCTCGATCATCGGGATCCATTTTGATCTGATTATAGCCAGAGAAACCATCCATAAATGAAAACAACGCAAAACTGGCTGTATTGTCTACAAGTGTATCAATATGTGGCAGAGGGAAGTCGTCTTTCGGACTTGCTTTGTTCAGATCCCTGTAATCCACACACATCCTAACTTTACCGTCCTTCTTGGGCACTGGCACAATATTGGCAACCCAATCTGGATATTTTGCAACTGCCAAGAAACCTGCATCCAACTGTTTTTTTAACCTCATCTCGAATTTTCAAAGCCATGTCGGGTCTCGTTCTTCGAAGCTTTTGCTTGATAGGTGGACAATCTGGCTTAAGTGGCAACTTGTGAACAACAATATCTGTGTCTAGGCCCGGCATATCTTGATACGACCACGCAAACACATCAATATACTCTTTTAACAACTCAATCAACCTCGGCTTAACCTCTGTCCCAAGCATTGCACCAATCTTGACCTCTTTCTTGTTCTCATCTGTACCGAGATTAATTAAGTCCACCTGCTCTTTATACGGTTGAAGCTCTGTGTACTCGTACTCAATCAATCTTGTCAGTTCAGCGGGTACTTCAAAATCTTCTTCACCCTCGTCCTCGGCTTGATTGATGGGTGCATCCCAGTCAGGAGTGTCAGTAAAGTCATTGGATCCAACAAGGTTTACGATGTCTCTGCATGATGGAAGGCTTACTTAATTAAAATGCTCAAAGATATGTAAGATAAGAAATGAAATGTTGTTTTTTTGTTTTATTTTTGGAAAAAAAGGGTTGCCAATTTCATTTTTTAAAGGTGAAAACGAAAAACGCAAATGAACCAAAGTGGAACTGAACAAAATGCCTTTATTAATATCCTTTTTAAAAATGAAAGGTGGCCCAACAAAAACGACCCTATAGCCTTGGGCAGAGCTACAGATTTTTATTTGAAAATGTAAATAAAAATAAAAAAAATTACTTTGACAAGGGAAAAATGACAGGGATCTCTATGGCCTCCCAGTTGTTCAAAACTGCATCACCCTTAAACACCAGGTTGCTCAGCTCTTCATTTTCCTCACAGTCACTGATGGCATTGACTTGGAAACCTCCGCTGACAAATACCTCTTGGATAACCTTCGGACGTCCTTCGACAGTTGTGGCAGCTCCATTCTGAGTTGGTTTGTAACCCAACCCAAAGCGATCAGTCTTGGTCTTGACATCAATTACCTCTCCCCAACCTTCAGGAATGCCCCTGTCAATTGTTGATTTGGTACTCTTCAGAGATACAAAAGATGGATTACCCTGACCCACTGTCTCTTCGACTTCTAGCAGCACAACATTGGCGATCTCAAGTGCTTGAAAGGAGATTTCCTAAGCATTCTCATCGGCCTCGATGTAACGGAAAGAAGACAGGTTACTGACCATCAGATCCTCCTCCCCGTGTATAATAACCAATTTTCCATCGATCACGAACTTCATCTTTTGATGTAACGTTGAGGTTACTGCCCCAGCGACATGAATCCACGACCTTCCAAGTAAGCAGCTGTAATTGGGATTAATGTCCATGACTTGAAACGTGATATTAAAAACTTGCGGACCAATTAGGATAGGAAGCTCAACCTCCCCCATTACCGACCGGCGAGACCCATCGAAAGCCTTGACGATCAAAGGAGTAGGTTTCAACATAGTCTCTTTGAAAACCAACTTATCAAGAACCCTCTTGGGTAGAACATTCAGAGAAGAGCCGGTGTCTACTAGTACTCTCGCTAAATTGTCCTCCTGACATTTCACTGATATATGTAAAGCACGATTATGATTCGGACCCTCCTTTGGTAACTCTTCGTTGCTGAAACTAAGGGTGTTACAGGCGGTCAAATTGGCAATCACACTATCAAACCGACTGATGCTGATATCCTGATCCACATGTGCTTGAGTCAAAACTTTCTGCAAGGCCATCCTATGAGCGGGCGAACTCATCAACAAAGATAAAATCGAAATCTTGGAAGGAGTCTGATGAAGTTGATCGATAACTTTATAGTCACTTTTCTTGATGATCCTCAAAAACTCAGCATCTTCATCATTCGTAACAGCTCCCTTACCTTTGTCTTTGACAGCCACTGGGATATTAGTGGTTTCCTTAGGTGGAACCTCATTGGAACGGGGAGTATACACACGGCCACTGCGAGTCATCCTGCTTGCCTCTGCGATATTGGTCACAGTGTCCTTACCCTCTTCATTTGGAATAACCTTCCCAGACTCCTTGTCAATCATCGTCACGTCGTATTTCTAAGGCACAGCTTTAGGATCACTGAAAGGAAACGGACTTGGTCTTCGAATAACTATTGGCTTATGCTGATTCACCTCAGGGATAGACGACTTTGGTATATCGAACACGAGATTGGCAGAACCTGCCCCTGACAGATTAAACACTGGTACCTTTCCCTTTGATCCAGGCTGATGGAAAACTGGCTCAACCACAGCGACCTCATCCTTCTTGGGTTGGCTTGTCACTTGTAAAACACCCTCATTAATCAGCCTCTGAACATCATTCTGAACCAACACACAACCCTTAATACTGGCTTCACAACTTACGCATGCAACATGGGAAGTATCTACCAGACCAGCTTCAAACAGTTTCGAATGGAACATCTTGAGAGGAGTCTTAATCTGTACAACATCAAGGACATAACCTTCCTCCGAATCAGCACTAATGACATTGACACTCTCATGGTTAGGAAAAGGGTTCTTCTTAACATTCGGTTGAGGATCTTCAAATGACAAAATCTTCTTTTCCAATAAATCCCTGACAAGATTTTTGAGAGCATAACAATTCTCCAGATCATGACCAGGCGCACCCTCATGAAATAAACAATGAGCGGCGGCGTTGTAATTGGCGGGTAGAGGATTAGGAGGCGGACCCAAAGCCCGAGTAGTGATTAGACCTTGCTTGACCAAAGAGGGATACAACTCGGTGAAAGTCATCGGAATCGGCGGACAAGGCTTATACGTTCTTCTGTTCGAAACATTCTGGCGAGGAGCCGGACTCTTTGGCTGTTGAGGAGCAAGAGCGTTGGGCGCCTGTAGGTAGTTGATAGGAGGCGGATAAACAAGAGGTTGTTGCATAGGTTGGTACATAGGAACCTGTTGATTGAAAGGTGTAACAGCTGCCACATAGGGTTGTTGAGCATATTGGATTGGGTACCCTTGAGGTTGAGCATAACCTTGCGGATATTGATAAAATTGGTCTCTTAGTCTACCAGAGGATATAGCATTAGTCTCGCCCTCTTTCTTCTTCTGGGAGCTATACGGAGGTTTCTTCGGCTGATCCTTAGAAGCACCATGATTACTCGTCATTTTACCACTTTTCATACCCAATTCAATCTTGACACCCACAACAACGATGTCAGAGAAATTTGAAGTCACACTACCCACCATTCTCTCGTAAAATTCTGGACGAACCGTGTCGACAAACCAATCAGCTAACTCTTTCTCGGTCAAAGGAGGTTCTACCTGCGAAGCAATCTCTCTCCACCTTTGAGCGTACTCTTTGAATGACTCAGAATTCTTTTGTGACATACTCAACAACTGTCTTCTGTCAGGAGCCAGATCCATATTGTACTTGTAGTGTTTGATGAAAGCGTCAGATAAATCCTGGAAACTCTTAACGCGAGACTGGTCCAAAGTTAAATACCACTTGGAGGAAGCACCCTTCAAACTATCTTGGAAGCAATGAATCATCAGTTTATCATTCTCAACATGGGCAGCCATTTTGCGATAATACATGATCAGATGACTCTTAGGACAGGTGGCACCTTCATAACGATCGAAGTTTGGAGTTTTGAACTTCGGGGGAATAACCAAACCTGAGACTAAACAAACATCCCTTGCAGCAGTCCCAAAAATTTGATCGCCCTCTACTTTTTTCAATCTCTGGACGATGGTGTCTACTTCCTCACGAAGCTTGTCATGTTTCTCATAAACTTCCACATTCTCATCAAGATTATCAAAGACTGTCTCAGCGAAATACGGTTGCGCACGGGTGTGTACAACAGGTGGTGCAAAGATAGGAGCCCCCCTAGGAACTTCAGAAAATAAAGGCACGGCTTGCTGAACAGGCTGATTAATCGGAACAGTGGCTTGAGGAGGCACAAAACCGGGAGCAAGACCATAAGGTGGGTCCCTTGCTACGGTCACACTTGGTGGAGGGTCCACAGTAACGCCGGTAATCTCGGAAACAACAGTGGGCTGGGTATCCATCTTAGCATTCATGACATGTAACAATTCCATCATACGCCCCATACCCCCTCGAAGGTCTTCAAGTTCATTGCTAAGGCGATCAATCTCTTTTGCCTGATCCTCCATTCTTTTCCGAGTTTGAGCTCTGGTGTTGTACTGGTGCCGAGAACTCAGGGTGACGAAACTGGAAGGCGAGAGAACCGAACATGAGAAAACGGAAGACACATGCAATGCAAGAAAGTAAATGATGCTATGATGCAAATGCAAATGAAGATTTCATGGAATTCAAACATTTACGAATGTCGTGGGGTACCAAGGAAATCTTCTTCTTGTTTTTTTAACATTTTAATTTTTTATTTATGGTATCCCGCGATATCCATAAATGATATTTGAACTCCCTGAAATACAATGCAGTGAGATGCTTTATGGATGCAATGCATGAAAACACACAAAATCCTAGGTTAAAGGAACGTGAGCGGAGTCAAGGTCTACCCATCCCAAAAGGAGTGTACTATAGGTTAGTTGTACCTGCAGAACAAGGTTCTAAAAAGTGCCCAAAGTCATCAGCCCATCTTCTGGATATTATCAACTTTCCGATTGACTCGGGGGTTAATAATATTCTCAAGAGAACCTCTTTTGAGTGTAGTATCGCGTAGCAACCATTGTAGGACTACTCCCACATAGTTCCCGCACTACGTCCTAAATAAGGCCGAGATGGTGTAAAGGTACTACGGTCCCCAGTATCATAGACTCCAATCGACCATGGAAAAAGTTTTCACGATTACTCGTTCAACCGAACCATTTTCGAAAAGGCCTCAACTGAGCGGTGATCCTCGAATCAGCTTGGTCGGGATTCACTCCCTATAAGCCTCATCGAATATATCCCCATCCTATAATAATGTCACTAGTCCGGGCGTAGGACTTATCTCACAGCACAAGGAACAGTCCCACCATGAAAGCATAAATATACACATGTAAATGAATAATAACACAGATAGTAATAAATATGAACAAGTTAGGGATAACCCTCAAAAGTTTAGAAGGTCCCCAGTGAAGTCGCCATTTTCTGTTGCGGTGGAAATAGGATCACAAACTATTAATGAGTTTGAATCGCAATTCAATTCACAACCGCTCTTTGATTTATCCGAAGGAAAAGGTCAAAAGAGGGAAAACCTATTTTGCATCGTAAACACAATGCGGGGAAAGATCTAGGGTTCGGGGGTTGGTTAAATTTAGGGAAGGTATTAGCACCCTAAACTTCTGTAGTACTCTACAGGAACCTTTTGTTCAGATGTTTACTATTTGCTTTATTTATTTGCTTAAGGTATATGTACAAAGGATTAAAAGTGAGAAAAGAGACCTAAGGGGTTAATTCTAAGTTTACTCGGCAAGACATCGCATCTTGTGCCTACGTATCCTTATGGGAGTGGAATCAGAGTAATCGTAGTTCCCCTCAATAGGGAGGTTAGAAACTTCTTGACTGTGGTCAAGGTCTCAAGGGGAATAAACGCATCTTAAGGACACGCTTACGTGGAGTGTAGAAACTCCAAATCTCTACGTTGAAATGTTAAGTTGTAATTAGGGTTAAATTAGGGATTCCACGGCGGGAAACCCTAAAATGAGCGCGACGGCTCTTTGACCTAATGCTAGGGGTAAAGCTGTAATTTTGCCTGCGGCGAGGCATTTGTAAAAATTAGGGTTTGTAGTTTATAGGGGTTGAAGGTGAGGACTATTGACACGGCGGTCAAAAGCTAGACCTAATTCCTTCGGCGGTGCGCAGTGTGACTGGAATATTGATAAATGCGTGAGGTGATTGAGTTATGCCAACAGGAAATAAGACAGAAGTTAAAGCCATGCAAACAGAAATTTAAAGGCGGAAACTTAAAGCGCGATTATTAGACTCGCGGGGTTACATATGAGAAGCAGTTACAATATAGTAATGAAATCTGAATGAAAAATAAGATGAAATAAGTAATGAGCTGCAAAATGAACAAACGACGTTAGTGGGCGGAGTGAGACGGCAATCAAATGAGTTACGAGACAATGAAGAAAAAAAAGATGCAAATTTGAGATTTTATTATTGTTTTATTTAAAAAAAAATTAATATTAGCTTGCGAAAAAAAGTTTAATTTAAAAATGTTTTACTCTTTTAAAAAAGTTTTATTTTTTTAATATTTTTAAGAAAAGTTTTTCTTATTTTATTTTAAAAAGTTTTTTATTTATTTTTAATATTTACATAAAAAGTTTTTTTTTTATTTTATTATTTTAAACAGTTTTTTTTTTGAATTATAAAAGTAAAATGTTAAAAACAGTTTTAAAAAAACATAAAACAAATTTAAAAAAAAAATAAACAATATAAAATAAATAAAAAAGGGGGGGGGGGGGGGGGGGGGGTTGGGCCGGTCATCACACCCGGACCCAACCCAGTTATTAGTCATAAGACGAAATGTCTTTTAGGGTTTCACACCCAAAGACTATTTCGCGGCGCCGTTTCACTTTCTTCTCCATCTCTCTCGCGCGGCTTACTCGCATTCGCCTCCGTCTTTCTCTCTCGCTATTTCGCTCTTCTTCATTCTTCTCCATAACCTGAAATAAACATGCATATTGTGAGGAAAACGTTTCATAGCTCACATTATAGCGGAACGGCCAATGATGAGGTGATCTGAGGCTTGGAGTGGATTGCCCGCCGTTTAAACGGCGAAGGCGATCTTCCCCTTCGGTGATTCGCGGTTGTTGATCTTTGTTGCTACTTCTTACGAGGACGATGATGAGGGTTTCCTCTGAGTCTCAGCCACGCCGTTTAGGGTTTGCGACGGTGGTTTCGTGATCTCGTTCGTTCCTCTGGGCTTTCGCGATTTCGTTAGGGTGTTCGCTTGCGATCTCCGTTAGGGTTTTGACGAGGTGATACCTTTCCCCTTTTTATAACTTCTATTTTCTTTTGGGCCTTTAATCTGTGTTGGATTTGTGCTATTTTTGAGACATGATTTCGTGTTGGTATTTTGATATGATTTGATTTCATCTGGATTTGTTTGTTCTCTCAGATACTGATTGGGTTTCAATTGGATGTTTTCTGATACGGATCTGATACTGACTCGAAACTTTCCATTTTCAGAACTCCTTAATTGATTCGATTTTGTTTGATTATTTTCTGATATACTGATTGGATTTTTGCAGATGTGGATTGGGATTTTTGATACGATTCTGATTTTATCTGACTTTGATTGGATTTCATTGGATCTGTTTGATATCTGAAATTAATTTGTTTGACTGATCTGTACTAATTCGTTTTCGATTTGGCAATTTTGATGCAGTTAGCTTTTCCTCTTCTTCTTTCAGAGAGGGCTTGATAGCACGGCCTTGGTCGAGTCAGAATTGCCGGGAGAGGTATACGGCGATGATGATACCTGAGCCATGTGTTTGGTAATTTGTTTTTCCGATGTGTCTGCTCCTTTGCCTTGTTTTTGTATGTTGTTGCGCGATGATGTTTGAGCTGAGGGCTACTTTATGATAGTATGATTCTGAACTTGATTCTTGACACTTTACCGAACTGCACCATACCTCTGATTTTTTTCTGCTGAACCTGTTTCTGATACATTGCTTTGATGCAGTTTAGTTTGGTTTGTATTTTATGTCCTGTTCAGAATTGCTGCAGTTTGATGCCATAGTTTGGTTTCATTTCTCTTGTTCTGTTTTGAACTTGGCTTTCATTCTGAACACTTGTACTGGCGCGAGCTCCCTTTTGCTTAGTTTTGTTTATGCAGCTTGTTATGCTTTGAGTTCTGTTGTACTGATGATGTTTGTGGCTTTTCAGGTGTTGGAAATTTCGAAACCAAAGCGACTCGGACCTGCCGGCATCCGGGTCTGAGTCCAAACTTGCCTATGTCGCCTTATTCTCGTATCAGTTTGGAAATCCAATCGCGGCAAAACGAATCAGTCCCGCTTCTTTTATTACTTCTATCTCTCGGATGTCCCGTAACGATAAGAACAGGTGTTACCTGATCTGACGCCTACGGCGCGGATCGGTAACGGGGGGTAGGACGTAGCTTCGGTTGTGCCACTCCCGGCACTCGATGATGACATTGTTCTGAGAGTGTCAAAAACAACTTCTAACATTTTTTTCTATACTGTTTGTTCTGTTTTGATGTGCAGGTGAATCGAGGACTCGTGGAGAAGCTCAAGGGCCATCATGAAGACACTTAGCAATTTTAGGACTTAGGATTTTTAGAGTTAATGTAATATCCGTAATTGTAATTTTATCACAATTAAGAATGTGAAACAATTCACTCCCTTTTGTATGATGATCCTCTTTATGAAATAAAATGTCAGATTTTCCTTTACATTCATGACCTGCTCAGTTTTGAATTTACTTACTTTGTTTCTAGTTATAAATTATAAATACTTGTGAATAAATCCACAAATGTTTAAACTCATTAACATAGTCATAAACTGTAAGCATTTCCCGAACGACATTCTTGTTCCTTCATTTGTAGTCTTAATCTCAGCACTTGATTAAATTCAAATCGCATTCCAACTTTTAATTCTAACCAATCATTTTATAACCCAAACCCGGATGTACGCTGTAATCAACACCGATTTAATATCAATGATAACCTTGCCCGTAATTGAATTCCATCGACCAAAGACTGTGAGCAACAATCCAATAATACCCCAGTAAAACTGTGCCTTATTAACGGAGGTGTGCCGGAAATAAGCCACGAGCAATAAAATAAGTCTTAAATCCAGTTGTGCTCGATAAACTTTAATATCGGCCACGTCGAATTGGCACCTTGATATAATCAGGCCTGGTGATAGGTAAATGCCTCAAAAATAGTGTATCAAATGCCTTAGAACTTAATAACAGTCCGTCTTCGAGGAATTAGCAGAATTTGCGTAAAATGGCCAAAATACCCCTGGAACCAAATCTGCAAAACAAAACGCCTCCATAACTTGTTAGTGGTTAGCAAACGCACAGATGAGATGCTATGCGAAATGACTGACTAAAATATAAGGGTAAAATTTGGGGTATTACAGTATAGATATGGGGGGAATGTGCTCGGCAAGGATTGTGGCCTTTGTGCCTACGTATCTTTACTTAAAAGAAGTAAAGAATCAGAGCAGCCGTAGTTTGGCTTACGGTTTGTTGATGTTTTTGTGGATGATGCTATCGTGCGTATTCTAGCAGTTTAGGTGTTTTGCTGCTCGCATGTGAGGAAGCTTATGCGTTACCTATTTGCGGTAGAACGGACGTAACATATCCTTTTTGAAAGATTGATTAGTTTTCGCCATGCGAGGCAAGAAGTCACATTTGATTGGTTGAATTGATTTTTAGGGGTGAGATGAATCCTCGGATAGAAACCCCTTGCGGGTAATACCCAATTCATTATCTCAAAGTTTTTGTTATGAAATGGTGTGGTGAACGTAGCGTCTTCGTATTGAAAGACGAGTGTCGAGACCACACACACTACAGTGAATATCCTGACACTTGAAGAGGAAGGAGTCTACACTCAATCCTCTCTCTTTAATTCAACACAAAGAGAACGTCATTCTCTTATTAAAGTATTTTTGGTTTGAATGGTAAGTGCTTTGCGACTGTAAACCCTACGATAAATGTCAGCACTCGGGATAGGAGAAGGCCTATGCCTAACCACTCCACGACCATTCAAGTTTTTGTTATGAAAAGAAGTTTGAAAATGCACTCGGTGCAGGACCGAGGTTTTAGGTGAGGAAGGTTGCGAAAGGAAGTTATAAGAGGAGAGGTGGAAGATGAGGGCGCGTCTTCATATTGAAAGACGAGTATCGAGACCACCCACACTACAGTGAGCATCCCAACACTCGGAGAGGGAGAAATCTAAACTTAATCCTCTCTTAATATACAGAGAATAACGATTTATTATTGAAAGTGATTTGAAAATGGACTCGGCACGGGACCGAGGTTTTTTTTAGGAGAATGAGGTTAAAAACGCAAGTGTCTTCGTATTGAAAGACGAGCGTCAAAACCACCCACACTACAGTGAGCATTTCGATACTCGGAGACGAAGAGGTCTACACCCAATCCCTTCTTTTAATTCAATACAAAGAGACTTGATTTTATGAAAGTATTTTAAAATGGGCTAAAAATCCAAAATAAAGGAGAGATAAGATGAAAATGTAAAATAATAAATAAATAAATAAAGGATGGGAAATAAAAATAAAATAATGAAAAATAAAATGGTTCACTAAAAAAAATAAAGATGTGATTCTTTGGGGTTTTATGGTAATTAAAATTATCTCTTAAATAAATGAAATAAAATAAAATAAAAGAAATGAATTAAAAATTAAATATAAAGAAATAAAATCAAATAAAACAAGGTATCAAAAAAAATGCCCCCAGCAGTGGTCGAACCAAGGACACAAGCAATGCAAGGTGAGAGTCTTAACCACTGGGGTGGCGATACATCCAATGTATTCAGCCACCCCAACCCTACATATACCAAAACGCGCACACATGCTGGGCAGGCCAAGGCAAGTCTAGGCAAGAATCAAGGAAATACGTTTTGCTCACAACTCTCTAAATTCTAAACCAAATTTGACAAACACTTAGTCAAAATTGCCTAGAATTTCATGAGGAACACAATGGTGCAATTGGATTTCTCAAAATATGCTCATAACTCAAAATTCGAATGTTCACGCAAGATGGAGTTTTGAAATGCGTTTTGAAGATCAAGGCTCAAAGCTGATGCAATTAAGATCAAATAAGGGTCTATTCATGTTTGAAATTCAATACTCATGGATTAAAATCAAGGAAGGGATTCAATTTTCCACTGAATCACAAAGTAGCTGCCAAGTTGCAAAATTATGAAATTGGGTTTTGAGATGCATTTTTGAGCCAACAGACCAAAACAGATGCAGATATACACAGGTGAGGGTCTGCTCATATTCCAAACATGATATGGGATGAACTTCATCTGGAAGGTTTGATCAAAAACACTTGGAATGAAAGAAAGACATATGAGTTGCAAAATGGTGAAACTGTGTTTGAGATGCAAATCCAAAATTTGAGTGCAATTCTAACATGCTTGTGCTGGCTTGAAAGTGTGTACACATTCATAAAATTCCATTTGAAAAGTCTGAACATAAGGATGCTTCAAAGACACACTAGAACAAAATATGGTGTGTGAGTTGCAAAAAAAGAAATTGATGTTCAGGCAAATCCAAGACAGTCATTGCCTCTAATCCATTCAACATGAGCTGCATATCTCGTACACACCGTGTTGTAAGGATTGTGAAAGTGGAACTTGATGGTGTTATAGGTTAACTATCCTCAAAGTTGGAAATGACAGGAACTTGTCTTTGCTTTTAAAAAGTCCAAACACAAAACAATTACTCCTTAACTGATCTATGCAGCATTCAAACATCATGAGCAATAAATTTCCACACAGGACAACAGCAGTCCACAGAGTTGTATTTGAAAAAAACATAAACAAGCAGTGCCAAATGATGCCCCATGGTGACAACATGACCAATCAACCCAACTGACTTAGGCAACCAATAATGACATGAACTCTACAAGCTAAAAAAAAAGCTAACATGTTTCAAAATCAAAGCAAACATTATTCACTGAAATGGCAGCCAATATCTTTCAACAGTAAAACAATAGAGCAATAATGGGCATAACAGGGTTCTATTTGAAAACAGAAGCATCAACATGGTTTTGGCAATAATAATAGGTTTTGACAGCAGTTAGCAACATTAGTAGTGAGCCAAATATTATTCACCAAGTCAATGATATTTGGAACTAGGTTTGCCATGAGTTCAACTAGACACATATGATTAACTAATTTTAGTTCAGAATGTAAACAGGCCATGAATTTCCACACACAGATTGCAACAACTCAAGAATGGAGTTTGAAAGAATAAGAGTTTTAACATCCTTTTTTGAAACAGGATGCATACACTAAGTCAAAGCAAAGTACCCTTGATATCCTAACTTAGTTTAAAATGAATTTCAATTAACACTCCTACACAAACACACACACACAAGTCAAACTGATCTAGAAGCAGCCATTATGACAAGGATGAGAACAATACCAACAACTGAGATTGGCTTAAGCAGGCAGACCCCAGCATCAACAAAATTAACCAATCAGATTTCAAAAACCAAAGTTATGAAGATGGATAGTATTTTACACAAACCTGGATCTGCTAATAATGTATTGCCAAGACTGAAGCATACATGCTTTGACATAATTAACAACTTTTTCCAATAACACAAATCAAAACAGCTTGTTTAAAACAGAACAAAACAAAGCTTGGCAGTGATGAACATAAGCCTGTCAAGGCACTGACCAAAGATACCAACAAAACATGGCAGATCCTAAAGCATATACATGTTATGCTCAAATAGTTGAGGGTGGCACCATAAACTTGATGATGAAGGAAACACAAAATACATGATTCCTAAAACAGTTGACAAAAATCATGATGAACATGCTCACAACTAAAGCATCTTAAAACAAGAAAAGAATAGGTCAACCATCAAGTAAGACAAAGCTCAGACCTCAAAGGTTGTTCACAATGCATTTTCCCAATAGCAATTACTCAAGCAAGGCATGAAGAGCAGATTCTGGCAGCAGGATGCAAAAAAAAACAAAAAAACAGTCCCAACAATAAAAGCAAAAGCTCCACACACCAATTGTTTTAGCAGTACATCACAACCAATCTCACCAAAGCAACAAAAACTCACATTCTAACTAGATCAAAATAGCATGCTTAGCAGATCTCTATGTATCAATCTTCCACATTAGTGCTTTCAACAACATAACCTCTATTTTTCCTAATGGCAATCACTAACCAAAACCTAGCATGAGATCCAAGCTAGCAGCCATATTTATGAACCTTAAATTACTATGCTTTTACGAAGACATAGCCAACCAAACTCAAACTTACCTAGGTAGTTACTAGATATGAATTAATTCTCATGAACTCCATAAGCTAGACTAAGATTCTTTCAAGAACAAAGGGTTAACAGACCTCACCAAAACACCAACAATATTTAAACTTGTTCAGCAACACCAATAATCAAGCCTCACAAAAATAACAAAATAATACTGACAGCAACAAAAAAAAAGGTTTAACATGACAAAGTCATCTTCAAGGATCAAATAGAACATATGTTTCTTATGGCCAATATGAGTTTATGACAAAAAAGCAAACATGCTCAAATCATGGTCAGCAGTTGGATAATGTATCTACATGAGGAGAAAGAAAAAGTTAAAGATCATCTACCTCTTGTAGACTTCCAAAATAAGCCAGCAGCTTTGATTGAGAAAGATATCTCCCTTTGATGTAAGCTTTTGAAATTACTTCCTTTTGAAGAAAAGTGAAATTTTGAGGACAGTTTGTGAAAATGGATTTCCAGATGGTGTTTGAGATTATGGACAACTATAACATCATTAACATGAGGTGTCTAAAGTGCCAAAATGATGGAAATGGATCTGTGTAGTGACTTGGCTCATTTCAAGCACAAAAGTCAAACTATGGTGTGAGAGAAGTTGACTTTTTTGATCCAAAGGTTTTTTTTTAGGAAACCAATGGTGGGAGCAGCTTTAGAGGGTCATTTTAAGGGTGTGTATATGGTTTTTATGGTGGTTTAGTGTTTGGAACAAGATCTGGTGTGAAAAATGCAAGGTGGTGAAAATGGTGATTTTGGTGAATTTCTTCATTTTCAAGCAAGGAGGGAAAGAGTGAGAGCCATGTGTTGCTGGTTTTTGGATAGCTATGTGTAACCCGGTGAACTGACTTTAAACAATGTTGCGGATAGCAAGAGTCGCCACCGACTTTTATTTTATCCATAAGGAAAGGTTATAAAAGAACAGGAAAGACCTTAGAGAATATTTTGGGTCCGGGGGGTAGGCTATGAAAAGGGAAGGTGTTAGCACCCTTTTCATCCATGGTTATCCATGGGCTCTTAGGTACTTAAGCTCACTTTTGAATTGTTTTGAAAGTGTAGTGTGTGAATAGCAAAAAATTTCAGAATAGTTTAATAATAATCCGTGTATGGATGTGAAAAAAACTTGTTTGAAAATTTTGTTGGAAATTTGTTTAAGTGTGAAAAAAGTTTTGAAGTGAGCAAGTATCTAGGAGTAGCCTACCCTAATGTTTTAAGGTCTTTCTTATTCTTTATCCTTTCCTTAGTAAGACTATCCCTACTATAATGGAGTAGGTAGTCCTTACTTTGGATGTTAAGGGACATGTGAGGGACAATTGGATTTTTGAAGGCCATTGTGGGGTGTAATAAGCACGTATAAGGGACCATCATCATTTTTCGAAAGGGACTCGATTCGTAAAGGCAACCATAAGGGACTTTGATGATTTTTCTATTTGAGGGACTTGCTTTATACACCCCACTTAACCATTATTCGTAGGCAACTTGAGGGATATCCTTAGGAAGTGAGACGGCGATTAAAATCGACTTACGTGTGTGACGTGTTTATTTTAATTATCTTTATTTAAAAGTGATCTAAATTTATTTTAATATTACATACATGTTGTTACACTCCCTAATTACTAACCATAATAATAATTAAATAATTAAACAACTTTACATCCAAGAAACAATTACAAAATAATAAGCAAAATAATTAAATAGCAAAGATAAATAAAATATAAATAAGCAATAATAAATAATAAAGGGGGTTAGTAAGCAATATTTAACAAAATAATAAGCATGATTAGAATATAAATGGGTTAGTAAATAAGAATAAACAGAATTAATCCAAATATTATAATAATAAGAAATTAACAATTTTTTAATATAATCAACTAAAAAAAAAACAAATATGAATAAACAATTGTTTTAATTTACAAATTATTAAATTATATTTTAATCATGAAGTTACTACAAAAAATCTAATTATTATAAGCACAATTATTTATAAACTAAAGTTATGTAAAAAAAATATTTATAAGTATATTTACAAAAATTTGTAAGAATTATAGTAAACATACATACATAATAATTATATTAGAAAATAATATTAAAAAAAATAGGATTAGATTTGTATTAAAAAATATTTTTAGAGTTTTATGAAATTAGGGTTTATATGAGAAATAAATTTTTAGGGTTTATATAAAAAAAATAGGATTTAGTTATATACAAAAATTTTCTAATTTATACATATTACAATTTAGACATAAAATATAGAAACAAAATTTGTGAAAAAAAAACATATTTTTTAAAATTAAAGAAAACAGACATATTTTATTATTATTTATTTATTACTGAGAAATATACATAATATATTTAATTTTTAATATTATAATATTTAAATCAAATAAAAGGAAAGAAAAAAAAAGCGGAAACTTACCTGGCTGAGGTTTGAACCCAGGCCAGCTTGATTTCCAGGAAGCACAACAACCATCAGGCTGCGGATTTTGCAACGTTTTCTCCTACGAATATTGTTACGAGTTCTTCCACCCTGCGAAACACAAACTTCATCCAAACGGTAAAATTTCACAAAATTGATTGCACCATTATATTGCTACTGAGTTTTTCAATCGTCCTATGTTTTTCAAATCCATTTATCATTTGAAAATCGTGAAACCCTAAAGAGGGCCGAAAACCCTAATCATGGTGAATTCTTGTTCCTGCAATGAAAATCCAATTGAACCACCCAGAATCGTTCTAGAGTTCATTCTAAACATCCTACAACAATCAAAAACAGTTTAAACATGATAAATCAATGGATTCGAAAACAAAATATTCAAGGTCAAGATGAACTCGGGTTGAGCAATTGGGTGTGTATATGATGCATATGGATGATGATTTATGATCAGAAGAGTCCAAGGAAGCTTGCTATGTCTTCCAAATACCTTGCAATGCTCTGAATTTGAGAACCCGAATATGACTTTTTGAAAGATTTTTGTGCTTTTGATCTTACCTTTAGGCTGCTGCAAATTCGTGAATGAGGCTAGGGTTTGTGCTTAGTATATATGTGTGATGGATTTAGGTCAGAAACATTGATGTGTTGTGTGGATATTTGATCCAAAAAATATTCAAAAAGATCATTGTATAAATTTCAAATATTTGATCATGAGTGCTTGCTATTTTGGGAGAGATCACATGATTTCCTTCTCATTCTAATTCAATCAATGATTATGAATTTCTAGAAACAAAATCTTCACCCAAAAATAGATTTTTATATTTTTTATTTATTTAAAATGATTTTTATGAATTAAATCAATAATAAATAAATAAAAAATAATAATTTGGGAGAGATCACATGGTTTCCTTCTCATTCTAATTCAATCAATGATTATGAATTTCTAGAAACAAAATCTTCACCCAAAAATAGATTTTTATATTTTTTATTTATTTAAAATGATTTTTATGAATTAAATCAATAATAAATAAATAAAAAATAACAATTTGGGAGAGATCACATGATTTCCTTCTCATTCTAATTCAATCAATGATTATGAATTTCTAGAAACAAAATCTTCACCCAAAAATAGATTTTTATATTTTTTATTTATTTAAAATGATTTTTATGAATTAAATCAATAATAAATAAATAAAAAATAATAATTTGGGAGAGATCACATGATTTCCTTCTCATTCTAATTCAATCAATGATTATGAATTTCTAGAAACAAAATCTTCACCCAAAAATAGATTTTTATATTTTTTATTTATTTAAAATGATTTTTATGAATTAAATCAATAATAAATAAATAAAAAATAATAATTTGGGAGAGATCACATGATTTCCTTCTCATTCTAATTCAATCAATGATTATGAATTTCTAGAAACAAAATCTTCACCCAAAAATAGATTTTTATATTTTTTATTTATTTAAAATGATTTTTATGAATTAAATCAATAATAAATAAATAAAAAATAATAATTTGGGAGAGATCACATGATTTCCTTCTCATTCTAATTCAATCAATGATTATGAATTTCTAGAAACAAAATCTTCACCCAAAAATAGATTTTTATATTTTTTATTTATTTAAAATGATTTTTATGAATTAAATCAATAATAAATAAATAAAAAATAATAATTTGGGAGAGATCACATGATTTCCTTCTCATTCTAATTCAATCAATGATTATGAATTTCTAGAAACAAAATCTTCACCCAAAAATAGATTTTTATATTTTTTATTTATTTAAAATGATTTTTATGAATTAAATCAATAATAAATAAATAAAAAATAATAATTTGGGAGAGATCACATGATTTCCTTCTCATTCTAATTCAATCAATGATTATGAATTTCTAGAAACAAAATCTTCACCCAAAAATAGATTTTTATATTTTTTATTTATTTAAAATGATTTTTATGAATTAAATCAATAATAAATAAATAAAAAATAATAAAAATGATGAATTTTGGTCAATTGGGTCGTGCACCATGTTATGAGATGGATTGGGTCATAAATTAGGCAGCCCATTTGGAAAGAAATACTTCTAAGCCTCCATTTTCAACATAAACCATCACAAAATTGCCCAACTTTGCAAGGGCACATTTCTCTCAATTTTAAAGTTATGATGGTGTTCTTGGACTTTTTGGAAAGCTTGAAGAGTCCTCTAAACAACCCCATTGGTTTCAGGTCCATATCATTTACCAATCTCAAGTTATGCCCTTTTGAAGTTGTTGACTTTTTGTTGACTTTTGAAATGACCCATAATGTCTTAGATCATATCTTTCAAATAAAGCATTTTTGGGCTTAACCTTCAACATCAAAGTTTTAGAGAATTCAATTTCCTTCAAAATGAACTTTGGATGGAGACTTGGTGATGAAGTATGTGAAAGTTATGCCTGGTCAAAGTTCAGTTGACTTTTACTGAGGAAACCCTAATTTAGAAACTCCTGATTATTGATGATCTGGAATCTCCTTGATGAATCATGATCAACCCTTGATCAAATGATGAATTTTACTTCATATACTTGATGTTGGCAAAAAATCATGAAGTTTGACTTTGGTTTGACCACAGTTGACCTCAATTTGACTTTTTAACTGCATTGACTGCTTTTGACTTATCTGATCATCTGACTGAGCAAACTTTTGAGAAAAGTCTTGAAACTTGACATGGGGGTTCTTATACACATATAAGATGTTATGAAGCTCACTTGAAGTCTTGGAAGTCCATTTAGCCTGATTAAAGTCAAAACCCTAGTTTCGGATGCACTGCTTAGGAGGTGCATTGTCTGAGGGAATTGTCAACTCTTCTGACCAATTGTGAACTTTGTGAACCTTGTGAACATCATGAAGTGGCTTTGTAGACCTCATGACCCTTAGGAAAGCTTTGTAAACATTGTGAATCTTGTGAACCTTGTGAACCTTCAAGAAGCAACCTATGGACTTCATGAACCTCATGAAAGGTCTTGTAGATGTTGAGAAGTTTGTGAACCTTGTGAACCTTCAAGAAGCACAAAGTCTTGTATTGTGAGGGAAAATTTTGGGGTGCAACAGCTGCCCCTGTTCAATTTTCTGAAACCTGAGGGGTTAGATTGGTATATTTGCCAGTCGTAACCTGGAAGGTTGAAGGGGATTGAACACAAAAGCCCAAAAATTTGCACTCACCAGTGCACTAGAGTGGTACAGATGGCTAGTCGAATATGATTGAGTGGGCTTAAAGATGCCACTAGGGGGGGAGCAGTTCAAAATATGGGTGTATGATGAAAGCTGTCAGGAGTCTGGAATAATAATGATGTAGCAGCATGTCTTCATGAGGATAGAGCAATCAATAGTGATAACCCTAAAGCAGTCTTGAAGCAATGATATGATTTCAGGAGGATAGAACAATGAATGGCTCTAAAGCAGTCTTGAAATAATAATGTGATATGTCTTCAGGAGGATAGAGCAATCGATAGCTCTAAAGCAGTCTTGAAGTAATGATTTCAGGAGGATAGAGCAATGGATAGCTCTAAAGCAGTCTTGAAATAATAATGTAATTTCAGGAGGATAGAGCAATGGATAACTCTAAAGCAGTCTTGAAATAATTAGATGGCTTCAGGAGGATAGAGCAATGGATAGCTCTAAAGCAGTCTTGAAATAATAATGTAATTTCAGGAGGATAGAGCAATGGATAACTCTAAAGCAGTCTTGAAATAATTAGATGGCTTCAGGAGGATAGAGCAATGAATAGCTCTAAAGCAGTCTTGAAGTAGTAATATGACCTCATGAGGATAGAGCAATGAATAGCTCTAAAGCAGTCTTGAAGTAATAGGATGATTTCAGGAGGATAGAGCAATCAGTAGCTCTAAAGCAGTCTTGAAGTAATAGGATGATTTCAGGAGGATAGAGCAATCAGTAGCTCTAAAGCAGTCTTGAAGTCATGAGAGGCTATCAGGAGGATAAAATAACCCTGAGGTTACAATAAAGCAGTCCCAAAGTAATAAGAAGCTCATCAGGAGGATAAAGTAACCCTGAGGTTACAATAAAGCAGTCCCAAAGATCATAAGCTTGTTTGTTGGATAATTAACCTGAAAACAAGGTAGCATTCTGTATAATCAACATTAGTTTATGCTTTATGTATGCATGTATGACATGATACACTTAGGTAATGTACTATAGACATATATGTTATGGTATGATGTAAATGATGTATGTATGATATGACACTGCTGGAAATGTCTGGATATCCTTGTATAACAACTGCTGGCCAAGGAAAATAAATCCCGATTCGTTGTTGAAGAATATATAACCCTCCATCTGCTGGGGATAACAAGGTATAGATAACCTCCCGTTGTTGGGGATAACAAGGTATAGATAACCTCCCGTTTTCGTTTGATAGTAGGATAAGTATAACATCCCGTCTTCGTTCATCGTGCCCTTATTGGAAAGTAATTTCCCGTATATCCGTATGAGGATAAAAGAGATGGATATAAATTCCAGGGGAGATTAGACTTTGTGAAAATGGATTAGTCCTACTGATGGTTTGTAACTGTCTTGTAAAGATGAACCGGCGAAGCTTCGTTGAAATCCTTCCCTCGTTCGTCCTTAGTAAATACTATTACTGCATTTTCATGCATTTCTGGTAAACATCAATCATATTAAAAGCATACATGCATTTCTGGTAAACATCAATCATATTCAAAGGCATACATACATTCAAACACAACCAATGGACGTTTCGCTTATGTAAATAGGGTAAAAGTAAATCTGGATTCAAAAGATGGAATTTATTTATATCAAAAGTGACCCATACACGGGTAAGTTTGTACAAGGAGACATAAACCCTAGTAAGAGAATTTTGTCATGAAGTTTTACAAAAAGAATCAGCTATGTGGGAAATAATCCTATTGAGTTTCAATTCTACTATTGCCACTCAAGTATCTCATCTTCTTGCTGTTGAGACGGAAACGATTGGATTGAGCTTTATCTGTTTGGGCTTGAGTAAGCAGTACAACTGGTTGCAATTTCATGAGTGATCCAAACGAGACATAGTCATACGCTTTAATCCCTAACTTTTTTTGCCTGGATTGCCCTTTCAGGTTTTCAATCCACCGGGATACCCTTTTTTGCCCAAGCCGCCTTTTCAGGTTTTCGACTTGCCGGGTGTACATCTTTTTATATATATATCCCTAATTTTTGCCCAAACCCTTTTGGTTTGCCGGGATGCCCTTATTTTTGCCTAGGCCTGTCAACCTAGCGGGTCTCTTTTTATGCGTAGTATTTTTTAACTATGTCTGCGTTTACAGGTTGTGGGAAGTCTTCACCATCCATTGTAGTCAGTATCATGGCACCTCCTGAGAACACTGTCTTGACTACAAATGGTCCCTCATATGTTGGAGTCTACTTGCCCCTTCAGTGTCAATCTCATTGCAGTATGCAAGCTTCTCAAATCTATCAATGGTAATCTTGGGAGCTTCATCATCCCAGCTTATCTCAAACATAGATGCCATGGTGGCCAATGCGTCTGCCAACTGATTCTCTCTTCGTGGAATATGTCCAAAAGTAATCTCTTTGAAATGTGGGATCAAAGACAACACATGTTCTCTGTAAGGAATGAGATTATCATGCTTTGTATCCCAATCTCCTTTAATCTGACTTACTACCAGAGCTGAATCTCCATACACCTCAAGGAACTGAATCTTCATATCAATAGCAACTTGCATACCCATGATACATGCCTCATACTCAGCCATGTTATTGGTACAATAGAAACAAAGTCTGGCAGTAATCGGGGTATGACAACCTTCAGGGGAACTAATCACAACACCAACACCATTACCATGTGCATTGGAGGCACCATCAAAAACCATAGTCCATCGAGATCCTTGTTCAGGTCCGTCATATTGTCCAGGTTCTTTGGTAACAGACATAATGTCTTCATCAGGGAACTCAAAATTCATTGACTGGTACTCACTTACTGCTTGATGAGCCAAATGATCAGCAACAACACTCCCCTTAATGGCCTTCTGAGTAGTATACTGTATATCATATTCCGTCAAGATCATTTGCCATCTTGCAATTCTTCCGGAGAGAGCAGGTTTCTCAAATATGTACTTGATTGGATCCATCTTCGAAATCAACAAAGTAGTATGGGTCAACATATACTGTCTTAGTCGGCGAGCAGCCCATGCCAAAGCGCAGCAAGTTTTCTCGAGCAGTGAGTATCTTGTTTCACAGTCGGTAAACTTTTTGCTAAGGTAGTATATTGCCTGCTCTTTTCGACCAGACTCGTCATGTTGCCCCAATACACACCCCATTGAGTTGTCTAATACTGTTAAATACATAATCAAGGGTCTTCCATCAACTGGTGGCATTAAAATTGGAGGTTCTAGCAAATACCTCTTGATTTCATCAAAGGCAGTCTGGCACTCATCATTCCATTCCATCACCTGATCTTTCTTCAACAACTTGAAGATTGGCTCACAGATGGTAGTTAATTGGGAAATAAATCTTGCAATGTAGTTCAATCGTCCCAAGAAACCTCTAACCTCCTTCTCAGTACGGGGAGCTGGCATCTCTCGTATAGCTTTCACTTTTGCAGGATCCACTTCAATATCTTTTCCACTGACAATGAAACCCAGGAGCTTTCCAGATCTAACTCCAAAAGTACACTTGTTTGGATTTAATCTCAACCTGTATTTCTTCAACCTCTCAAACAACTTGTGCAAATGATCAAGATGTTGTTCTTCATTCTGAGACCTGGCTATCATATCATCCACATATACCTCTATCTCATGATGAATCATATCATGAAACAAAGCCACCATGGCACGCTGATAGGTTGCCCCTGCGTTCTTCAAACCAAATGGCATTACCTTATAGCAAAAGGTGCCCCACTGTGTCACAAATGTAGTCTTCTCCATATCTTCAGGTGCCATCTTGATTTGATTGTAACCAGAGAAACCATCCATAAAAGAGAATACCTCATGCTGAGCAGTGTTGTCTACCAGGATATCAATATGAGGAAGTGGAAAGTCATCTTTAGGGCTAGCCTTGTTCAGATCTCTGTAGTCTACACACATACGTACCTTACTATCTTTCTTAGGAGCTGGTACCACATTCGCAACCCACTGAGGATAAGAAGTTACGGCCAAGAACCCTGCATTGAACTGTTTCATTACCTCTGCTTTGATCTTTTCTGACATTTCAGGACGCATACGACGAACCTTCTGCTTCTTTGGACGACAATCTTCTTTCACTGGCAAACGGTGAACCACAATGTCTGTATCCAACCCTGGCATATCTTCATAAGACCAAGCAAAGATCTCCACATAGTCACGTAGCATCTGAATCAACCTGCTCTTGACACTGCCCTCTAAATCAGCCCCTATTTTGCCCTCTTTTCTGTTTTCTTCAGTTCCCAGATTCACAACTTCGACTGGCTCTCCATGTGGCTGTATAGCTTTCTCTTCTTGTTGTAACAACCTAGCAAGCTCTACAGGTATTTCACAATCGTCCTCGTTTCCGTCTTCAGTTTGATAGATCGGATTCTCGAAATTGTAATTGGCAATAGTAGAACTGTTATTAACTGGATCCAGAGTGGATGAGGATCTGCATTTTGGTGACGTGGGTGTGTGTAAGAACACATAGCTGATAAAGCAAAGATAAAAGAAAAAGAAAGACAAGGAACACAATATTTACGAAAACGAAACGTCCACTGATTTTATTGAATGAAGTATGCAAATGAAATGACAACCCGTAACAAGCACACCATTGTGCCCCGGGTAAGGCACATGGCTTGAAAGTACAAATTTAAAAACATAACACAGTAATAGTATTTACTCCCGACTAAAGGAGATAGGGATAACATCTTCAGCTTTCCAATTATTGAGTCCAGCACCCACAGTAGGAAAAATCCATGCCTCCAAGTTGTAGTCTTCATCTTGATCTCCCACAGCATTGATAACCCCTTGATTGGTGATACGAACAGCACGAGCACGACGAACAGCCTTCTGGGACTCTGCAGTGAAACCCAAACCAAACTTGTCAGACTTGTATGGAATATCAGGAAGCTGACCCCAAATAGTACAACCACCTTCTTCCACCACAGCTTTTGCATCATTGAGGGAGGCCATTGCCATTGTTGGAGGGTTTCTGATGACCACAGGAACCTTCTTCACAGCAGGAGGAGTCACACAATCCTTAACAGCCCAGGGAACCACTTCAAATGACTGACATGGAGTTTCAATGTATTCACCTTCTACTTCCAGATACTTGAAAGTGTTTACATGGCTGACAAAGTATTCTTCCTCTCCAAAGACAGTAACAACTTTTCCATTCACCGGATATCTCAACTTTTGATGTAATGTGGAGGTCACAACACCTGCCCCATGGATCCAGGGACGACCAAGCAGACATGAGTACGAAGGACGAATATCCATCACATAGAATGTAGCGGTAAACACCTGAGAGCCAACCTTGATTGGAAGATCAATTTCCCCATGCACTACTCTTCTAGAACCATCAAAAGCCTTTACCACAATATTACTGGGCTTCAATACCGTATCTTCAGGACTCAGCTTGTTCAGGACTCCCTTAGGCAACACATTCAGAGAGGAACCATTGTCTATCAGCACATGAGACAGGGTAGTGCCCCTGCATTCAATTGAAATATGCAAGGCCCTGTTATGATCCCTCTTGGCAGGGGTCAAGTCAGCATCAGAAAATCCTAACCCGTTGTCATAGGTCAGGTGAGCAACACAATTCTCAAACTGGTCCACAGAAATTGCACTGGGTACATGAGCCATCTTTAGAAACTTGATCAATGACTTGGCATGAGCCTCAGAACATAATAACAGGGAGAGCATAGAAATCTTTGAGGGAGTATGCCCCAGCTGATCAACAATATCATAATCACTCTTGCGAATGATTTTCAATACTTCTTCCATCTGCTTAGAGAGGTCATCAGCAGCTGGCACATCAGTAGATACAGGCTCAATAACAGGACCCTTGCCCCGAGCATCAGTGGTGGAAGTAACAGCAGGGGTAACTGCACTCTTAGAAGCAACTGGAGGAGAGAAGACTCTTCCACTACGAGTGATCTTGCTAGATCCAGCAATATTATCAATGTCAACAGGCATATCAGGTAAAGGCTCCTGCTTGACACCATGGATGTAAACATCAGACCCATAGTGCCAAGGCACAGCTTTGTCAGATGTATAAGGAATAGGACCAGGAGTGGTAATGATCAGAGGAGCTACTCTGGCTTCAGCAACAACTTTCACAGGACCTTCAGCAGTAATCTTGATTGGGCCCTGATGAGTGATTTTAATGGGACCCTTTGAAGTGATTCTTAGTGGTACTTTGTCAACCATGTCAACCTCTTCAATCTTCTTACCCTGAGTCAGATGATCCACCATACTTTCTACAGATGCTGGTCTTCTTTCAAACACTATAGTATATTTATCCATGAGACGTTGAATCCCATCTCTCAAAATGAAGCAATTATCCGGCTTATAGGTACAATATAGACAATCTTCATGACAACCTGGAAAGATCCCAGCTCGTACTAACCTCTTTTTGATAACAGACAATGGTGTGCTCAACTCCATAACTGAATAGACATGCAGATCTTCATCAATATCTTCATCAATGGCGTTGACAGTCTTCTCGTGATTTGGCATTGGAGCTGTAATCACATTTGGAGTACCTGGTGGATCAAACTCAATTTCTCCAGCATCAATCATATCCTGAATTTTGTTCTTCAAGACCCAGCAGTTATTAGTATCATGTCCTGGACAGTTTGAATGATATGCACATCGTGCATTGGGATTGTACTTGGGAGAGGTAACATTGGGATTCTGAGGAGCCTCCCTCAGGGTAATAAGTTCAGCCTTCAACAAGTGTTGCAATGCCTGAGCCATTGACATGTTGATCTTCGTGAACTGTCTTCTAGCCCTCTGTTGGTTGCCTTGAGGCTGCTCTGTTGTTGCAGGAGTTGGATTTGAAATATGAACTGCACTAACAGACTGATGCCTTCTGTTACGATCAGGCTGACCATACACAGCATTAGATTCTTTCTTCCCAGTGGGAGGCTTCTTTGCAGCACCTGATGAAGAAGTGCCCACTTGGATCTTACCACTCTTGATACCATTCTCTACTCGCTCTCCTGTCATGATCAACTCAGTGAAGCCAGATGATGAGCTTCCAATGAGATGACTGTAAAACGGACCATTCAGCGTACACATGAACATATCAACCAACTCCCTATCAGTCAAAGGGGGTTGAACTCTTCCAGCTAAGTCTCTCCACTTCTGAGCATACTCCTTAAAGCTTTCTTTGGCACCCATAGACATGCTTTGAAGCTGCATGCGAGTGGGGGCTAAGTCAGCATTGTATTGATACTGCTTGTAGAAAGCTTCAGCAAGGTCATTCTAATCTCTGATGTTGACACTCTCCAACTGATAATACCACTCTAGCTGAGCTCCAGATAAACTCTCTTGAAAGAAATGGATCCACAACTTTTTATCAGCGGTGTGGGGTTGCATTCTTCTGACATAAGACCTCAGATGCAATTTGGGACAAGAGACCCCATCATAGACAACAAATGTAGGAACTTTGAACCCAATGGGTATGACCACCCCAGATATCAAGCTCAAATCCTCAAAATCCAGCCCAGATGATTTCTGTAATTCTATAGCATCCATTCTATCCACCAGCATCTTGAATTTGTCTTCGTTAGGCTCATGGTAGTAGTTAGCCTCAGAATCAGAGTCCCCCATAGTGTTGTGGAGACTGCCTCTCTCCTGCTCAGATTCTTCAGATTCATAGTCTTCAACATGTTCCTTGGTCTTGACAGGACCTTTGAACCTTCTTCCCATGTTGAGCAACCCAGCAGACCTTCTAGCCTTCTTAGTCTTCTTGGCCAGCAGTGTCTTCAATTCATCCTGCCCCTTGGATAGGTTCAGGATCAGCTCTTGGAACTGTGCATTCTGTGCCTGGAGATCCTTAACTGATTGTTCAAGAGCCATTGCTGAAATAAACAACGAGAAGATGAGAAACCTGTGCACAATTATAAACCTGTGATGCAATGATATGGGAATGCATATGCAATGTTTTCAAGGACCGCAGGATTTAAATTTGCTTAAACAAACAAGAAAGTAACTTTTTATTAGTAATAACTTGTTTTGCCTTTTAGGCTTACAAAAAATGAAAACGAAATAAGTACAAAAGATGGGGTTTTAAGTCTCCCATGGACGTTTCCTCTTTGTGTTGAGGTATGAGTTGAGGTTTCGTTCCTCATGAAGTAGCTTTGTTAGCTCTAGGATCCTTGCTTGGCTTGCTTTGTAATGAGCCTCGAAAGTATCCCTTTGCTCTTTCAGTTGGATCCATGATCTCTGCAAGTCTTCCATATCAGTAGGCATGTCTGGGTGAAGGATGGTATAAGCTGTGTCTCCTTCAGCAACAGGTTCCATGGTAACTGGTAGGACGGCAGGATATGGCATCATGAGTGCCTGAGCACGAAATCGTACCCATCTGAGATAAGCCTCCATAGGAATGGTGTACTTAGGCTCCAGTGTCTTGCTGTCAATCCTGTTTACCTTTCCCCAAGCTCGTATGAATCTCTGACGGTAACCCTGAAGATCGTTGTCGTAGTCAAACACAATGCCCTGAATCAACATGTCATGTGGACCATCGCTCCGGGCGTAACCAAACTGTCGTAAAGCTAGAGATGGGTTGTAGGTGATGCCTCCTCTTATGCCTAGAAGTGGCACATTAGGAAACTCCCCACAACGGTCAATGATGGTGACATTCTCCATAGATCTGGAGCACCAATGGATGTCTGAGTGAGAAAGTGACATGATCCTCTTGGACCATCTGAACCCTTGCTCATTCTTCATTACTGAGCGAGGAAGGTGAGAAATAAACCACCTAGAAGGTATGCAGCACATCAAAGTTCCTCTTGCCCTTGTAGTACGGGTGTGAAGAGAATGTAGGATGTCTCCAAGTAAGGTAGGCACTGGATTGTGACTCAGGAATATGTTGATGGCATGAACGTCTATGAACTGATCAGGATTGGGGAACAACACTAAGCCATAAATCAATAAGGCTAAGATCTCCTCAAAAGCATCGTAGCTCATAGCCTTCAAGAACATTTGAGCTTTATCCACTAATACCTTGGCAAGAATACCTTTAACTCCACTTCTCGTCTCTAGAACAATGTCAGACTTCTTCAGATGTAGAGCTGCAACAATAACTTCTGGTTTAAGCTCCTTCTCTAAGCCTGTGAATGGCTTCTGATCAAGAACAGGTATACCCAGAAGTTTAGAGAACTCCTCCATGGTTGGAACCAGCTGATAATCAGGAAATGTAAAGCAATGGTGCTTAGGGTCAAAGAACTGAAACAGCACACTCATCATGTCTTCACTGAACCCTGAAGTAACTAGATCCAATAAGTGACCATGTCTCTTGTTGAACTGGGAATGATCAGGCACTAGGGAAACCAGCTCCTTGAGCTTAGCAGGTATCCCTACAAAGTTGATCCTGATGGTGTTTCTATGAGCAGAAGCCATGACCTGCAACAAAGAACAAAGATAAATCCTTTGGTCCTTGAAATGGTTAGGGAAAATGATATGCTTATGATGCATGATGATGTCATGATGTCATGCTCAATCCCAAACATGTGGCACACACAAACAAGTCACACCATAGCCCTGGGTTTAAAGGCTTGCATGAGGTTCAAAGGCAAGTACCCTCCCCTGAAGTTAGATGGTTCATCCTGTCCTACAAAAGTAACCAGGTTCTAAGGGATCTCAATATCATTGATCCTTCACAAGGGTGGCTGTTCAGAAGGCAACTTACTTGCCAACCAAAACCCTCCAAGTTTAAGATCTCAATGAGCGTAGTATCGAGTGTCAACCAACTTCAGTCTGCACCAAAGCCGGTTACCTCACTACTTTCTAAAGGCCAAGATGAGTTAACTAGGGTTCTAAAAGTCAGTTAGTGCATTGACAACATATGGCAGCCTCAATATTATCCTCAACTTGACTTAAGGAATATAAGCACCAACCAAGAAGTTGCACTAACTATGGCCACCAGATCAACCGTATCGATATACGTCGTACAGTTTCCTTGGTCTATTGCCATTTACCTAAGGTACACTGGATCCGGGTTAGGACCTTTCACACATAAGAGCACCCCAACAATATAATAATAAAGCAAACAAGGCAAACAATTTAAAGTGATCTTAATTCTTAAGGGTACCCCTCTTAAATAGGTCCCCAGCAGAGTCGCCAGTTCTGTAACCCGGTGAACTGACTTTAAACAATGTTGCGGATAGCAAGAGTCGCCACCGACTTTTATTTTATCCATAAGGAAAGGTTATAAAAGAACAGGAAAGACCTTAGAGAATATTTTGGGTCCGGGGGGTAGGCTATGAAAAGGGAAGGTGTTAGCACCCTTTTCATCCATGGTTATCCATGGGCTCTTAGGTACTTAAGCTCACTTTTGAATTGTTTTGAAAGTGTAGTGTGTGAATAGCAAAAAATTTCAGAATAGTTTAATAATAATCCGTGTATGGATGTGAAAAAAACTTGTTTGAAAATTTTGTTGGAAATTTGTTTAAGTGTGAAAAAAGTTTTGAAGTGAGCAAGTATCTAGGAGTAGCCTACCCTAATGTTTTAAGGTCTTTCTTATTCTTTATCCTTTCCTTAGTAAGACTATCCCTACTATAATGGAGTAGGTAGTCCTTACTTTGGATGTTAAGGGACATGTGAGGGACAATTGGATTTTTGAAGGCCATTGTGGGGTGTAATAAGCACGTATAAGGGACCATCATCATTTTTCGAAAGGGACTCGATTCGTAAAGGCAACCATAAGGGACTTTGATGATTTTTCTATTTGAGGGACTTGCTTTATACACCCCACTTAACCATTATTCGTAGGCAACTTGAGGGATATCCTTAGGAAGTGAGACGGCGATTAAAATCGACTTACGTGTGTGACGTGTTTATTTTAATTATCTTTATTTAAAAGTGATCTAAATTTATTTTAATATTACATACATGTTGTTACACTCCCTAATTACTAACCATAATAATAATTAAATAATTAAACAACTTTACATCCAAGAAACAATTACAAAATAATAAGCAAAATAATTAAATAGCAAAGATAAATAAAATATAAATAAGCAATAATAAATAATAAAGGGGGTTAGTAAGCAATATTTAACAAAATAATAAGCATGATTAGAATATAAATGGGTTAGTAAATAAGAATAAACAGAATTAATCCAAATATTATAATAATAAGAAATTAACAATTTTTTAATATAATCAACTAAAAAAAACAAATATGAATAAACAATTGTTTTAATTTACAAATTATTAAATTATATTTTAATCATGAAGTTACTACAAAAAATCTAATTATTATAAGCACAATTATTTATAAACTAAAGTTATGTAAAAAAAATATTTATAAGTATATTTACAAAAATTTGTAAGAATTATAGTAAACATACATACATAATAATTATATTAGAAAATAACATTAAAAAAAATAGGATTAGATTTGTATTAAAAAATATTTTTAGAGTTTTATGAAATTAGGGTTTATATGAGAAATAAATTTTTAGGGTTTATATAAAAAAAATAGGATTTAGTTATATACAAAAATTTTCTAATTTATACATATTACAATTTAGACATAAAATATAGAAACAAAATTTGTGAAAAAAAAAACATATTTTTTAAAATTAAAGAAAACAGACATATTTTATTATTATTTATTTATTACTGAGAAATATACATAATATATTTAATTTTTAATATTATAATATTTAAATCAAATAAAAGGAAAGAAAAAAAAGCGGAAACTTACCTGGCTGAGGTTTGAACCCAGGCCAGCTTGATTTCTAGGAAGCACAACAACCATCAGGCTGCGGATTTTGCAACGTTTTCTCCTACGAATATTGTTACGAGTTCTTCCACCCTGCGAAACACAAACTTCATCCAAACGGTAAAATTTCACAAAATTGATTGCACCATTATATTGCTACTGAGTTTTTCAATCGTCCTATGTTTTTCAAATCCATTTATCATTTGAAAATCGTGAAACCCTAAAGAGGGCCGAAAACCCTAATCATGGTGAATTCTTGTTCCTGCAATGAAAATCCAATTGAACCACCCAGAATCGTTCTAGAGTTCATTCTAAACATCCTACAACAATCAAAAACAGTTTAAACATGATAAATCAATGGATTCGAAAACAAAATATTCAAGGTCAAGATGAACTCGGGTTGAGCAATTGGGTGTGTATATGATGCATATGGATGATGATTTATGATCAGAAGAGTCCAAGGAAGCTTGCTATGTCTTCCAAATACCTTGCAATGCTCTGAATTTGAGAACCCGAATATGACTTTTTGAAAGATTTTTGTGCTTTTGATCTTACCTTTAG
Organism: Lathyrus sativus; assembly: GCA_963859935.3. Classification (NCBI taxonomy): domain Eukaryota; kingdom Viridiplantae; phylum Streptophyta; class Magnoliopsida; order Fabales; family Fabaceae; genus Lathyrus; species Lathyrus sativus. The sequence goes on along the minus strand of OZ012739.1, from coordinate 617,419,945 downwards.
GCTGCTGCAAATTCGTGAATGAGGCTAGGGTTTGTGCTTAGTATATATGTGTGATGGATTTAGGTCAGAAACATTGATGTGTTGTGTGGATATTTGATCCAAAAAATATTCAAAAAGATCATTGTATAAATTTCAAATATTTGATCATGAGTGCTTGCTATTTTGGGAGAGATCACATGATTTCCTTCTCATTCTAATTCAATCAATGATTATGAATTTCTAGAAACAAAATCTTCACCCAAAAATAGATTTTTATATTTTTTATTTATTTAAAATGATTTTTATGAATTAAATCAATAATAAATAAATAAAAAATAATAATTTGGGAGAGATCACATGGTTTCCTTCTCATTCTAATTCAATCAATGATTATGAATTTCTAGAAACAAAATCTTCACCCAAAAATAGATTTTTATATTTTTTTATTTATTTAAAATGATTTTTATGAATTAAATCAATAATAAATAAATAAAAAATAACAATTTGGGAGAGATCACATGATTTCCTTCTCATTCTAATTCAATCAATGATTATGAATTTCTAGAAACAAAATCTTCACCCAAAAATAGATTTTTATATTTTTTATTTATTTAAAATGATTTTTATGAATTAAATCAATAATAAATAAATAAAAAATAATAATTTGGGAGAGATCACATGATTTCCTTCTCATTCTAATTCAATCAATGATTATGAATTTCTAGAAACAAAATCTTCACCCAAAAATAGATTTTTATATTTTTTATTTATTTAAAATGATTTTTATGAATTAAATCAATAATAAATAAATAAAAAATAATAATTTGGGAGAGATCACATGATTTCCTTCTCATTCTAATTCAATCAATGATTATGAATTTCTAGAAACAAAATCTTCACCCAAAAATAGATTTTTATATTTTTTATTTATTTAAAATGATTTTTATGAATTAAATCAATAATAAATAAATAAAAAATAATAATTTGGGAGAGATCACATGATTTCCTTCTCATTCTAATTCAATCAATGATTATGAATTTCTAGAAACAAAATCTTCACCCAAAAATAGATTTTTATATTTTTTATTTATTTAAAATGATTTTTATGAATTAAATCAATAATAAATAAATAAAAAATAATAATTTGGGAGAGATCACATGATTTCCTTCTCATTCTAATTCAATCAATGATTATGAATTTCTAGAAACAAAATCTTCACCCAAAAATAGATTTTTATATTTTTTATTTATTTAAAATGATTTTTATGAATTAAATCAATAATAAATAAATAAAAAATAATAATTTGGGAGAGATCACATGATTTCCTTCTCATTCTAATTCAATCAATGATTATGAATTTCTAGAAACAAAATCTTCACCCAAAAATAGATTTTTATATTTTTTATTTATTTAAAATGATTTTTATGAATTAAATCAATAATAAATAAATAAAAAATAATAAAAATGATGAATTTTGGTCAATTGGGTCGTGCACCATGTTATGAGATGGATTGGGTCATAAATTAGGCAGCCCATTTGGAAAGAAATACTTCTAAGCCTCCATTTTCAACATAAACCATCACAAAATTGCCCAACTTTGCAAGGCACATTTCTCTCAATTTTAAAGGTATGATGGTGTTCTTGGACTTTTTGGAAAGCTTGAAGAGTCCTCTAAACAACCCAATTGGTTTCAGGTCCATATCATTTACCAATCTCAAGTTATGCCCTTTTGAAGTTGTTGACTTTTTGTTGACTTTTGAAATGACCCATAATGTCTTAGATCATATCTTTCAAATAAAGCATTTTTGGGCTTAACCTTCAACATCAAAGTTGTAGAGAATTCAATTTCCTTCAAAATGAGCTTTGGATGGAGACTTGGTGATGAAGTATGTGAAAGTTATGCCTGGTCAAAGTTCAGTTGACTTTTACTAAGGAAACCCTAATTTAGAAACTCCTGATTATTGATGATCTGGAATCTCCTTGATGAATCATGATCAACCCTTGATCAAATGATGAATTTTACTTCGTATACTTGATGTTGGCAAAAAATCATGAAGTTTGACTTTGGTTTGACCACAGTTGACCTCAGTTTGACTTTTTAACTGCATTGACTGCTTTTGACTTATCTGATCATCTGACTGAGCAAACTTTTGAGAAAAGTCTTGAAACTTGACATGGGGGTTCTTATACACATATAAGATGTTATGAAGCTCACTTGAAGTCTTGGAAGTCCATTTAGCCTGATTAAAGTCAAAACCCTAGTTTCGGATGCACTGCTTAGGAGGTGCATTGTCTGAGGGAATTGTCAACTCTTCTGACCAATTGTGAACTTTGTGAACCTTGTGAACATCATGAAGTGGCTTTGTAGACCTCATGACCCTTAGGAAAGCTTTGTAAACATTGTGAATCTTGTGAACCTTGTGAACCTTCAAGAAGCAACCTATGGACTTCATGAACCTCATGAAAGGTCTTGTAGATGTTGAGAAGTTTGTGAACCTTGTGAACCTTCAAGAAGCACAAAGTCTTGTATTGTGAGGGCAAATTTTGGGGTGCAACACTATGGTGTAACCAATAGAGTGGGATGCAACCTCTATTTATAGGCTAAGGGAAACATTGGGGCAGATTTGAAGTTTTGGCCTTTGAGGGAGATTTTTTAGTGAAAATCTCATGAAATCCAAGTGTGATCATGATTCAGCAGATCTTGCTTGCTTGCAAGGAGTTTAGACCTCAAAACTAGCTAGCAATGAGATTTGAGAAGTGACATTTGAGTGAGCAAGACAGCCCCCCATGCTGCAGCCACCAATGTTCTTTCTCCTAGTGTAACTTTTTGCATTTTTTCCATTAAACTAATGTGTCTTGTCAAGAGTTTGAGATTTGCTTGGATTATCTTCTGAATTTTTTCATCATGCACTCTTAAACCTCATATAAGATGTCAATCTATGGTTAGAAATCAAGTGGATAGTTGGGGAAACAAGTTCATGTTGGGTTTTGACAAGTTGACAAACTAGTGCACAGGCCCAACTTTCACCATTCATAACTCTCATCTCATAGGGGCTATGGAGGAGTTCTATAACTTTTTGGAAAGCCCTCATGTAGCTCTACAACTTTCATGTTTTCATGAGTTTCAGATTCCCAAAGGAACTTGTCCAAATGACCTCTCAAAGTTGTTAAAAAACAAGCCTAAAAGTGAAAATTTTCTAAGTTATTTTCCCTTCTTGTAATGAATTTGATCATAACTCCAAATCTATGCATTTTCTGATCATGGACCACTTTGGAACTTTTATAGGACTTGTCAGAGCTTTCCAATGAGCTTTGAACCAACTCAATTGGATGTGTGTTTAAGGAGTTATGGCCTTGCCCCTTTCAAAACCCTAACTTCCGACTTTTGCGATTACTCTTCAATCCTTGATCCAATAGTCATGAAATTTTATGGGAAGGTGTAATATGACATAAGGAAATTTTTTGATTCATATCTTGAGGTCAAATTCCTTATGGTTGAAGAGTTGACTTTTTGGTCAACCGAGCGATTGATCGATGACTACCGAGTCGACTGTTCATGTTCCGGGTCTTCCGAGGCCTTAAAACTTCTTGATTGGACTTCACTAAGCCATATAAGACTTATGGACCAGAATTTCATCATTGTAACACCTTTCAAAACAAAAGTCAAACTACAATTGACTTTTCCTGATCGAAAACCCTAATCGGGGATCCCGAACTGCACTGTCTTTAATCTTTGGGTGACAACCTCCAATTGGATTCATACTTGACCCAATGTAGTATCCTTGAACTTGTTTCATGGAGAATTAAATCAAGACATTGACTGATCAAACCATTGACACCTCGACTTTTGACTGTGGGAAACCCTAATTTCCCCTTTTTGCTTGGGCATTATGCAGATGAACTAGGTGATCATCCCAACTCCACCATGACCTCTGAGATACCCAACAGGATTTTTTTCCCCATGCTCCTTATGAACTCCCTCTGATGATTCTTTGATAACTTTGTGATAACAACACCCACCTGATGGCTCGTACCAATGTCTTTGATCAAAAAAGAGGTGGGCAAATTTAGGGTATGACAGATGCCTCTATCTAATCGGCTTAAACCTAGTAAGACGAAATGCCACGACATTCATTCTTTCGAGGTAGAAGATGATTAGATATAGAAGACCCTGAATTTGTCCGAGAAGAAAGTAAATACTTGGGAATGGGATACTGGATATCTTGCAAAGGTCGTTAACACCAAAAGGATGTTAACAGAGAAAACTTGGAACCGAAAGGATGACAAGCCTATGACCAAAAGGATGATAGTACACTCACAACGCTGCTCTGAAATCAAAAGAAAGTAAGGGACCCACTGACAAAAGGATAGTGGAAAACATGCTAGTCATGACACCAAAAGGATGCCAGACCCATCACCAAAAGGATGATAAGATCAACCCTAACACCAAAAGGATGTAGGGAATTCATTACCAAAAGGATAATGGAAAATACGCTAATCATGACATCAAAAGGATGCCAGACCCATCACCAAAAGGATGATGGAGCGGAAACAAGATCAACCCTAACACCAAAAGGATGTAGGGAATCCATTACCAAAAGGATAATGGAAAATACGCCAGTCTTGACATCAAAAGGATTCCAGACCCATCATCAAAAGGATGATGGAGCGGAAATAAGATCAACCCTAACACCAAAAGGATGAAGGGAATCCATTACCAAAAGGATAATGGAAAATATGCTAGTCATGACATCAAAAGGATGCCAGATCCATCACCAAAAGGATGATGGAGCGGAAATAAGATCAACCCTAACACCAAAAGGATGAAGGGAATCCATTACCAAAAGGATAATGGAAAATATGCTAGTCATGACATCAAAAGGATGCAGACCCATCACCAAAAGGATGATGGAGCGGAAATAAGATTAAACCTAACACCAAAAGGATGAAGGGAATCCATTACCAAAAGGATAATGGAAAACACACTATAAGCTATTACCACAAAGAAGGATGATAATAACTCCCATGAGGAACGCTCACGACCCTGAATGATATGCCCCTGATTAGGCTGAATTTGCTCTTGATAGACCCACAATTTTTGCAGATGATGCCCCTGACTGGGATGATGATCGTTTTGAAGCTCTGAAATTGGTCTAACCAAAGGTTGCCCAACTTCGTGAGGAACACCCATGACCCTGCGGAGAATGCCCCTGACTGGGCTGATTACGACCTCGGAAATCTTCGAGATTGATCTTGGATCTGAGTTCGCATATGCAAATGCTTGATGATGATAATGTTCCATAAATGGAAATGCAAATGCAAATGCTGACACGCAGAGATGCAAGAGCTGGGGAAAAAATGATATGATTCTGGATATGCATATGATGCAAGATGCTTATGAAGTCGAATGCGATACGTATGATGCATATGATTATGACGGGTAATTGGAAAAGCAAGTGCCGACGTGGCGGATTTTGGTAGTTGCCAATGCAAATTGGACTTTGGGTCAGGTGGGAAAGTGGAGGACAAGCCTGACTTCCTGACATCATTTCTTCATGATGTAATAAAACTTGGAGGTGCTGATACCTTCAACTCGGGGCCAGCTTTGCTGGGCTTTGACAACCTTGTCAATCAAGTCACCTTGAAGTTTTAAATGGTATTCCTGCGCTCTCCTCAGAGTTGTGGTCACCCTTTAGTTACCCTAAAAGAGTGAGTCGTCCCTTAATTCAACTTACCATAATGTCGTTATATGCAAAACCCATCATCAAATAAACGAAACTTGCAACCATATGGTAAATAAAAAGAAACAGAGAAAACTTTGATGAAAGTAATTTTTATTGATGAAAACCCATAAATGGGAAAATTACAAAAGGAGGCAATTCCTAAAAGAGGTAACTGCTTTTGAAAGATGCATATATATAAAAGAAACTAAGACAATGTTGGAAACGATTCCTGCCGAGTTTCAAATCCGCTATGGTCCATATGTCTTTGAAGACCCTTCATGCCTTGCTTCTGAATGCAACAGTTGAATTTATCCTTCTCAGTCGAGAGCTTGATGATTATGGATGAGGGTTCACACGTCTTTTCAAGATGCAATTTTGCCTTTTTGAATCCCTAACTTTTGCCTAAGCCGCCCTTTCAAGTTTTCAACTTACCAGGATACTTTTACTTTTTTTTCTTCTTTTTTTTATAGTCCCTAATTTTTGCCTGAGCCATTTTTATGGCCCACCAGGACGCCCATTTTTGCGTGGATTCTCTTTTTGGTCCACCAGGTCTATTTTTCAAGCATAATATTTTTTAACTGCATCTGAATTCACAGGGGATGGAAGATCATCACCGTCCATGGTCGAGAGGATCAAGGCTCCTCCAAAGAAAACCTTTTTTACTATGTATGGGCCCTCGTAATTTGGTGCCCATTTGCCCCTTGGATCAACGTGAGTTGGCTGAATTTTCCTCAGTACCAAATCTCCTGCTTGGATATGTTGTGGGCGAACTTTCTTGTCAAAGGCCCTCTTCAACCGTTTCTGGTATAACTGTCCATGACAGATGGTTGTCATGCGCTTCTCGTCGATGAGATTAAGTTGGTCGAGTCTGGCTTGTATCCATTCGGCTTCATCTAGCTTGACGTCTGCCAAAATCCCTAAGGAAGGAATCTCTACTTTGATGGGCAATACTGCTTCCATGCTATATACGAGAGAAAACGGGGTTGCCCCTGTGGAGGTGCGCACTGAGGTGCGATAGCCATGCAGCGCAAGTGGCAACATCTCGTGCCAGTCTTTGTAAGTCTTCACCATCTTCTGGATGATTTTCTTGATATTCTTATTTGTCGCCTCAACAACTCCATTCATTTTGGGACGATAAGGTGTTGAATTGTGGTGTTCAATCTTGAAGCTTTTACACAATTCTTCCATCATCTTATTGTTGAGGTTTGAACCGTTGTCCGTAATGATCTTGTTCGGGATTCCATACCGACAGATAATCTCTTTCTTGATGAAGCGGGTCACCACTTGCTTAGTGACGTTGGCATAAGATGCAACTTCTACCCATTTGGTGAAGTAGTCAATGGCCACTAAGATAAAACGGTGCCCGTTCAAAGCGGTTGGCTCGATGCGTCCAATTACATCTATACCCCACATGGCGAAAGGCCAAGGCGAAGTCAACACATTCAGAGGGAGTGGTGAAGTATGAACTTTGTCTGCGTAAATTTGGCACTTGTGGCATGACTGAACATGGAGACAACAATCTGTTTCCATTATCATCCAATAGTATCCCGCCCTCAAGATCTTTTTAACCATAGTATGACCACTAGCATGTGTTCCAAAAGATCCTTCGTGCATTTCATTTATGATGCGTTCTGCCTCGTGTTTATCCATGCATCTGAGCAAGACCGAATCATAATTCCGCTTGTACAATACGTCACCGCTGAGGAAGAACTTCAAGGAGAGCTTTCTGAGGTACTTCTTGTCGGTGATAGTTATGCCTTCTGGATATTCCTGTGTCTCTAGATACCGCTTGATATCATAGAACCAAGGATGATCATCACCTTTAGGTTCCTCTGCATCGGCTGCCAGGCAATAAGCGGGTTCGTCTAGATACTCCAGACGGATGGATGATGCCTCGTTCTCCCACTTGACTTGAAACATGGACGCTAGTGTTGCTAGAGCATCAGCCAACTGATTTTCTCCTCTGGTTCTTCTGCTCGGAGGAACGGGGAAGCTTTAGATTCCCACAGACGACGCCACCGATCATACATGATTAAAAGAGATTGCTAACTGGTCACGCATCGTCGATCTGAAAGTTGTTCACCGGAGGTAGGGATGAGGAGGGGGTGTACCTGCAAGACACTCGGATGCTTAAGTGAGTAAAGGACCAGAGTGGAAGCAAATACAAAAGTTAGGTGTAAAGAATGGAATACCTGGCCCTCTAGTGAAATAGGGTATTTATAGTAAGACCTCAGCGCAGGGCCAACGATCACTTGTGTTGGGCTGGATTGCCAGGCCCAACCCAAGTGACTGTTAGGGCTTACGTGGCGTAATGAAGATCAGCACTTGGTTTTCGCCCTAGTTCAACTGTCCCGTGATCTCCAGAAGGTGGGCTGACCAGCTCTTTCGGAGGTGGGTAGTTGTCTGATGACGTGTCCCCGCGGGGGGATCACGTGGGGAACGTGGGGAAGACGCGTTGTTCTGCCTGACGTATCTAGATTCGTGCCCGACATTAAGAGATTTGGGCCTTGTTGGGCCTTCCCCACACGAAGTTGGGTTGGGTCTGTCCGACAGATGGGCAGGTCTGGGCCCACTCCAGAACAATAATTTTCATGAATCAACAACAGATTCACAACATGAAATAAAAATTATCGCATCATACAAAGTTATCACAAAAAAGATTAACAAAACCAAACAACAGATTCACAACATGAAATAGATAGATTGGAGTAACTATAACCAATATTATTATTTAATTGTTAAATTGGTTTAATAAATTTAAAATATAAAATTAAACTGATATTTTTTAAATATGAAGATGAATTAGAAGAAATGATATATATTAATAGTTAAATTGAATCCATTCTATTAACTAACTTTTCATTTAATAATGAAGGAATTGAATGAACTTTTCATTCATGAATTTTAACAATAGTAGTTATGAATTTAAATAATAGTAATTATGATTTTGAATATTTAGAGACAAAAAATTATGAATTAAAAAAAACAATAGTTATTTTAACAATATTATGATTTTGAAAAAATCAATTTTAAAATAAAATTAAATCAAAACTAATTATAAAATTGGTTATGGATATAACCGGTTTATAACCATTTTAAAAGATAAAAACCGGTTATGAGAATTGGTTTTAATAACTGGTTGTAATATATGGATTATTTATAGTTATAGATTGATTTTGGACATTAACCATCCATGACCACCCCTATCTGAGAATAATCATTAATTTGTACATTTTACTCTTTTTACACAACCCACCAAAAAATTCTAAAAAAATAAAGAAAGAAAAATTAGATCCACGGTCTAACCTCACCCTCTAAAGTGTTTGTGTTTGTAATAACTTTCCTAACTCAAACAATCTTGCCTCTTTGGCACATAATTTTTAGCCTTTAATTGAAAAAGTTATTTCTTTTGGTCTCAAAAGATTAGTCGCGAAGAATGAAGATGAAAGTTCATATTTGATTCAAAATACAAGGCAACTCGCCTTGCATGTGCTACGAAGTTCCTTGTGCCCGCCAATAGAACTATATACGTCTCATGCCTTAGCCCATTATCATTGTGAATGAGGCAGAATCAAAATCTTTGAAAAGTATTTTAGCATATGCCTCACAGGTGTGACAGAACTGCATGAAAAATCAAGTATTCGTCATTGTAAATGAAAGAGATTTTAATTTATACAAAACAATAAAGAAAAATAATGTGGTTCCAATAAACATATCTCAATTGCTGTTTTTGAGTGATTGCGATTCTATGTATTTAAGTTAAGTCATTACTATAATAAATGAGAAATAATATTGAGATGTTTCACAATGAAAATGATGAGTGAATGTTGAATACTTGTAACGTTGAGACACTAATCGATGACCAATGATCATATCAACATGTTATATAATAAATCTCCATTTAAGCATAAATACATAAATTCAACTTAGTGAAAATATAAATTTGTAGTACATCAACTAACCACTTTGTAGATAATTCATCTTATATTTGACCAATTTAATAACTATAAACTATTTAGTTAAAAAAATTGAAATTGAAATAGTGCACAATCTTATAATAAACAAATAATTTGCAACAATATTGTCACAATCTTTTTGTCTTTAACCCTTAAGTAACTAGTACTCTTGATATTTTTTTTTTATAAATTATCTTTAATCTTTAAGTAATCAATATTCTTGATGTTTTTTTTTCCAGAAATTATATTCATTAAAAATAATCTTATTTGAAATATGTCGAACACTTAATATAAATACCTCTTTTAAAAATAAGAATGACTTAAACTTTTTTTTCGTTAAAACATATATAAATAATTATTAGATGTTGGCAAAGTTTATTTTTGCGTAATCTATCATATACTTATTTATATTCTTTTTGCGTACAAACATTAACAGTTATATATTTGTATAATATATATTTTAAAACTTTTATAAATGAATTTTTTAAAAATAAATTTACAAGTGAACTTTTAGAATGTTAGATTAACAACCAAAATCATTTATAACTAATCCAATAACCGCTACAATTAAATTAAAAACGAAGTCTTAGACATGAAGCCCGTCTAGCTCAGTTGGTAGAGCGCAAGGCTCTTAACCTTGTGGTCGTGGGTTCGAGCCCCACGGTGGGCGTTTATATTTTTTCAGAATAATGAACTGCATATGTCTATAAACAATAAAAATGCAATCATGGGGTTAATCGAACCATTTCCCCCCCATATATTCAAAATAATGTTGCCTATCGGTTTTTTTATTTTATTCTAAAATTCTTCTTAAAATCTGTTTTTTTAATTGATTAATAAAACTGTTTTAAAATAAAATAAATAAACACAATTAAATAAACTCTTTTAATTTTTTTTAAAAGTTGTTTTTTTAATTGATTAATAAAATTGTTTTAAAATAAAATAAATAAACTCTAACCATGTTTAATTTAGTTTTCCATAAGATTCATAAAGGTTATGTTGTGTTTGAATTTTAAGCATAGTTAAGAAAACTTTATTGTGTTTTCTTATGATAAATTTGGGGATAGGCATTTCTCTTGTAGTCTTCATGGGAATGATCTTTCAGGATAAGGCAGGTTAGTTAAATGTCTGCTCAAGACATCTTCAACGAGATAGAAGAGAAGAAAGGGATATGGTCTCATTGTCTAACCCTTCTCTTACTAGGAAAAATGCCATGAAGAGAACAATTGATGACAACTGACATTCTAGATGATTCTAATATATTGATTATTGACTAACAACTTTTTTTACTAAAGCCATACTCGTGGGGAGCTTTAACGAGGAATGTAACTAAATGTGTCAAAGGCCTTAGAGATATTTATCTTTAAAGCAAGATTGTCACCATGTGACTTTTTGTCCAGAAGATTAGCCACTTCTGAAGCCAAACATATGGAGTCTTTGATCTTCCTTTCATGAATAAACCTTTATGTTCCTTGGACACCAAGAAAAGCATGAGTTTGGCAAGCTTATTAACTATTATTTTAGAGATGAGTTTGAACTCGAAATTGGCAAAAACTATGGGCTTGAAGTTATCCGTAGAGTCAACAGTAGTTGTCTTAGAAATAAGAACAATGGTGTTGACATTGAAGTTAGAAAGCATTACAATGTCTTAAAAATGTCCAAATTACTTTGCACTCATCGTCATGAATTATGCTTCAACATGTTTGAAAGAATTGATCGGTAAATTAGCAAGTGTACTAATTGTACCGATGTAGTAATAAGGGGAAATTTCCTGAATATCGATCTCGCGGATTGCGTATGAACACAAGTTCTAAAATAATACAATTGAACAAAAAGTCATAGGGGTTTTGGTTTGTTTCTTACAATTTTAAAGGCCAAAAGGCAAAAGCAGTAAAATAAAGGTTTTAGACAGTTATGAGAAGCATGCTAGAGTAGGGTGTATGAAAAAACCTTGTAATAACCTTAATCCTTATTTTTTAGAAATCACTGCTCAATTCAATCGTTACCTGTTTTAAAGATTAGTTGACTCTAATTCCTTAGTAGAAAACCCTTTGGTATTCTTCTTATGCCCCAATTCCTTGGCGGTATAGGAACAATCCCAAGCAACATATTTTATCTAAAACATTACGGTTACTATAGGGTATCCCCATTCTTAGGCAATATCTACTATAGTATTATCGTATAAACGCGTTAATGATCGTTTTTCCAAACCTAAGGTTAACCTTAAAACAAATCCTTATTTGTCAAATAAGAAAAGCCATAAGAAAATTATACAATAACAACGATGATTAGAAAGTAGTGAAATCCATTATTCAAAGGAAACAAGGTTATTACTGAGTCAATTCAGGGAGACCCCCTAGCATTGGGGGGTTTAGCTACTCATAATAATAAAGATAAAATCAACAATAAGACTAAACATTACAAGATAATTGGTTGCCTTGATCTTCAATCGCTTCCGCTCATGAGGACCTTCAGTTTCCCAAATCCTTGATCGCTCAAATCTTTCTCGTCAAAATTCTTTTCCGTTCAAAAGTTCAATCCTTATTCTTTCTCCAAACACGTATCAAATAGTCTCAATTCAAACTACTCACTAGGGAAATACCCACAATACCCTCGGGGATCACAAGAGTCAAAAATACAAGAAAAATAGGGAAAAAGGCGCTTCCTGCAACACGGGCCGTGTTAGGCAACACGGGCGCCCGTGTTGGCTTCCTGAAAGATTTTTCGCGTGAAATTTGCAAGTCCCAGGTGTGACAACACGGGCCGTGTCACACAACACGGGCACCCGTGTTGTGCCACTGTTTTTTCTTCAAAAATCGCCTTTTCTGAGCAAATCCTGCAACACGGGCACCCGTGTTGCACCCCTGTTTTGAATCTGACTTCGACTCCAACACGAAAGTCGTAGCTCTCTCTCTTAGCTTTCCGGCGGTTTTTAAAACGCCTGAAACGAATTCCTGGAACTCCAGTTATGATCGTTTTCGTGCAGACTGCTAAAGATTTCACAACAAAACTCTTCTGAAATCTTGCCATTTTTTCCCAGTTTTCGCTCAGCTTCTCCTTTATTGTATACCTGAACCTAGAAACAGTAAAAATACCAAATCGACGCGTAAAATGTAATAAAAACAACTAAAATGCGACAAGACAAAACAAATGATTAACTGACATAAACGGTAAAATAACGTGTAAAAACCACCGATCAAACTCCCCCAAACTTAAACCATTGCTTGACCTCAAGCAAAAAGCTTGGATAAATAATTTTCAACTCAAACAGCACATCAAGTGAAGGGTTCAGGGTGTAAGGCGTGTCGATACTCATACGTGAGTCTTAGTTCCGATCGGCTCAAATCAGCTCTTTCGGTACTCATTCGTTAACGAAGGCATTACATAAACACATACCGTAGTAAACTTACAGACCTAAATCTCCCTTTCGGCCACCTCTCCAACTATGCTTTGGGCTTAAGTCTTTTCTTCGATTTTTTACCCCTTTCATTCGGATAATCAGATTAAGGCATGCACATTTGCTCGAGATTTTTTCCTGTGGCACCTTTATTCTTTTTCTCGCTCACAGGCGTTTATTAGTCCACTTTGGGACGACTATAGAGATTCAACCGCCGTTAGGCTAAATAACCGGGTGAGGGTTACCCAACTTAGAAGGACAGGTTGTCTTTACCGTCATTATTCAACTCTTTTTTTTTTGCCACACATCCTTCTCAAAACAATTTTTTTTTATTATGCAGGACTATCACAATGAACTAATCGGGGTATACTTTTCAAATCCAAGTACTATGGCACAAATCTACACGTTGGACTCGTTTCCTTACTCTGGGGAACCTAGGGTGTTCAAGTTATACCTCAATTTCCAAACTCTCCCAAGTTCCTTAGTTCAAACTCCACTTCTCTTGAACTCTAAATACTTTCTTGACTACCTTACACACCTACTAATCACAAGAAAAAAATTTATGATCTCCATATGGGTGAATTCGATGTGATTTTTACCGAACTTAAAAATAAAAAGGTGTTTAAATAGACAATTCAAAACGGTAAAACCTCCCCCAAACTTGAACTAAACATTGTCTCAATGTTCAAGAATCAAGAGAAGAAGAGGTGTACTCACAGAGATCCTCACAGAGGGGTCGACAGGTAATGCAGTACCTCTTCGCTGCTTCCACGTTTTCCCTTGTAAAATCTCGTTTATTCCTGCAAAAACAATAACAACAAAAGAAACAACATCAATTCATAAAACCGTGGGTTGCCTCCCACGCAGCGCTTCGTTTAACGTCGCATGGCTCGACGATCGACTCCCCATTATTATGGGGGGTACTTCAACTTCCAAACTCTATTGCTCGACTTCTTCGCAACAGAATATTGTACCGGTTCAGAGATATGAGCAACTTGAAATGGTTTTGATCGTTCTCCCTTCTTAGTTGTGTTAATCTTCCTAACTGAAGGTTTGACATCTTTCTCCTTACCTTTCTTTCGACCCTCTTGAGTTTTTAAAGTGATTTCCTCATCAAAAAATTTCAAAGTGAGCGTACCTTTTTCCACATCAATATTGCACCGACTAGTAAGCAAGAACGGTCGGCCAAGTATGATCGAAGTTTCTTCATCCTCGGGTATATCCATGATTTGAAAATCAACGGGGTAAGTGAAGTTATTGATTGTCACTAGAACATCCTCTGCTAGCCCATATGCCATCTTGGTTGTGTGGTCGGAAAACTTCAAGCTTATTCCCGTATCGCTCACTTTTCCAATATCCAGCTTTTTGAAAATTGATAACGGCATGAGACTCACACTAGCACCTGAATCGATCAGGACTTTCTTAAAAGTTCGATCCTTTATAGTACATGGAATTACAACTGGTCCAGGATCCTTCATCTTGATTGGTATTTTCCTTTCTTGTGCTATTTCCTTGCATTGCTCAGTTGTGGTCTTCGATTCTTCACCCATTGGTCTCTTTTTACCTATAACCTCTTTCATGAACTTCTTGTACAAAGGCATTTGCTCAAGTGCTTCAAAGAAGGGCATGTTGATTTCCAATTTGTTGAACATTGCACTGAACTTTCCGAAGTCTTTCTCGTTCTGATCCTTCTTTGTAACTCTTTAAGGGAATGGTAATTTGATTTTCGGTTTGACCTCCTCTTTCTTTTTCTCTCCAGTTGACTTTTCAGTTAGTACAACTTCTTCTGGTTCTTTTATTTTTTTTCTTACCTCAAGTTCCACCTCTATACATTCTTCCCCCTTTGTTTTCTCCTCTTCTATCGCTTTCTGATTTCTTGTTTTGACAGCATTAATACTCTCTTGATTTTTCGGATTCGGTACTGTCGCGCTCGAGAGGGTTCCTTGAGCGTGTGTTGAGAGGTGTTGGGCTATCTGTCCCGTCTGCGACTCAAGGTTTTTGATGGAAGCTGTGATGTTCCTTTGAATGTTTCGGGTTTCTTCTTGGAATTGCATACTTTGAGCTGCCATTCTTTCAATAGCTAACTCCCATTCTGCTTTTTGAGGAGCCTGTTGTTGTTGCGGATATGGAGATTGGTTTTGGTCTTTCCAGGAAAAATTAGGATGATTCTTCCATCCTGGATTATAGGTATGAGAATACGGATTGTTTTGCCTCAAAACTTTTATCTCTTCAATTTGTTGAGCAGTAGCAAGACAATGCACAGTAAAATGGGGACCATTACATACCTCACAACTCACAACTTGGACAGGTTGTACCTGAGCTACAGTTTCAATACCCACATTCATTCCCTTAAGCCTTCTTTCCACTTCAACTTTGATTTGATCTTCCATTTTCACAACTTGTGCGGCCAACTTCAAGTCAACTATTTCTTCCGGCTTACTCACACTCCGGTCATATAATTCCAGATGTTCGTTTGCAGCGATCGCTTCAATAATTTTTTTGATTCCCGTGGCTGTTGTAAAGTTGGATGAACCACCGGCTGCTGTATCGATTAGCTGCTTAGTCTTCATCTTAAGACCATTCACAAACATCTGCATCTGTTCAGTTTGATCCAGATTGTGAGTAGGACATGCAACCAATAACCGTTTGAACCTTTTATACGAGTCCCCGAGTGATTCTCCCTCCCCCTGTTTAAAATTCATAATATCATATCGTTTGCGAATATAAACAGAGGCAGGAAAATACTCATTCAGAAAGGCTTTTTCCATTTCTTCCCACGTAGTAATACTTCCGGCTGGTAAGGAGTAAAACCATTCTTCAGCTTCTTCAGATAAAGTGAACGGGAACATTCTTAACCTTTTAGCTTCATCTGTGTGTCCTTCAATCTTTAGAGTAGTGCTCATCGTCAGAAATCTCTGTAGATGCTTATTTGCATCTTCGCTAACCTTTCCGGTGAAAGGTATCCTCTCAAGGTGAGTGATTGTGCTCGGATGCAGTTGGAAATTTGTGACATTCACTGGTTGATTCACAATGGTCATCCGGTTTGGTTGAGCATTTGCCCCTCCATAGTCTCCCAAAAGTCTCTCCGCTGGTGGGAGATCCGCCATAGCTTCAGTATCTCTTTCTGATTCTGAACTTGAATCTGAATGAACAGAAACTCTTTCCTCTTCTGAAACTAATAGTCTAGCTTGACTACGTCTTTCGCGTAGAGTCCATTCAATTTCTGCGTCCAAAGAAAAATTAGCTGAGGGATCTCCTCGCATGAAAGTGTTAGACGTAGATTAGTAGTAACAAAATAAAAATAATAAAAATTACAATTAAAAACTGAAAAATAAAATTTTGGTCGCAGAGCAACAAAATTTCAATTGAATTAGAATTAAACTTATATTCTGGCAGTCCCCGGCAACGGCGCCAAAAACTTGACCGGTAAATTAGCAAGTGTACTAATTGTACCGATGTAGTAATAAGGGGAAATTCCCCGAATATCGATCTCGCGGACTGCGTATGAACACAAGTTCTAAAATAATACAATTGAACAAAAAGTCATAGGGGTTTTGGTTTGTTTCTTACAATTTTAAAGGCCAAAAGGCAAAAGAATTAAAATAAAGGTTTTAGACAGTTATGAGAAGCATGCTAGAGTAGGGTGTATGAAAAAACCTTGTAATAACCTTAATCCTTATTTTTCAGAAATCACCGCTCAATTCAATCGTTACCGGTTTTAAAGATTAGTTGACTCTAATTCCTTAGTAGAAAACCCTTTGGTATTCTTCCTATGCCCCAATTCCTTGGCGGTATAGGAACAATCCCAAGCAACATATTTTATCTAAAACATTACGGTTACTATAGGGTATCCCCATTCCTAGGCAATATCTACTATAGTATTATCGTATAAACGCGTTAACGATTGTTTTTCCAAACCTAAGGTTAACCGTAAAACAAATCCTTATTTGTCAAATAAGAAAAGCCATAAGAAAATTATACAATAACAACGATGATTAGAAAGTAGTGAAATCCATTATTCAAAGGAAACAAGGTTATTACAGAGTCAATTCAGGGACACCCCCTAGCATTGGGGGGTTTAGCTACTCATAATAATAAAGATAAAATCAACAATAAGACTAAACATTACAAGATAATTGGTTGCCTTGATCTTCAATCGCTTCCGCTCATGAGGACCTTCAGTTTCCCAAATCCTTGATCGCTCCAATCTTTCTCGTCAAAATTCTTTTTCGTTCAAAAGTTCAATCCTTATTCTTTCTCCAAACACGTATCAAATAGTCTCAATTCAAACTAATCACTAGGGAAATACCCACAATACCCTCGGGGATCACAAGACTCAAAAATACAAGAAAAATAGGGAAAAAAGCGCTTCCTGCAACACGGGCCGTGTTAGGCAACACGGGCGCCCGTGTTGGCTTCCTGAAAGATTTTTCGCGTGAAATTTGCAAGTCCCAGGTGTGACAACACGGGCCGTGTCACACAACACGGGCACCCGTGTTGTGCCACTGTTTTTTCTTCAAAAATCGCCTTTTCTGAGCAAATCCTGCAACACGGGCACCCGTGTTGCACCCCTGTTTCGAATCTGACTTCGACTCCAACACGAAAGTTGTAGCTCTCTCTCTTAGCTTTCCGGCGGTTTTTAGAACGCCTCAAACGGATTCCCGGAACTCCAGTTATGATCGTTTTCGTGCAGACTGCTAAAGATTTCACAACAAAACTCTTCCGAAATCTTGCCATTTTTTCCCAGTTTTCGCTCTGCTTCTCCTTTATTGTATACCTGAACCTAGAAACAGTAAAAATACCAAATCGACGCGTAAAATGTAATAAAAACAACTAAAATGCGACAAGACAAAACAAATGATTAACTGACATAAACGGTAAAATAACGTGTAAAAACCACCGATCAAGAATAAACCCCCAAAACCATCAGGCCCACAAGCATTATCCTTCCTTAGCCCAAAGACTGCATCAGTGATTTCCTTAGTGGAAGGGATATTGATGAGGATATTGTTCATGGAGTCAGTCACCAAAGATAGGATAATGTCAGTCAGATCATAGTCATGAGTTTCACCTGCAAAGCCAAAAATGTTAGTGAAATAGTTTATTGCATGCACAACTATCTCATCAGGGTTATGGATCAAAATGTCACCATGACTCAAGTTTGTAATAATATTTCTAGCGCCTCTAGTCTTGGTAAATTTATGGAAAAATGAGGCGTTTATATTCCCATACTTGTGCCATCTAACTTTAGTTTTCTCCTACCAAAAAAGTTCCTTTTTGGCTAAGGCTTTCTCCAAATCAAACTGAGTCTTTATCGCTTAGTCCTTCAGACTATCAGTCATGCTACATTATTGAATTTGATCGTGTATATTGGTTAGGTTAAGGGTAAAAGTTTTAAGTAGTTGGTGAATGTCTCTAAACACCTCCTTGTTCCAAACCTTATGTGAGTTTTAAGGGCTTGCAATTTCTTTGTAAGAATTTACATTGGGCACCTCACTATAGGCTAAGACCAAATGTTAGCAACAAAAGTTTTACATTGGTCATGCAGAGTCCACATGCTAAGAAACTTGAAATTGGATTTATGTTTGATGTTGTCTAAACAAGCTTCCACAAGAATAAGGAAGCAGTTAGATATAAGTTTATGGAGGGTTGTTATGTTAGAAATTTTGAAAATAGGTATCCAATTTTGATTGTAAAAATTCTATCTAGTTTCCTTTCAACATGAGTTATTCCAGATCTACAATTTGACTAGGAGAAGAAATAATCTTTTGCTGGCATGTTTACAAGGCAGTTTTGATCATTCCACTCCTAAAACTCCATGATAAAGGTCTTAGATGAGGAATGTGTTCCTCTGTATTCATAAGCACCCAAGATTGCATTAAAAGTCTCGAAAGAAGCACCGTGGCAAACTATTATTATTTTGAAGAGTAGTTAGGTTATGCCAAAGGTTTCTTCTAATGTAGTAACAAGTAGAACCATAAATGGAAACTGTAACACCCATTTTTAATTATTTTTTGTTCCTGTGATTATTTTATTCGAGGATGTATTTTGAGAATTAATTTGGAGGATCGAGAACTCATGATATTGGCATATAATGATAAAAATGTGATAGTTAATAGTAATGTAATATTATTATTAATTATTATAATTTTATTACTAATATCAATATATATGAGTAAAATACAATTATTGGATTTTTGAAAATTAAATGGGTTTTTGTGAATTAAAAGGAATAGAGGAATTAATATAATTATGAGAAAATTATATTTATTTGGATGAATAATAAATAAAAGGATTTTGGGGTATTAAGGTTAGAATGGTCACTTTGTGGAAATAGAAAGAGCAGGGGGAGGAGAACTCGTACGAAGAACACGAGAAGGGAGAGGAGCAAACGATCAAGAGAAGCAAGGCTGAAGCATCAAGAAAGCAACTTTACCAATCAGATTTCGAGCAGATTGAAGGGCTTAATCACCATCAGCGTCGAATTTGAGGTAAGGGGGGGGGGGGATTTTACGGTTACTTTGGCTTTTGCATGAAATTCGGTAGAACGGGGGAAATCCTTAACCCCATAGATTTGTTGTTGTTTGATGATGTTTTTGTGCTGTCATGGTTGTAATTGATGAGTTGTATGATGCTTTATTCGTGCATGTGCTAAGATGTTGAGTTTTATGAGTTTTCGGACATTTCGGTAAAACTTCGGAGTTGAACCGGAAGTTGGTTCGGAGAGTAGAGTAGATGATAATCGGAATAGAATCGGGAATAGACCCGTAGTGTAGTGGTAGTATGTTGTATGGTATCGGGTGTCGATTTAATCGGGCAGAATCGGAAGTGGGGGACGATTCTGATGAGCAGAATGTTGCTGAATTCTGCAGGATTCGCCAGCCTTCGCTGGGCGAGTGGAGGCGAGCCTTCGCCGGGCTTCGCCAGGCGAATGTTCGCTGCGGGCCTTCGCCAGGCGAGTATGCCAGCGAGCCCGACAACAGTCCTGTGTTCTCCTGCTGTTTTTGTGTTGTTCCTCCGTGGTTTTCGACCCTTGTTAGTCACGTACGATGAGAGGCTTGCTGGAAAGCTGATGCAAGCGTATGTCGGAGGTTGTGGGGCTGTTTGGCCGGTGTTCATCACAAGTGGCATAATTGGTGGATTATGCGTTATGTGTGAACTGGTGTGGTTATGAACGTAGAATGTGTGCACCGTGTGTGTGCTGCATGTAAGATGTGAAGATCAGTATGATCGTTGCGCCTTGAGTGCGCTGTGTTGGTGTGTCGTGGTGAGTGGATCCGTGAGGATCGATACGCTTATTATGCGTTGCATTTGCATGCGGTTATGTGAAGTATTGGGGTCAGTAGGACCGACATGCCTGATGTGCATTGTATGTGATAAGTTGTGTGCATAGTAGCGAACACTTCCAGTAGCTCTGAAGTGTTGTTCGCGAGGAGGTTCGCTAGGCGAACGTGTAGCGAACACTCGCTAGGAGCTCGCGTAGCGAGCAAGTAGCGAGTGTAGCAGAATTTGGAATTTGAAGCTTGTGTGCGGAAGATGATGCTAAGTGTAATCGGATGGTTCTGTTGTAATGTTAACTGAGTAAGGAGGGTATGATGAGGGGAATGAGGGTCGTGTAGCTGGCGTCTAGCGCAGTGGACATAATCGGAGGATTATGTGTTAAGTATGAATATGTATGAGTATGTATGAATATGTATAAATATGTATGGATATGTGTGGATGTGGATCCGTAGGATCGAATACGCTTGGTATGCGTTGTGGTTATATGTTATGTGATGGATGTGGATCAGAAGGATCGATACGCCTTGAGTGCGTTGCGTTGATGTGTTGTGACGATTGGATCGATAGGATCGATAGGCCTTAGGTGCACGATGTGTGAGATGTGGTGTGATGATCGGATCAGTGGGATCGACGCACTTTGTGTGCTTGATCGGTACTACTTTTGCATACTAAGGATATCGTAAGAACACAAATCCGCAATTTTGCGATCATAAGACTCCCTCCTATACAAACCAATCCAAATCATGTCGTTATGCCTAAGTCTAACTTACTCATCCTCCTTTTTGCTCTCTTTCATTCTAGTGCAATCACATTAAGCCCTTTATCTATTCACACGCATGGTAACTAAGCTTGTTAGTGACTGTGATCCATATTTTTTTCAACAATTCATAATTAGACATTTTTCTTTATCTTTTCTTTTCTTTTTTTTCTTCACTTTTTGTCTTTTTCTTTTTCTCTTTTTTTTTTCTTATTAAGCACGGGATCATTCACTTATTTGCATCAGCTCAATTACTTAGCATGTGATTTTTAGATGGTGCTGACTGCTAGATAAACTACTTAAGAGCTATTAAAGAACGAGAACTCAAGACTAAGCCATAACAAGGATCTAAATCGATTTCCATATTTTGGAGACTCAAGGTGTTAAAACGATACCGATCTTATGAATTTTTCTCAAGTCTCTACAATCTGACCTCCAATCGATCTACAACCCAAAAATTTTAAAAAATGCATTGTGTTTTTCTGAGTAAACAATTTTTTTATTAAATGAAAACAAAACAAAGAAAATTGAAAGAAATAAAACAAAGTAAATGGTTCCCTCCCCCACACTTAAAGCATACATTGTCCTCAGCGAAAGAACATAAATATAAAATAAGAGTGAGAGAAAGGAAGGAACACACCCGAGGAGTCAAGGTGGATAAGTGATCACATATGCATCCTTTCCCAAAGAGAGATTTCCTGCCGTCTCCTCTTCCAAAGTGGGGAGTAACTTTGGATAGCATCCATCGCCCTTGAAATTTGTATTAGTGTCTTCGCCTTTTATTCCAGGATCAAAGAAGAATCTTCGATAAATAAAAGTGTCGAATGGACACGTGAATTTGATATCCTTTTCCACAACATCAGAGATCAATGGGTTAAGGGGTTGCTTCATTGCTTTTCTTCCCACTTCCATCGAGGTCCATCCAATTCTCTTCTTATGTTTCTTCAAAACCTGTAAAAGTTTATTATCTTCATCAAAATCAAGGTTAGAAGAAATTATAACTGGAAGCTTTTTATCCATATCTGAATAAGCATAATTCAGATTGGTATGAAGTGGTTTAAGCTCCAAGGGGGAAGGTTGTTCAATGGATGGTGAGGTTGGGGCAGCCGTGATGTTAAGAGTTTTAGCTACATAAACAACTTCATCTGCATGAAAAACATCACCCTGTACGGCAGCATTAATCTCAGCACAAACAGAACAAATGTTAGTGTCGGTACATGAATCACAAGAGTAAGTATCATCATAATCTAATAAAGATGGAAAATCAGATAACAACTCAGGATGAATATCATCAACTAAATCATATGGTAACTCTTTTGGATTCACTACTGTTTGGGCAGATAGTTGGTTTGATTCTTGAGCTTGTTGCATGGCATTCAGTATAGTGGCAAACTGTTCAATCTGTGTCTGCAGAGCCTGAAGACTTGAATCTGTTTGTTGCTGAAACTGAAGATCATTTATAGCCATTTGCTTGACAAGGTCCTCTAATGAAGGTTCAGAAGGTGTAGAGCATACAATTTGGAATTCATTCATATGCTTATTCGGATCCTCACCTGCAAGTCCATTAAGCCTTGGCAACAAGTGTATTAAATCAGATTCAAATTCGAAAGGTACACTAACAACAGGATATTCCATACATAAAGCATTATAGTTCGTATCATAGGCAACAAGTTCTCTAAGAGTTATTTGATTTGTCATATTAAATTTAATAGGAAAATCAACAAAGAAAATAAAACAAAGAACAAATTCGGCAATGCAGCAACAATTAGAAAAATACCAACAATGTCCCCGTTAAGAAAAAGAATGGAAAAATAGAAAACCGAATAAAATTAAATCTAAAAATTATAAAAATATAACTAAAAATCAAATAAAATCAAAATGAGTCAATAAAAAAAATTTCGGATTTTTTTGAAAATATGAAAATAGAAAAAAAATAAAATAAAATAGAAAAATAACTAATTTGCGATTTTCAGGGTCAAAATCTTTTAGAATTCTATTCTAAATGAGTATTGTTAAACGATTTATTTCTGATTTTCTGGAAAAAATTCGGAGCAAATCGGAACAATAGCTTACAAACTCACCTGATAGGCTGAAACGCTTACCACTGTACTGCAACCCTGAAAATTTACACACAAAAACAAAAAACAAAAAACAAAAAAAACAAAAACTCTAAAATTAAAATTTTACATTTGGCTAAAATTAATAAGAATCCCCGGCAACGGCGCCAATTTGATCCGCGGTCGCTCGCGGATCAAAAACGAGTTATTTTTGTAAAAATGTAATATAGCGACAAATGACTCGAAATATCGTTCTCACAAGGATTCTTGTATTATTTCAACCAACTAAAGAAAATGTTTATGGGGGTTTTAAGTTTTGATTTATAAAATAAGAAGAAAAAAAAGTGATTAAAAAAAAGTGATTATCAGATAAACTAAAACGGTTAATCCTACTGATTCGGATTCCGACTTATCATCGGTTATTATAACATCAATCCCTAAGCGGTACCAATCCTATTCGATTATGATATTAATCAGACAAGCGCTTATCAACATCAAATGAATTATGTTCCTGTTTACCGAATTAAGCAAACGGTTAAGAATATGACGAATTAACGAATTAAGCAAACGATAATACGCAATTAAATTTAGAAACATGCATACAATCGAATTTAACCAATTCTATCCTATGAACAACAATTGAATTAAGCAAACAATTGTAATCAAATTAAGCAGATGACTTCATAGAAAAGGATTGAAAGGAATCAGAGTAAATTGACATAATAATAACCTCAAAGTGTTGAAACCGTACACAGCAGGATTTGCCCGGAGGTATTAGTTCTCCATGAAAACTATAAAACAAAGGAAAAAATTCGGAAAAATAAACTAGGTCCCTATTTTGCATCACAACAACAACTTTAAATAGAAAATAACTGGGCCAGAAACCTAAACTAGGCCCGCAAGGAAAACTACATTGTCACAAGTCAGAAACTTCAACGAATTATTCGAGACTCAAGAAATCCGAATCAGCTCCTTTGTGCAACATGAAAGTTGTAGATCTCTTTCTTAGCTTTCCAACGACTGGTAGAATGCCTCAATCTGATTCCTGTAGCTCCAGTTATGAATTTTTCACTAAAAGCTATTAATGCTGAAAAATAACAAACGAAAATTAAATAAAGCTTAAAATAAAATAAATTGTAAAAACATTATAAAATAGGAAATTAAATAAACTAAATGGTAGAAATGCCTAAGTCTAAACATAGAGGAAGGTACATTAAAATTCACTGATCATTTCCTTTCAACATGAGTTATTCCAGATCTATAATTTGACTAGGAGAAGAAATAATCTTTTGCTGGCATGTTTACAAGGCAGTTTTGATCATTCCACTCCTAAAACTCCATGATAAAGGTCTTAGATGAGGAATGTGTTCCTCTGTATTCATAAGCACCCAAGATTGCATTAAAAGTCTCGAAAGAAGCACCGTGGCAAACTATTATTATTTTGAAGAGTAGTTAGGTTATGCCAAAGGTTTCTTCTAATGTAGTAACAAGTAGAACCATAAATGGAAACTGTAACACCCATTTTTAATTATTTTTTGTTCCTGTGATTATTTTATTCGAGGATGTATTTTGAGAATTAATTTGGAGGATCGAGAACTCATGATATTGGCATATAATGATAAAAATGTGATAGTTAATAGTAATGTAATATTATTATTAATTATTATAATTTTATTACTAATATCAATATATATGAGTAAAATACAATTATTGGATTTTTGAAAATTAAATGGGTTTTTGTGAATTAAAAGGAATAGAGGAATTAATATAATTATGAGAAAATTATATTTATTTGGATGAATAATAAATAAAAGGATTTTGGGGTATTAAGGTTAGAATGGTCACTTTGTGGAAATAGAAAGAGCAGGGGGAGGAGAACTCGTACGAAGAACACGAGAAGGGAGAGGAGCAAACGATCAAGAGAAGCAAGGCTGAAGCATCAAGAAAGCAACTTTACCAATCAGATTTCGAGCAGATTGAAGGGCTTAATCACCATCAGCGTCGAATTTGAGGTAAGGGGGGGGGGGGATTTTACGGTTACTTTGGCTTTTGCATGAAATTCGGTAGAACGGGGGAAATCCTTAACCCCATAGATTTGTTGTTGTTTGATGATGTTTTTGTGCTGTCATGGTTGTAATTGATGAGTTGTATGATGCTTTATTCGTGCATGTGCTAAGATGTTGAGTTTTATGAGTTTTGGGACATTTCGGTAAAACTTCGGAGTTGAACCGGAAGTTGGTTCGGAGAGTAGAGTAGATGATAATCGGAATAGAATCGGGAATAGACCCGTAGTGTAGTGGTAGTATGTTGTATGGTATCGGGTGTCGATTTAATCGGGCAGAATCGGAAGTGGGGGACGATTCTGATGAGCAGAATGTTGCTGAATTCTGCAGGATTCGCCAGCCTTCGCTGGGCGAGTGGAGGCGAGCCTTCGCCGGGCTTCGCCAGGCGAATGTTTGCTGCGGGCCTTCGCCAGGCGAGTATGCCAGCGAGCCCGACAACAGTCCTGTGTTCTCCTGCTGTTTTTGTGTTGTTCCTCCGTGGTTTTCGACCCTTGTTAGTCACGTACGATGAGAGGCTTGCTGGAAAGCTGATGCAAGCGTATGTCGGAGGTTGTGGGGCTGTTTGGCCGGTGTTCATCACAAGTGGCATAATTGGTGGATTATGCGTTATGTGTGAACTGGTGTGGTTATGAACGTAGAATGTGTGCACCGTGTGTGTGCTGCATGTAAGATGTGAAGATCAGTATGATCGTTGCGCCTTGAGTGCGCTGTGTTGGTGTGTCGTGGTGAGTGGATCCGTGAGGATCGATACGCTTATTATGCGTTGCATTTGCATGCGGTTATGTGAAGTATTGGGGTCAGTAGGACCGACATGCCTGATGTGCATTGTATGTGATAAGTTGTGTGCATAGTAGCGAACACTTCCAGTAGCTCTGAAGTGTTGTTCGCGAGGAGGTTCGCTAGGCGAACGTGTAGCGAACACTCGCTAGGAGCTCGCGTAGCGAGCAAGTAGCGAGTGTAGCAGAATTTGGAATTTGAAGCTTGTGTGCGGAAGATGATGCTAAGTGTAATCGGATGGTTCTGTTGTAATGTTAACTGAGTAAGGAGGGTATGATGAGGGGAATGAGGGTCGTGTAGCTGGCGTCTAGCGCAGTGGACATAATCGGAGGATTATGTGTTAAGTATGAATATGTATGAGTATGTATGAATATGTATAAATATGTATGGATATGTGTGGATGTGGATCCGTAGGATCGAATACGCTTGGTATGCGTTGTGGTTATATGTTATGTGATGGATGTGGATCAGAAGGATCGATACGCCTTGAGTGCGTTGCGTTGATGTGTTGTGACGATTGGATCGATAGGATCGATAGGCCTTAGGTGCACGATGTGTGAGATGTGGTGTGATGATCGGATCAGTGGGATCGACGCACTTTGTGTGCTTGTTATGTATGTATTCTATGATATGAGAGGATCCGTAGGATCGGTACGCCTGTGTGCGTTATGTTTTTATGATGAGATGAGGTCAGGGGACCGTGTGCACTATGTGTGCTTTTGTGTTGTTGTGTATGTATAATGTATGATAGGATATGGTCAGGGGACCGTGTGCACTGTGTGTGCTTTTGTGTTGTTGTGTATGGATAATGTATGATGGGATATGGTCAGGGGACCGCATCTGTTGGTGATGTGTGTGATTGTGATATCTGATGAGATATGGTCAGAGGATCGTGTATGTTGATGATATATGTGGCGAGGGGTGGATCAGTATGATCGATGTGCACTTAATGTGCTAGTGGTATGATGTGTGTGGTTATGGTGGTGTGCTCCCGTAGAGGAGGGTGATGGCCACGTGTCCATCGATGTTGATGAGGTGCTCCCGTAGTGGAGGGTGATGGCCAGTTGTCCACCGGAGATGTGCTCCCTGTGAGGAGGGTGATGGCCAGGTGTCCATCGATATTATTATTGTGCTCCCTGTGAGGAGGGTGATGGCCAGGTGTCCATCGGTGCGTGTGCTCCCTTTGTGGAGGGTTGATGGCCCGGTGCCCATCGTGTTTGTGAGTTGGAACCGCATGTTCTGAGTGGTGTGAGTGCAATTGTTGCGCGATTGTGAATTGTAGATGATGGTGGGACCGTGAGTCTGGATGATGTGTATAGGAAAGAATATTATTATTGAATTCTGCTTTTATTTCATGCACTTCTATGCCATTATTATTTGATCGTAATTCTCACCCCTTTGTTGTTGTTGTTGTGGTCGTTGCTTCTTCGGAAGTACAGACATTCCAGGTGTTTAGCTAGTTGGATTGTGGTGTCTCCGTAGGACTGCTCTGATACGTAACACCGGGGCGTTTTTGGAGTTTATTTGTTTATGTGTGGATTATGTGTGCCCCAGTGGCGTATCTGATTTTAGGAGTTATGTATCGATATTTGATGATACTATGCTTATATGTTTTTAGGCAGATGGCCAATGATTATGCATATGGCGATGATGATTATGATTGATGTATATACACATTTTGTGTGACGACAGACGAATCTATTTTTCCGCTGAAATCTATTGAAAAATCAGTTTTGAATGATTTATGAAAATTGTGATGTGAATGTGACATCTCGTTGAGAAAAAGAAACTCTGATATGTGTTTTATTTTAATTTGGGAACAGGGTGTTACAAGTTGGTATCAGAGCAGGTCGGTCCATTCGGCCAAGTTGTCTTGTATTGTGGTCTAATCCCCTGTATGCGGCATGTGTGAGAAACACTGTCGGTACATGTTGTTGTCTAGCTTTGTTGGCAGAAGTGGAATGATTCCAAGTAGGGAGAAGTTGTGTTTCTCCGGAATGCTGCAGGCGTGGCTCAGTGTGTCGAAGAACGCTCCTATAGTTTGTAAAGATGGTTTGTACCCCATCATGATTTTCGGCTGTCTGTTGACAAATTGAGGAACTGATCACCCTTAATCTCTTGTTAATAGGAGACGGGATTATGTTGGGTGGGACAAATGTGTCTTGCAAGCTCAGGAGGCATGAGCAAGGAATTGCCTTGAGTTAAGCTAAGTGCTTACAGGATTTCCTTGAGGAGTCGTTGTAGGCCGTGTTGTGATGTTTAAATTTTGATGGAAATTTTGAGTTATAATGAAGGTGGGAAGTTGGCGATTTGCAGATTATTTCCGGTTGTCTGGAAATTATACTGACTAGACAGTGATATACAGCCAGGATGTGAAGTGGAGTTGATCCACTCAGTTGCGGGAGCTAGTCCGATAATGGAAGCTCCATATTATGTGTTTGTTTGGATAGTCAAGGAAGTACACTGATTGTGTGGTGTCGAGACTTGTGTCCGGAATGTGCACTAAGACAACAAAGTGCGTGGCCGAGTGTATTCAAAGTGGATAGTGACTTCTGATGATTAAAGAAAGTAAGATATGAGATGCAGGAATGGTATAATCAGGCCTTTAAATATTCCAAGAGTTGTAGATGTGTTGAATGGCCTCCTAGATATGAAATTGTTGTTGTACGTTGAATTGCGAGATCGCCGCTTTTTACATAATCGAAATCGGACACTCGGAAGTCGGCTAACGGTCAAAAAGAGGATTTTGGGACTGTCATGTTCGCCTGGCGAGCATACTAGCGAACGGATCCACATTCGCTGTGGTGTTCGCCTGGCGAAGGGGTCCTGGGCAGAAAATGTTATTCTGGTGTTTTTGCCGTAACAGGAGAACCGTAACTCGAAATGACGCACGGTTCGAAGCGTTGAAAAGCTATTACAATGCTCCATGTGATGGTGAAGCAATGACATGGAGTTGAGTTTTATTAATGAGACATGGTTGGTTGTTTTAATGAGTGTGGAAGATACGGTTAGTGTTTCCGCCATAACTCAAAAGTTGTTTGTTCGTTTGGCGTGGGATTTTCCTTACTTATTTGAGTGAGGCAATGGTTGGGATAACCGGTGATATTTTAATACATTCAAAGGGTATAGAGGATCATGTTGAAGATCGATAACTTGCGTTATCATTGTTGGAAAATAAGCAGCTATACACCACTTGAGAAGAGTTCAAAGAGTTTGGGAGAGCTGTCAGGAGCTCGTGTGTTGATTTTTGTCGAGCCCGACGGGACTAATTGTTGTGTTTTGTGACACTTTGTTGATATGATTGGGAGATATGTTAAAGGTACCTTGAAGTACATGAAAGGGATCATCTGACCGGTGATTTAGAGTTGGTTGCTGTTATGATTGTGCAGAAGTAGAAGGCTTCAAATTGTTTGGACTGAGATTTGAAATATTTGGTGATCCTAAGAGCTTAAAGTGTTTATTTGAGTTGGAAAGGTTGAGTATAAGGAAAAGGAAATAATTAGGACCTCTAAAGAATTACGACTTTGAGTTGAATTACCATTCGGGTAAAGTGAACATGGTAGCTAAGGCGGTAAGTTGGAAATATTTGCATATACCAATATTGATGGTGAGAAGAGATAGAACTGATTGAGCAATTTTGTAATATGAGTTTGGTGAGTGAAGAGACTTCATATGGAGTTAAGCTTTTATTGTTAGACCTGACTAGTTGTATCCTTGAAGAGAATCAAGAAATGTCAGAAATCTGGATTGAGTAGGTAGATTAGTTGAATTTGATGGACCAGAGTCGAAGATTGAACAACAGAGACTATGGAATCTGATGTAGCCGCTGAATATTTTAAGGTGGAAATCGGGTAGCATTTTCACGAATTTGGTGTTGAGTTTTCCAAAGAATTGGAAAGATGTAAATTTTTAATTTGGGTTATTGTGAATAGATAAACTATTCTATGTTGAGAAATTACGAGATGCATATCGAGGAAGTGGTGACGTCATATGAGGTACTGTCGAATATTGTGTCGGATGGGAATTGGAGGTTTATATTAAGATTTTGGAGAGAGTTTGTGTGTTGGATCTAAGAGGATCGTGTGATGGTTAATTACCATTGATTGAGTCGACTATGATAACAATTACCATTCTAGTGTCGGAATGGCGCCATATGGAGCTTTGTGAAATAGGAAGTGTGGAACTTTCTTGAATTGGAATGAGTCGAGCGGGAGTATTACGCACACATCTGCGAATTGTGCATGAGACGGCTGAAAAGGTCAAGAGGATCCAAGATAAGATGTATTTTGAGAGTTATGAGGGTAGCTGGTGTTGGCCGAGTTTTGGAGACTCGGAAGCGCACTATGTGTTTTGCTTATCTGTATCTGAGTGGCGCAGCAGAAGAGGGGGAAAAGTAGCATGTTAGACTACTTTGCCGCTATCGCTTATGGATTGTCGCTACTCGAAAAATACACGCAACGACGGGGAAGGCGAAAAAGGAAAAGGACAGAAGAGTCGCCACCAAACTTTATTTATCCCATGAGGGGAAAGGAAAATATCGAGAAAACCTTAAGAAAAGAATGGACAAGATGGTATCGCAACCAAGATTGGGTTCGGAAGCCGGTTATGCAAGGGGAAGGTATTAGCACCCCTCACATCCATCGTACTCGATGGGAACCATTTGTTTGTTGTGTGTGATTTATTTGCTTAAAAATTATGTTATAAAAGAGTGTTCCAAAGGATAGAGGGAAAGGTTAGAAATTGGGAAAAGAGAGATAACAGGGGAAGGAAAAGAAAGAATGGACTCGGTAGGACTTCGCGGTCCTAGGCCTACGTATTCTCAACGGATATGAGAAAATCAGAGTCGACGTAGTTCGGGAAACTACTGATATAAGGGGGAATGTGCTCGGCAAGGATTGTGGCCCTTGTGCCTACGTATCTTTACTTGAACGAAGTAAAGAATCAGAGCAGCCGTAGTTTGGCCTACGATTTGTTGACGCTTTTATGGATGATGCTATCGTACGCATTCTAGCAGTTAGGTGTATTGCTGCTCGCTTGTTGGAGACTTAGGCGTTACCTGTTTGCGGTAGAACAGACGTATCATATCCTTTTCGAAAGATAAGTTTTCGCCATGCGAGGCAAGATGTCACGTTTTATTTGTTGAATTATTTTTTAGGGGCGAGATAGGTCCTCGGATAGTAACCCCTACGGGTAGTACCCAATTCTTTATCTCGAAGTTTTTGTTATGAAAGGGTGTGGCGAACATAGCATCTTCATATTGAAAGACGAGTATCAAAACCACACACACTACAGTGAGCATCTCGACACTCGGAGAGGAAGAAGTCTACACTCAATCCTCTCTTTTTAGTTCAATACAAAGAGAACTTCATTCTCTTATTAAAGTGTTTTTGGTTTTGAATGGTAAGTGCTTTTGCGATAGAGAACCCTACGGTAAACGCCATCACTCGGGATAGGAGAAGGCCTACGCCTAACCATTCCACGACCATTCAAGTTTTTGTTATGTAAAGAGTTTGAAAATGCACTCGGTGCGGGACCGAGGTTTTTAGGTGACAAAGGTTGCGGAAAGAAGTTGTAGAGGGAGATGGGTGGCAGATAAAGTCACGTCTTCGTATTGAAAGACGAGTATCGAGACCACCCACACTACAGTGAATATCCCAACACTCGGAGAGGAAGAAGTCTACACTTAATCCTCTCTCTCTTTAGTTCAATACAAAGAGAATCGATTTATTTATTGTAAGTGTTTTGAAAATGCACTCGGTACGGGGCCGAGGTTTTTTAGGAGAAAAAGGTGCGCATGAAAACATCTGTGTATTGAAAGACAAGTATCAAAACCACCCACACTACAGTGAGCATCTCGACACTCGGAAAGGAAGAAGTCTACACTCAATCCCTTCTCTTTAGTTCAATACAAAGAGAACTTTACCCTTTTATTAAATATGGTGAATTGGCTTAACAATCGTTTGAGAAAATCCGCTTGACGTTGGGTCAAGGATTTAATTGTTTAAAAAGGTTCGAGGTGAAGCGAGCAAGGTCGATGGCGGTGCACAAGGCATCCGGCTTACATGGTCAAAAATGGCTCGATAAAATCGAGAGTTTACTTTTAAAAATAGTTTTTGGAAAACAAAGGTAAACAAGGACCACAACAATATTCACATACAATAATCATACAAACATAAGCTAGACGGCTCAAAAAAAAATCGAGACACACAAGAAAAACGGCACGAAGTGCCATCAAAGAGTTCGCCGTGCGAACTCTTTGAATAAAGTCAAAAAAACAGTAACTTCAAAATGTGACATTTTTGGGTTAACTTCCAACGGTGGAAGTTATGTGTTAATTTAGGCTTTTTTCAAAAATGTCAGTTTTTGCACTTAACTTCCAATGGTGGAAGTTATGTGTTATTTTTGAATTTTTTCAAAAATGTCACCTTTTGCACTTAACTTCCAATGGTGGAAGTTATGTGTTATTTTTGACTTCTTTCAAAAATGTCACATTTTGCACTTAACTTCCAATGGTGGAAGTTATGTGTTATTTTAGGCTTTTTGTGGTTCTAAACCATGGACTCTTGGTCCCCTTGGGATCTTACATAGTATACACAACAATAACAACAACATTCATATGACAAATGCAACAAATGTAAAAAAAAACAGCAAATATAAAAAGAGAGTAAAGTTAAGAGGATGCATACCAAAGATTTTCCTCCTTTCTTTTTCAAGCTCCTACTGGTTTTGGATGGATGTGTTCTTCACTCTATGTTATGGAAGTGTTGCTCTTCAAGAAGCTCCTCTTGTTTTTGGTGGTTTTCTTCTCTCTATTTTTTCTGGTTTTTTCTCTCCTCCAAGTGTAGTATCTCCTTCAATGCTTGCTTGTGTGTTGTGTTATTTGATAGTAAGGAATACTATGTTTTCTATGCTTGCTTGCAGCCCATTTTCCACCTTTTCTGTCAACTTTTTCAGCTGTCCTTAAGCCACACACTTTGCACACCTTTTGTCGCTACTGCGAAAATCGGCGCCGGCTGAACAGAAGAGTCGCCACAGTGCGTTATTTATCCCACGGGAGGGAAAGGAAACGCTCAGAGTAAACCTCGCACAACATGGGAAAGGTATGGTCGTCGCAACCAAAACCTGGATTCGGGAGTCGGTTACGCAAGGGGAAGGTATTAGCACCCCTCACGTCCGTCGTACTCGACGGGATCCACGCTTGTTTTCGGGTATGGATTGTTATTCTATCTACTCTAAAGGTCAGGGGTTAAAAAGAAAAGAAAATGAAAATAAAAATGACTCGGCAAAGTATCGCACTTTATGCCTACGTATTCCCGCCTGGAACGAGAAATCAGAGTCAACGTAGTTCGCCTACCTACGGGAAAGGAGGGGAAGGTTGCTCGCTAGGATATCGCATCCTATGCCTACGTACTTTCATACAACATGAAAGATCAGAGCAAACGTAGTTCGGGCCACGTACGACACAAGTCTGTCTGTTTGTCTTTTATCTCCTTCTGAAAAAAGGTTCTTCTGATTACTGGTCCAAGCGGACAAAAATGACGTCTTGATGAGTTCACATTCTTTTACGGGAGAAGTGTCTTTTATTGTGTTTGAAATATTTATAGTGTTTTTCTGTTTGTTTTAAGAAAGAAGAGACAAGACTCTAACCTACGGTTGCGAGGGGAAACAAACTAACCTAATGTTATCATGCATGGATTAAGACCTAGTGTCTATCATGCTCCTCTCTTGCGCAGAGAGAAACAGAGATCCTAAGGGAACAGATGGAAACAGAAACAATAACAGATATATACAGTAAAACAGTAAAATGCATGAATGCAACAATACGAGCGAGGCAAGGGAGTCCCACTCAACCTCGAACCTGGAAAACAATAGGCAAAAGTGAACAAGCTTCACCTTCAACCCAACAGGGTAAACAGCAAACAATACAGTCAGGAAAACCAGTCAATACATCAGAAATGAAATACAGCAAAATAAACAGCCACAGCAGCTCTGCATCAATACCCATCTTCAAGTCATCTCCAATCAACTCCAGGCTTCAACAAGCATCAGTCTCCATCTTCAGGACCTTCAAACAAGGGCTTTGATCATCAGTCTTCTATCTACAATGGCTTTTCTTCAAGTTCAAACCTCCAGGATGAGGGATCAATCACAAGAATGAATTAGGTGTTAAGCAATCAGTTGACTACCAAGGGTGGTGAACAGACTGCTTCTAACACATATGATATTCTCTCTCAAGAGTTCTATCTCTTAGACACTAGCACCAAGCCTTCCAAAGGAAGGGGGTGAGTGTCTTAGAGAGACTCTGTATCACAGAGAAGAATGGATGCAGACAAGGCAATCCATGTTTGGGAAACAAGCTTTCTAATCTAGAGCTCTGCCTAGCTCCTAAACCCTAATCTCCACAACAGCTGCTAGCAAGAACTCCTCTTCAACTCTGGAAAATGGCCTTCAGTCTGGATCTCCAATGGCTCCATCATCATCAGTCTTCAGCTTCCTCAATCCCCAGACAAATCCCAACACCCAAACAAACAAGCAATAATCCCCAGAGGGCACACCACACCAGTCAATTAGATATACACAGTATATTAATAGCAGTAGGGGAATCCTGACTTTTTCTAAGGGGATCTAATAACTACCCATAACCCCTATAGTCCCATAGCTAACCTATTCAATCTCTAAGTCCTAAGGGAAGTGAATTAATTCTCCTAAGTTATCACCTAAAACCCTAGTTTGTTCATGTTATCCTCACCTAAACTAAACACCTAAAATTAATTCCTAAAAAATATGAATTAAATTGTATCTACAAGTTGAATATCTAAACTAAACAACCTAAAAAGAATGGACAAAAAAATATTAAAGCAATTAATAGAACAAAAATTAACAAATTTATGTATGAAATGAAACTCATTAAAATGCTATTTATTTGGAAAATATGGGAAAAATATCAAATAAAAAATAAAATGTAATTTTTATTTTTTATAATTTTCTTGACTTTTTAAAGAAAATGTTAAAAAAAGAATGAATTGAAAATATGCAATTTCTAAATTGTTATGAATTTTCAAAAAAATGAATGAAAATAAAAAGAAATTGAAAAAGAAAATAGAAAGAAATAAAGGGAGGGGGTAAGAAAAGTAATTCGCTGCAGTTATACTCCCAAGTGGGCTGATAAGTGGGGGGTGCGTATAGCTATCTGAACCCAAGCCCAACGTTTCAATTAAATGAAACGCGGCGTTTCGTACCAAGTCATTCCCTCCGTTTTCCATTTGAACATGATCCGTTGGATGAGTCCTTCAGTCAAAGGTCAAAAATATGATCGTGTGGCTCATGGATCGTCTCCTACCTCCAGCAAACCCTAGGGTTTCAGAAATGGCTTTCCATGCAAGAATTTTCGAGCTCGTCTTTCTCCCTCCACAAGCCATGAAACTTCAAGGTATAAAAAGCAAAAACAGTCCAATTCTTCCCTTCTACAAGTCTATGTCCTTAGCTTGCACTGAAACTCATTCAATCAACCAATTCGATAGGTAGAACAGATGGAAACCACCATTAATACCTGACATCAAACCTCTCCAATTCTCTCCAAACTGTGTCCTACACTTATCTACAGCTTGCACTGATCACAACATGCTAATCCAATGACATTTTCGTGCCCTATCTTAGCAATTACAAGTTCTAACAGATTTGGTACCTCATGCTCAACCTCCATGAAACTCCACCAAACTTACCAAAATCAATCATCTACTTATGCTTAACCATTCTACACTACCAAATCCCTAAGATTCTACCTAAACTAAGCAATTCGAGCAGAAAACAAACCTGGTGCAATTGATGAAAACAGGTGTGCAACTCTTGGAATCAGATGCTTGTGATGAATGGAAAGTGATCAGCAACCTTGATGATGAATTCTGTATGCAATATCTTTGGTGCAAACTCCTTGAATCTTGTAATTCCAATTTCTTGAACCTTGAATGATGCACTTTGTATAGAACTATCCTTGCTCCAATTTTCTAAACTATTATGAGAATTTAATCTATGGATGATGGTGATGAAACTCAGATCAAGAATGAGGAAGATTGGTGAGAAATTGAGAGTTTGGGATACTTTTGCAAAGATGGAAAAAGTGAAGGAAACTTGGGGTTTTGAACAAATGAAGTCACCAACCATGGCATGAACCATCTTGTATGAATATATAGATGAGGTTAGAACCTCCTAGAAACTTGGAGAAGTTTCCCTTGCACAAATTCCCTTGGATTTTGATTATGTTTCTTATATTGCAAGCAACCATGGATAACTCACAAATTATGAACTAAACTCAAAATTCCACTTTAGCCAATGTCTTTAAAATGACCTTTCCATTCAAAATGACCTATAATTTTGCTTCATTTGGCCAAGATATGAAAAATCTCATTTTTAAGGCCATTTTTCTTCATTAAATTCAACAATTTTGAAACCTTGTGCTATGAATCTTTCCAATCTCTCATGGTCACTTTTCTAGACTCAAAATGTCATTTGGAACAAGTTTGATGTTGTAAAGTTTTCCATTTGAAGCTTCCTTGTATGAGTTTTGGGCATAGGTTAAAATGACCTGTAATTCACAAATGACCAAAATACCCTTTGCTTGCCAAAACCATAAGTAGAGTTCCACACATCCTATGAAGGCATACCATACCATTATAGAAAGCTAAGACAATGAAGAACAACTCTTATGTTGACCAGGAATTCATTTGAAATCTCCTTGAGGGGTAAAAATTGCTTGGAAGTCAAGTTACTTTCACAGACAAAATTTCAGATACCCCAGATGACCTGTAACTTGCAAGGACCATAACTTGAGTTCTATAAATCTCCTTGATGTCTTCCACCACTCAAATTAAAGGTCTTGAGATCCTCTACAAGTTTCATGTTGGCCAAGGATCCATTTGAAGCTTGCATTTTGACTTATCTTGCTTGGAAATTTGACCTAAACTAGGGGATTTTACACAGAAACCCTAATTTAGAAACTCCTCTTCTCCTTGATTTCTCTTGATCTCTTCTTGGCATATCACCATATCCTTATCTATATGTCAAATGATGAACCCCACATCTCTCCAATAGACCTGAATGCCCTTAAATCAATCAATTGACCTAGGGTTGACCCAGATGAGACCCCAGTTGACTGTCTTCAACTGTAATTCTTGTGACTTCACCAATGACTTGTCTCCTTCTCCAAATGACTTTCTAAGTCCTCCAAGATGTCTAGATACTCCCCATGCTCAGCCCACAGCTCACCATTTCTTTGTTGATCCTCAGACACCCTCAGTTAGGAGATAGATGAACTGCTTGATCCATTGACTTGATAGCTTCCAAATTCTTTTCTGATGACTTGAATGAGGTTGAATCAGGATAATAACCTCTTGATAGGCCTCTAGAGATGAGAATAATGATTGGTCCCCTGTTAGCTGACTTGTTATGGTTATGCTATGCAGATGAGTAACCTATGTACATGGCCCTATATGCAAATGCTAATGCAATTGAAACATAAACCAAGTGAATAAGGTTGGGCAAATTTTTAGGGTGCAACACCTTTTCATCACCAACTTTCCATTCTTGGCAATGCCTTTTTCTTCCTTTTGTGCAGCCCCACTTTTCCCTTCTATTTCTAGTATGACTTGCTGCATTTTTCTGCTGTAGCATACTATACTACTATCCCTCATTTTGCCCATTAGTCTCTTGGATGGTATTGCTTTGTATCTTGCCATGTAGCCAATTGTTACCACTCTTTGACAGCATTTGCAAACTGATATTTAGCAAGTAAATATATCATTTGCATGCTATTTCCTTGACTTTGTGACATAAAAAATGATCTTGTAACATAGTACATGTTGTCCTCTTGGCTTTGTGACATGTAGTAATTCTTTAACTCTTGCATGGGGCTGTTTTGCCTATGATTGAACATGCATAATCTTGGCCCATAAACATTCCAATGTTGATTTAATTCTTGCATATTTCTTTGCATGTTTGTAAGCACAAGGAGGGTCATGTGGACTTGATGGAGCATGGGGGATACCATGGCATGAAGTTATTTAGAATCTTGAATTAAGACTAGAAATAGCTTAATTTCCTAAGCATTATCAAGAGTTCGAAATTTGGTAACCAATTAACATTCTTGACAATGTCAAGAGATTTCTCTTTGTAAAAAACTCTTGAATCTAGCCTTGAATTCATGAACCTTGAATTTGAAATGATGGGCCTCCCTTATGCCATTGAATTTGAAAGAAATGAAGAAATGAGTCAAGCCTTGAAAGAGGGCAAATTTTGGGGTGCAACAGCTGCCCCTATTCAAGCGACTTGGACCTGAAGGGATGAAAAACAAACGCTTTCAAACATTCGAGGTAAAAGGTGATTGAATACAAAAGAACCCAAAAAACTTGTCAACCGCAGAATGAAACCTCTGACATCACCGTCAGGCAACTATATCAGGTAGAACATCTGACTTCGCCATCAGTCGTGGATCAAATACAAACAACTGACCTTGCCGTAAGCTCTTAATAGCATCTAACTTTGTCGTCAGAACTTAACATCAAATCTGTGAAATCTGACCTCACCGTCAATATTCAACATAATCTGTAAAAACATCTGATTGGTAGAACATCTGATCTCGCCACCAGTCCTCCATATCCTCTGATTTCGCCATCAACTTACAACATAATCTGACTTCGTCGTCAATTAAAGTCATCTGACTTCGCCGTCATTTCTCAAACCATTCTTACGTCGCCGTCAACCCTCTACATGATCTGACTTCGCCATCAACTCTTTACATAATCTGACCTCGTCGTCGATTCTCTTCATACTCTGACCTCGTCGTCGATTCCCAAAATGGCTTGACTTCGTCGTCAATTCTCTTCATAATTTGACTTCGTCATCAATTCATAATCTGACCTCGTCGTCAATTTTCTTCATGATCTGACCTCGTCGTCAATTTTCTTTATAATCTGACCTCGTCGTCAATTTTCTTCATACTCTGACCTCGTCGTCGATTCCCAAAATGGCTTGACTTCGTCGTCAATTCCCTTCATAATTTGACTTCGTCGTCGATTTCTTTCATAATCTGACCTCGTCGTCAATCTTCACAATCTGACCTCGTCGTCAATTTTCACAATCTGACCTCGTCGTCAATTTTCACAATCTGACCTCGTCGTCAATTTCTTTCATAATCTGACTTCGTCGTCAACTCTCTTCATGATCTGACTTCGTCGTCAATCTTTCATAATCTGACCTCGTCATCAATTTTCACAATCTGACCTCGTCGTCAATTTCTTTCATAATCTGACTTCGTCATCAACTCTCTTCATGATCTGACTTCGTCGTCAATTTTCATAATCTGACCTCGTCGTCGATTTTCTTCATGGCTTGACTTCGTCGTCAATTAAAATCATCTGACTTCGCCATTAATTATCAAAATCATTTGACTTCACCGTCAATTCATTTTGCTAAAAGCGAGCATCGGACCCAAAGGTCAGCTCAACCCTAAGTTCAGAAGAACATTCGTCGATTCACCTTCTGGGTGAAGAAATCCGTTGGGGGAACATGAACTTGAATAAGCAGACCCCGCTAGGGAGACTGATAAGATGGACACACTTGTCAATGACCTGGCTGAAGGTCTGGATACCACGCAGTATTGAGAAATATACTGATAACCGCTGGAGATACGCTTGAAAGCAAAGGGGTGGCAGCCCGACTTATGTTTTACATGCATATGTTTGAATATAGCGTAATGCTCCATACAAAATGGAAATGCTACGCGTTTGGGAGGATGTTATGCATGATGCAAATGCAAAGAAAAAAAACTTTAGCAAAATAAATGCCAAAGAGAAAGGATTAATTCCGCCGGGGAAAAGACTAGACACGTCTAGTACAAATGTTGGGGAAAACAAGCCCTGGATGGTCTTCTGAGCAAACTTCTGGGTAAAATTGTTCAGCTAAGAGCAAATCCACCTTGCTGGGGATTTAGACAACGAGGGAATCAACATCAACCTTTGCTTGGGGAAATGAGCAATAAACTCAACAAACACAACTTCTACTTGAGGAATGAGTCAATGACCTAGACTCTGAGGGGAAAAGGAGCCATTTGTTCAAACTCTATGGGGAAAACAAATTTCTGAATTCGTTCCCTTGCTGAGGGATAAACCCACACCCGCTCACCGGAAACGATCCTGCTCTGCTGGAGATATCAATCTTGACTTGCTGAGGATATCCTTTGATTGTCAAGGTTTCAAACTGCTGGGGACAAAGCACTGGGGATCGCCCACGACTTTACTGGAGATGCCCCTGTCTGGGCTGAATGTTGATTTGAAGATCTGATTAACCACGGGGTTGAAATACGTCATGCAATACACCCATGGTATTGAAAAGATGCCCCTGACTGGACTGGATTTTGCTTTGGTGATCTTGAGTTTTGTGGGAGGACCCACAGTCT
The DNA here is from genome assembly GCA_963859935.3 of Lathyrus sativus. Classification (NCBI taxonomy): domain Eukaryota; kingdom Viridiplantae; phylum Streptophyta; class Magnoliopsida; order Fabales; family Fabaceae; genus Lathyrus; species Lathyrus sativus. The sequence continues at coordinate 617,379,505 of OZ012739.1, read as the reverse complement.
TTGCAAATAATGCCCCTGACTGGGCTGTTGATTGCGTTGAAGCTCTTGAATTTACCCAACAAAAGTTGCACAACTTCGTGGGGAACACCCACAGTCTTGCGGAGAATGCCCCTGACTAGGCTGATAATGATCTTGAAAATCTTCGAAATTGATCCTGAATCTGATCTCGCATATGGAAATGCAAATGAAAATGCTAGAGTGGAGATGCAAGAGCTGGGGAGTATGATACGATTATAGGTATGCATATGATGCAAGATGCTTATGAAGTCGAGTGCGATGTGTATGATGCATATGATAATGATGGATGCAGGCAGGTGACTGGGAATGCAAGTGATGACATGGCGGACTTTTAGTGGTTGCCAATGTAAATTGGGTTTTGGGTTGGAAGTACCAGATGAGGGCTGGTATTCGGAGGGTAGACCAGATGGGACTGGTTGGCGAAAGGTTAAGTTGTCAAAGGAGGGCTGATTTTATGGTTTGCCAGATGGGAGCTGGACTTTGGGATGAGGTTTACCAGACAAGAACTGGTGGCAAAAGGTTAAGTTGTCAGACGAGAACTGACTTCTAGGTTTGGTGTCAGACTGGAACTGACTTCGTGGTTTTCCAGACGAGGACTGGTTAAACGGAAGGCTAAAGGAACGATGACCAGATGGGAGCTGGTTTAAGGGCTGACATGTATCGGAAGGGAATTGGTGTTTAGTGAAGGGTTGGCCAGATGGGACTGGTATAAAGGTTTTCTAGACAAGAACTGAACTTTGGAGGTTCTGATTTGTTTTGATGGGCGACAGGTTTAGGCTGTGGGATGAAGGATCCAATGACAGCAAGGCCTTCGGACGATTAAGGTTATTGGGTGAGATGACGGTACGATTCCCCGACACTCGTTTTGAACCCAACAATTGCTGATGAGGATGAACTTGCTTGAGTAGCTTGCCATGAGACGACCTCGAGATGACTTGCCCCAGAGTGTATCACGAAAGGATTCATCGTTTGTTTAACCGACTCTTAGTGGTTGGCTTCAATATACTCTTTGAAGTAGTTTGCTCTTAAAAGAGCGTTGAAGCGACTTAACTTATCCTGATTGAACATTGGAGGGATCTATCCTCAAGTCAAAGAAACTCTGGGTGGCCTGCCCCTGATTGACATGATCCACTTTTGATTAACCGCTTCTTGATGATCTGCCCCATGATCAACTGATGCTTGGGGATTAGCCTCAGACTTATTGATTCCAACTTATCGGATGTCAATGCCCCAGATCCATAGGGTGACAAGGTATACTTGATTTTGATCCAGACTTCTGAATAATTAAGTCCTGTTTGACTGCTTCATGTTGGAATTTCCTTGATGCCAACTACTGACTTGCAATTAAAATTGTTTATTCACGAATGATAATTTTAATGCGACGTTCATGCAAGTTTGAAAGAAATGTCATTTATTAAGTGTCGTGATTGTGAGACGAATGGACCGTTAGCCCAAACGTTGTGCTAATTTGATTGGTGTGAAAGATATAGCATGGATATTGACATCAACGCTGATGATTAGCAAAATTGTGAGGAGTCAGTTTACGCAACCTTGCAATAGTATGCTTTCATAATAAACCTCGCCTCAATTAGGTCTTTCGAGGGTTGTAACGTGGTCTGGTTCACGGTTGTAAAACAAAGGATATAAGGCTCAAAGTATTATTTGTACCCACCCCTTCTTATTGATGATCTCCAAACCTTCATTCAGTTAATTCTGCACCGATTTGACGGTGTAAGCTTGATAGTTCAAGGTCTGCTCGAAATGGCAGTCACCTTATTTTGATGGATGTTAGTAGCCCCTTGATTTGGGTGGCCACTGAATCTTATTTTGTTTTTTGTTGAGGGTTTGAGGACCTCTTTTGATTTCTTTATTGATCCCTAACTTTTGCATGGACTGACTTTGCTTGCCAGATCCATCGGGATAACCCTGATTTTGCTTAAGTCCCCTTTTGAGGTGCTTGACTTAGCAGGCTTTTGATTTTTTTTTTAATTTTGTTGGTGAATTGTGACTGCCATGTCATGGGTCATTGATGAACAACCGTCTTTTTTGGATTTTGCATTTGTTGATTCAAATGCGGGATTAGATTAACTGAATAACTACCCTGCCCCAGGTTGAGTGTTAAGGGTTTAAATATCTGAAAGAAACTCCTACTTCTAGGCTCGAAGTGGTTGACTAGGGATTAACTCCTTATATCTCCGGTGTTTAGGGGATTTGAAACAATGCCTGTACATCATCGATGAGATTCTATCTGAAAGCATATAGTTTGCAATTATGGGTACTTCGTTTTCGTCATCCTCCCTCCGATCTTTGCTAAACAGTAGTGATAAAGTGGAGTGGATAAAAGTGTATGTGTCTGTGATAAGTGGAAATAATGAGTGAATACGACGTGACCAATTCGGAAAATGCATAATCATTTCATTAATATCACCATTCAAAACAACAATGTTTAAACACAAGTAGCAATTAACAAGATGTAAACTACAAATGCAAATGATGAAAAAGTGTCCAAGGACTTCCAATGTTGATGACATCTGCCTATCTGGACCACTGGCTTCTGGAAATGACCCTTGAAATCTTCGAGCTTAGACAACTGAGAGGTTGACATGGACAACCAAACTTCCTTCTGGAAAAGAGATGTACCCTTTGTCAATTAGTTGTTACACCTTGGCTTGGAAGGCTTTGCACTCTTCAGTCGAGTGCCCCATGGATCCACCATGATATCCACACTGAACATTGGGGTTGTACCCTAGAGGGTATGGTTCTGGCACATGGTTAAGAGTTTTGGGTTCCACCAATGAGTTTTGAATCAAAGGCGAGAGAAGCTGACTGTGCGACATAAGGACTGGATGAAGAGGAACAATCCTTCTTTCCAAGTTGTTGTTGGGCTTATTCTGATTGCGGCGCTGATTCGGATGACCTCGGCCATGGGCTTGTTGATTTGTATGAGGAGCGACCCATAGCTTGTGGGAAGAAGCTTTAAGCATGGCTGATTTTCCCATAAGGATAACATGGCACTAGTAATGATGCTTGTTGAGTAGATGAGGGACCACAGAGTTTTACTGGTATATCGTGAGAATACTCAATGTTTGCTATGAATGTGTTGGTTTCATCCTTGTCTTCCTCATGGAAATCATTGAAGGATTCAGTCTCACTGGCTTGGCTGCTAGAGGCGTCTTGGATTTGTCTACTTTTAAGGTAGCTTTCGATGCGCTCTCTTACAATTACAAGGTCAGAGAAACTTGTTGGCGTACAACCATCCATTCTTTCAAGATAAGAACCATGCAAACTGTCGATGAACATGTCAATCAGTTCCTTGTCCGAAAGTGGTGGTTGCACTTTTGCTGCGAATTCTCTCCACCGCTATGCATATCCCTTAAAGGGTTCATTTTCATTCTGAGAAAGGCTTTGCAACTGCATGCGGGTGGGAATAGTGTCTAGATTGAACTGGTAAAACTTTAGAAAAGCGCTAACTAGGTCCCTCCATGATTGGATATGACTCCTTTCTAAATCTGTGTACCAACTTAATGATGCCCCACTCAGACTTTCTTGAAAACAGTGAATCATCAACTTGTCGTCATGAGTGTAAGGGGTCATTTTTTGATAGTACATCACCAAATGACGCCTCGGGCAACTAAAGTTGATGTACTTATCGAAGTTGGGTGCCTTGAATTTTGGAGGAATCACCAAGTCTAGCACTAGACACATATCAGCAGCATCGAGTCCGGGCATATCAGGCACTTTTATCGCTTGAAGTGTCTCCTCAAGGGCACGAAGCTTTTCTTCCATGGGATCAATCGTTGGCATCCTCTGGGGTCGAGTAGGAACGTTTACTTGTGGAGGATGGCCATCCGGCGGAAGATCATACAGTGGATTGTTCGTCACAGTAAACCCTGGTGGGGACTCAACATTCTGGAGGTCGTTCTCTGGCATAGCTACCTCAGTTTGCATTGTTTGACTTGGCTTTTCAAGGCTTCTACGTTCCTCTTGCTTCAAACTTTTTGTAGCTCTCACGAGTTCAACGGGAGTGTCAGGAAATCAACCAAGAGTTATGAACAGAGGATGGGTAAGCTTTTGGTATCTGGTCAGAGAAGAAAATGCAAAATGATGCAGAGATGCTTATGCAAATGCAATGCAATGAGTGCACACGAGAACAGATCCACATCAAGGATCAAGGTCACAGATCCTGCAGGGTATTGTAACAAAATATCTCTCACCACGGGTGGGCAATCTATTGGTTTAAAAGAGGGCATCCCAAAAGGCTTTTAAACAAAGTCCCATGCATTAACCCTCAAAAGTTTTCCATCATAACGACTACTCGTAAGACGGTAATCCCTTCAAAAGGATGAACACAGAGTTATGTTTTAGTAACCTTTTGGAATAAGGTTCTACAAGAGGTCCTCAGAATCACGGAATCCCACGTCGGAAATAAAACGCCGTTACGAATACACGTAGGACATAATCTTTCCAACGGGGTCTCATCTGAGCGGTGGAATTCGATCCAACTCAACGAGTCCTACGTCTCGCAAATCAGAAAGAGACCACCTCCTGATCTTAGTGTATACTCGAAAGCTCGGGTAGAAAGCTTTATCCTCACAAACCATCCCAATAAACCCAACAGGTTAGAAAGAAACACAATAATAAAACAAAATAAAACATAAAAGCAAATAAAGCACAAATGCAACAAACAAACTAGGTTTGGCTTGCTAGGCATCCCCAGCAGAGTCGCCAGCTGTCGCTACTCGAAAAATACGCGCAACGACGGGGAAGGCGAAAAAGGAAAAGGACAGAAGAGTCGCCACCGAACTTTATTTATCCCATGAGGGGAAAGGAAAATATCGAGAAAACCTTAAGAAAAGAATGGACAAGATGGTCTGGCAACCAAGATTGGGTTCGGAAGCCGGTTATGCAAGGGGAAGGTATTAACACCCCTCACATCCATCGTACTCGATGGGAACCATTTGTTTGTTGTGTGTGATTTATTTGCTTAAAAATTATGCTATAAAAGAGTGTTCCAAAGGATAGAGGGAAAGGTTAGAAATTGGGAAAAGAGAGATAACAGGGGAAGGAAAAGAAAGAATGGACTCGGTAGGACTTCGCGGTCCTAGGCCTACGTATTCTCAACGGATATGAGAAAATCAGAGTCGACGTAGTTCGGGAAACTACTGATATAAGGGGGAATGTGCTCGGTAAGGATTGTGGCCCTTGTGCCTACGTATCTTTACTTGAACGAAGTAAAGAATCAGAGCAGTCGTAGTTCGGCCTACGATTTGTTGACGCTTTTATGGATGATGCTATCGTATGCATTCTAGCAGTTAGGTGTATTGCTGCTCGCTTGTTGGAGAATTAGGCGTTACCTGTTTGCGGTAGAACAGACGTATCATATCCTTTTCGAAAGATAATTTTTCGCCATGCGAGGCAAGATGTCACGTTTGATTTGTTGAATTATTTTTTAGGGGCGAGATAGGTCCTCGGATAGTAACCCCTACGGGTAGTACCCAATTCTTTATCTCGAAGTTTTTGTTATGAAAGGGTGTGGCGAACATAGCGTCTTCGTATTGAAAGACGAGTATCAAAACCACACACACTACAGTGAGCATCTCGACACTCGGAGAGGAAGAAGTCTACACTCAATCCTCTCTTTTTAGTTCAATACAAAGAGAACTTCATTCTCTTATTAAAGTGTTTTTGGTTTTGAATGGTAAGTGCTTTTGCGATAGAGAACCCTACGGTAAACGCCAGCACTCGGGATAGGAGAAGGCCTACGCCTAACCACTCCACGACCATTCAAGTTTTTGTTATGTAAAGAGTTTGAAAATGCACTCGGTGCGGGACCGAGGTTTTTAGGTGACAAAGGTTGCGGAAAGAAGTTGTAGAGGGAGATGGGTGGCAGATAAAGTCACGTCTTCGTATTGAAAGACGAGTATCGAGACCACCCACACTACAGTGAATATCCCAACACTCGAAGAGGAAGAAGTCTACACTCAATCCTCTCTCTTTAGTTCAATACAAAGAGAATTGATTTATTTATTGTAAGTGTTTTGAAAATGCACTCGGTACGGGGCCGAGGTTTTTTAGGAGAAAAAGGTGCGGATGAAAACATCTTTGTATTGAAAGACAAGTATCAAAACCACCCACACTACAGTGAGCATCTCGACACTCGGAAAGGAAGAAGTCTACACTCAAGCCCTTCTCTTTAGTTCAATACAAAGAGAACTTTACCCTTTTATTAAATATGGTGAATTGGCTTAACAATCGTTTGAGAAAATCCGCTTGACGTTGGGTCAAGGATTTAATTGTTTAAAAAGGTTCGAGGTGAAGCGAGCAAGGTCGATGGCGGTGCACAAGGCATCCGGCTTACATGGTCAAAAATGGCTCGATAAAATCGAGAGTTTACTTTTAAAAATAGTTTTTGGAAAACAAAGGTAAACAAGGACCACAACAATATTCACATACAATAATCATACAAACATAAGCTAGACGGCTCAAAAAAAATCGAGACACACAAGAAAAACGGCACGAAGTGCCATCAAAGAGTTCGCCGTGCGAACTCTTTGAATAAAGTCAAAAAAACAGTAACTTCAAAATGTGACATTTTTGGGTTAACTTCCAATGGTGGAAGTTATGTGTTAATTTAGGCTTTTTTCAAAAATGTCAGTTTTTGCACTTAACTTCCAATGGTGGAAGTTATGTGTTATTTTTGACTTTTTTCAAAAATGTCACCTTTTGCACTTAACTTCCAATGATGGAAATTATGTGTTATTTTTGACTTCTTTCAAAAATGTCACATTTTGCACTTAACTTCCAATGGTGGAAGTTATGTGTTATTTTAGGCTTTTTGTGGTTCTAAACCATGGACTCTTGGTCCCCTTGGGATCTTACATAGTATACATAACAATAACAACAACATTCATATGACAAATGCAACAAATGTAAAAAAAAAAACAGCAAATATAAAAAGAGAGTAAAGTTAAGAGGATGGATACCAAAGATTTTCCTCCTTTCTTTTTCAAGCTCCTACTGGTTTTGGATGGATGTGTTCTTCACTCTATGTTATGGCAGTGTTGCTCTTCAAGAAGCTCCTCTTGTTTTTGGTGGTTTTCTTCTCTCTATTTTTTCTGGTTTTTTCTCTCCTCCAAGTGTAGTATCTCCTTCAATGCTTGCTTGTGTGTTGTGTTATTTGATAGTAAGGAATACTATGTTTTCTATGCTTGCTTGCAGCCCATTTTCCACCTTTTCTGTCAACTTTTTCTGCTGTCCTTAAGCCACACACTTTGCACACCTTTTCATCACCAACTTTCCATTCTTGGTAATGCCTTTTTCTTCCTTTTGTGCAGCCCTACTTTTCCCTTCTATTTCTAGTATGACTTGCTGCATTTTTCTGCTGTAGCATACTATACTACTATCCCTCATTTTGCCCATTAGTCTCTTGGATGTTATTGCTTTGTATCTTGCCATGTAGCCAATTGTTACCACTCTTTGACAGCATTTGCAAACTGATATTTAGCAAGTAAATATATCATTTGCATGCTATTTCCTTGACTTTGTGACATAAAAAATGATCTTGTAACATAGTACATGTTGTCCTCTTGGCTTTGTGACATGTAGTAATTCTTCAACTCTTGCATGGGGCTGTTTTGCCTATGATTGAACATGCATAATCTTGGCCCATAAACATTCCAATGTTGATTTAATTCTTGCATATTTCTTTGCATGTTTGTAAGCACAAGGAGGGTCATGTGGACTTGATGGAGCATGGGGGATACCATGGCATGAAGTTATTTAGAATCTTGAATTAAGACTAGAAATAGCTTAATTTCCTAAGCATTATCAAGAGTTCGAAATTTGGTAACCAATGTAACATTCTTGACAATGTCAAGAGATTTCTCTTTGTAAAAAACTCTTGAATCTAGCCTTGAATTCATGAACCTTGAATTTGAAATGATGGGCCTCCCTTATGCCATTGAATTTGAAAGAAATGAAGAAATGAGTCAAGCCTTGAAAGAGGACAAATTTTGGGGTGCAACATGGATGGTATGATGTGTTTCATGTGTTTTCATTGAGGGAGTATATTGAATCAGATGGATGATATGTGAGTAAGAGATAATTTGATGGTTGAGGCATTACTAGTTCGGATTGATGAACGAGAAGCAACTCCGAGGGAAAAGAGAAACCTTTGGTGAGAGTGGCTTGGAGAGGTGCTGCAGGTGGCAGTGTGACTTGGGAATTGGAAAGCAGGATGCGAGAAGCGTATCCAGAGCTGTTTCTATCAGGTATTTTTGAGGGCGAAAATAATTAAAGTGGGGGAGAGTTGTAACACCCATTTTTAATTATTTTTGGTTCCTGTGATTATTTTATTCGAGGATGTATTTTGAGAATTAATTTGGAGGATCGAGAACTCATGATATTGGCATATAATGATAAAAATGTGATAGTTAATAGTAATGTAATATTATTATTAATTATTATCATTTTATTACTAATATCAATATATATGAGTAAAATACAATTATTGGATTTTTGGAAATTAAATGGGTTTTTGTGAATTAAAAGGAATAGAGGAATTAATATAATTATGAGAAAATTATATTTATTTGGATGAATAATAAATAAAAGGATTTTGGGGTATTAAGGTTAGAATGGTCACTTTGTGGAAATAGAAAGAGCAAGGGGAGGAAAACTCGTACGAAGAACACGAGAAGGGAGAGGAGCAAACGATCAAGAGAAGCAAGGCTGAAGCATCAAGAAAGCAACTTTACCAATCGGATTTCGAGAAGATTGAAGGGCTTAATCACCATCAGCGTCGAATTTGAGGTAAGGGGGGGGGGGGGATTTTACGGTTACTTTGGCTTTTGCATGAAATTCGGTAGAACGGGGGAAATCCCTAACCCCATAGATTTGTTGTTGTTTGATGTTGTTTTTGTGCTGTCATGGTTGTAATTGATGAGTTGTATGGTGCTTAATTCGTGCATGTGCTAAGATGTTGAGTTTTATGAGGTTTGGGACATTTCGGTAAAACTTCGGAGTTGAACCGGAAGTTGGTTCGGAGAGTAGAGTAGATGATAATCGGAATAGAATCGGGAATAGACCCGTAGTGTAGTGGTAGTATGTTGTTTGGTATCGGGTGTCTATTTAATCAGGCAGAATCGGAAGTGGGGGACGATTCTGATGAGCAGAATGTTGCTGAATTCTGCAGGATTCGCCAGCCTTCGCTGGGCGAGTGGAGGCGAGCCTTCGCCGGGCTTCGCCAAGCGAATGTTCGCTGCGGGCCTTCGCCAGGCGAGTATGCCAGCGAGCCCGACAGTAGTCCTGTGTTCTGCTGCTGTTTTTGTGTTGTTCCTCCGTGGTTTTCGACCCTTGTTGGTCACGTGTGATGAGAGGCTTGCTGGAAAGCTGATGCGAGCGTATGTCGGAGGTTGTGGGGCTGTTTGGCCAGTGTTTATCGCAAGTGGCATAGTTGGTGGATTATGCGTTATGTGTGAACTGGTGTGGTTATGAACGTAGAATGTGTGCACTGTGTGTGTGCTGCATGTAAGATGTGAAGATCAGTATGATCGTTGCGCCTTGAGTGCGCTGTGTTGGTGTGTCGTGGCGAGTGGATCTGTGAGGATCGATACGCTTATTATGCATTGCATTTGCGTGCAGTTATGTGAAGTATTGGGGTCAGTAGGACCGATATGCCTGATGTGCATTGTATGTGATAAGTTGTGTGCATAGTAGCGAACACTTCCAGTAGCTCTGAAGTGTTGTTCGCGAGGAGGTTCGCTAGGCGAACGTGTAGCGAACACTCGCTAGGAGCTCGCGTAGCGAGCAAGTAGCGAGTGTAGCAGAATTTGGAATTTGAAGCTTGTGTGCGGCAGATGATGCTAAGTGTAATCGGATGGTTCTGTTGTAATGTTAACTGAGTAAGGAGGGTATGATGAGGGGAATGAGGGTCGTGTGGCCGACGTCTAGCGCAATTGACATAATCGGAGGATTATGTGTTAAGTATGAATATGTATGAATATGTATGGATATGTGTGGATATGGATCCGTAGGATCGAATACGCTTGGTATGCATTGTGGTTGTATGTTATGTGATGGATGTGGATTAGAAGGATCGATACGCCTTGAGTGCGTTGCGTTGATGTGTTGTGACGATTGGATCGATAGGATCGATAGGCCTTAGGTGCACGATGTGTGAGATGTGGTGTGGTGATCGGATCAGTGGGATCGACGCACTTTGTGTGCTTGTTATGTATGTATTCTATGATGTGAGAGGATCCGTAGGATCGGTACGCGTGTGCACATTGTGTTTTTATGATGAAATGAGGTCAGGGGACCGTGTGCACTGTGTGTGCTTTTGTGTTGTTGTGTATGTATAATGTATGATGGGATATGGTCAGGGGACCGTGTGCACTGTGTGTGCTTTTGTGTTGTTGTGTACGTATAATGTATGATGGGATATGGTCAGGGGACCGCATCTGTTGGTGATGTGTGTGATTGTGATATCTGATGAGATATGGTCAGAGGATCGTGTATGTTGATGATATATGTCCCGAGGGGTGGATCAGTATGATCGATGTGCACTTAATGTGCTAGTGGTATGATGTGTGTGGTTATGGTGGTATGCTCCCGTAGAGGAGGGTGATGGCCACGTGTCCATCGATGTTGATGAGGTGCTCCCGTAGTGGAGGGTGATGGCCAGTTGTCCATCGGAGATGTGCTCCCTGTGAGGAGGGTGATGGCCAGGTGTCCATCGATATTATTATTGTGCTCCCTGTGAGGAGGGTGATGGTCAGGTGTCCATCGGTGCGTGTGCTCCTTTGTGGAGGGTTGATGGCCAGTTGCCCATCGTATATTTTTGTGCTCCTGAGTGGAGGGTTGATGGCCAGTTGCCCATCGGTGTGGTGTGATCCCTAAGTGGAGGGTTGATGGCCAGTTGCCCATCGTTATATTTTTGTGCTCCTGCGTGGAGGGTTGATGGCTCGGTGCCCATCGTGTTTGTGAGTTGGTACCGTATGTTATGAGTGGTGTGAGTGCAATTGTTGCGCGATTGTGAATTATAGATGATGGTGGGACCGTGAGTCCGGATGATGTGTATAGGAAAGAATATTATTAATGAATTCTACTTTTATTTCATGCACTTCTATGCCATTATTATTTGATCGTAATTCTCACCCCTTTGTTGTTGTTGTTGTGGTCTGTGCTTCTTCGGAAGTACAGACATTCCAGGTGTTTGGCTAGTTGGATTGTGGTGTCTCCGTAGGACTGCTCTTATACGTAACACCGGGGCATTTTGGGAGTTTATTTGTTTATGTGTGGATTATGTGTGCCCCAGTGGCGTATCTGATTTTAGGAGTTATGTATCGATATTTGATGATACTATGCTTATATGTTTTTAGGCAGATGGCCAATGATTATGCATATGGCGATGATGATTATGATTGATGTATATACACATTTTGTGTTACGACAGACGAATCTATTTTTCCGCTGAAATCTATTGAAAAATCATTTTTGAATGATTTATGAAAATTGTGATGTGAATGTGACATCTCGTTGAGAAAAAGAAACTCTGATATGTGTTTTATTTACTTGTTTTATTTTAATTTGGGAACGGGGTGTTACAGAAACAATGATGACTTTAACACTAACCACCTGAATAGAGAAAGCAACATTTTAGTATGTGATGGAAATAACTTGGGGATTCAGGCTTTTGGAGTAGATGCGCCAAATATTTAGAAGGTTGTTAAGACTACAGCTAATGCCAAACATTTTGATGTTGAGGTATTGACGAAATCTTGAAGGGAAATGTTGCAAATCCATCCAAGTCCTTCCAGAAAATAAAAGTCGGGCTTATTTATTTTAAGGAGATTTGAGGGGGGGGGGGCATTGACCAAACCCCGCGCATTAAAAAAATGCACTTTATCAGGTATGTTTAGAAGCACCAAACTGAGATCTAGTTATGTAGTTTGTTATTACTTTGGCGTTTTGTCTAAGTTTATTCCTTTATGATTTTGAAATGGCTAATTGGAATTTTAGGAGCTCGGGATCAAATTCTTCATCTTCATTGTCAGAGAAGTCTACTTCATCTTTCCCATCTAATATGTTGGCCCAAATTTTTTTAAAAAACTTTTCATTTTCTTGATTGTTACCCTCTAGATCATTGTCTTGGGTAGCATCAATAAACAATGACTCTTCAGAGCTAGCGCGTTCCTTGCTAATACTGTGGTTGATATCCTCTCTATAACATGTGTCATCTGTAACACCCAAGGCTGAAGAGGGCGGGGAGTAGTTGTAACACCCGATGTCGAAAAGGGAGGAGAGTGGTTGCTTGAATTCACATCAAAAGAAGACGATCTTGAGGTTGTGCAGGTATGAGACTGCATGGTTGAATAAATTCTTATAAGGATTGATTGGTACTACCTACCAACAATATGCATCTTCATTTTGGTAGCCTAACAAATAAGAATTCATAGCTAAACGTGCTTGACTTAGAGTAGTATTTGGATGGGTGACCTTCTGGAAAGTTTCTCGAAAAATGCGTGAGTGAGGATAAAGCATGCTAAAAAGACCCGTGTTAGTTTGTGAGGTCAGCCGGTAAGATTGAAAGCAATCTCGGGTGTAACACCTTATATCCTTGACTCAACATTTGATAAAATAGTTCAATATAAATAAATAGTGTGTCACACATGTTTCACCATAGTATAAAAGAACCACAATTAACACTTTCAGAAATATGCAGCGGAAAACCAAAAGTTTAACATATGAATCTCAACATCAATGAAGGAGAAGATGGTTCAACAATCCTCAAAAGAAATCAAACCTGGAACAAAAGAAAATATAGAACATCTCATTCCCTAGTGTTACATATCAGAGCAACTCCCAAAGACCCGAACAATAAATAACTAAAGAGGCACAACATCATCCTCTAGTATCAAGCATATACTCTTGTATCTGGTCTTTTGTACCCCGGAGGAGCACAAACGCAACAACAAACAAAAAATGGGGTATGTACCCCATAGGAGCACAAATGTAACAACAAACATAAAGAGGTGAAAATACATTCATATATAGATATTGTGCATAAATAGAAATAATAAATAAGCAGGATGTTATCAGTCTCATAGCTCATATCAACTACAAAAAACCTTGATAACATAATCTCATAGAAAACACCTCAATCAAATCACACAATCAATTACTCAATCATATCAACTCATATAAGAAGTTAACTCAAATTCAATGCATATATGTATGCAATGCTAGACTCCTTAACTTTGTCAATACTCGTCACGTTCACCTCTCTGAACCAGACTCGCGACTCAACTCTATATGCATATGGTATAAAGGTTGTTGGATTATCAGAGGTTTGTTATTGATTACATCCTGCCATAATTCCCTTTCTGAATCGAGCCACCTCAATGTCCCCTTTCTAGATCGGGTAACTCTATAACTCGTGAAAGCATGTAATGCAACTCAACTCTATCAATGCTCGTCACAGTCCTCTCTCTGAACCGAACTCATCACATCTCAACCATTACTCTTTCATGGCCATTCACCATGAAACTCAACAATATAAACTCAACTATTTCATGTATAGTCATTATCAATTCTATAAAATGTATCGACTCACATTAAATAAAAACACGTAATCTCAAATAGTATATGACAATACCAATTATTCATCAAAACAACACACTGTAACAAAATTCATTCAAAAACAAATCAATTATGCGCTGTCACCTTCGTTGGGCGAGCCCTCAATAGGCAAGCTCTTCTCTCATTGAGAACTCATCTCACAAACCAGAATCCATGACTCTGCATGTCTCTCGGGTGAGACACTGCTTGCTGGGTAAAGTTCATCCTCACTAGGCCAGACCACTCAGACTAGAACCTAAAAAACACAATTTGCCATCATTAGAGCACTATCAAAACTTTTATTTTGACCCAAATCGATCCCAATGCACAAAATCCAATCATATATGTTAATATAGTAGTAAAATACTCAAATAGGCACAAATTAACAATATTACATCGATTTTCTTCAAAATCATCATCACCTTCAACAATTGCAACACAACTCATAAGAACACATTTTAGAATTCGATCAAATAGATTCACACGAAATTGACATGAAATCATTACATGAAAATCAACATCAAAACACAGAGGTCATGAAAGAGTTTTACAAAAACTCATCACAATCTCTAAATCATTCAACAATGGTGAAAAAGGAAGAAAAAAACCCCAAAGGAGGGGGGGGGCAAAGAACCCTCTCTATCCTTTTTTTCCCTAAGCACACACACATGAATATTTATCCCCTCTTACCTTGGAATTGCAGGTTCTTTAAGCTTTGTCAATGATGTCTCTTCCTAACTCTCCCTCTTCCAAACCCTTGTTTGCCTCTTCTCTCAACTTTACTCTTGTTTCACGTACTGTAAAACTAAACCTATTTTCTCCTAATTTTTCTATTTAAACAAAACAAATAAAACCTAATTATTTGTTTCTAATATTACTCGTGATACTCTCATCTCTTTCTAATTACTAGAACACCCCAAATTTCTACTAACTTCTAATTTTGTGTCCAAACTCTATTTTTCTCTATTTTGGTTTATAGGATCATGAAAGTCATCCTCATGAGGTTTGTGTTTTTCTTTGTGGTCTTGTTAACCTAGATCTCCCTTATAGGTCTTTTGCATATCATGTTTTTGATCATGCATTATTTTTCTCTTACAACTGTTCAAATTGTGACCAATACAATTACATAAGCTGCAATAATTTAGAAGTTTTTTCATATTCAATCTCTATAAAAAAGGCAAACCATACTCATTCTACCAAGATTTTATAATTCAAGTCCTTTTAGAGGTCCATATCAACAAGGACTCTAACAAAGTGACCAAAAGCCCTGTTGAATGAGGGGCTTATTAGAGGTCGAATCAATGAATACATGGGTACATACACTAATATTATTTTGGGTATCTAGTATTTTTGGGTGAGGCCATGATTTATACTTCATACCTGAGTTGAGGATTAATTGATCATAAAGGGAACAAAGTCTTTAGTCCATTAGAAAAACTTAAGAACACCCAAATTCAAGTTCCATGAATTGATGGATCTAACCATTCTGACATCTTCTATGCAAGAAAACAAGAATTCATAAAATCATTTCCTAATGAAGTAACTCCTTATTTTGCAGTAGAGCTCGACATTTCTAAAAGCTTTGCTCGAAGGTTTGAAACCGTTAGAATGTGTGCACCAATGGGTCAAATTATTCTATCATGGAGGTTGTGCTTGAAAGCTTCAAGTCCTAGTTAATTTTGAGGCACAGTTGAGGAAGCTGACTGAGAGGTATGTTGCATATATTTGTGACTGCTTCTACAAATGATTTGTTTATGCTGGATTTTGGTGCATGTCAGTTGAATTTTGTTGTACGTTTTCAAAAATAGCAAAGCTTCCATGACTGTGGTTGGAAGGAGGTAAAGTGGAATATAGTCAATTATCCCATTACCATTCATTTTGTTCATGAAATAAAGGATTTAAAATGAGGGAAAATCATTTAGTTCATGAAATAAAGGATTTAAAATGAGGAAAAAAATTATTAACATATAATTACAAGATAGTTATAAGAGTCAATTCATTTACCAAATGAAAAAAAAATCATTAACATATAATTAAGATAGTTATAAGAGTCCATTCATTTACCAAATAATAAAAAGAAATTATAATGTGTGTGAATTAGTTATAAAAACAAATTTGTTTACACTAAAGATATAAGTGCATACTTATCTTACTCCAAGGAGCTCATTTTTTAACATAAATATTGATAACTAAATTATTATATTCAATTTGCATGCATTATAATTGTTAAATTATCATGTACATATATTGGATAAAATTTCACCACATAGATATTTATAAAAATACTTTAAAAACTAAATTCATAAAATTAGATAATTTAATTATATGAATGTATAAAAAATGTACATTATCAATAATTATAAAATTAACTACAATCCATCAATTGTAAAGTAGGAGTAAATAAGAAAAACAGGTACAAAAGCATAGGTTGTAAAATCTGTTTAATAATAGTAATTATTAAATAAAAACGAGTTTGCTATGGACACAAGAAGCTTTCATAGCTCAGTTGGTTAGAGCACCCGTTTAGTAAGCGGGAGGTCTTGAGTTCAACTCTCAATGAAAGCATTTATTTTCCATCTCTTAGTTTTTAAAACCAATTTGCTTGCTTTTCACGTGTACTTAAATAGTATTTACTGTACGAGTACGATGATGACCTTGGCTGTCATATAATTTTCGTGGCAATATTAATCAAGAGGTCTTATAATAAATAAATAGAAACAAAGAATCTAGCAAATGAAAGAAAAAAAGTGACATAAACCAAAACCTTTGTTTAGGGTTGTTTTAAAGGTGGGTAAGATGAATTATTACACATAATTCAATTTTTTATATGATTAAACTTGATTAAACAGTGTCTTAAAAAATAATATCACGATTAAGTTGTATTTAATAGAATCTCTACGTGTTTTGTAATAATTAAACCTCAACTAATTTATATAAGATTTTTAAAATTTTAAAGCAACTCTACATTTAATATATATTAACAAAAATAAAAATATGGTAAACCAAAAATAATGTGAGTATAATCTTTCTAATACAATGGAAAACATAATATCGCCAGAAAAAAAGTGACATAAACCAAAACCTTTGTTTAGGGTTGTTTTAAAGGTGGGTAAGATGAATTATTACACATAATTCAATTTTTTATATGATTAAACTTGATTAAACAGTGTCTTAAAAAATAATATTACGATTAAGTTGTATTTAATAGAATCTCTATATGTTTTGTAATAATTAAACCTCAACTAATTTATATAAGATTTTTTAAATTTTAAAGCAACTCTACATTTAATATATATTAACAAAAATAAAAATATGGTAAACCAAAAATAATGTGAGTATAATCTTTCTAATACAATGGAAAACATAATATCGCCAGAAAAAAAGTGACATAAACCAAAACCTTTGTTTAGGGTTGTTTTAAAGGTGGGTAAGATGAATTATTACACATAATTCAATTTTTTATATGATTAAACTTGATTAAACAGTGTCTTAAAAAATAATATTACGATTAAGTTGTATTTAATAGAATCTCTATATGTTTTGTAATAATTAAACCTCAACTAATTTATATAAGATTTTTTAAATTTTAAAGCAACTCTACATTTAATATATATTAACAAAAATAAAAATATGGTAAACCAAAAATAATGTGAGTATAATCTTTCTAATACAATGGAAAACATAATATCGCCAGAAAAAAAGTGACATAAACCAAAACCTTTGTTTAGGGTTGTTTTAAAGGTGGGTAAGATGAATTATTACACATAATTCAATTTTTTATGATTAAACTTGATTAAACAGTGTCTTAAAAAATAATATCACGATTAAGTTGTATTTAATAGAATCTCTATGTGTTTTGTAATAATTAAACCTCAACTAATTTATATAAGATTTTTTAAATTTTAAAGCAACTCTACATTTAATATATATTAACAAAAATAAAAATATGGTAAACCAAAAATAATGTGAGTATAATCTTTCTAATACAATGAAAAACATAATATCGCCAAAAACAGTATAAAAAAATAACATGATTGAGGAACTTATAGGTAAGATAAATTCTATACTAAAATATTGCATTTCTTTTGAAACTTTGTATTTGGCATTTAAAAGGTACCCATTTTTGGGTGTCAAGGTATGTGGAAAAATGATTTCTATTATTTAGTTAATGTTTATTCAGCTTGCCATTTACACTTGAAGAGGACAATGTGGAGAAAACTTCTAGATCTTAAGAAGAAACATGTGGATGGTCTTTGGGTTATCGGTGGTAATTTCAATTTTACATATAAGCTTAGCGAAAGGAAGGGAAGTGGTTTGTCATACAAAAGGTCATAAATGAAGGAGTTTAGGGATTTCATTAAGGAATCCAGTTTGATTGATGTCTCGGGTCTTGGTAATACGTTTACTTGGTTAATTGGTAATGGAGAATCGATGAGCATGATCAATATGTTCTTAATATCATAACTTCCTGTGGAGAGATGGGGTGTGGTGGGGCAAGTGATAGGTAGGAGGAACATATTCGATCATTGTCCTATTTGGCTAAAGATCAATAAGGAGGATTAGGGGTGCTAAGCCTTTTAGAATCAACAATTCTTGGTTCGATAATAAAGATTTCTTGAAGTTTGCGGAAAAGGAATGGAAAAGCTTCAAAGTGGTTGGTAGGAGTGACTTTATAATCAAGGAGAAATTCAAGCTGTTGAAAGATAGCATAAAGAAATGGAATAGAGAGGTTTTTAGCTGACACGATTTGAAAGTTGAAGAAGAAGTGGAAGAAATCAATGGTATTAATAAGTTACTGTCTAATGGGTGAATAAGGAAGTGAAAGATTTGGTGTATAATAGGAATGAGGCTATAAAATCAATGTGGAATCATTTATTTATTAAGGATAACATGCTGATTCAGAAGTTCATAGTTAAATGGAGATCGTGAAGGGGATTTAAATTTACGGTACTTCCATAATGCTATCAAGGGAAGGGCGATGAGGAGGTTTATTGGGGCGGTTCAGATGGAGAATGGATTGGTAGACTCGGTTACAAATGTTAAGGAGGCTATTTGGAATTTCTTCTATGAAAAATTCAGAGAAAGTTTAGTGTGCAGACCTATATTTTGAGTCCTGCTGAAGTCGACTTTTTGGAGGCACCGTTTGCAATATAAGAGATTAGAGATGCTGTCTATGGTTATGATGGTTCCAAGAGTCGGGCCCCGATGATTTTAATTTTGTTTTCATTAAAACGGATGGGAATTTGTGGATGCGGGATTTGGTCCCTTCTTTCGAAGTGAGGTCGCCATTCTCTACATGTGAACTTTTAATTTATCCCAAGAGAGGGAAGGGAAAAAAAATCTAAATAAACCTGTGAGTGCGTGCAATGCAATGCAATGCACTAAGAGATTTGGGAATCGGGATTGATTATACAAAGATGATATTAACACCCTAAGTATCTATAGTATTCTATAGAAACCTCTTGCTTACATTTGTGCTTACTATTGATTAATCATCTGCAGTATATTTGTGAATTCATTGACTATTTTGAGTGATAGGAGATATTTTTGTTATTATTGTGGTATAAGTTGAAATGGTTTGAGGTAAAGGTATAGGAACCTAAGGATTTTATTTATTACTATGCTTACTAAGATCTCGCAATCTTATGCCTACGTATTCTCAAAAGGAAGTTGAGAAATCAGAGCGTTCGAAGTTCCACCTACTAATGTGTGGAATTGGGTTTGAGAGAAGAGACAAATTATCATCTTAAGGGAGATATTTCACCTATTCACCACAAACATTTTGAGAAAATAATAAGGGAAAAAGCTTTGAACTTGGATGTAGAAAATCCAGAGTAATGCCACATATTCTTTTAAACGAGTCTTTGCATTTTAAGAGAAGGACCTTGACTTGGATGTATAATCAACAAGTGTGCCACTTATATCACTTAAATGAAAGAATTTTTTTTTGTACCATAATAAGATAAGGACTCCAACTTGTGTTTTAAATTAACAAGTGTGTCACTTACATAACTTAAAATGGAAAAATGTTTGAAAATGTTTGTTTGAATGTTATGGGGAATAAAAGTGACATCTCTTCCATATAGATGACTCATGTATCATCTCTAGGAAAGTATTTGAGTTTGAAGCCAAAGGTTAGCTAGGGTTTGACTTGACGTTTGAAGCCACAAGGGGAAATATGTTGACTTTAGGACTTCAAAGGGGAATTCTCATATCTTTGTTGAAGATTTTTGATTTTGAAGTCTAACTTCCTTGTATAAAGCCCAAGAAGAGGCTAAGTTGATTATGAAGTCTCCTTATACAAAGCCCAAGAGGAGGCTAGTGTTGGGAAATTCAACAGGAGATACCTAATGTTTGAACTAGGTTGTAGTTGAAGGGAATCCTAATGTTTTTATGTTATAAACATAAAAGGAAAATAAAAAGTTGCTCGCTAAGATATCACAATCCTATGCCTATATATCCTTAAGAAGGAAGTCAGAGCAATTGTAGTTCGGGCTGGCGTCCGAAATATAAATGTCAAGAGAAACTTAACAAGATAAGCTTGATCAAGCTTGTGAACAAGTGTAGTCATCAAGGATGACATGAGTATGGTATGATTAAGCATGTGTAATAACATGTGAAGGTGCATCAGGCAAAGAGATATATTCATCATGGTAATAGTTTATGAAGGAAATATTTGATCATGTGAGCAAAGGTTTAATCAATTGAAGCAATCACAAAGAAGTTCAAGCAAGCATATATTCAAGATGAATCGAGGATCAAATGAATGATGAAGAGTAATCAAAACCTTAATGGAAGTTCATGAGGATAAGTACAGGAACCAAATATTTAAACATGGTTGAATCAAGGGCTTTGGAGAATCCAAACTCAAGTGGAAGCCCTAACTATGTACAAAGATGTTTTGAAAGTTAAATCAAAGTGAAAATCCTAATTAAACATTTAATCAAAAGTATTTTCAAAAGGAAAATCAATTAAACATGGTATGAATGGACAAGACAACATGTTAGAAACATCAAACAAGGCTTGAAAAAAGTGTATCATGACCATATAAGCACATGTGATCAATTAGGTTAAGAGAAAAATCAAAAGAAAGTCACTAAAAGTATGAAAATACTTTAAAAATGGACCAACTTTCAACTTAATAAAAAATGTGTTAAATAAATATTATTTTTGACATTTTTTGATATATTTTCAAAATAGGACATATGAATAAGAAGTGTGCAAAAAATAAATAAAAAATAATGAATTTTACTATGTGAAATAAATGTGTGAAGTTGTGAAGAAAAATAAGAAAAATAGTGGTGAAAAAGAAGGTTTTGCTCCCACCAAGGCTTGAACTCGTGACCAAAGGATGATGGGCTCAAAATTTTACCATTTGAACCAACGCGCACATGGTAACAAGGAATATCTAGAGTAAATAATATATTAAAACTTCAAAGTGAAAATGTTTAAAAAATAAAACTCAAAAGGTCTGGGGCGAAGGGAATTCGAACCCCAAACCTGAGGGTCACACAAAGCCTTAAACACGCGCCTTCAACCACTAGGGTGGTGATACATCCATGTATCAAACCATGCCCAAATAATTAAGTAGTAAACATGAATATTAACATGTGAAAATGGCGCCACCACTATTGTTGTCTTCCTCGTGCATCATCATTTTCATCATCAAATTTAAAATTTCCAGATTCTTCATTTCTCAACCAAATGGGATGATGTAAAGATGAAATTTGTTTTGATTTTAACAAAAAATTGAATGGTTCTATTCAATTTTATTTAAATTCAGTGTATCAAAAGAAATTTATTTGAAAACCATATGAACCCTAAAATGACAATTTAAAATGAAATTATTTACAGTCACAATATTTAACAATTAATTGAGGGAAAATGATCACAATATCATGATAAACATGTTTGTAACTCAAATGATCAAAATTGATGCATGAATCATAGAGTTCAGTTTAGAGCAACTTATCATGCAAAAATGGAAATCGAATTCCTTAATAGGAGTGTTCCATATGCAGTTTCTTGATGCCAACAACTTCCTTGACTTCCAAGGAATGTGTTACAATGTTTGAATTGGTTTGAAAGCTTCTGAAACTCCTAGCTCGAATCCATCTACAACTTATGGTGTATATGAAGAAAATGACATGTGACTTGATGATTCTGATGTTACAGTTAATGTTTGAGTGTTTGGATCACTCCTAGTTAGTGTTTGAGTGTTTAGATCACTTGATGATTCTGATGTGAAGTGTTTGGATGCTTGGTTTGATTGGAAATGATCTTGAACTGAGAATTCAAGTTTTCACTCTCTGAGAACTTTGAATTTTGCAAGAAGGAGAATTTATGAGAAAACAAGAATTGGCAATATTTTGGTGTGCTTAGAATGAAGCATAAGAGTCTATACTTATAGGAGAAATGTGTATGATATTTTGAGTTTGAAAGGATTTTGATGTAAGCTATTATCCAACAAATGATGTCATGTACTTATAACTTGAAAGCCAAGGCACACATGAGTTACTCTTGACATGACTCACATTTTGATCTTTTGAGCTTTGTTCCTCAAGGCTTCATTCTATCCTTTGATGTTTAAATCATCCTTGGGCAGATTGGCGGTTTCTTTTTGTTGCAAAAATCACTATAGCACTTTAATCCTAGAGGACAAAACCTCACTTCATACTCTTTGAATGATTTTTTTTCACATGCTAAGTGATGAAACTTCGAAAATTCAGTTATGCTTTGTTGAGCACATGTTTTGTGATCATTTTGATATTGATATTGTGAAGATTTCAGGCCTGCAAGACTTATCCAAATCGCGTGGCACAAACATGTTGCAAATTTGTCTTAGAATTTCAGGTTGATCAAGCCTTATTGCAACAACCACAACTTCTTGCTCAAGTAAATAATTTTGATGTTCTTGATCGTTTTGGAAAACTGGTATAATGTAATTCAAGTTTGATGTTCAAGGTTTGTCTTTAATCAAAGTGGATCATGAAGAAAAATGGTCCTAAAGTTGACTCCAACACAAGACAGATTCTGTCAAAAATTTTACTAAGTGTTTAGGTTCAAAAAGTATGAAACCTCCAACTTCATGGCTTCATATCTCTTAATTTATGCATTATTTGAGAACCCACCCTCAAGAACAAAGTTGTAGCATGTAACAAGCTCTTAAATTTCATCTTTGAATCAAAGAAAATGGTTACTTGGATTGGAAGTTATGGCCTTGGCAAGTTAGCACCAAATTAGGGTTTTCTCATAACTTAGAAAAAAATTCATTTCTTCACAGTTGCACTTTTTGCAAGTAACATCACTTTTCTTGATTTCTCTTGATTAATTATGATCCAAATCATATATTAACCTCATTCTTGACTTGAAGAAACCATGTTTGACCAAAAATCTTAAAATTCAAACTTGATTTTGACCATAATTGACTTTTGTATAAGATGAACTTTGAATTTGGTGATCTTTTATGAAATCAAACCCTTAGGGATATTTGAACACTTATGGATGGACTCAAAAGGTATTATTGAGTTTATTGAATCATGCTTCAAGTATTGAGATAATCTCTTGGTCAAAAGTCAAAGGTGTAATTGACTTTTCATCAGAAACCCTAGTTTGTGGCCTAGATGAATTTGAATTATTGCATTGCTTATGGACCAAGTTCTTTGGATCAATCCAAACATAAGAATGTATTAATGTGATGTATTTTAGGTCCTTGAAACATATATTGAGGTATTGGATGATGTATTACTTCAAAAGTTAACCCATGGTCTGAATTAGGTCAAAACCCTAATTTGGGTGCATTTGAGGACTTGAGCCTTGTTGATCTTGAAATGATGCAATCTTGTACTTGATTATTGATGAATTAAAACTCCTTATCTTCATGGGTGAATTAGGGAATTGAGATGTTGAATATGATGCCCATCCTTTGATAATTCATCTGCTTGAGCCCTTGGGGGACCACCTAACCTGTAAAGCAAGCAAGCACACACATCTTATATTTGATATGGGTTAGTGATGCATAAAGGCACACACACATATGTAATGAGGAATGTGGGGAATGAAGTGGGATCTTAGGGGTAAAAAATCATGGTATGACAAATGCCCCTTGTAACACCCCAAATTTATTAAAATATTTATTTAATTTATTTAAATAGGAATATTCGTATTTTTGGTGATTTTCGGTGGTTGGTGTGAATATTCAGAATTATGGAGTTTTGAGTTATTTATTTAAATAATAGTATATAATATGAATATATTTGGCATTATTGTTAATTTAAATAAATATAAGTGAATTAAGGGCAAAATAGACATTTGAGGAGGAGTTAGTGAGGGTGAAATTGGAAAGCCCATTTTAAAGGCCCAATGTTAGGTTTAACAAAAAGGAATTTGGAGGGAATTATGATTCATTCTTATTAGACTGTGAAAAGGGAAGAAATAGAGGTCAGAGCTCTGAGGAAGAGGATTGGGACAAAGCTTCGCGAGGTTTCCAAGAATCAAGGAGAAAGGTTTAGAGTCAGCAGGTAAGGTATGTGGAGTATTACCTTCATTATTTTCAATATATGATTCAATGTATTTAAAGCTGATTTAAGGATTTATGAGGTTTTTGAGGTTGAGAAAATTAGGCCTTCGTGGCCAAACCTGTTTTTGAGGTTGTTTAAGTATGGGGATATTACCTTCATTATTTTCAATATGTGATTCAATGTATTTAAAGCTGATTTAAAAATTTAGGAATTTTGAGCATTGAACTGTTGTTGCCTTTCTGGTGAGTTTAATGAGTTTAAGGGATTTAAACTGATGGTCTGATAGGTTTGTGGCTAATTTGGGAGTAAGGGAAATTAGGTCTTCGTGGCCAAAATCTATTGTTGAGGTTTTAACCGTATAGGATAATTGATTGTGAGAACTTTAATAATTGTGGGATATTTGTAAGAAATTATGGGACTTGGAGGCGTAAATATGATATGGGATTGAACCTATATCCATTAATTTTAAAGGTTTTAGGCATAATCTTAAAACGATGATTAGATGGTTTAATTGTGTTAAAATTGCAAATTTACTTGAGATAATTACAGTATTGAATGAGTTGTAATTTTCTGAGAGTTTGGGTTTTTACGGAATCGAAATCAGAGGTCCGGAAAGTCTCTAACGGTGAAAAACGCAGAAAATTCTGCATACTGTCCGTCACGACTGTTCATGTTCGGTCGAAATCGTTTTGGACGTAAATTTTGATCCGTAAGTTCCTTTTGGTCCCCATTCGAAGTGTTAGAAAGCTAATGAACAGAGTTATAACATAGTATAGATAAGAGAATTGGTTTCCCAATATTTTTATATCTAATATGTTTGAGAAGTCAATTATGTATATGTTCTATTAATGAATTGTTGCATTGCTTGATGCCGGTTGTGAAATTATTTATGGATAATTTATCGAATACTTATGTGTGTGCTTGTATAAGTATATTTTGGTACGTAACGGTGTTTTGCTGTAATCGCGAGTTCGCACGACGAACATTCGCCCCAGACTCGCAAAGCGAGTATCGCAGCGAACGTAGCAGCGTTTCGCGAATTGTTTCTTGTTCAGTGATGTCTTGATGTTTTAATACTGTGATTTTCCTGATGAATTACCATGAGTATAACTGTGATTCCTATGTGATTAAATGAATGTATGATGAATTACTATGAATATAGCTGTGATTCCTATGTGATTAATACATGACCGTATGATGAGTACCCATGAGTATAATTGTGATTCTTATGAGATTAATACATGATTGCATGATGAATCCCCATGAGGAAATATGATGATTTATGACGTTGATTCCATGAGGTTTTGATGATTATATGATGACGCGATTCTTATGATTATTTTGATGAATGATGATGCACCTAATGAGATTATTATGAGGATGATATTGACGTGTGCATCATGCATTCTTATGTATTCCGAACTTCTGTCTAGTGTTTGATTCTTATGGCTTCAGTCCCATTGTACGGATGTGAAGTATTTTGTTGTGCTCCGGTTCTTATGTAGAATCGATCCTATTGATGAGGATCTATGGAGGGTTGATGACCCAATGTCCATTGAACTTTGATGAATTGGTACCACATGCACGAGTCTTGTTACATTTGCATTTATGTGACAATTTGGTGTAATTTATGATATTATGGCTTTATGATATTTCCTTGATGATTATGATGATGTTGAATACGAAAATGACGCTATTTTATATATTGATTCCTATATTGATTATTATGAATCGTTTTACTCACCTTGCCTGTTTGAATGTTGTCTCCACGTAGGTAACGTGCAGATGACCAGGTTTAGCCGTGGATGTCGTTGAGGACTTTTTGGAGTTTTTGAATTTTGGTTGACTTAGAGGGTCTTACTCTGATAGTGTAACATCGGGTTAAGGTCTTTGAGTTAAACTATGTTTTATTGATTATTGTTATTTTGATTATGTTGCTGCATAAGGAAAACTTTGGATTTTTCCTTTTTGAGTTTCGATGCCATTTGAGCAATTTCTTAGTAATTTTAGAAAAACCTGTTGTTACAGAGCATTGACTTTGAGTTGAATTATTGAGAAATGTATACCCTTTGAGGTGATTTTTATTGTGTTTAAAATATTACTCTAATAAATGTGGTTGATTTTCCATTATATTTTTGGGGTAGAAAAGAGTGTTACACACCTATTTAATTTTCTCCTATCCTGAGAGATAAAGATTGACATCTTAGTCTCGATCAAGCAGGGGAAGCTTAAGTACAACAACGCATAATTTTGGCCCCTAAGAAGCCACAAAAGGTGATATAATATGAATGCGCTTATGAATGCAAGATATGAGACTTGTGGGAAATGGTGCCACAGGAGACTGAGAAATGGTGCCACAGGAAACCACTAGGGTATAACAAAAGAGTTATCCATTGGGGAAAGGTATAT
Organism: Lathyrus sativus; assembly: GCA_963859935.3. Taxonomy (NCBI): domain Eukaryota; kingdom Viridiplantae; phylum Streptophyta; class Magnoliopsida; order Fabales; family Fabaceae; genus Lathyrus; species Lathyrus sativus. The sequence goes on along the minus strand of OZ012739.1, from coordinate 617,352,938 downwards.
CGGAGGAAATGTTGTAACTCTATTGGGAAGAGTGAAATAACTCCACTGGGGAAAATGATACAGCTTCATATGAGATGGTGTTATAACTTTGACAATTGAACTTCCAATATTGGAAAAATGATTCAGTACCTTCTTTGACAGAGGAATCTCACTTAGAAAGGGTAAATTAACTTCCCCACGCTTTGGGTCGTAAACCACGAAACTGGTTTCGGTTTTCTGAAATAAATTTCCCCTTGTTTCTGGATATAATCCATGAAACTGGTATCGGTTTTCTGAAATATACTTCCCCTCGTTTCCGTACATAAGCCATGAGATTGATCTTGGTTTCTTCTTTATCAAGTATTTTCTTGAAAAAAGGGTAAATAAACAAGCTTCTAAAAAGGAAATTGCTTGCTGAGTTAATAACTTCACCGGGAATCTTCAAAAAGATGCGAGTTAGTTAATTTTGTAAAATGGATTTCTCAAATAAAGAGAAAAATAAGGGTCTTCATCAAACTTCCCACCGGGATTCGCTAGGGATATGCCATTTGATGGAAAATAAATTTCATCATACTTCTCTTCGAGGCTTCTTCAGAGAGATGGCATGTGATGTAACAATGAGACTTCAACAATCAAACTTCTCTGCGGGACTTGTTCGGAGAGATGCCATTTGTTGGAGAAATATCTTCATCATACTTCCCTTCAAGACTTTTTTGAGAGATGCCATAAGATGAAATAAAATTTTGATATGCCGGTAGCTTTAGCAGGGACAAACAAACCGCTCAAAAAGAGACTACCATTTGCTAATTTATTGGGAAAATTCAGGGATAAAAAACAAGATTCTCTAATAAGAGATTTCCAGTTGCTGTCAGGTGTAAATTCCAAGGCGGAATAAATTTATCTTGTTGAGGAACCTTTAACAGATTCTTTCTGGGGATGTAAACCACCTAAAAGGCGCAAAATAAATGCTCTTTTAATTTAGAGGTTCAAGTTATCAAAATGGCCAAAAAGACCAACTCAATTCAGGAATAAGCTGGAGATATACTGTCAATCAAGACGCCAACCAATGAGAAATGAACTCGAACTGGGTATTTATCATATCCAAGTGTGGAAAAGAGAACTAAATCAAAACTTCCACGAGGATTAAACTTAGTGGAGAGTTAAAAAGGACATACACTTTTTGCTTACGTCTGGCCACTCTATTGGAGAGCAGAAACATATCACTCAAGGATGAACATAACCAAGGAAAAAATAAACATTACCAATAAATGAATCATGAACATGGATATGAATTCAAATCTGCATGATATATGTATAATATGAATGTGTATTTTGTTTTTATGCTGACAAAATAGGCGAAAAATATATATTGGCAATGAAATAATCATCATGATATGATTGGTTACTCAGCCAGTCTCATGGAACTATCACTAGAAATACAACAAAGAGAGTTATCAATGGAACAAAGTCCTGCTGTAAGGCTTGAGTCTCTCTGGGGATAGAGTAACCTTGCACTCTACTGATAGATGCAGCTTTGAATATAATGACCAAATTTTCCCTATCAACTTTGAATTTCCAATGTTCTTTGAGCTCTGGCGAAGGCGATCTTGATTGAGGACTCTTTGATAGATGCAGCTTCTTCAGATGATCCAATCTTATTTGATGTAGTTACTTGCCATATATCCCTAACTTTTGCCTAGATTTCCCTTTTGAGTTTTCAATCTACCAGGATGATATTTTTTATGTCTCTAATTATTGTCTGGACTGCCCTTTCAGGTTTTCGATCCACCGAGACGCTCTTTTTCTTGCTTTTCATTAGGAAAAGTATTTCTTGACCGTGTCAACATTTGCAGGACGAGCGAACTCTTCTATATTCATAGTTGTAAGCATTAAGGCACCGCCTGAGAAGGCTTTCTTAACATATATGGGCCATCATAATTAGGAGTCCACTTGACCCTAGAATAAAAAAGGAATTATTGAGTTTTCTTAAGCACAATGTCACCTTCTCTGAATACACGAGGTCAGACCTTCTTGTCGGAATCTTTCTTCATTCTTTGTTGCTATAGCTGACCATTACACAAAGTTGTCATTATTTTTTCCTCGATCAAGTTCAGATCATTGTATCTGCTTTGACACCATTCAACCTCTATCAATTTAGCTTCCATTAAGACTCTCATTGATAGGACTTCTATCTCTATGGGGAGCACTTCTTCCATGCCATATACTAAAGAGAAAGAAGTTGCCCCTATTGAAGTACGAACAAACGTACGATATCCATGAAGAGAAAATGGTATAATCTCATGTCAATCTTTGTAGGTTACTACCATTTTCTAAACGATCTCTTTGATATTTTTGTTAGCCACTTCAACAGCTCCATTCATCTTACGTCGGTAGGAAGAAGAGTTATGTGTTCAATCTTGAATTTAACACAAAATTCCTTTATCATTTTGTTGTTCAAGTTCGATCCATTATCAGTAACGATCTTACTCGGAACACCATAATGATAAATTGGATTGTTCTTGATATACCGAACCACCATTTTCCTAGTTACATTAGCATAAGGTGCTGCTCCAACCCACTTGGTGAAGTAATCAATGAACACAAGGATGAAACGATGCCCATTTGAAGTTTTGGGCTCGATCATGCCAATAATGTCAATTCCCCACATAGAGAAAGACCATGGGTATGAGATAATATTGAGAATAGTTGGTGGCACATGAAGTTTGTCAGCATAAATCTGGCATTTATGGAATTTCTTCATGTATTCACAACAATCAGATTCCATTGATAACCAATAGTATCCTGCTTTTAATATTTTCTTTGCCATTGCTTTCCCATTGGCATGAGTACCAAAAGAGCCTTCATGAATTTCTTTCATCAACATGTCTGCTTCATGTTTGTCTACACATCTGAGTAAGACCATGTCAAAGTTTCTTTTGTACAACACATCATTATTCAGGAAGAAGTTGACAACCAATCTTCTGAGAGTCTTCCTATCTTTCTTTGATGACCCAAGCAGGTATTCTTGTTTTTGAAGGAAGCATTTGATATCATGGTACCATGGATTATCATCAACAATCTCTTCCATGGTAAATACATGAGCGGTCCTATCAAGGCGTATACCATCGATTTTAGGTACATGATTCCATCGATGCACAATAATCATGGAGGATTATATAGTTAGTGCATCAGCCATGTTATTTTCTTCACGAGGTATGTGATGAAACTCAACTTGATTGAAGAAAAGTATAAATCTTCTTGCATAGTCTTTGTAAAGAATCAATCTGGGTTGACGTGTTTCCTATTCACCTTTGATCTGATTTATGACCAAAGTTGAGTCTTCATATACGTCAATATTTTTGATCCTCAAATCAATGGCTTCTTTAAGTCCCATGATGCAGGTTTCATATTCGGATTCATTATTTGTACATTTGAATGTTAACCTTACGGTAAAAGGAATATGGGTACCTTGAGGTGTAACAATGATCGCCCTAATTCTGTTTCCATAAGCATTGATAGCTCCATCGAATATTAATCCCCGCCTGGATCCTGGCTCTGGCCCTTCACTTGGCAAAGGTTCATCACAGTCTTTCATCTTGAGATACATCACATCTTTATCTAGAAAGTCAAATTTGATAGATTCATAGTCATCAATTGGTTGGTGAGACAAATGAACAGCTAGAATGCTCCCCTTGATGGCTTTTTCAGCATGGTATTCAATATCATACTCTGACAACAACATTTTCCAGTGGGAAATCCTCCCGGTTAAAGCAGGTTTTTCAAAGATATACTTGATCGGGTCCATTTTAGAGATCAACCAAGTAGTATGACAAATCATGTATTGACGGAGACGCTTAGTATCCCAAGCCAATGCACAACATGTTTTTTCAAGCACAGTGTAACAAGATTCATAGTCTGTGAATTTCTTACTTAAGTAATAAGTGACATGCTCTTTTTTCTTAGTTTCATCTTGCTGACCAAGCGTACAACCCATAGAATCTTCCAATACTGTTAAGTATATGATCAAAGGTCTTCTTTCCACTAGAGAGATCAGAATGGGAGGTTCAAGCAGATATTCTTTGATGATATCAAAGGCCTTCTAACAATCTTCTGTCCATATACAACTTTTATCTTTCCGAAGAAGTTTGAATATCGGCCCACAAGTAGCGGTCATATGAGAGATAAATATGGAGATGTAGTTTAAACGACCCATAAATCCTCTTACTTGCTTCTCAGCTTTAGGTGTTGGCATTTCCTGAATGGCTTTAACTTTATCAGGATCAACTTAAATTTCCTTTTGGCTAACAATGAAGCCTAAGAGCTTTCTTGAACGAACACCGAAGGTACATTTGTTAGGATTCAAGTGGCGTTTGTATTTTCTCAAATGCAGGAATAACTTCGACAAAAGCTTTAAGTTAGAGTTTTTGTACAAAGTACGAGTTCCGTTGCTCGGAAAAGTAACCAACAATCCATCAATTTAGGCTTTTAGGTTTCGATAGTTATTATTGTGTTTTAGAAAAGTATGAACAAGATATGATGAATATGAATATGATATGAACAATGTGAATAATATGACAAGATATATAACAATATAATTAAGATAATATCCACAATAGTATAATAAAGATAATATTAACAAGTATATGAACAATGATAATATTAATAATATATATTGACTGAAATGTAAAACAATAATATATTGGCGGAAATTAAAGTTAGTTGTTAGTCGTTTTTGTTTGAATCGGGTCGAAATGTAGCGCTAAACCGTCGTAGCTCGATCTATGACGAAGATCAAACTATAGGACGTCGTACAAGTTGATATTTGTGCTAAAAACACGGTGAAGAAATGATATTGAGGATTATTTTCCAAAGTAATCGTGCCACACGAAAAGAAAAGGCGACGATCTCGTCTTAATCATAAACTTGTGTTAATTAATCAAGGGTAACCTATCACGATCCCAAAGTATAGAAAATGATCTCAATGATCATTTCCTACATATTTGAAATAATGAATGTTAAACAACCTCGATAACTAACATCTATGATTCAAAAGACTTCATCGACCTAAGATAAAATCGAAAAAACAAAATGAAAATCGAAAAGAAATGAGAAACAAAATCGAAATTAATATGACATGAAATAGTAAGATAGAATGTGAGTAAAATTAATAAATAAAATAGACAAGAAATTAATGCTAAACTATTATTTAAAAATTTAATAAAAATGATTCTAAACAAATCAAATTAATTAAAACAACAAAGAGTGAGGGGTATAAATTTGGTGGGTGAATATGAAGGATCATGTGGGAATCACATGGGCTCATCCAAGCCCATCATCCACAGGACTCAAAGAAAGAACAAAAAAGTGGTGTGCATCATTTGAAAGGTATGTGTAGTTTAAAGAAAACATCAACTGAGCTATGAAGCCCACGATACCATAACATAAGGTTCAGTTACATAATAAAACCACCAATTTTATTTTAAACAAACAAACTCTTTAAGGAAAAGAAAAAAATCAAATGAGTGAAAAGGGCATGGTACCAAATTCTATTCTCTTTAACATAAAACCACTTGGTCAAAATCTTCACAAGCTACAACAATAACAACACAACAATGGCGGAACAACTTTCTTTATGATTTCTCGGTTGCTTCGATTCTGTTCTCGACTCCTTGCTTACCTTGTTTATTGCTTTGACTCAGGTTCAAGTGTGTTTGATTTGGTTTTGTAAAGGTTTGTTTTATTCTCGCTTCAGTTTCGTCTCAATTCCTTTCTCCTTCTCGATTTGTGTTCTTTCCAGATTTTTGGGTTGTTTGATTGGGATGATTTTGGGTTCTGTGTAGTTTTGGATTTGTGAATTTGACTGTGTTTTGAAGGTTTGATAATGGTTGGTGATGCAGGTTGGGATGTATTGATAAAAAGAGATGAAGGAGGGTTGAGGTTGGAAGAGAATGATGAAGGTTTGGGGATGGCACGAAGAGGAGAAAATAGGTAAGTTCTGCAGCATTTTTTTTGTGCCTTTTGGAAAGCTCCTTCAAAAGAACGAGTTGATTTCGCTCTTATATAATGGAAGTGAGGGCAAAAGTGGGAATACCCATGGATTTGGAATGCTGAGATGTATTACCATTTTGATATTTGTTACATGTCGTTTTGTTTTGGTTTATTGTGTGGTGACGCGGTTTTGGATCTTCCAGGTTGTGGGGTCAGTTTAGAAGGTTTGTGGAATGGATTGGCTGCTTGTACAATTTGTAACGGTAATTGGCGTGTAGTGAAAGTCGTGACACCGTTCTTTGCTGCAGAAATGGACTATGGCATCATGTTATGAAACAGAATAAGGTGTGTGGTTGTGCGAACCGCGTCGTAAAGGCTTGAAGTTTTGGGATAACAATGTGAGGCTTTGGGAGTAGTAGCATAAGGGTGGGCTTGGCAATTGTGGTTTCATGAGGGCCTTGTCCTCATATTATTTTTTGCAACTTTTTGTAATATATTATGGGCCTTTATTGTAAAAAAATAATGACATGGGTTCTATATTTTTGTGTAGTATCATGATATCCCTTGTATGGACTTTGTATGTATTTTGTAGTTTTTTTTAATGGGCCTTGTATTTTTGTGTGGAAATATGAAAAATGGACTTGACTTTATTATATTTTTTTTTGGCAATTTTCATAATGGAATTTTTCTTGGGAAATATGAATAATGGGCTTGTAAAATTTTTGACAATATTTTCTGTAATGGACAATGGTTTTTGAATATGGATAATGAAAAAGAAAAGGACCGAAATGGATAAAGTGGATTAAATTGGTATGGTTGTCAATGAATTCCCCTTAAAGAACTTCACTGTGAATCTTAATTAAAACGAACCAGTCATTAATAATCTTCAGTCATGAATACTTTACACAATCTGATAACCTGACCTACACGCCATTGAATTGCCTCAACACAAACCCTAATCGAAGCTCAAAACATATCACTTGAATCAATCATACCCAGCCCTTAAAGCCTGCCTGACCACTGGTTAGGTCAAAACCATCACCTCAATCAATATTGTCCACACACATTTGGCTAAATATCTTCAACTAAAACTTAGACTTAGATGAAAGCAACAACATATTTTTGGATTTTCTAAATAATAGTTAGTGGATGGATGTACAGATGAAAATGATATACAAGTAGGACAAATTTGGGGTATGACATATGCCCCTATCTAATTGGCTTAAACCTAGTAAGATGAACTGCTACAATGTTCATTCTTTCGAGGTATAAGATAATTAGATATGAAGAAGAATCCGAACTTGTCCGAAAAGAAAAGGAAATGCTTGAGAAGTTATATAACAGATCAAAGTCGACCCTCTAGTGGACACTGAGTAACTTGTAATAGTTGTTATCACCAAAAGAATAATAACAAAAATAACCTGACATCAAAAGGATGACATGCCTATCACCAAAAGGATGATAATTAACACATACACACACACACACAACCCCGACACCAAAAGGATGACGTGTCTATCACCAAAAGGATGATAGAAAACTCATGTACAATCTGGCACCAAAAGGATGACAGACCTATCACCAAAAGGATGATAGTTAACACATGCACACAATCCCGACACCAAAAAGATGACGGGTCTATCACCAAAAGGATGATAGAGAACTCACACACAATCTGATACCAAAAGGATGACATACCTATCACCAAAAAGATGATAGTTAACACACCTCCGACACCAAAATGATGATGGATCTATCACCAAAATGATGATAGAGAACACACATACAATCTGGCACCAAAAGGATGATAGACCTATCACCAAAAGAATGATAGTTAACACATGCTCACAATCCCAACACCAAAAGGATGATGGGTCTATCACAAAAAGGATGATAGATAACTCACGCACAATCTAGAACCAAAAGGATGACATGCCTATCACCAAAAGGATGATAGTTAACACACCTCCAACACCAAAAGGATGATAGAAAACATACACACAATCTGGCACCAAAAGGATGAGAGACCTATCACCAAAAGCATGATAGTTAACATATCTCCGACACCAAAAGGATGATAGAGAACACACACACACATATCTGGCACCAAAAGGATGACAGAACTATCACCAAAAGGATGATAGTTAACACATCTCTGACACCAAAAGGATGACGGGTCTATCACAAAAAGGATGGTAGAGAACACACACACATATATCTGGCTCCAAAAGGATTACAGACCTATAACCAAAAGGATGATAGAGAACACTATGCATAATCTGGAACCAAAAGGATGACTGACCTATCACCAAAAGGATGATAGTTAACATACCTCTGACACCAAAAGGATGACAAATCTATCACCAAAAGGATGATAGAGAACTCATGCACACAAAGATATTTGACGCCAAAAGGATGACAGACCTATCACCAAAAGGATGATAAAGAACTCACGCACACAGAGATATCTGACACCAAAAGGATGATCGACCTATCACCAAAAGGATGATAGTACACACCTTTGATACCAAAAGGATGATAAAGGACATGCGCACATAATCCCGACACCAAAAGAATAACAGGTCTATCACCAAAAGGATGATAGAGAACACACTCACAATCTGGAACCAAAAGGATGACAGACCTATCACCAAAAGGATGATAGTTAACAACACACATAATCCCGACACCAAAAGGATGACGGGTCTAGCAGTAAAAGGATGATAGAGCACACACAATATCTAACACCAAAAGGATGATAGACCTATCACCAAAAGGATGATAGTTAACACACGCACATAATCCCGACACCAAAAGGATAACGGATCTATCACCAAAAGGATGATAGAAAACACACACAATCTGGCACCAAAAGGATGATAGAGAACTCAAACAAAATCTGGCACCCAAAGGATGACAGACCTATCACCAAAAGGATGATAGTTAACACACGCCCGATGACCCTTCACCAAAAGGATGAAAATGAGATCACAACTTACTACTACCAAAAGGATAATAGTAAGCAAAACAATAAGAAAGGCTATTCTTCACCAAAAGGATGATACACAAACCAAAGGTTCACTGATTGCCAACACTAAAAGGATGATGGTAAGATCAAACAACACAAGTTGCTACCACCAAAAGGATGATAGAGACTTCCCACTTTGATGGTTACCAACACCAAAAGGATGCATGTTAGGTTGAAATGACAGGATTTGGCTACCACCAAAAGGATGATAACAAGGCAATTGACAACAGGTCAAGTTTGTTGGACATATTTTGAGTGAGGCTTATCTGAGGATATCAACAAAAGGTTGAAGGACAAAAGTCACTAACGAACACTATCCTTGTTAACGAAAGGTTGAAAGGATCCAACTCACTGGGGAACGCCCAAGAGGAAGGTTGATTTGAAACAAATTAACTGGGGACGCCCACTGATTCAGAGAAATGCCACTTGTTAAGCTAGGGATGCCAACTTTAACCATAAAAGGTTGAGAACACAACTCAGTGAGGAATGCCCACTCATTTACTTGGAGATCACAACTTCATCGATAAGAGGTTGAAGTAACTTCATGAGGAACACCCATGAACTTGAAGAAGATGCCCCTGACTGGGCTGAAGATTGCTTTGAAATCTTTGACTTGATCAACAAAAGGTTGACACAACTTCGTGGGGAACGCCCACGGATTTGAAGAAGATTCCCCTGGATAAGCTGAAGATCATCTTAGAATCTCGAGATTGATTCTGGATCTTGATCTACGCATGTATGAATGCTTAATGTTGGTAATGACATTCCATATCGAATGAAAATGCAAATTCAAATGATGACGTATGGAGATGCAAGTGATGGGGAAGTATGATTAGTTTTGGGTATGCATATGATGCAAATGATGCTTATGATGTCAAATGTGATGCATATGATACGTAGAATGCATATGATTGTAGACGGGTGATTGGATATATAGATGTCAACACAGTGGACTTTCGGTAGTTGCCAATGCGGATTGGACTTTGGGTGGTGGGAGGTTTGATTTCCTCGACACTTAGTTCGTTGAAGACGTCGTGATTAAAGCAGACGAAGATGTTCTGGATGCTCCAAATATAATCACTTGTTGATTTGTTGTGAACTTGCTTCTGAGAGAGCCATGATTCTATGTTCGAGGGTCAGGATAGCCTAAAAATTCAGAGAGGATCTGCTTCTGCAACTGGTCTTGCCCCGGTCTGAATATGGTAATGGTTTGACCCTGATTAACCAATTTTGATATGTGGAAGCTGAGCTTTGATGCTTTGAGATGGCTTGCCCCTGATCGAGCTGTTGAAGGATCTGCTCTAGACTGTGGGTTTTGAGGTAATCTTGCTTCATGTCAGCCACTGAAAGTTCAAGTTCCTCTTTGATTGCCCCTTGTTGGAGTGTCTTGGATTGTCTAGAACTAATTTGCAATTAAAATTGCACATTCACAAATGGTAATCTTAATGCAAGCATTCATGCAAGTTTTGAAAAAGTTTCGTTTATTGGAGTGTCATGATAGTGTGAGACGAATGGACTGTTAGTCCGGATGTTGTGCTGATTTTGCTTAGTGTGAAAGATATAACAAGGAAAACGACAGCAATGCTGATGATTAGCATATACGTGAGGAGTCAGTTTACGCAACCTTGCAATAGTATGCTTTTAGAATAAATCTCGCCTCAATTAGGTCTTTCGAGGATTGTAACATGGTTTGGTTCACGGTTGTGAAACAAAGGATATTAGACTCAAAATATGATTTATACCCACCCCTTCTTCGCGATGATCTCCAGTCTTACGTTCATTTAATTCTGCACATGTTTGTCTTCCAAAATGATTAATGGTGTAAGCTTGATGATTCAAGGTATGCCCGACATGGCAGTCACCTTATTTTTCTTTTGAAGGATGTCAGTGACCCCTTGATTTGATATGGTAGTCACTGAACCTTATTTTGTTTTTGTTGAGGATTTGTGGGCCTATTTTGTTTTTGTTTTTTATCCCTAACTTTTGCATGAACTGATTTCGCTTGTCAGATCCATCGGGATTGCCTTGATTTTTTCCTAAGTCTCTTTTGAGGTGCTCGACTTAGCAGACTTTTAGTTTTTATTTTTATTTTTGTAGGAGGATTGTGACTGCCAATTTGTGAGTTATTGATGAACAACCATCATGTCTTTTTGATTTTTGCTTTGTGATTTGAGTGTGTAGTCAGGTTAACTGAACACTACCTTGCCCCGGGTTGAGTGTAAGGGTTTGAAAGTCCGAAGGAAATTGCTACTTCTCGGATTGAAGTGGTTAACTAGGGATTAACTCTTTGTCTTTATAGTGTTTGGGGATTGAAATAATGCTTGTACATCATTGATGAGATTTTGTCTGAAAGCATACAGTTTGCAATTATGGGTATTTCATTGTCATCATCCTCCCTCCAATCATGCTAAACAAAAATTGATAAAGAGAGTGAAGTGGACAAAAATATGTGTCGGTGGTTTGTGGTAAGTGAAATAAATGAGTGAATACGATATAACTAATTCAAAGCATGCATAATCAGTACATTAATAAAACTAAATATGAATGGCAATGTTTAAAGCATACAGTACTTAAACAAACAAAGACGAAATACAAGAATGCAAAAGATGAAATGGCAATATGACTGCCTTCTTCGGGGAGATGAACTTGACTTGACTTGATTTGATTTGATGTTGGAACTAGCTTGGCGGTGACATAGGCTTGTTGATGACATTTGGAGTCTTCCCATTGAATATGAGAGCATTATTATCAACTAGGTCCTGAACTTTGTGTTTGAAGGTTGATGACAAATGCGTACGAGCAATCGACTCATAATGGGTGTTTGAAAATGGCTCGATGACGAATCAAGAATTATTTTGAAAACGGTTTAGTCTACGCTAGTCCCTAGGGGTGATCCTAGAAGATAACCCATAATCAAAGAAAAATGAATGCGTACATCAAAATGGGAGCGGGGTATATGTAAGTTACACGGGATTATACGAAATAAAGAGGTTCATTGTAAGGTAGCCCAAGAGGAAGCCATGTGTGTGTGAAGTGTCCTAAACTAAGCCTTGAGCAAGAGTTGGTCAAAAGCTCTAAGTTAGGGTTTCTGTACAAAGTCCAAGTTTCGTTGCTCGGAAAAGTAACCAACAGTCCACCAATTTAGGCTTTTAGGTTTCAATCGTTATTATTGTGTTTTTGAAAAGTATGAACAAGATATGGTGAATATAAATATGATATGAACAATGTGAATAATATGACAAGATATATAACAATATAATTAAGATAATAACCACAATAGCTTAATCAAGATAATATTAACAAGTATATGAATAATGCTAATATTAACAAGATATATTGACTGAAATGAAAAACAAGAATATATTGGCAGAAATTAAACTTAGTCGTTAGTCGTTTTTGTTTGAATCGAGTCGAAATGTATTCTTAGATCCAACCTTGACTCATTTGTTCTTCCAGGGCTTCTTGTATAACATAACATCCTTGATTGTTTACAAAACAAATTTCGCATGCTGCGTAATCATAAGGATCAACAAGGCCCTATATTTTATGTCCTTCATGCATTTTTCCAATGTTTATCCTTAATAAGCAGACATCATAGATCTTATAACTACTTGGGCATCCATAAACCATGTTGAAGGAAGCTCCTCCATGTTGACGTAGTGGGTTCATTTGAACATTTGGACTACTGTCCTTGAAAGATAAAATTCCATTTTTGATAAGCCTTTGAACATCGGCCTTAAAACTAAAACAATTCTCGATCCCATGACCAGGTGCTCCCTGATGATAGGGGTCAAATTAGCCAGCTTTAAACCAGTAAGGAGAGTATTTTGGGAGAATAGAGGGAGACTTTGTTTGAACATGGCCTTTAGCCAATAATGATGGAAACAATTATGTGTACATCACTAGTGTAGGATCGAACCCAAGAGACCTTTGAACATGATTATTATTGTTTTATTGCGGGAGAGCTTGGTGCGGAGCTTATTGTTGTTGATGTTGATGATTTTGATTCTGAGAACTCTGTGGTTGGCAGGCTAGAGCTGGTGCTGAATTGATAACAGGAGACACAATTGCTACCTGTCGTGGTTGATATCTTTGTCTTGACTGGCTTTGAAGTACAATGCTGACATCTTGTTTTTTTTTCTTCTGGAACCCACTTCCATGTCTTTTAGATGATTCTGTCTCTTTAGTCAACCGTCTCTCTTGGGCTGCTTCCTCTAATTGTACTTCCATGTTTACAATTTCAGTAAAACCATTAGGTGCAATGGCAATCTGTTGCACCCCAAAATTTGACCAACCATTTCTCGTTATTTGGCTTATGTTTCGACTCATTTTGCATTTGCATTTGCATACCGCGCACATTGCATTTTTCGGTCAGATTGATCTCTGTCGGGATTACAGCCCTCTTCTCACGTTTTAGGCATTTCATACCAATTCGAATAAGCAGGTTTTGTTGTGGAATTCGTGCTCGTCTCGGTGTTTTCAGCTTTTGCTGTTGTTTTTTAGGATATTTTGGTGTCCGATTTTTACCGTTTATTTCGCTATATTCTCGCATCTTTTTTAATAGATTTAATTGGCTTTTATTGCATTTTCTAGATTTTTCCCCTTAATTTCTAGAATATTAAATAGTTTTCATATGTTAATTATTTTTTCTAGAATAACTTTTAGATATTATTAGGTATTAATAGTCTTTCCTATTTTTCATAGGTTTTATTTCTAGATATTAATTGAATTGTTTTTTTAGAATATTAAATAGATTTTAATAGATTTTAAATAATTTTTCTAAATTTAGTTTCTTTTTAGAATAATTGAATTTGTTTAGCAATTAATAGATTTAATTCATTTTCTTAGATATTAATTGTTTTGTTTTAGAAATTAATAGGTTCAATTTTCTTCTAGATTGAGTTGTTTTAGAAATTAATAGGTTTAATCTCTTGTTAGATTTAATTTGGTTTAGAGTTTAATAGATTTTAATTAGAATATTAATTGGCTTTCATTAGTTTTAGTTTAATTGGATTTTAATCATTTTTTAATTAGGATTTTAAGTGGTCTTAAGTATTTTTAATCAATTTTAATTAGGGATTAATCAGGTCTTAATCATCATCTTAATCGTCGTTACCAGCTTTTAATTGAGTCAGGTTTTTAGTCATTAAGTATAAATCTCGTGGGCCATGTGTCTGTTTTGGGGGCCCAGGTCCATGCCACTTGGCATTATATAAAGAGTCCACACGTCCCTCTCCCTTTCTTCCACCTCACATCACACCTTCACCACACGTGGCCACATCACGCCACCTCACACCTGCATGGCCCCACACGCGTCCCACTTTATCCCTCTCTCTCCCATGCAGCTCGCCACGTGCCACCCCCTCATCCCTCACTGCCTGCCATGTAAACTCCGGCGACACCTCGCCGGAGAAATCAAACTCACCCAAATCTCACCGGTAACCATCACCGGAAGTTGTAATCGTCGCCGGAAAACGCAATCTCTTGCCGGAATCCTCAAAAACTCATTGTGTTCTTCATATGTTTATACACATTTTCCAGTTTTTTTTCATGATCATTATCATGTTCATCAAGAATCTTCCAGAAATTCACACCTTTATCATCTTCATCACGATGTTTCCAGAAACTTCAACTTGTTCATCAAGACTCATGCATGAACTTCATCCGTACCATTTTTTTTTCCAGAAATCCAAGAATCTTCATCACTTTTGTCAAGAACTGCATGAATTCTCATCTGTTTCTCCAACAAACTCCATGATCTTCATCAGTTCTTCATCTTTTCTTCATCTCATTTCCCCAGATTTTTCCAGAAAAATCTCATCAACATCCAACCTACATACATACAATCCGGATCCAACAACAAGATCTTCAAAGATCTTCGCTCAACCTTCAACAATGTCCATCCGTTTTTCCAGCTTCTTCAACAACTTTTTCCGGCGAACCGTTCGTAACCTTCGTCCAGATTTCTCAGATCTTCATCAAGATCTTCATCATGTTTCCAGGTTCAGTTCATTTCGCTCCAGAAACCTTCAGAAGATCCATCAATCTTCATCAGATCTTGTTCAAGATCTGCTTCCGTGTTCATCGACCTTCAAAGAATCTTCCAGATTCATCCCCTTCGTCAAGATCCACGAGACTTATGATGATAACGGTTGAAGAAGTCGAAGAGGGAGTTGTGAGGGAAAAAGTGTGGTTAAGGTGTTGATGGAAAGGAATGTGAATGGAGACGGTGAGGGTGAGGCGGAGACAGCGGCGGTGGATGTTAGGGTTTGTTTCTGAACAAAGCAAAGAGAAGACATTCTAGGGTTTGGCAAGTGGACGGAGGAAGGTGAAAGGCTTTCGTGGACTGGGTTGGCTGATGGGCCTTGGGCCCATGCGTTCAGTTTCTGGACCATACCCTCTGTTTCCGTAATACACCCCCCGTCCCTTGTTTTTTTCTCTTTTTTGGCTGAGGGTTTCTTTTTGTTGGGCTAGGCCCAACTTGCAGTTGCTGATCTCACCACTCCATTTCTATGTACACCCCCCGTCCCCCTGGTTTTTTGTTTGTTTTTTTAGCTGTTGTATTGTGGGTTGGGCCCAACTGTTTTTTTTCCAGGCTTTACCCCCTGTTTAGTTGCTGTACCCCCTTCCTCTTTCTTTTATTTTTTGCTTGTATTGGATATTTGTTTGTAATAGATGCTAGTTTTATTTCTTATTTTTTTCTTTTAGGATTTATAGTTTTCTTTAGAATATTCTTAGCATTTTTTAGTATAGATTTTATATTCTAGAATTTATATTCCATTAGCATTTTCTTTTAGGATTATAGAGTTTATATAGAATTTTCATTTCTATTTTCTTTGTAGGGAATTATAGAATCTTATAGAATTTTCAGGTTATTTTCTATTTTTTATATGCAATTTCCTTATATTTCTGTAGAGTTTTCTATTAGGAATTTATCGCATTGTTAGGAGTAGAATATTATTTTCATTCGCTATTGGATTTCTCTCCTCATTTCTCTTCTGCTATCCGATTTTTACTCTGATTTTATTCTGTGCTGGCCGTATGACATGATTCAATTGGAGAATGATTTTCAATATCATTTCTCTATCTTGTCTTTGACACGGATATCAATACGCTACCTCTTAGAGTTTGATTTCTCGTATAAATCGAACCATGACGGTTTAGCGTTACATTGGTTCTGATTCGAAACATCATCATCAAGGATCCAGAGAGGAGAAGATTAGAATGGAGCTTGCACACAATGTCGAGGGACAACGGAGCCGCTTCGTTTGATAACATATTTCTTATTTCAAGTCTTCGTGCAACCGTCGAGTGTTGTGAGCTGTAGCGCTAGATACGTAAGAAATGGTGATTGAGGGGTTTCCTTTCAATCGTCTAGAGTGTTTAGTGTAGTACCCCTTGGGTGATATACGACGCACTCGCTCCTACGTCTTAGGTCCTTGCGTGTGTGTCCCGAGTTCCTTCCCGTTTAGGCGTGTTAGGCCTGCTTCCTCTTTGTTCTCGCCCTCGTGCGATCGAAATCCTTTTCTCTCGCATTCAGGCGATTGAGACCCCTTCTCTTGCCCCTGTGCAATCGAGACTCGTTTTCCGTGTGCTCCGAACTACGTTTGCTCTGATCTCTCGTATCAGACGAGAGTACGTAGGCATAGGATTGCGATGATCCTAGCGAGCTCCCTTTTCTCCCTTTCCTGTAGTTAGTTGAACTACAGCTGCTCTGATTTCTCGTACCAGACGAGAATATGTAGGCATAGGATGCGATATCCTAGCGAGCACACTAACAACTAACTTCTTTGTTCTCTCACTGCCGTGCGATCGAGACTTTCCCGCGGACGACTGATTTCCCTTTCTCTTGCCCTAGCGCAATTGAGACCAGACTGTAGTCCTAGTTCCCGTAGGTTCCCATACCTTCAAAACCCCGACATACTACGTCCGTTCTACCGCAAACAGGTAACGCCTAAGTCTCCAATGGTGGAGCAACATACACCTAACTGCTAGAATGCGCACACTAGTATCGTCAATCCTTTCTCTCACCCCTGTGTGATCGAGAACATCCCGGTTACCCGTAGTTAGCTCGAACTACGTTTGCTCTGATCTTTCACGCCGTGTGAAAGTACGTAGGCACGAGATGCGATATCTCGGTGAGCAACCTTCCCCCCTTTTTAGTTGTAGTTCCCCGAACTACGTTGACTCTGACTTTCCCATTGCACGAGGGAATACGTAGGCATAGAGCGTGTTGCTCTATCGAGTTAGTTTCTTTCCGTTAGACTTAGAAGCCATAGCTAGATTGTTTTTCACCCGTTAGACAAACCAGCAAGCATGGATCCCATCGAGTACGATGGACGTGAGGGGTGCTAATACCTTCCCCTTGCGTAACCGACTCCCGAACCCAGACAATGGTTGCGGTGACCTTGTCTTATACCTTTTCGTCAGGTTTTTTCCGATCGTTTCCTTTCCCTTTCTGTGGGATAAATAACAAAAGGTGGCGACTCTTCTGTTTTGCGGGCACCTTATTTTCGCGGTAGCGACAGCTGGCGACTCTGCTAGGGACTGTGATGGTTCCCTATGCGAGCCTCGTCTTGGATTTTCTTCCTAGTTGTCTGGGTCATCCCCAGTAGTTGGCGACTCTGCTGGGGATTGTGATGGTTTCCTGGGGATCCAATGTCCCCTATGCGAGTCAATCTAGGGATCCAACGTCCCCTGTGCGAGAGTCACTCCTAGCGCTTGTTTGCTTGTCTTTGGGTGTTTATTTTTGTGCATTGTATTTTGTATACTGTTGTATTTACATTTTCCGCACTTTATTATATTTGTTGCTATTGTGCTGTTGTGGGAGGGGAGCTCTAATGAGTGATAAGCCAGACCCAGGTTTGAATGTACCTAGCATTAGTTGTGGAAAGTAGCGGGCGCGTGCATGCTTTGCATGTACTAGTGTCTCACAAAATCCACGCTCAAACGAGATTCTCCCGGTTGACTTCTTTTCCATCCCTTTGGGCTTGAGGGGTTGTTGGTTTGGAGGATTGTCGACTCTGGGGACTGATCACTTGTGACTCAGTCGAGTGAGGCCGCTTCAAGAGATGATGATGCCACACCTTCCTGGGTATCGTATCATCGTTTCTTGAAAGTCTGTGACGCTGGGAAACGCATAGGACGCCGAACCTTTGTCAGTTTAGGTCCATACCCGTGAGTGGGAGGGTTTTTGCAGTAACTTGACCTCCAGCCAACCCGGTATTTTAGTTTTCTCTCGTCAGAGCGAACTTATCCCGTCAGCAGCGCAGCAGTATTCAGAGCTTTGTGGGGGCTGTGATCCCGTGTTTGCTGCATCAGCATTTCGCATTGCATTTCATGTGCATCTCATGCTTGCATGTCCATCCTCAGCCGGAACAGAGAGCTTACCCGTCTTTTGTCCAACTCGCAGTTGATTTCCTGACATTCGCATTGGACTTGAGTTAGTTTCTGGAAGGATCATGAACTCAACAGAGCAGAACCAGGTGGTTACTAGGGCAGAGTTTGAATTGTTGAAGAACCAGTTGAGTCAATTCATGGAAGCTGTAACAGCTATGACTAGAGGAGAGGACAATGATTAGAGGATCCCGGTGAACAATGTTGCTCAAGCCCAGCCTGTGCAGATTCCTGTCAGAGACAAAGATGCATCTTCTCTCCATGACACAGACTATCAGCATTTCACTTTCCATGTGCCTGATCATCAGAGGATTGTTCCAAGGGTTAATGCTGAGGACCCAGGGACTGTTGAGTATATGAGAAGATTGCAGCTGTTGGAAGATCAGGTTGCTACCCTGATGAGTAAGAATACTCTTAACTTGAATGCTTCGAGCATGTGTTTGGTGCCAGGTCTTGTGTTGCCTCCAAAATTCAAGATGCCCAATTTTGAGAAATACAAAGGGGATAGTTGTCCGAAGCTACATTTAGTTATGTTCTGCAGAAGAATGACTTCACATGTTACCAATGACAAGCTTATGATTCATTGTTTCCAAGATAGTTTGATCAGAGCATCTTTGGATTGGTACATGCAGTTGGAGAGTGATAGCATCAAATCATGGTCGGATTTAGCCAATGCCTTTGTGAATGAGTACAACTACAACCTGGATATGGCTCCTAGTAGCATGCATTTGCAAGAATTATCTCACGCTGAGAAGGAATCCTTTAGGGGGTATGTGCAGAGATGGAGAGAATTGGCTGCTCGTGTTCAACCACCGCTTTCTGAGAGAGAAATGGTTGACCTATTCTTAGATACTCTGAAGGGCCGTTATTATGACATAATGTTCAGTTGTGTAACGGCAAGCTTTGCGGACTTGATAAGAATAGGAGAGCTTGTTGAGAGAGGGCTCAAGAATGGAAAGACGCGAGCTACTCCTTATATCCCAGTTGATAAGAATGAATCAGTTGTCAGTTCCCAGGAGGAAGGGGAAGGAGGAAGTGATGTTGTCTCAAAATCTCTAGCATCTCAGGCTCAGTTTTCAGGCGCTTCAAGTGTTCAAAGTCAACAGTCATACCGTCGTCAACTGTGTCATCACGCCCGACGAAGACCAAGGAAACCTGAAAGGCAGTTTACTCAGCTACTGGTGTCGTACAGTCAGTTGTTTCCATATTATGGTCAAAGGTGGGTTGATAGTGCCGAAAGAGACTAATCCAATGATCCCGCCTTACCCTCCAGGTTTTGATGCCAACGCCCGCTGTGAGTACCGTGTTGGGGCACAGGGGCAATCGACAGATGATTGTAAGGTGCTTAGAAGCCAGGTTCAAACTTTGCTAGACTCTAACAGGATATCTATCACACCTCAAGGTGTTCAGATTAACGACCTTCCTTCATCCAGCCAAATGGGTGTATCAGTTCATGTTATGGGAGAGGTCATTGAGAGCAGATGTTCAGAGGAGTATCAGGATGACTTCGACGAGAAATTCTGAAGATGACTGGCTCAGCAGCAAATCCAGTTCGAAAAGCCTGGTTCCCAGAAGCTGGCAATCTGTGTTTTATCATGTCATTTCTTTGCATTTGTAGTTTCTTTTATGTTAAAGCGCAAATTGCATTCGTAAACTTGTATTGTTTTCAGTTGATATTGATAATGAAATGAATATGCATGTTTTGATTTAATCCATTCGTGTTCACTCATTATTTAAACTGATGTCTAACGTTTGGTTAAGCGGAATCCGGGGAGGATGATGAAGTTTAAAAGACACGCAAGCTTCCAATTGTATGCTTTTGAAAATAAAACCTGCTGATGATGTACAAAAATTGTTTCAAATCCCTAAACACCGGAGTTATAAGGAAGATAATCCCTTGTCAACCCCTTTGAGCCTAGTAGTAGGAGTTTCTTTCGGAAAACGAAAAAACCCTCAATCTTAACCCGGGGCAGGGTAAGTGTTAGCTAATTTGATCGAGCGTCCAAATTGTAGAAAGGAGTGTCCGTTCGAGGATCAATCACACCTCTAGAGGTCGTGCCTAAAAAACCACAGTGGTTAAGCGCTAGGAGTGAAACAGTCACATTATTCCCCAAAGAGCCAGACAACCAGTGTCACACGACTTGTTCAAAAAAAAAAGCAAATAGAAGCAAAAGCCCGCTAAGTCAAAACTTGAAAACAAATGACTTAGGCAAAAATGAGGGCGTCCCGCTGGACTTAATAATCAAAAGAAGCTCAAAAGAGTCAGTCCCGGCAAAAATTGGGGAAAGCGAAAAACTGGAGAAAAAATGAAAAGGATTACAAAAGAAAAATCCTCAAGTGAAATACAAGTCGTGTGACCCCAAGTGGCAAAGATGAAAAGTGAGTGGCTGTCACTCCAGAAACTCATAGTTTCTCGAACTACCACTCCTATCTTTCAACCTCTGAGAAGTGAGCGCTAAGGTCGAATTAGCTAAACATAGGATTGGAGAACATCAAGGTAAACGGGTGGGTTAAAAAAAATTTGAGCCTTTATCCTTTCCTTCAAAACCATGAACCTGACCACGTTACAACCGGAAAAAGTCCTAATTGAAGCAGGTTTATTTTGAAGGCATACTTCGGTAAAGATCGCGTCGAAACTGACTCCTAAAAGGTTTCTTCTTACCATGTTGGTACTGATGTTGATATTCTGATAAATGATTTGTTCATTATATGCCATAAACTGTTTTTTCCTTTTCCAGTGAACAGATTGGATGTCAAAACTGCCATATGCATTGCATTTGATATATATTTTATGCAGAACAACTTGTTTTACTTGCAAGTAAGCGCTTGACAGCAGGAAAGTTTCCTACGGTGGAAAGTCTGATCAGGATAGAATGCAGAACGCCCGAATACTCTGCGAACCGGGGCAAGCTATATCGAGTAATCCCTAGTGATGTCAGCCATCCAAAGTCAGTTATTCCGGGGCAATCAGGTCGAGATTCAGTAAATCTCTCGAAGCCAAAAAGTTTACTCCAAATCAGCTAATCAGGGGCAAAGTCATTGCAGACAGGGGAATGCCACTCTAAGAAAAGCGCAGAAGTTGTTTCTTGTCCGAGGGGCATTTGATCCGAAGCATCTCTCCGAGGTTCAGAGTGCTGGGGAAGTGCATGTCAGACCATCAGGGTACAGATTTTCCGATTTCCATTCGAGGAATATCCCCACAGAGATCCCACAGACTGGGGCATATCAGAAGCGAAGGAATTGTTCCTCTCCGTGCCATCAGAGCTACTCAAAGCTACTCAAGCAGGTTCAGCCAATCTTCAAGTGTGAGACGAATGTCAGGAAGTCGTGCTATTATCCCTTGACCCTTTAATCAAAAACTGTGAATTCAGACAGGAGGTTTTCCAGCATCAGTCGTACTTGACCCATCACGGATAGCCTAAAGCCCAATCCTTATTGGCAATCGTCAAGAAGCCCAATCCTTATTGGCGCGCCATTCCTAAAGCCCAATCCATATTGGCAATCACCGTGAGGCCCAATCCGTGTTGGCGCATCAGTCTCAAAATCCAATCTTCATTAATACGCAGGAAGACTGCGTCTGTTTTCCCCCAACGGAAGTCCAATTGTCATTGGCACGGGTAAGCTATCCCTAGGGAAGTCCAATCATACTTAGTACATTTGGTAACCCCCAGCGAAGTCGGTTCACCTTTCCAACATTTATTTTGCTGGAATAATTCTATGATACCCGATTATCCCCAGCGGAGTTGGCTTTGTCTTTAGCATTTATTTTGCTGAAACGGTTCTGTATCCAGCTTTCTCCAGCAGCCCGAGCCTGCATTTTCATCTTACATGTATCATCATATTTGCATTTCATCGTCAAATTCATAACATTCCATCTTATATGGAGCATTACGCCATAGAAAAATTCAAACATACACATATGCATACGAAGCATAAGCCAGTTTTTCTATCAGCCTTCCGGGGCAACGTGAAGCACTCTGCAATTAGTTCAGGGGCATTTATCTAGCAGCTTTGTTCAGACAGCTCTTTGGTTTATTTGATTTTCAGATCATACGACAGTTATGCTTTGTTCATCAGTCATCTGATAACGACAGGCTTTTCTTACCGTCAATTCCTATTGACGATGTGTTTCCCCAGCAAGTGTTTTCTCCGTCTATCTTTAGACGTCGTGAGTTTGGGTATGGAATTTTCTCCATCTATCTTTAGACGTGGTGAGTTTGGCTATGATTTTCCTCTCGTCTATCATTAGACGATGCGAGATTTGGCTATGATTTTCCTCTCGTCTATCATTAGACAATGCAAGATTTGGATTGATTTTCCTCTCGTCTATCATTAGACGATGCGAGATTTGGATTGATTTTCCTCTCGTCTATCATTAGACGATGCAAGATTTGGATTGATTTTCCTCTCGTCTATCATTAGACGATGCGAGATTTGGAGTGATTTTCCTCTCGTCTATCATTAGACGATGCGAGATTTGGATTGATTTTCCTCTCGTCTATCATTAGACGATGTGAGATTTGGATTGATTTTCCTCTCGTCTATCATTAGACGATGCGAGATTTTGATTGATTTTCCTCTCGTCTATCATTAGACGATGCGAGATTTGGTTTGATTTTCCTCTCGTCTATCATTAGACGATGCAATATTTGGCTATTATTTTCCTCTCGTCTATCATTAGACAATGCGAGATTCAGATTGTTTTCCTTCCTGTCTATCACTAGACAATGTGAGCCTTCGGGATGGTGTTTGTCCGTCTATCATTAGACGATGTGAGTATGGATATTGTTCTCCTTCGGGATGGTGTCTTTCCATCTTCCTTTAGACGATGTGAGTATATTTCTATTCCTGTCTATCATTAGACGATGTGAAAGGATCAAGTGCATGTTGATCCAACCTTCGGGTTTGTTATCTGTGGCATCACACAGGTAACTGGTGCTAAAATCATGTTCTATATCAGATGATTGATCAGTTTGTTGTCGTTACAACCGGATTCGGTTTTCTGGATATTTGTTCCCCAAGCAGTTTTTGCAGTTTATTTCTGCAGGTTGGCAAATTTTCGGGTTCTTTTGTATTCAACCGTCTTCTACCTTTGAATGTTTGAAAGTCGTTTGCTTCTCAACCCTTCAGGTCTAAGCCGTTTGAATAGGGGCAGCTGTTACACTCCAAAATTTGACCAACCATTTCTCGTTATTTAGCTTATGTTTCGACTCATTTTGCATTTGCATTTGCATACCGCGTACGTTGCATTTTTCGGTCAGATCGATCTCTATCGGGATTACAACCCTCTTCTCACGTTTCAGGCATTTCATACCAGTTCGAATAACCAGGTTTTGTTGTGGAATTCGTGCTCGTCTCGGTGTTTTCAGCTTTTGCTGTTGTTTTTTAGGACATTTTGGTGTCCAGTTTTTACCGTTTATTTCGCTATATTCTCGCATCTTTTTTAATAGATTTAATTGGCTTTTATTGCATTTTCTAGATTTCCCCCCCTTAATTTCTAGAATATTAAATAGTTTTGATAGGTTAATTGTTTTTTCTAGAATAACTTTTAGATATTATTAGGTATTAATAGTCTTTCCTATTTTTCATAGGTTTTATTTCTAGATATTAATTGAATTGGTTTTTTAGAATATTAAATAGATTTTAATAGATTTTAAATAATTTTTCTAGATTTAGTTTCTTTTTAGAATAATTGAATTTGTTTAGCAATTAATAGATTTAATTCATTTTCTTAGATATTAATTGTTTTGTTTTAGAAATTAATAGGTTCAATTTTCTTCTAGATTGAGTTGTTTTAGAAATTAATAGGTTTAATCTTTTGTTAGATTTAATTTGGTTTAGAGTTTAATAGATTTTAATTAGAATATTAATTGGCTTTCATTAGTTTTAGTTTAATTGGATTTTAATCATTGTTTAATTAGGATTTTAAGTGGTCTTAAGTCTTTTTAATCAATTTTAATTAGGCATTAATCAGGTCTTAATCATCATCTTAATCGTCATTACCAGCTTTTAATTGAGTTAGGTTTTTAGTCATTAAGTCTAAATCTTGTGGGCCATGTGTCTGTTTTGGGGGCCCAGGTCCATGCCACTTGGCATTATATAAAGAGTCCACACGTCCCTCTCCCTTTCTTCCACCTCACATCACACCTTCACCACACGTGGCCACATCACGCCACCTCACACCTGTATGGCCCCACACGTGTCCAACTTCATCCCTCTCTCTCCCATGCAGCTCGCCACGTGCCACCCCCTCATCCCTCACCGCCGGCCATGCAAACTCCGGCGACACCTCGCCGGAGAAATAAAACTCACCCAAATCTCACCGGTAACCATCACCGGAAGTTGTAACCGTCGCCGGAAAACGCAATCTCTCGCCGGAATCCTCAAGAACTCATCGTGTTCTTCATATGTTTATACACATTTTCCAGTTTTTTTTCATGATCATTATCATGTTCATCAAGAATCTTCCAGAAATTCACACCTTCATCATCTTCATCATGATGTTTCCAGAAACTTTAACTTGTTCATCAGGACTCATGCATGAACTTCATCCGTACCATTTTTTTTCCCAGAAATCCAAGAATCTTCATCACTTTTGTCAAGAACTGCATGAATCCTCATCCGTTTCTCCAACAAACTCCATGATCTTCATCGGTTCTTCACCTCATTTCCCCATATTTTTCCAGAAAAATCTCATCAACATCCAACCTACATACATACAATCCGGATCCAACAACAAGATCTTCAAAGATCTTCGCTCAACCTTCAACAATGTCCATCCGTTTTTCCAGCTTCTTCAACAACTTTTTCCGGCGAACCGTTCATAACCTTCGTCCAGATTTCTCAGATCTTCATCAAGATCTTCATCATGTTTCCAGGTTCAGTTCATTTCGCTCCAGAAACCTTCAGAAGATCCATCAATCTTCATCAGATCTTGTTCAAGATCTGCTTCCGTGTTCATCGACCTTCAAAGAATCTTCCAGATTCATCCCCTTCGTCAAGATCCACGAGACTTATGATGATTACGGTCGAAGAAGTCGAAGAGGGAGTTGTGAGGGAAAAAGTGTGGTTAAGGTGTTGATGGAAAGGAATGTGAATGGAGACGGTGAGGGTGAGGCGGAGACAGCGGCGGCAGATGTTTGGGTTTGTTTCTGAACAAAGCAAAGAGAAGACATTCTAGGGTTTGGCAAGTGGAAGGAGGAAGGTGAAAGGCTTTCGTGGACTGGGTTGGCTGATGGGCCTTGGGCCCATGCGTTCAGTTTCTGGACCATACCCTCCGTTTCCGTAATACACCCCCCGTCCCTTGTTTTTTCTCTTTTTTGGCTGAGGGTTTCTTTTTGTTGGGCTGGGCCCAACTTGCAGTTGCTGATCTCACCACTCCATTTCTATCTGCACCCCCAGTCCCTCTGGTTTTTTGTTTGTTTTTTTAGCTGTTGTATTGTGGGCTGGGCCCAACTGTTTTTTTTCAGGCTTTACCCCTGTTTAGTTGTTGTACCCCCTTCCCCTTTCTTTTATTTTTTGCTTGTACTGGATATTTGTTTGTAATAGATGCTAGTTTTATATTTTAATTTTTCTTTTAGGATTTATAGTTTCCTTTAGAATATTCTTAGCATTTTTAGTATAGATTTTATATTCTAGAATTTATATTCCATTAGCATTTTCTTTTAGGATTATAGAGTTTATATAGAATTTTCATTTCTATTTTCTTTGTAGGGAATTATAGAATCTTATAGAATTTCCAGGTTATTTTATATTTTTTATATGTAATTTCCTTATATTTCTTTAGAGTTTTCTATTAGGAATTTATCGCATTGTTAGGAGTAGAATATTATTTTCATTCGCTATTGGATTTCTCTTCTCATTTCTCTTCTGCTATCCGATTTTTACTCTGATTTTATTATGTGCTGGCCGTGTGACATGATTCAATTGGAGAATGATTTTCAATATCATTTCTCTATCTTGTCTTTTAAACAGATATCAATACGCTACCTCTTAGAGTTTGATTTCTCGTATAAATCGAACCATGATGGTTTAGCGTTACATTGGTTCTGATTCGAAACGTCATCATTAAGGATCCAGAGAGGAGAAGATTGGAATGGAGCTTGCGCACAATGTCGAGGGCCAACGGAGTCGCTTCGTTCGATAACATCTTTCTTATTTCAAGTCTTCGTGCAACCGTCGAGTGTTGTGAGCTGTAGTGCTAGATACGTAGGAAATGGTGATTGAGGGGTTTCCTCTCAGTCGTCTAGAGTGTTTAGTGTAGTACCCCTTGGGTGATATATGACGCACTCGTTCCTACGTCTTAAGTCCTTGCGTGTGTATCCCGAGTTCCTTCCCGTTTAGGCGTGTTAGGCCTACTTCCTCTTTGTTCTCTCCCCCGTGCGATCAAAACCCTTTTCTCTCGCATTCAGGCGATTGAGACCCCTTCTCTTGCCCCTGTGCAATCGATACTCTTTTTCCGTGTGCGCCGAACTGCGTTTGCTCTGATCTCTCGTATCAGACGAGAGTACGTAGGCATAGGATTGCGATGATCCTAGCGAGCTCCCTTTTACCCCTTTCCTGTAGTTAGCTGAACTACAGCTGCTTTGATTTCTCGTACCGGACGAGAATATGTAGGAATAGGATGTGATCTCTTGGCGAGCACACTAACAACTAACTTCTTTGTTCTCTCACTGCCGTGTGATCGAGACTTTCCCGCGGACGACTTATTTCTCTTTCTCTTGCACTAGCGCAATTGAGACTAGACCGTAGTTCTATTTCCCGTAGGTTCCCATACCTTCAAAACCCCGACATACTACGTCCGTTCTACCGCAAATAGGTAACGCCTAAGTCTCCAATGGTCGAGCAACATACACCTAACTGCTAGAATGTGTACGCTAGTATTGTCAATCCTTTGTCTCACCCCTGTGTGATCGAGAACACCCCGGTTACCCGTAGTTAGCCCGAACTACGTTTGCTCTACTCTTTCACGCCGTGTGAAAGTACGTAGGCACGAGATGCGATATCTCGGCGAGCAACCTTCCCCTCTTTTTAGCCGTAGTTCCCCGAACTACGTTGACTCTGACTTTCCCATTGCACGAGGGAATACATAGGCATAGAGCGCGATGCTCTATCGAGTCAGTTTCTTTCCGTTAGACTTAGAAGTCGTAGCTAGATTGTTTTTCACCCGTTAGACAAACCAGCAAGCGTGGATCCCATTGAGTACGATGGACGTGAGGGGTTCTAATACCTTTCCCTTGCGTAACCGACTCCCAAACCCAGACAATGGTTGCGATGACCTTGTCTTATACCTTTTCGTCAGGTTTTTTCCGATCGTTTCCTTTCCCTTTCTGTGGGATAAATAACGAAAGGTGGCGACTCTTCTGTTTTGCCGGCACCTTATTTTCGCGGTAGCGACACAATCATA
Source organism: Lathyrus sativus (assembly GCA_963859935.3). Classification (NCBI taxonomy): domain Eukaryota; kingdom Viridiplantae; phylum Streptophyta; class Magnoliopsida; order Fabales; family Fabaceae; genus Lathyrus; species Lathyrus sativus. The sequence goes on along the minus strand of OZ012739.1, from coordinate 617,325,141 downwards.
CGATCGTAGTAAGAGGAATTCAAAGTTTTTAAGTATATTTTTGTCATTTCTTTCTCGTCAATAGGAGGACAAATTTGGGCGGCTACTTCTCGCCATCTTTGAACATATTCTTTGAAAGTTTATTTTACCCTCTGAGTCATAGCCCTGAGTTGATCCTGGTCAGGAGCCATATCCAGGTTTTATTTATATTATTTCACGAAGGCTTCACCAAGATCACCGAAACTCTGAATCTTTTCACTGTCCAATCCCATATACAAATTGAGCGCAACACCGGTCAAACTGTCTTGAAAGTAATGGATGAGCATCTGCTGATTGTCTATCTGCATAGACATATTTCACATATACATAACCAAATGACTTTAAGGGCAAGAATTTACCTTGTACCTTTCAAAGTCAGGTACTTTAAATTTGGGTAGTACTTTGACATTTGGAACCAGACATAAGTCACCTGCGTTCTTTCCAAATAAGTTTTGTCCTTTAAAAGCTTTGATCTCCTTTTGCATGTTCGAGAACCTATATTGAAATTCATCACACCTTTCATCTATTCCCATAGTTTTACTTGGAGGAGCATGGGAAATTTGTTCCTTAATATATGGAGTAGTATGTACCACAGGGGGTGGTATTGACATGACAGCTGTGACTTTTGGAGCTTCAGGAATCAGAGGTTTGTAACCCTCTAGAAAAGGTTGGCCTAGTGGTCAAGGTTTGGGTCTTGAGACTGTGTTCCTCTTAAGGTCTCAAGTTTGAATCCTACTAGGTATAATCAATCCTTGTGTGGGCCAGTCCATACGGAGATATGCTCTGGCTTTGAACGGGACCCCCTCTAGTGGATGGTGGGATTGGTCCCTCTTTGATTAGTCGGTCGCAAGGCCGGATACCAAGATTTCCACACACAAAAAGTTGAAAGGCATGCCCTAAGGAAAGCTTAGAGGAATGGTATATTTCTAAACAACAACAAATATGACAGGGACGAATGCAGAGACAATTTTTAAGATGACATTCCTTTGAATCAAAGTTGAAGGTTAATTCTGAGTAGCTGCCAATGCTTATACCATGCTGTTGAGCCTTTCTATACCTTCTTTTAGAATAATGACTTCCTCTCTAAGCTCTTTGTTTTTTTGCTCAAGTCCGTTCATCTTCTTCTGACAAATGACCCGAGTATTATATGAATGAGACAGTTTGGCTTCAAAGCGAGAATATGTGTAAGTTTTTTTTTTGTAATGCAAAATGCTTGAATGATGTATGATGTGCAAAATTCAAATGACTCTATTTGTAAGCAACTTAAAAAGTTATGTTGCAAAATATCGTAAAAATGGATAACAGTTTTGAATAATCGAAAAGATTTTATTTAAGCATGAAAGTACAATTTCAAAAGATTACAATAGAGTTAAGCATATGGGCCATGAGGAAATCTTGTCGATGAAGATCCAACCCCTAGTTGTTTCTTCTTTTGTCGCTTTAGTTGTGTATTTTTCATTGTAGGTTGATTGACAATTTTCTTCCAAGCACATGAGGTATGAGAAATATGACCAGAGAAAAATAAATTATCTTGTTCTTCTTGTCTTTCCATAGCACGTTGCTCCAGGATTTCTGTAGATGCTCTTGATTGGCTGCATTTTATGGCAAAATATTGTTGTATGAATGAATGTCACAACTGATGTTATGACATACATGAAGAGTGTTCTGCAGGGAGAGCTAAGAGTAAGTGAAGCTGAACGTCATGGCCAGATGTTATGACATCAAGTGTATGACATCAGGACGTGCAGGGTTTGTTTTTCTGTTATTAGCTCAGGCTATACTTCAGGAAACAATCCAGGAAGCATAGTTATTTTAGGCGATATAATAGGCATTGCTGAGAAGACTCATGACCTAATGATCAATGCGCAACTTCATGAAGAGAGGTTTATCTTGGGTAAACCTAGTTTCTCCATCAAGGCCCAAAGCAAGTATGTTGCTATAAATAACAGAAGGATCATTCCTAATAGGGCAGAGCTTCTGGAGAGAGATTGGAGAGTGTGTCTTGTGAGTGAAGAGGTTAATCTTCACGTGGTTTGTGTGAGTGAAGAATTTTGGTTCTTCACGTGTGTCTTAGGATACTTGTATGCCAAGCAATTGTAAGATGTATAATTGCATTGGTTTAGTGCGTATGAACTGTTGTGTTCATTGTGCCACTTAAAAATTTTAAGCAAGAGGGCTGTGTCACTTGATCAAAGATGCGAAGCAAGATCAAGGTGTGTGTTTGAAGTGTGTCTTCATATCTTAATTGTGAATTGGTTTATATCACTGAGGTGATTGAGGGGGAGTGAGTGGGAAACTCTGGTCTAGTGGTCTCTAGGATGAAGTGTCATTGGGTAGGTCTTAAGTGAAGAGTGAAACTGGGATTGTTTGACTCTGAATTAATTATACTGATAGTGAATTTCCTCCCTGGCTTGGTAGCCCCCAGATGTAAGTGTGGTTGACACTGAACTGGGTGAACAATTACTTGTGTTATTTACTGCTTTCCATTTACAGCTTATTATTAAGTGCAGTAGTCTATGTTATTATGATGTTATAACATTCGTGGTAACATCCACTGTAGGTACCTAGAATTTCAATTGGTATCAGAGCTGGCACCCTGCCTGTTATTTTCTGGGTGAGATCTAGGGAAGATAAATTCTGGTACTATGGATAAAGATATAGGATTCACAAATAGACCATCAATTCTGGATGGCTCTAATTATGACTATTGGAAACCTAGGATGATTGCCTTCTTAAAGTCTTTAGACAACAAGGCATGGAGAGCTGCAAACTCAGGATGGGAACATCTAGTGAAGATTGATAAAGATGGATTGTTTGTGCTTATACCTGAAGAAGAATGGACCAAAGAGCAAGAAGCCTTGGCTCTTGGGAACTATAAAGCCTTGAATGCATTATCCAATGGTATAGACAAGAACATATTCAGACTGGTGCATCATTGTAAGCTGGATAAAGAGGTTTGGGATACTCTCAAAACAACTCATGAAGGAACCTCTAAAGTCAAGATGTCAAGACTACAAACCGTGACAACAAAGTTTGAAAGTCTAAGGATGAAGGAGGATGAGACTATTAATGACTTCTACATGAATATTCTTGAGATTGCAAACACCTCAGGAGCCTTGGGAGAAAAGATGTCTGAAGAAAAGCTTGTGAGGAAGATTCTCAGATCTTTACCTAAAAGGTTTGCCATGAAGGTCACTGCCATTGAAGAAGCTCAAGACATATGCAATATGAAGATGGAGGAACTCATTGGCTCACTACAAGCCTTTGAGATGGGAATGTGTGATCAGGCTGAAAAGAAGAAAAGCATAGCTTTTGTGTCAAAGGCTGAAGAAGATTCTGATGAAGACAATGGTGAAAGTGAGGAGAATTTGTCAGAAGCAATAACCTTGCTTGGAAAACAATTTAATAAATTAATCAAGAGGATAAACCATAAGTCTAAACCTTATGCCAAGAACAATTCTTCTAACACCAACAGAAGGGGAAAATCTGATGATAGATCTAACCAAGGAAAAGAAGTTCAGTGTTATGAATGTGAGGGTTATGGTCACATTAAAACTGAGTGTCCCACCTATCTCAAGAAGCAAAAGAAGGGATTAGTAGTCACTTGGTCTGATGGAGATTCTGAGAGTGGATCAGAAGATGAGTCTGCAAAACATGTCATTGCTCTGAACAGTGTATGTATATCTGATGGTGATTCAAGTGAAGATGAGCTGGCTTATGATGAACTTGCTGATTCATATAAGAAGTTATGCAACAGAAGTGGAGAATTGTATCAACAAGGAGAGCAACAGAAGAAACTCATAAGGGAGTTAGAGGATGAGAAGATGGAGCATCTTGCATCAATAGAGTCTCTCAAAAGTGAAGCTAGCTTGTTGAAATCTAATCTTGATCAAATGTCCAAATCCATAAGGATGCTGAACCCTGGGACTGACACTCTAGAAAAAATTCTACATAATGGTCAGACAGTAGGCAACATGTCTGGACTGGGATTTGTTGGTGAACAGAAACCCATCTTGGGGTTCAAGAAGCCAAAGACTGAGAATCTGAGGTCAACGTGGATGTCACCAGTAATGTCACAACATCAAAGGAACTGAAGTTGGCACCAGACCAAGAACAAATTCCAAGGGTATAGGTGTTACTATTGTGGAAAACTTGGGCATATTAAACCCCTCTGCTTCAGGTTACATGGTTTTCCAAGGCATCCCTATCAAGGAAAATCCAAACTGAGTGCTCATGTTAAGAAACAACATCATGCTAGACCCAAGAAGGAAGTTCCTGTCAAGAAGCAACAATGGGTTGCCAAGGAGGTTGCTCTAGTAGGTTATACCTTTCTTAGGATGCCAACCAAAGAAGATTGGTACTTTGACAGTGGCTGCTCTAGAAACATGACTGGAATGAAGAACCTTTTGGTAAATATCAAACCTCATTCCTCAAGTCATGTAACATTTGGTGATGGAGCTAGAGGAGAAATCACAAGTGCTAGACAACTAGATTATCCTGGTGTTCTAAAACTAGATGATGTCATGTTGGTTAAAGGACTGACTGTTAATCTTATCAGTATCAGTCAGCTTTGTGGCCAAGGATTTAATGTTAAATTCACTAAGAGTAATTGTATTGTCACCAATGAAGAAGGTGAGGAAGTCATGAGAGGGTCTAGAGCCAAGAACAACTGCTACCTATGGGAGCCCAGAAGTAACCTCAATGTCTTGTTCAATGAAGAACAGAAGGATCAAATATGGTTGGAGAAAGGTAGACACATTCAAAAATTAGAAAAGACCATATCTAAGACAAAAGTAAGAGGAACTGGTAAATATCAGGTTGGCAGGCTAGCCAAGATAGCTTATCCAAAGAAGGGACAACACAGAAATCTGGACCTGCTATATTGGAATTTGGAGGAGACCATAAAAAATGGCCTGAATCAAGAGATCAGTGTCACTCAGAATGTGATGACATTATATTGTGACATTCAGTGTAACATCACTATAAACTCAATTCTTCACAATAGAACAGTGTATAGTGATGACCAACTTCACTTTACAAGAGATAGTGTAGAGCTTAAGGACTCTGACATTCAAAGGGCTAATAGTTTCACAAGGGATCACCAGACTACCCTAAGTGAAAAAGAAATAAGCAGTTTGGAAAGGTGGTGTAGTAAGAGATTATAGCAATTAATAGGGAATTATATTTTGAGAATTAATCATATTCTGATTGATCAAAATATTAAGTTCCCTCCACTCATACAAGCAAACCTTTCTAGCCCCTTTATAATCTCAGAGTGCCACTGTGGTTGCTCATACAAATTCGTCTCCTTGCATGCCTCATACAACCACTACAGAAAACCCCTGGTTCCACAGCCAAAGTCATCAACAATGTCTCAAACATCCATCCCTACCAAGCATGACTCTGCTTAACACAAGAGCATTTCCCTAGAGGATATCCTGGATGTCATTCCCCTAAGCATGACCTTTGGAAGAGGTAGTGAAGCCCAAACTTCAGCTCCTTCTCATGCAGACCAAGAAGGTAAGAATCCTGAACCATCCATGGAAAACTATAATAGAATGGAGGACTCTACCTATGATAACAGGTCTGTCGATGAACTAGTTTCCAAAATCCTCCATGAAGATCATGTTGTAGATGTGTCATCAGATGATGAACTCATCAAGAATGTTACTCCTAGTATAGTCAGGAAACTAGTGACCAAGAAAGGAAAAGCTGTACTTGAAGGAAATCATTCCAAAATTCAGAGAAAAAGAACTCCTGTTGGACCCTCCAAACCTTGGAGCAAGGTATCAGCTGCATCCAAGAAAAGGAAAGTTACTGATAGTAACTCTGATTCTGATAGTGATGTTGTGAAAGATGCTCCTAACATCTTTCATGTAAAGAAATCATCAGGCAAGAAAACTCTTAACCCTATGCCAGCTGCCCCTCTAGAAAATATCTATTTCCATACTATTCACAATGTGACAAAATGGAGATATGTCTACCAAAGAAGGATAGCCCTTGAGAGAGAATTGGGGAAGAATACCTTAGAGATCAAGGAGGTAATGGGTCTGATCAACAAAGCTGAACTGCTCAAGACAGTCACTGGATTTCCCAGTGCTACGAAGGTCTGGTAAAGGAGTTCATTATAAACATATCTGACTCAATCTCGAATAGAAACAGCAAGGAGTTTATGAAAGTGTTTGTCAGAGGAAAGTGTGTGCAATTCTCTTCTGCTGTGATCAACAGATATCTAGGGTGAGCAAATGATGGTGAAACTCAATTGGTTGCTTCAGACAACCAGGTTTACAAGATCATCACTGCAAATCAAGTCAAAACATGGCCTTCTAAAGGAAAGTTGTCTGTAGCACTGCTAAGTGTAAAGTATGCCATTCTTCATAGAATTGGTGCAACAAATTGGGTACCTACCAACCATACTTCCACCATTGCAGTTGGCCTTGGCAAGATCATTCATGCCATAGGTACCAAAGTTAACTTTGACTTTGGTATATACATCTTTGATCAAGTTGTTAAGCACTCCACAACCAGTGCTATCAAGCTGCCTATTGATTTTCCTTCCCTCATTTGTGAGATCATACTCAATCAATACCCTGGAATCCTGAATTCAAGTGATGTTGCCAGCAAAAGAGAACCTGCACTGTCCCTTCACTTTAAACTATTTGAAGGAAGAGATGTGCCAGATATGGCTTTCACTTCTAGTGAGAGGGCATAGATCTCTAAAAGAATGGTAATTGCAGAATTAAAGGAAACATGTAGGGAATTAGGAGAAACCATCAGGACAACAACTGCATGAAAGATAAAGTTAGAATCATTTATTCAAAGTCTAGAAAGAGATATTGCTGATGGTGTAGCTATGCCAGGTGAAGGTTCTGCTGATTGTGACAAGGATGTCTCAACCGATGCTCATGAAATTGGTTCCAGTTCTACCTCTGAGGAGGAAGAATGATATGTGCTGATAGTCTGCTATGGGGCTCAGGCTGCTGGTTGCTGAGCTATTGATGGTGTGCTGGTGGCTTGAATTTTTTTTGAGTTGTGTTAGACTTCTATTTTATTAAGACAACATGAATTTGTGATGCTCTTCATGAGCAGTTTTTGTTTGTAATGACTCCAAACATGTACAATGTTACTCATTATGATCCATACTATGTTATTAGTTTGATCTTAATTTGTGGCTAAAAAGGGGGAGAGAGTGTTAGATAACAGCAGGTGGAAGACTCTTGAAAGTAGGTGGAAGACTCCTGGCTGAATTGTTGCTACAAGTGTGTTGCAGGTGTGATACAGGGGCTGCTGCAAATATGCATGGTTGAAGATTTAGCTAATGTGCATGTTGTCGCTACTGCGAAAATCGGCGCCGGCTTGACAGGAGAGTCGCCACCGTGCGTTATTTATCCCTCAGAACGGGAAAGGAAACGCTCGAAGTAAACCTCGCAAAGACGGGGAAAGGTATGGTCATCGCAACCAAAACCTGGATTCGGGAGTCGGTTACGCAAGGGGAAGGTATTAGCACCCCTCACGTCCATCGTACTCGATGGGATCCACGCTTGGTGTTTATAGGTAAAAGGGTGTGTTATCTATCTACGCTAATGGCTGGTCTGAAAAGAAAATAAAAGGACAGGACTCGACAGAACATACGGTGTTCTGGGCCTACGTATTCCCTCGTGCAATGGGAAAGTCAGAGTCAACGTAGTTCGACTTCCTACGTCTAAACAGGGGAAAGGTTGCTCGCCAGGACATCGCGTCCTGTGCCTACGTACTTCCATTTAATATGAAAGATCAGAGCAAACGTAGTTCGGCTAACTACGGGTAAACAGGAACTCTCACACAGCAGTGAGAAAACAAACTGGTCCTAAAGGCTCGGGAACCTACAAATACGATCTGGTCTCAAATGCGCTCGGGCAAGAGAAAAGGACATCAATTAGTCGTTAGCGGGAAAGTCTCGATCGCACAGCCGCGAGAGAACAAAGGTTAGTCGTTAGTGTGCTCGCTAGGATATCGCATCCTATGCCTACATATCTTCGTCTGGAACGAAGAATCAGAGCAGCTGTAGTTCAGCTAACTACGGGTCAAGCTACTCAAAAGCTCCTACAGAAAGGAAAGGGGAAACCCTAAAACTATAGCTGAGAAAGGGGAATCTACCTACTGCTACCACACCTGGTTAACCATCCTAATGTCTATCATAACAACTCCGCAGCGGAGAAGTCAGAGCTCCTAAGGGATCATGGCAACAGGACTAAACCACAAACAAGAAACTGCAACGTAAAGAAATACTGAAAATATGCATGAATGCAACAACTAGACAAACAAGGCGCAAAGGCCGCAAACCACAAAGGCAAGGGAGCTTAGCTCTACCAAATACCAACAAGCAAAGCCACGCAATAACAAACAAGCAGAAGGAGGACCACCTCAACTTCTCATGCACACAAAGTCTATTTCTACAATGCACCTATTCAGAACTATCTAGATGAACACCTAAGTCTAATGCAACATAACATCACACAAGTCAAACAATACAAAGAGACTAACCCTGAGCAGGGCCTCTAACAAACCTGAAACAAACTCCTAATCTATCTCTAGACAGAACTCTATACAATACCCTAAGCAGGGATCTAAGCAACACTTCTAATCAAAACCCTAAGCAAGAGGAATCAATCCCAGTCTCCAAGCTTCAGAATAAGCTTACCAGAGAAAAGGAAGCTAAGCAGACTAGCTCGTGGTATCTTCCTCAGGAAAGTACCAGGAGGTTACTACTCAGGAGTCATATCCTATGCGGCTCGACAACTGTGATCAGTTTACATTCCTCCTCAGGAGAAATTAAACTCACATGAAGGCTCCGGCGTCACGGGATACTTGAGAAATACCTATATGCACTAAGGGAACTAAGTGAGCAGACTCATAAGACCTTCCTCAGGAAAGTGCTAGGAGGCTGACACTTAGGAATCGTACCCTACGTGGCTCAACAACTGTGATCAGTTTACATTCCTCCTCAGGAGAAATTAAACTCACATGAAGGCTCCGGCGTCACGGGATACTTGAGAAATACCTATATGCACTAAGGGAACTAAGTGAGCATACTCATAGGACCTTCCTCAGGAAAGTACTAGGAGGCTGACACTTAGGAATCGTATCCTACGTGGCTCAACAACTGTGATCAGTTTACATTCCTCCTCAGGAGGAATTAAACTCACAAGTTGGCTCCAACATCATTGGATACTTACGAAATCCTAGATAAACTAGTGGAACTAAGTGAATAGACCCATAGGACCTTCCTCAGGAAAGTACCAGGGGACTTCCACTTAGGAATCGTATCCCATGTGGCTCAACAACATGTGATCAGTTTATATTCCTCCTCAGGAGGAATTAAACTCACAAGTCGGCTCCGACATCATTGGATACTTACGAAAGAGGTGAGAAGGAAGGATGAAAGTCATTCATAGTGCCTTCCTCAGGAAAGTACCATAAACTCCCTTCAAACTTCAGGATCTCAAACCTCACAAACAGACAACAAGCTCCTAGGCTAAGCCTCAATCCACTGCAACTCTGCAAGCTCCAACAGGACTTCCATCAGCTCCCACCTTAAGAAGAAACCACAGGCCAGCAAACCACAGGAGACTATCTCTGAAGTTCAACCACAGTTGAACTTCAAAGTCAGAAGTCATCAAGACTTCCCCTATCTTCAGGCTCAGACAAATCACATCAGAATATCCTACAAAAATCTATCAAAAATCTAATGGGAGACCTACATGGCTCTAGGATAACATACTAAAAAATCAGAATAAAATTCAACACCAGATGAAAGCACTAAAATCAGCAACACAGACATATCCACAGACCAATTATTCAACATCAATAACAGTGAAAAAATGCAATTAAAATGACAATGCATGATTAAGCTAATATTTTTGCATTATAAAATTCTACACTGAATCACGAGTCTACAGAAAAAAGAACGGAATTATTTGACTAAATCTACTGTTTTTTATGAATTTTCTAATGATATGCATGCATTGAAAATATTAAAAAGAAATCAATTAATTGGAAAATATGCAAAAATAGCAAAACAAAAATAAAATGACCTTTTTTATTTTTATTTAATTTTCTAAACATTTATTATGAAATGGTAGAAACAAGAATTATTAAAAAACAATTATTTACCTTTATTTATGAATTATTTACATGAGTGAAAATATAAAAGAAAATCAAAAAAAAATAAAAATAAAAGAAAATGACATGGGGGTTCAAGTAGCAAGATATTCAGGTTATTATCTACATTGGGCCTATGCTGGGGTGGTGCAGATAGCATGAGGCGCAGGCCCAGCATCCTCAAAAAAAACAAATAATAAACTCTGAAAAATGAAAAAAAGCCTAGGGGTGCCGCTAGCATACTTTCCAGTTATTTTCATTATGGGCTACGCCCAGGGGGGTGTCGTTAGCACTCAGGGCCTAAGGCCCAACTTACTCATTCAGCCTTCACACGCATGGGGGGGGGAATTGAGTAATTGAGGGGGTGTTGGCGCTCAGAAGACGCGTTTGGGCTTAGCCCAATGCCCCAAACCCTAACCCAATATTCACTTAGACAAAACCAATTCTTCTCCCAAATGCTCTGGCACTGTTCACTCTCTAACCCTAGCCGCTTCTGCTCGTCTTCCTCCTCTCCCTCATTCTCTGCAACCTATCTGATCTCAATCAACTCAAACAAAACCCTAAACGAACAAATCCTCACCCAAATACCTCAATCCCTCACACGAAACATGGCCTAACTTCACAAGTATTGTCAAATGGAAGCTCTTAAACTAAAAGTCCTCAAGATCTTAAGCCTACAAACTCTAACACGCACATGCAAATAGAGGAGTTTAAGGAAGAAAGCTGTAGAAACCTGGAACGACGGATGTTAGTTGATGTTCTTTGAAGAGGTGGGTCGTTCGCTGAAGATCTTCGAGCGGAGGCGATTTCTGATGATGGATCCGTCGCTTGCTGAAGAATTTGACGAGGTTCTAAGAATCCTGAGTGGATGAGTGTGCCTCTGGATATTGTTGAAGATCTTGAATGGACGATGAAGGTTTGAACGCTTTCTGAAGAAATCTGGAAGTATTGCTTGAAGATTGAACGTGGTTTGACGTTTCTGGGAATCCGGCTTGAAGATTGTTGAATGTCTGAGGGTGATTCTGGAAAAATTGGTATGAAGGATGAAGGTTTAGGGTTTCTGGAAATCTTTGTATGAAGGTTGTTGAAGGTTTGGATGTTCTGGAAAAATTGATGGAGACGGATGAACGTATGAGCAAGTTCTGGAGAAAGTTGATGAAGGAAGGAGGAGATCTGGATTGAACGCGTTCTGGAATTCTTTGAATTTTCCAGCGCGCCTTTGAATTTTCCGGCGATGAGAAGAGGAAGGTGACGGAGGAGATCTGGGGAGGAAGAAGAAGATCTGAGGATTCTGGAGATTTTGGACGTTTGGTGGTGGCCGGAGTTGGTTGACGGTGGCCGGCGGCGTGCAGTTAGGGCGGATGCATGGCCGCCGGTGGGGGGCTCCGGCGAGGATGGGAGGAAGACAGGTGTCTCAGGGAAGGGTTTGCATGGGCTACACGTGTCTTCGGGGAGAGAGTCAGAGTGAACGCGTGGCGTGATTCTGAGAAAACGTGTGGGGCCTCTGCATGGCCAACACGTGGCTGGCTATTTATCACACTGAAAACGCCAGAATCTTCTGGAAGTTCCTGGACGAATTGGCTGGACGAATTGGACCTTTGACTCACTTGGGCTGCGTTGGATTTTTTTCTTGGACTTGCTGAATTGCCAATAATGAAAATTGGGCCTCAAAAGAGCACCCCTGGGCCCATTTCGAAAATGAATAAAACTGTAACAAAAAAAACTGAATAAAAAACAGTTAACTAAACCTAATTAACTCTAATCAATTATTAAAAGTCTAATTAATTCTAAATCAATCTAATTAAATCTAAAACATGATTAACCTAATTAAACTCTAAAAAGTCATTAAAACCTAATTAATTCTGTATTATACTAGTTAACCCTAAAAAATCAATTAACCTCTAATTAACTCTAAAAATTCAATTAATCCTAATTAAACTCTAAAAAATGATTAAAAGTCTAATTAATTCTATATTATCCTAATTAAACCTAAAAAATCTAGTTAAGATCTAATTAACTCTACATCAATCTAATTTTCTATTAACAATCTAATATTATTTAATATCAATTAAAATCTATCATGATAAAAGAAAAAACTATATTATTTTCTATATTAGCTAAAAAACACTTAAACCTATTTTAAAATCTATATAAAATTCTAAAAATGTTATTATCTATTAGTAATAAAAGAAAAACTATATTATCCTTTTTCTTTATTATTCTAAAAAACTATTTAAAATCTTATTTATATTCTAAAAACCTATTTAAATTCCAGAAAAATCTATAAAGCCTGTTAAAAATTCACAAAAGCCTATTAAACCCTAAAATGCAGATGAATGCAAATGACCCCCAAAAAAGAGCGCACGAGACCAGATTGAATCGAACGGAGATCCCCGGGCATCAGAATATCCCCAAAATCACTGAAAAATCACCGAGGAGCGCACAATTTCCCGAAAATAAAACCCTGATAATCTGGACTGGGTCTGCCATATCTGATAGACAAAAATCAAGCTGTAAACTCTGATATCCCCTGCTGTGCACAAAAATCATCTGTCTGAGCTGCGAATATGAATTTAAACCACGAGTCAGATAGGAGAATCGGTTGGTCAAATTTTAGGGTGCAACAGCTGCCCCTATTCAAGCGACTTGGACCTGAAGGGTTTGAAGAGCGCTCAGCCTTCAAACATTCAGAGGTACGAGACGGTTGAATACAAATAAAACCCGAAAATTTGCCAACCGCGAGCATATACTGTCAACTGCTTGGAGAATAAAGTCCAGAAAACCGAGTCCAGTCATTACGGCACCAAAATGATCAATCATCTGATAGAGAACTCCTGATTTGAATACCCGTTGCTTGTGATACCCCATATAACAAACCCGAGAGCTGCAACAAAATACCTGATTCTTTCACATTGCCTACTGATAGGCAGGAAGAAAAATATACTCACATCACCCAAAGATGGATGGGAAGACACCCTGATTGAATACTCACCTCGTCTAATGGTAGACGGAAAGACAACATAAACCTCCATATTCACATCGTCTAAGGATAGACGGAAAGTCACCATAATCTCCATATTCACATCGTCTAAGGATAGACGGCATTATCCTGATCAATATTCACATCGTCTAAGGGTAGACGGCATCATCCTGATCGATGAACAAATCAATATTCACATCGTCTAAGAGTAGACGGGAAGAAATAATCTCCAAATTCACATCGTCTAAGGATAGACGGGAAGAAATTCTTAATCTCCATACACACATCGTCTAAGAGTAGACGGAATCATCCTGATTGATGAAACAAATCAATATTCTCATCGTCTAAGGGTAGACGGGAACATCCTGATTGATGAAACAAAACAATTCACATCGTCTAAGGATAGACGGAAAGACACCATCTTAATATGCACATCGTCTAAGGGTAGACGGGTACAAAGCCTGAATCTTCATACTCACATCGTCTAAGGATAGACGGGAAGAAATAATTCTCCGTACTTGCATCGTCTAAGGGTAGACGGCATTATCCTGATTGATAAAACAAGTCAATTCACATCGTCTAAGAGTAGACGGAAAGACATTCATAATCTCCAAACTCACATCGTCTAAGGGTAGACGGGATCATCCTGATTGATGAACAAATCAGTTCACATCGTCTAAGGATAGACGGGAAGAAGTATTCTCCAAACACACATCGTCTAAGGATAGACGGCATCATCCTAATTGATGAACAAATCAATATTCACATCGTCTAAAGATAGACGGAAAGTCACCATTATCTCCATATTCACATCGTCTAAGGATAGACGGAAAGTCACCATAATGCAATTCCACACCATCCCTTGAATCTCAGAGTCCTTCTGTCTACGGGAATTGATGGAAAAGATCAATATCCTTGAAGGGGCCACATCGTCAGTATGGACCGACGGTAAGAAAAACCACCTTTTAAGGAACCATGTCGTCAATAAGAATCGACAATCACGAAAACTGAACATTCTTCGAAGAGTCTCGACATCAATAAGGATTGACAGTCAGAAAAGTACCTCTTGAAACGTCATCTCATCCAATAAACAGAAAGAGAACCAACATTCAAAATCATTTTGAAACCCCTCAACAACTAAGGATAGCCGGAGAAGACTCGCTGGGGAAACACCTCATCATATGTATGATCTGGCAATAAGAAACCCGCTGAAACAGTAGCTCGAAACTTCACATCGTCTGCTGACAGACGGAAAGGAAAACCACTTACTAGAGAAGCTCTATTTTGAACTCCATTGAAAATCAACCCAAAACTTCACATCGTCTACTGATAGACGGTAAGAAAACCACCTCCTGGGGAACCCCTTCTTGAAACCTACTGTGATCACCCGCAACTTCACATCGTCTATGGATAGACGGAAAGAAAACCACATTCGTACTCAAGACGTCTAATGATAGACGGAGAAATCCACTCATTGGAGGAACACATCGTCAATATGAATTGACGGGAAGAAAAGTCTGTCGATATCAGATGACTGCTTGATCAAAGCACCACTATTGTTGCATGATCTGAGATACAAATAATCTGCTGAACTGTCTGAATACTGCTGCTGGATAAATGCCCCTGAACTGATCACAGAGTAATTCACGCGCCATATGAGGCTGATAGAAAACCTGACTTATGCTTTGTATGCATACGCAAATGCTTTAATCTTTCTATAGCGTAATGCTCCATCCTGGATAGAAATGCTACGCATTTTGACCATGATATGCAAGTGTGATGCAAATATGATGATGCATGCAATATGCTAGCAGGCTCGAGTTGCCGGAGAAGGCCGGGTACAGAAAACCACTTCTGCAAAATAAATGCTGAAGGCGAGGCCAACTCTGCTGGGGATAACCCGGATATCACTGAATTATCCCAGCAAAATAAATGCTGGGAAAGTGAAATCAACTCTGCTGGGGATATTGGGAACTTAACCGAACACCTCAACGAAGTAATACCCTGCTGGGGAACATAACTCCGCTGCTAAATAGCAGATGTGCTGAATATGATTAGACTCCTCTGGGAATAGCTTATCCATGCCAATGACAAATTGGACTTTGCTGGAGAAAATAGAGGGAGTCCTCCACGTGCTAATGAAGCTTGGATCTGGAAATTGATGTGCCAACACGGATGGGCTTCACAGTAATCGCAAACTTGGATTTGAGCTCTTAAGCCATCTTACTGGGTCAGGTACAACTGACGCTGGAAAACATTCTTCCTGAATACTCAACCTTTCAGTGGGGAGTCAAGGGATAGTAACACGACTTCCCGCAATCATCTCGCTCTCGAAAATCGACTGCATCTGCTCGAATAACTCTGAATGACCCTGCAGGTACGGAGAACAACAATCCTTTTGCTTCTGATATGCCCCAGCTTACATGACATCTATGGGGATAGTCCTTGAAAGGAAATCTGCAGATCTATTCCTTGATGGTTCTGATATAACATGCCTCAGTGTTCTGAACTTCTGAGAGATACTTCACCTTGAATGCTTCTCGAGTAACTTCTGCGCGCTTAAGATAGTCTGCTCCTGACTGCCATGACCTTGCCCCAATTATCTGATTCAGAGTAGTATCTCCTGACTACAACGTATTCACCACACCTCAACCTGATTGCCCCAGAATAACTGACTTTGAAAAACTGACCTGACTGGGGATCACAATAAAGCCTGCCCCTGCTCTCGGAACATTCGGGCATTCTCCATTCTATCTTGACCATACTTTCCATTGTAGGAAGCTTTTCTGCTGTCAAGCGCTCACTCGCAAGTAAAACAAGTTGTTATGCATAAAAGATGTATTAATGCAACACATATGACAGCTTTGACATCCAATCTGTTCACTGGGAAAAAGAAAAACAGTTCATGGCATATAATGCACACAACCTTTGTCAACATCAGTATCAACATGGTAAGAGGAACCTTTTTAGGAGTCAAAATCGACGCGACCTTTACCGGCGTATGCTCTCGAAACAAACTGCTTCAATTAGGACTTTTGAAGGTTGTAACGTGGTCGGGTTCATGGTTTCGAAAGAAAGGATAAAGGCTCAAAGTTTACTTTAACCCATCCGTTCTCCTTGATGTTCTCCCATCCTACGTTCAGCTAATTTGACCTTAGCGCTCACCTCTCGGAGGTTGAAAGATAGGAGTGATAGCTCGAGAAACTTTCGGCTCTTGGAGTGACAACCACTCACTTTTTCGTCTTTGACACTTGAGGTCACACGACTCGTATTTCCATCGAGGATTTTTCTTTTGATCCTTTTCATCTTTTTCTTTTCATATCCCTAACTTTTGCCTGGACTGACCCCTTTCGAGTTTCTTTTGATTTTTTTAAGTCCAGCGGGATGCCCTCATTTTTGCCTAAGTCATTTGTTTTGAATTTTTCTTGACTTAGCGGGCTTTTGATTCTTCTTGTTCATTTTTCTTTTGTTTCTCTCTTTCGAACAAGTCGTGTGACATTGGTTGCCTGGCTCTTTGGGAATTGATGTGGCTGTCCCACTCTTGGTTGAACCATTGTGGTCTTTTAGGCACGACCTCTAGGGATGTGATTGATCCTTGAACGGACACTCCTTTTGCAATTTGGACGCTTGGTCAAATTAGCTAACACCTACCCTGCCCCAGGTTATGATTGAGGGTTTTTCGTTTTCAGAAAGAAACTCCTACTACAAGGCTCAAAGGGGTTAACAAGGGATTATCTTCCTTATATCTCCGGTGTTTAGGGATTTGAAACAATGCCTGTACATCATCAGCAGGTTTATTTCAAAAGCATACAATCGGAATTTGCATGTCGGTCATTTTCGTCATCCTCCCCAAATTCTTCTTAACCAAGCAGTGGATATTTGCAAAACAGTTAGTGAACACGACTGGATTTCATCAAAACATGCATATTTATTTCATTATCATCAATTTGAAATGAAAACAACAAGTTTTACAAACAAGCTTACAAATTCAAACAGGAAAGCAACTACAAATGCAAAGAAATGACAAGCTAAAACAAAGAAAATATGCTAGCTTCTGAGAAACGGGCTTTTGCATCTGCCCTGCTGCTGAACCAGCTATCTTTATTAGAGGCAATTTGATGCTGTCCTGATCTGCTTTCACCGACTTAACCAAATTATAGCCCTTCCTCCTTCATTCAGATGATTCTAGGACCTCTTGGCCCGAAGCTGATTGCTGCACTATCAAGCAGATCCTGCACTTTGTGCTTAAAAGCGTGGCAGCCTTCTATATCGTGACCCGGGGCTCCAGAATGAAACTCACAGTGCTTGCTCGCATCATAACCAAACGGGGGAGTTCCCGTTATTGGTGCCAGAGTTCTTTTCTCTACCATATTCAATCCCAACAATGTCTGCAACAAATCAGCATAGTTAGAGGGAGGCTTCTCAAACACTCTTCTTGGCTTGCCGCCCTGGAATCTTCGTTGAGTTTGCTGTGCCCCCTGCTGAGGCTGCTGCTGGTGTCGGGTTGACCCTTGAACACCCTTCGTAGCAAATGCAACACTGGTTTCTTGACCTTCAATGTACTGATTAGCGCTCTCCTTATGCTTAACCATTTTCTTTCTTAGATCTGCCCCAGGGATAGGCAACAGTTGTGGGCCTGGAGATTCTGACATCATGGAGTCCAGGATACGCTTTTGACCCACTGCAGCTTTGGAAACATCTGTCATTTTAGCATCGACCGAGACAGGAGCAATATGCACAGCTACGCCGCCCGGCGTGAATTCAATATCGTGCGAGTCAATCAGGTCTTGAACATTGTGCTTGAAAGCATGACAACCCTCGATGTCATGTCCGAATGCCCCGGAATGAAATTCACATTGCTTACTGGCATCGTACCCTTGAGGAAACACTCTCGTTGGTGGTGTCAACGTTCTCTTTTCGACCAGATTAAACCTCAATAAGATCTGCAAGAGCTCAGCATAGGTCATAGGTGGTGCCTCAAAGATTCTCCTTGGCTTTCCTTCCTGGATCTTCCGCTGAGCCGGATGTATCTTCTGTTGCTGCTGCTCAGGTTCCACATGCACAGGTGGCGCGAGCTTCTTCATTGCGGCTTCAAATAGCTGATCGTCTTCTTTTCTAAGCACATTCTTGACTACCTCCATGATCAAGCTCATTTGGGTTTTTAGCTGACTGTTCTCCTCCTTGAGAATCTTCTGCTCCAGGCGCATCTCTTGCATGTCTCTCATCATCTGCCCCAGCTGGCTTCGGACTTCGATCAATTCACACTGATTCTGTTCCATATCTCTGAAGGAATTCCTGCAATAAACTGGCTGGAAAGGAAATAAGGCCTACAGTTCTGATATACCTGTTAAATGATAATGCAGCGCAGAAAGCAAACACATATTCATAACGAGATAAAGAGAAACTCAAGCTATAAGCACACAGACGAACATCTCCCATACATGCACAACTAACAAAATCAGCAGGTAAGCACAAATGAGTATGAATATAACGCCCCCAGCCAACAATCCTGGTGGTGGTCAGCAAATACTGATGCACAAAAGCTAAACGGGTTAGGCAGGGAAAACAGATGCGACACCCGGCATAGAAACCTCTAGAAACTTCCCCCATATTCAACTGAACTCTCCGATTGACAATCTTCGGAGCACACACTTCCTGTGGAGTCTTCCATGACATTAACTGACGAACCCGCACAACTGGAGGATGGAAAATCATTAATCTGAACAAAACCCTGAGAAGTGATGCAAATACGGTCGGAGTCTAACAGATCCTGAATCTGACTTCTAAGCACCTTACAATCATTTGTTGAATGCCCCTGTGCCCCAACATGGTACTCACAGCGGGCGCTGGCATCAAAACCTGGAGGATACGGTGGAATCACCGGCTTAGTCTCCTTCGGCACTATCAATCCACTTCTGACCAGATCTGGCAACAACTGACTGTACGACACCGGTAGCTGAGTAAACTGCCTTTCAGGTTTCCTTGGTCTTCGTGGAGCATGCTGACGCGATCGGCGATAGGATGATCGTTGACTTGAAGTGTCTGAAAACTGATCCTGAGATGCTAGAGATTCTGAGGTGGCATCATCTCCTTCCCACTCTTCTTGAGAACTGACAACTGGCTCAATCTTATTAACTGGGACGTAAGGAACACCTCGAAACTTTCCACTCCTGAGTCCTCGCTCAACAATCTCTCCCAGTCTCATCAGGCCCACAAAGCTTGTGCAACTGAACAATTTGTCAAAATAATGGCCTTTCAGAGTACCCAAGAAGATGTCAACCAGTTCTCTTTCCGGAAGCGGTGGTTGAACACTAACAGCCAATTCTTTCCATCTTCGCAAATACGCTCTGAACGATTCATTCTCCGCCTGAGACAATTCTTGCAGATCTACGAGACTAGGAGTCAAATCCAAGTTGTAATCGTACTGCTTTATGAAAGCTCTGGCTAAATCCACCCAAGATCGAATCTGATTACTCTCTAATTGCACATACCATCTCAACGATGCCCCAGTCAGGCTATACTGAAAGCAATGGATCATCAATTTGTCATTTCGCACAAACGGAGTCATCCTTCGGCAGAACATCATCAAATGCAGCTTTGGACAGCTATCTCCCGTGTATTTTTCAAATTCCGGCACTTTGAACTTGTACGGCAACACGAGGTCGGGGACCAAGCACATGGCTACAGCATCCAGGTTAACGGCATCTTTCGCTTCCAAGGCTTTCATTTGCTCCTCCAACACTCGGACTCTCCTACCATAGTCAAGAGCTCTCGGATCTACTAACCCGGTTATTGGATTATCTCTCCAGTAATTCACCACAGGGAAAGCAACACATTGATTGTTAACAGGAGGATAGCGTTCATTTCGGGCAACAAACTGCTCATGCCGATCTCTGTTCTCAACAGTTGGCTGTACAACTTGGGCTGCAGTAAGATTGTTCACTTGCGGGAAGTCTTCCATAGAATCATACTGATGGTCGGGCGCCGTAGTAAACCCTGCCTGGGTGTTAGGAGACTGGAAATTGCCTTCAGACATAGCTACCAATTACCTGTAACTGATTACACTGCTTGATTCTGCTCAAATCTGCTTCAACCCCTTGGTCGTCTTCAACACTCCACTCTTGCCCCAAACAATTCCCCGAGAATCACTTTCTGGTGAAAACAAAGGCTGGATAAGTGCTCTGACCTGCTAAAGAAATGCTATGCAGTATGATTTATGCAAACAAAAATACAAAAATGCTAACGTGCATGTGTGCATTGGAGATATTTTCCTTCCAATTCCAGTGTCAGTGGTAGCAAGGCGAGATAAACCACAAAGACAATATTTGGAAAAACCCTCATATATTGCTTAGAATAACTGTCTTGTCAAGAAGTTACATAACTATGCTCCATACAGCTGATATGATAAGGAGGATCCCAGCCAACATGCCTGGTGGTGATCTCAACATACAGAATACAAGAGAAATCAAATACGGGTACGGTTGCGGAAGTCCTCGACCATCTTCTTTGTCTCTGCATGATCTGGTTGATAAATCAAACCTTCTATCAGTCGATCCCTCTTCCTGACCGTCCCCTGGATGTCTCTGACAAAGTCTTCCCAAGCTTTATCATTAGCACCATCCCCAGGTTTGGGTCTCTTGGCATCTGCTCTATGCTGGAAATCTTCCAAATTCTTCATGGCATCTGTCAACTTGCGCTCGGCTTCGTATCGGCGGCAGGCTTCTTCTTCAAGCTCTTCGTTCTTCACTTTGACCTATTCCTCTAACTGAGCAATCTGTATCTTCAGCTCTTCTTCTCGCTCCTTGCGCTTGGTCATAGTGAGATCCCAGTGCCCTCTGAACTTGGCTAGCTTTGTGTAGGCCCTTTCCAGCTCTTGCTTCTTGGTGGCCAACACACTACTAACTGAGTCTACATCTAACTCTAGACGCTTCTTGGTTTCAGTCAATTCCAATAGCGTAGTCTTCAGATGTTTCAGAGTTTCAGCCTGTTGCTTAGAAATATATCCTGTTTCAATCCTTTCATGCCGAAGCTGGGCATTCTCCTGCTCTAAAGCCTCTTTAGCCCTTGCTAGCTCTTCTTTCTCCGCCATCAGCTGCTTGTAAACCTGAATGTCCACAGTGGTAGGCTCCTCTACCGGAGGAGGATGCAATGGCTGAACTGCTGGATACGGCATAAGGAACTTCACAGCTCGCTCACGAATCCATTCTTCATATGGGCTAGGCCCTCGAGTATCCCCTCTGTTAACTGAAAGCTTCCCTCTCTTGTGCAAGTTTTTCCAGGCTTTCTCAAGTTTGGTCAGCATCTCTTTCCCAATTGCCCCGGTGAGATACAGAGATTCCTGTATCTCCTCGGGCTTTGGCGCTCCTTGAGGTATGTACCCAAATTGCTTGATCAACAAGGACGGGTTATAGTTGACACAACCTTTCCTTCCTATTAACGGAACATTCGGGAATCCTTCGCCTTTGAGTATGACTTCAGCTCCAAATACTTCTTTATTGGTCCATACCACGTTCTCAGCAGTTAATCCCATTAAGCGCTCGGGCCATCCTAGAGAATTGATAGAGGTGACAAACGGGCCTGACTTAGGCATATGACTGGTGAACCACCTGCATAGGAGAGGGACACAACAAGACACATTCCTTCCTCGTCGCTTTTCATTCTGATAATGAGTTGAATGGTGGATATCTCCCAGCAAAGTAGGAACTGGGTTTCCCGCAGCCAAAATATAGAAGGCATCAGAATCAACAAAATCAGGAATGTTCGGGAATAACACGATACCATACACACATACAGCAAGAATGACGTCAAAAACATCCCAGCTACCCTTCTGGGCATACTCTCGAGCCTTCTCCACTAAGACATCCAACGGAAATCCCCATACGTCCCCTCTTCTAATCATTTTCCCAGACAACTCAGACTCTTTCAAACACAGGATGGCAGAAAGCTCAGCCAGCTTAGGCTCAGCGTCCGTACGATAAAAAGGCATCTGCTCACGGATCGGTATATCCAGAAGTGCAGAGTACTCCTCCAGGGTAGGAGCCAAAACAAAGTCGGGAAATACAAAACACCTGAGCTCCGCGTCGTAGAACTGTAACAGAGTATAGATGCCGCTGGTCTCGTAGACAGATGGCTGATAAACATAGGTCAGAATCCTCCCATATCTCTTTCTGAAGTCACCCATTCCCCTCTTCTTAGCAATAGCAATCAATTCTAACAATAGACTGATATTCGGCGACGGAAACTTATAGGGCAATACTCTCTTCAGGTTTTCCATGTCTTGCTAGGAACAAACACCAGAACTGGAAGGGAAAATATGTACCTGCAATACACACACGTTAGTTGAATGCAGATGTTAATGCAATGATGCGATATGATAAATAATGCAATCTGCGAACACAGGGGCTATGCTGTAGCCTGAAGAGGAATATCTCTGTGATCAAGAACAGAAAACCAACACGGTCATCAGAATCTCATGCCACTAACTACCATCTGATACTCAAAATATCAATCCCCTGGTAAGAAAACCATCTGAACCTCTGTATCTGACGAGAATACCATCTGATAATAGCCTCAACCTCAGATAAGAAACCCATCTGACCTAGACAACACACCTGGAGATGAATCAAGAACACCATCTGATAATTACTGAATCATGGTTTCTGAAGGCCAGTTTTCCTGCAATAACCCAGTCCCCCTCACAGGTAGGATAAACCTAATCCACGGACAAAGGTACGGCATCCTATGCGGTTATCAGCGTCACAGACTTTCATGAGTGACGATACGATTCCCAGAAGGAGTGGCATCATCAAGTCATGAAGAGGCCTCACTTAGCTGACTTCCAAATGATCGGTCCCCAGAGTCGACAATCCTTACGTCTGGACTCCCCTCAGATCCTCAGGACCGGAAAGGAGCACCTCTGCAAGAATCTCGTCTGAGCGCAGATTTTCGTAGGGAACTGTGCCTGCTCAGCAGACAGGTTCGTCTACTACTTCTCCGCAACTATATCTAGGTGTGTACTCAAGCCCAGGTCCGGCTTCTCACTCACAGTAACCTCCCTTTGCCCACAGCAATAATCATGATAATATAATGCTGGAAAATAAATGCGGAAAGGTAAAGGTACAGAAAAGTAAAGTGCAGAAAAGTAAAACACAAGATGCACAACACCCAACAAATAAACACCCAAGCGCTAGGATTGACTCGCGTAGGGGATGGGAAACGGTCCCAGCATAAGGGATGGGAAAAGTCCCTAGATGCTATATATCCCCAGCAGAGTCGCCAGCTGTCGCTACTGCGAAAATCGGCGCCGGCTTGACAGGAGAGTCGCCACCGTGCGTTATTTATCCCTCAGAACGGGAAAGGAAACGCTCGAAGTAAACCTCGCAAAGACGGGGAAAGGTATGGTCATCGCAACCAAAACCTGGATTCGGGAGTCGGTTACGCAAGGGGAAGGTATTAGCACCCCTCACGTCCATCGTACTCGATGGGATCCACGCTTGGTGTTTATAGGTAAAAGGGTGTGTTATCTATCTACGCTAATGGCTGGTCTGAAAAGAAAATAAAAGGACAGGACTCGACAGAACATACGGTGTTCTGGGCCTACGTATTCCCTCGTGCAATGGGAAAGTCAGAGTCAACGTAGTTCGACTTCCTACGTCTAAACAGGGGAAAGGTTGCTCTCCAGGACATCGCGTCCTGTGCCTACGTACTTCCATTTAATATGAAAGATCAGAGCAAACGTAGTTCGGCTAACTACGGGTAAACAGGAACTCTCACACAGCAGTGAGAAAACAAACTGGTCCTAAAGGCTCGGGAACCTACAAATACGATCTGGTCTCAAATGCGCTCGGGCAAGAGAAAAGGACATCAATTAGTCGTTAGCGGGAAAGTCTCGATCGCACAGCCGCGAGAGAACAAAGGTTAGTCGTTAGTGTGCTCGCTAGGATATCGCATCCTATGCCTACATATCTTCGTCTGGAACGAAGAATCAGAGCAGCTGTAGTTCAGCTAACTACGGGTCAAGCTACTCAAAAGCTCCTACAGAAAGGAAAGGGGAAACCCTAAAACTATAGCTGAGAAAGGGGAATCTACCTACTGCTACCACACCTGGTTAACCATCCTAATGTCTATCATAACAACTCCGCAGCGGAGAAGTCAGAGCTCCTAAGGGATCATGGCAACAGGACTAAACCACAAACAAGAAACTGCAACGTAAAGAAATACTGAAAATATGCATGAATGCAACAACTAGACAAACAAGGCGCAAAGGCCGCAAACCACAAAGGCAAGGGAGCTTAGCTCTACCAAATACCAACAAGCAAAGCCACGCAATAACAAACAAGCAGAAGGAGGACCACCTCAACTTCTCATGCACACAAAGTCTATTTCTACAATGCACCTATTCAGAACTATCTAGATGAACACCTAAGTCTAATGCAACATAACATCACACAAGTCAAACAATACAAAGAGACTAACCCTGAGCAGGGCCTCTAACAAACCTGAAACAAACTCCTAATCTATCTCTAGACAGAACTCTATACAATACCCTAAGCAGGGATCTAAGCAACACTTCTAATCAAAACCCTAAGCAAGAGGAATCAATCCCAGTCTCCAAGCTTCAGAATAAGCTTACCAGAGAAAAGGAAGCTAAGCAGACTAGCTCGTGGTATCTTCCTCAGGAAAGTACCAGGAGGTTACTACTCAGGAGTCATATCCTATGCGGCTCGACAACTGTGATCAGTTTACATTCCTCCTCAGGAGAAATTAAACTCACATGAAGGCTCCGGCGTCACGGGATACTTGAGAAATACCTATATGCACTAAGGGAACTAAGTGAGCAGACTCATAAGACCTTCCTCAGGAAAGTGCTAGGAGGCTGACACTTAGGAATCGTACCCTACGTGGCTCAACAACTGTGATCAGTTTACATTCCTCCTCAGGAGAAATTAAACTCACATGAAGGCTCCGGCGTCACGGGATACTTGAGAAATACCTATATGCACTAAGGGAACTAAGTGAGCATACTCATAGGACCTTCCTCAGGAAAGTACTAGGAGGCTGACACTTAGGAATCGTATCCTACGTGGCTCAACAACTGTGATCAGTTTACATTCCTCCTCAGGAGGAATTAAACTCACAAGTTGGCTCCAACATCATTGGATACTTACGAAATCCTAGATAAACTAGTGGAACTAAGTGAATAGACCCATAGGACCTTCCTCAGGAAAGTACCAGGGGACTTCCACTTAGGAATCGTATCCCATGTGGCTCAACAACATGTGATCAGTTTATATTCCTCCTCAGGAGGAATTAAACTCACAAGTCGGCTCCGACATCATTGGATACTTACGAAAGAGGTGAGAAGGAAGGATGAAAGTCATTCATAGTGCCTTCCTCAGGAAAGTACCATAAACTCCCTTCAAACTTCAGGATCTCAAACCTCACAAACAGACAACAAGCTCCTAGGCTAAGCCTCAATCCACTGCAACTCTGCAAGCTCCAACAGGACTTCCATCAGCTCCCACCTTAAGAAGAAACCACAGGCCAGCAAACCACAGGAGACTATCTCTGAAGTTCAACCACAGTTGAACTTCAAAGTCAGAAGTCATCAAGACTTCCCCTATCTTCAGGCTCAGACAAATCACATCAGAATATCCTACAAAAATCTATCAAAAATCTAATGGGAGACCTACATGGCTCTAGGATAACATACTAAAAAATCAGAATAAAATTCAACACCAGATGAAAGCACTAAAATCAGCAACACAGACATATCCACAGACCAATTATTCAACATCAATAACAGTGAAAAAATGCAATTAAAATGACAATGCATGATTAAGCTAATATTTTTGCATTATAAAATTCTACACTGAATCACGAGTCTACAGAAAAAAGAACGGAATTATTTGACTAAATCTACTGTTTTTTATGAATTTTCTAATGATATGCATGCATTGAAAATATTAAAAAGAAATCAATTAATTGGAAAATATGCAAAAATAGCAAAACAAAAATAAAATGACCTTTTTTATTTTTATTTAATTTTCTAAACATTTATTATGAAATGGTAGAAACAAGAATTATTAAAAAACAATTATTTACCTTTATTTATGAATTATTTACATGAGTGAAAATATAAAAGAAAATCAAAAAAAAAAAAAAATAAAAGAAAATGACATGGGGGTTCAAGTAGCAAGATATTCAGGTTATTATCTACATTGGGCCTATGCTGGGGTGGTGCAGATAGCATGAGGCGCAGGCCCAGCATCCTCAAAAAAAACAAATAATAAACTCTGAAAAATGAAAAAAAGCCTGGGGGTGCCGCTAGCATACTTTCCAGTTATTTTCATTATGGGCTACGCCCAGGGGGGTGTCGTTAGCACTCAGGGCCTAAGGCCCAACTTACTCATTCAGCCTTCACACGCATGGGGGGGGGGGAATTGAGTAATTGAGGGGGTGTTGGCGCTCAGAAGACGCGTTTGGGCTTAGCCCAATGCCCCAAACCCTAACCCAATATTCACTTAGACAAAACCAATTCTTCTCCCAAATGCTCTGGCACTGTTCACTCTCTAACCCTAGCCGCTTCTGCTCGTCTTCCTCCTCTCCCTCATTCTCTGCAACCTATCTGATCTCAATCAACTCAAACAAAACCCTAAACGAACAAATCCTCACCCAAATACCTCAATCCCTCACACGAAACATGGCCTAACTTCACAAGTATTGTCAAATGGAAGCTCTTAAACTAAAAGTCCTCAAGATCTTAAGCCTACAAACTCTAACACGCACATGCAAATAGAGGAGTTTAAGGAAGAAAGCTGTAGAAACCTGGAACGACGGATGTTAGTTGATGTTCTTTGAAGAGGTGGATCGTTCGCTGAAGATCTTCGAGCGGAGGCGATTTCTGATGATGGATCCGTCGCTTGCTGAAGAATTTGACGAGGTTCTAAGAATCCTGAGTGGATGAGTGTGCCTCTGGATATTGTTGAAGATCTTGAACGGACGATGAAGGTTTGAACGCTTTCTGAAGAAATCTGGAAGTATTGCTTGAAGATTGAACGTGGTTTGACGTTTCTGGGAATCCGGCTTGAAGATTGTTGAATGTCTGAGGGTGATTCTGGAAAAATTGGTATGAAGGATGAAGGTTTAGGGTTTCTGGAAATCTTTGTATGAAGGTTGTTGAAGGTTTGGATGTTCTGGAAAAATTGATGGAGACGGATGAACGTATGAGCAAGTTCTGGAGAAAGTTGATGAAGGAAGGAGGAGATCTGGATTGAACGCGTTCTGGAATTCTTTGAATTTTCCGGCGCGCCTTTGAATTTTCCGGCGATGAGAAGAGGAAGGTGACGGAGGAGATCTGGGGAGGAAGAAGAAGATCTGAGGATTCTGGAGATTTTGGACGTTTGGTGGTGGC
This sequence comes from Lathyrus sativus, assembly GCA_963859935.3. Lineage (NCBI taxonomy): Eukaryota > Viridiplantae > Streptophyta > Magnoliopsida > Fabales > Fabaceae > Lathyrus > Lathyrus sativus. The sequence continues at coordinate 617,297,590 of OZ012739.1, read as the reverse complement.
CGGAGTTGGTTGACGGTGGCCGGCGGCGTGCAGTTAGGGCGGATGCATGGCCGCCGGTGGGGGGCTCCGGCGAGGATGGGAGGAAGACAGGTGTCTCAGGGAAGGGTTTGCATGGGCTACACGTGTCTTCGGGGAGAGAGTCAGAGTGAACGCGTGGCGTGATTCTGAGAAAACGTGTGGGGCCTCTGCATGGCCAACACGTGGCTGGCTATTTATCACACTGAAAACGCCAGAATCTTCTGGAAGTTCCTGGACGAATTGGCTGGACGAATTGGACCTTTGACTCACTTGGGCTGCGTTGGATTTTTTTCTTGGACTTGCTGAATTGCCAATAATGAAAATTGGGCCTCAAAAGAGCACCCCTGGGCCCATTTCGAAAATGAATAAAACTGTAACAAAAAAAACTGAATAAAAAACAGTTAACTAAACCTAATTAACTCTAATCAATTATTAAAAGTCTAATTAATTCTAAATCAATCTAATTAAATCTAAAACATGATTAACCTAATTAAACTCTAAAAAGTCATTAAAACCTAATTAATTCTGTATTATACTAGTTAACCCTAAAAAATCAATTAACCTCTAATTAACTCTAAAAATTCAATTAATCCTAATTAAACTCTAAAAAATGATTAAAAGTCTAATTAATTCTATATTATCCTAATTAAACCTAAAAAATCTAGTTAAGATCTAATTAACTCTACATCAATCTAATTTTCTATTAACAATCTAATATTATTTAATATCAATTAAAATCTATCATGATAAAAGAAAAAACTATATTATTTTCTATATTAGCTAAAAAACACTTAAACCTATTTTAAAATCTATATAAAATTCTAAAAATGTTATTATCTATTAGTAATAAAAGAAAAACTATATTATCCTTTTTCTTTATTATTCTAAAAAACTATTTAAAATCTTATTTATATTCTAAAAACCTATTTAAATTCCAGAAAAATCTATAAAGCCTGTTAAAAATTCACAAAAGCCTATTAAACCCTAAAATGCAGATGAATGCAAATGACCCCCAAAAAAGAGCGCACGAGACCAGATTGAATCGAACGGAGATCCCCGGGCATCAGAATATCCCCAAAATCACTGAAAAATCACCGAGGAGCGCACAATTTCCCGAAAATAAAACCCTGATAATCTGGACTGGGTCTGCCATATCTGATAGACAAAAATCAAGCTGTAAACTCTGATATCCCCTGCTGTGCACAAAAATCATCTGTCTGAGCTGCGAATATGAATTTAAACCACGAGTCAGATAGGAGAATCGGTTGGTCAAATTTTAGGGTGCAACACATGTGTGATAACCGCTGATGCTATTAGTGATGTGTGAGTTCCTAATGAGTATATGAATGTATGTTATATTTGTGTGTGTTCCTTGATAGAACCTAGTAGTATTGTAGCTGCTAGTAGGGTGTGTTTATGCAGGGTGTTTTCAGAATGTATGTTGTTGTGCACCTCTTCAGGGGGAGTAACATAGGATGTTATGCTTCGCAGGTGATTGTGCCCTTCAGGATGTCATCCTGAATGTCATAACATCCAGAGCAGGCTGGATGAAGTTGTGTGACTGCAGGTTGGCTGCAGGTTGTGTGTACTGATGTGTTGTACATTAGTTGAGGGGGAGTAACCCAAAATGTTACTCAACATATTGTGACATCTGTAGTGTTAACTAACAGATGATTGTGTGTGAACAGGTTGATCCTGAGAGCTAACAGTGTGAGTGTGTGTAGACAACACTGATAGTGTGTAGCTAGTAGCTTTCCTGCATGATATGTTAGAGTTCTGTTGCTTATAATCTCTGATACTATAACAAAGTATTTTAGCCAAAAATTTGCCAAAAGGGGAGTTTGTAGATGCTCTTGATTGGATGCATTTTATGGAAAAACATTGTTGTATGAATGAATGTGACAATTGATGTTATGACATACATGAAGAGTGTTCTGCAGGGAGAGCTAAGAGTAAGTGAAGCTGAATGTCATGTCCGGATGTTATGACATCAAGCGTATGACATCAGGATGCGCAAGGTTTGTTTTTCTGTTATTAGCTCAGGCTATACTTCAGGAAACAATCCAGGAAGCATAGTTATTTTAGGCGATATAACAGGCATTTCTGAGAAGACTCCTGACCTAATGATCAGTGCACAACTTCATAAAGAGAGGTTTATCTTGGGTAAACCTAGTTTCTCCATCAAGTCCCAAACCAAGTCTGTTGTTATAAATAACAGAAGGATCATTACTAATAGGGTTAAGCTTCTGGAGAGAGACTAGAGAGTATGTCTTGTGAGTGAAGAGGTTGTTCTTCATGTGGTTTATGTGAGTGAAGAATTTTGGTTCTTCACGTGTGTCTTAGGATACTTGTATGCCAAGCAATTGTCAGCTGTATAATTGCATTGGTTTAGTGTGTATGAACTGTTGTGTTCATTGTGCCACTCAAAGCTTTTAAGCAAGAGGGTTGTTTCACTTGATCAAAGCTGTAAAGCAAGATCAAGGTGTGTGTTTGAAGTGTGTCTTCATATCTTAATTGTGAATTAGTTTATATCACTGAGGTGATTGAGGGGGAGTGAGTGGGAAACTCTGGTCTAGTGGTCTCTAGGATGAAGTGTCATTGGGTAGGTCTTAAGTGAAGAGTGCAAATTGGGTTTGTTTGACTCTGAATTAATTCTACTGATAGTGAATTTCCTCCCTGGCTTGGTAGCCCCCAGATGTAAGTATGGTTGACACTAAACTGGGTGAACAATTACTTGTGTTATTTACTGCTTTCCATTTATAGCTTATTATTAAGTGCAGTAGTCTATGTTATTGTGGATGTTATAAAATTCGTGGTAACATCCACTGTAGGTACCTAGAATTTCAATTTCTATCAAGTTGTCTTTTTCTTTCAGTTGTCTTTTTAACTCTCTTCTCTCAGCCCTTGCAATGTGAAATTTATCTTCCCAAGTGTCTCTTTCTAGCTTCATCCTAGTCAAGAGCTCTTGATACTCCTCCTTACATTCAATAGGGATTATAGAGGATAAATCAATGAAAGGTTGTGAAGGTTTCTTAAGAGGATAAGGCATTTTGAGTTCACAATCTCTGGTATTGACCCACTGAGTGTAGGGTTTGAAAGTAACACAGTTTTTTTTCCAGCTGATCTTTGCATTTTTAATAAATGGTGTGCCAAACCTTTATGACTGCATTTTTCAAATTTGGATTTCCACCCTCAATAAGGTAGAAGAAACCTAACACCAAGAAACTGCTAGGTTTGTCCTTCATGGGATACCCAAACTGACGTCTTGCAAGAGCGGGGTTGTAGTTAATCCTGCCATGTATACCAAGAAGGGGTACATTAAGGAATTATGTACAACTGTCAATGATAACTTCTTTGTCGTAAGCTGGGTCATACCAATTCATATTAGTATGAGTAAGAGACACGAGCCTCCGAGACCATCTGAGTTTCTCAGGATTTTCAACAAAGAGTCTAGTTCTTGGCAAGTGTGACTTGAACCATCTGTACAACAAAGGAGAATAACACATGATTGTTCCGCTACCCTTTAGAGTCCTATGATAAATTGAATAGTAAGTGTCCCCAAGTAAAGCAGGTACTAGGTTACCACTCAAAAATATCAGGATAGCATTAAGATCAACATAGTGGTTGATGTTTGGGAATAACACAAGACCATAGATGAGTAGTGCAAAGATAGCTTCAAAGGCATTCATACTATTGCATTTAGCCAACTCTGTAGCTTTCTCTATCAGGAATTTAGATGTTAACCCTCTAATTCCTCCCTTGGAAGTGAAGTTGTATTTCACATCTGAGGTTTCCAAATGAAGGGCCTTTGCAATAACTGAATACCGAGGAATTTCCTCTAAGCCATTGAAAGGAATCTTGTATAGTACTGGCAAACTAATCCAATATGAATACTCTTCCAAGGTGGGCGTCAGTTGGTAGTCTGGAAACGTGAAAGAGTGGTTGAGAGGATCATAGAATTGTACAAGGGTGTCAAGAGTACCTTATTAAACATTGGTCTTTAGAATACCTAAAATCCCTCATTGGCTTCTTCTGAAATCCTCTAGACAAGAAATCAGACGACCTAAATTTTTCAATTCTATTGTATAAGGATCCTTGAAGTTGTACTTCTCGGTATTTCTTTTCCACAAATCCATGTTAAAACCTATGATATTTGCCATAAAGGTTTTAAGTTCCTTGAAACATTTTTGTGAATGGATGCACACATATACATAATAGCAAACATGGGTTCAAGGATTTAATGTTACGAGCATAGAAGTTAGAATAGGGGTTGCATTGGAAGGTGATGTCAAGGGAAGACTGGTTGAAATGCTCCGTGAGTATAAAGATGTATTTGCTTGGTCTTATCAGGATATACCAGGGTTGGATACTAATATAGTGGTGCATCATCTACCTCTTCGAGCAGAATGTCTGCCCATGAAGCAGAAGTTGAGAAGGACCATACCAGATATGGCAGTCAAGACCAAAGAGGAAGTCCATAAGCAGTTGGATGCTGGTTTTCTTGCTGTTACTAATTACCCTCCATGGATCGATAACATTGTTCTTGTACCTAAAAAGGATGAAAAGGTCAGGATGTGTGTTAATTATCGTGATTTGAATAGAGTGAGCCCGAAAGACGATTTCCCGCTCCCTCACATTGATGTGTTGGTTGATAATATTGCTCAATACTCTGTGTTTTCCTTCATGGATGGCTTCTCTGGGTATAACCAAATCAAAATGGCCCCAGAAGACATGGAGAAAACTACTTTTATCACACTGTGGGGGAACTTTTGCTACAAAGTTATGCCTTTTGGATTGAAAAATGCAGGGGCAACTTATCAGCGGGCGATGGTGACTCTGTTTCATGATATGATTCATCATGAGATCGAAGTATATGTTGCTGATATGATTACAAAGTCACAAATGGAGGAAGAATATCTGGTCAATATTCTGAAATTGTTTGTGAGGCTAAGGAAGTTCAAGCTGATGTTAAATCCTAACAAGTGCACCTTCGGTGTGAGATCAGGAAAGTTGTTGGGTTTCATTGTCAGTGAAAGAGGTATTGAGGTGGATCCTGCCAAAATAAAAGCTATACAAGAAATGCCTGAGTCGAGAATAGAAAAAGAGGTTCGTGGTTTCTTGGGGAGATTGAACTACATTGTAAGGTTCATATCTCACCTTACAGCCACTTGTGAGACAATATTCAAATTGCTGAGAAAAGATCAGGCGGTTGTCTGGAATGAGAATTGTCAAAAGGCTTTCAAAAAAATAAGAGTATTTATAGGAGCCTCCGATATTAATGCCTTTAGTTGCTGGAAGACCTTTGATTATGTATTTAACGATTCTGGAGAACTCGATGGGTTGTATGCTCGGTCAACACGATGAGACGGGTAGGAAAGAGCATGCTATTTACTACCTGAGAAAAAAATTCACTGATTGTGAGTCAAGTTACTCAATGCTAGAAAAAACATGTTGTGCACTTGCTTGGGCAGCTAAACGCTTAAGGCAATATATGTTAAACCACACAACCATGTTAATTCCGAAGATGGATCAGATTAAATATGTGTTTGAGAAGCAAGCGCTTTCCGGAAGAATTACTAGATGGCAGATGGTGTTGACAAAGTACGACATTCAGTATGTTTCCCAAAAGGCCATTAAGGGGAGTGTTTTGTTAGAATATCTTACCGAACAACCAATTGAGGATTATTACCCAATGAGGTTTGAGTTTCCTGGCAAAGATATAATGTTTCTGAAGATGAAGGACTGCGATGAGCCTTTATCTGACGAGGGCCCCAAGATTGAGTCTCAGTTGAAATTGATTTTTGATGGTGCTGTTAACTCGTACGGCAGTGGAATTGGGGAAATTATTACAACTCCTCATGGTTCCCACATACTATTCACTGCCTGGTTGACATTTGCATGTATGAATAACAAAGCTGAATATGAAGTATTAGTCGTCAATCAAATCAAAGGAGAGCGGGAGACTCGTCAGGCCAACCTGGTGCCCTATAAGAACTACGCAAGAAGATTGTTGTCATTCTTTGATAGAGTCGAGTTTCATCATGTACTGAGGGCTAAAAATCAGATGGCAGACGCTTTGGCCACATTATCATCATATAAAGTGAATTTATGGAATAAAGCTCCAACAATCACTATCATGCACCTTAACAGTCCGACCTTTGTATTTGCAATTGAAAAAGCGTCGGATGGGAAGCCCTGGTATTTTGAGATCAGGCTATTCCTCAAGACTCAAGAGTATCCGCCAGGGGCATCAAGTAAAGACAATAAGACTCTGAGGAAGCTTTCGGGTAATTTCAACTTGAACAAGGATGATGTGTTGTACAAAAGAAACTTTGACATGGTGTTGTTACATTGTGTGGATGAGCATGAAGAAAGCTTGTTGATGGAAGAGGTTCACAAAGGTTCTTTTGGTACTCATTTCGATGGGCATGCAATGTCCAAAAAACTATTGAGAGCAGGGTATTACTGGATGACCATGGAGTTCAATTGTTATAAATATGCCAAGAAATGCTAAAAGTGCTAGATTTATACCGATAAAAGGCATGTGCCATCGAGCCCTCTAAATGTATTGACATCTCCTTGGCCCTTTGCTATTTGAGACATTGATATAATTGTGAAAATCGAGTCGACTTCCTCCAATGGGCATCACTTTATCTTGGTAGCAATTGATTATTTAACCAAGTGGGTAGAAGAAGCTTCTTTCGCCAATGTCACCAAGCAAGTGGTTGCTCATTTTATAAATCATCTGTCGCTACGAAATACTAGAACGAATCGTTACTGATAATGGTTCGAATTTGAATAATAAGATGATGAAAGAGTTGTGCTAGAATTTCAAAATTGAACACCACAATTCCTCTCCATACCGTCCAAAGATGAATGGCGCTATTGAGGCAACAAATAAGAATATCAAGAGGATCATGCAGAAGATGGTGGTGACTTATAGAGATTAGCGTGAGATGTTGCCCTTTGCTTTACATGGTTATCGTACTTCGGTGTGTACATCAACTAAGGCAACACCTTTCTCGCTGGTAAATGGTACGGAAGTTGTCCTACCATTAGAAGTCGAGATTCCTTCTTTAAGGGTATTGTCTGATGTGAAGCTTGATGAAGCAAAATGGGTGAAGGCTAGGTTGAATCAACTTAGTCTGATTGATGAAAAGAGATTGGAAACTATCACTCATGACCGGCTATACTAGAGCAGGATGAAGAAGGCTTTTGATCAGAAGGTGCGCCCTCAGCATTTCTAGATAGGTGACTTGGTGTTGAAGAGGATTCTCCCTCCACAAACATATCATAGGGGCAAATGGACTCCCAATTATGAAGGTCCATACGTAGTAAGAAAGGTTTTCTTTGGCGGAGCCTTATTACTATCAACCATGGATGGTGAAGATTTTACGTCCCCTGTGAATGCAGACGCAGTTAAAAAATACTTTTCTTAAAATAGACCCACTGGACATAAAAAGAAAATCCAGGCAAAATGGGGCATCCAGGTGAACAACAAAAAGAAAAGGTTCGGTTAAAAATTAGGGATAAAAAGAAAAAAAGAACAAACCCGCAAAGTTGAACACCTGAAAAGGCGACTTTGGCAAAAATGGGTATCCCGGTGGATTGAAAACCTGCAATGGCGATCCAGGCAAAAGTTAGGGATTTAAAAGCAAATGACTATGGTCTCCGTTCGATCTGTGAATGCGTTTTGACTTTTGGAAGTCCCGAAGGGTAAAAATTAGTCCAATCAGTCTCTTTAGAAGGCAGAACATTGGTGAAACATCAAGGACATACGGGTCATAGCCTAATCAACACATGGTGGTTGTCTGTTTCTACATTGCTGACACTTATATATTTCTCGTTGTACTTTTTGCGCAATTACCTTTTTTCAGAAATTGCATCCAATTGTAACTTGCCTATTTACAGGCCTTTTCCATCAATAAATTATTATTCACTCAAAGAGCTTTCCATTTCTTGTTTACTTTTATTGTTTTGTTTGCAAAAGAGGCGTCTGATATTTTTGTTAAACTTTACATGTGAAAACATTGGGGCATTACAAGTCATATTGAAAAGAATGAATTTACTTGAATGATATCATGGATGGTAACCAAAACAGCCATATGCATACATGTCTTTTATTGTTTGTTGATTTTTTGCAGGATGACATGATCTCTTCCCCTGTAGAGCTTATCTCCCCATTGAGTTTTCCGGGGTTGATTACATCAGTCAGGGTGTAACATGCAGTCAGGCATTTATTTAGAAACAACGATTGTTGTTCCCTCATGGATTATTGTTATCAGATCAAGGATTTTTCTTGTCAAAAATGGTTTGCAATTATCCCGTCAGTTTGGAATGAAAAAGCATCACCCCAAGCAGAGGTTGGCGTTGATTTCCTCGACAGGTATCTCAGTGGTGGCTGTCTTACTCGGTAAACTCCAATGATCATTGGTTTTCTTCAAAGTTAGATTTGTGGCATATTTCCCCAGCAGACGATATTCTTAATTCCCTATGTGGTGGATCTCTCCCCAGAAGTGTTTTATTCATGAAAGCTATTCAGGGCGTTTTCCTCAGTAGAAAGCCATCCAAGGCATTTTTTCTCCTCAGCAGAGTTGGTTTGTTGGTTCTCTTTCCAGCGCTCTTTCCAACAGGGTTCCTTTTGCATATGATTTGCATTTGCATCCTCCTAAACGCGTAGCATTTCCATTTCATATGGAGCATTATGCCATTTTCAAACATGTGCATCCGAATCATAAGCCAAGTTTTGATATCGATATTGCCAGACATCTCTCCAGCAGATATTGGCATGATTTAAGATTTCTTTATCTTTACCCTATCAAGAGGTTATTGGTGGGTGTGTTCATCTTATTCTGTGGCAGAGTTTGTTTGTTTAAACATATCTTTCCCCAACGGAGTATTCTTTTCAGGTCGTAAGTCGGTTGATTCTATTTCCTGCCTATCACGGGAGTTGTATTCCAACTTTTGGTTGGTAATCCCCAACTTAGTCGTTTCTTGGATGTTATCCCATCTTTTTGTTGGTAGTATTCTTTTGTTCCCCGCAGAGTCATTATCCCAACTTTTGGTTGGTAATCTTTGTTTTGGGTAGGTTCGCCTTCGGTCAGCGTCCCAGTGATTCCAACTTTTGGTTATTAACCATCTTCTTATTTGTTAACGATCCCAACTTTTGGTTGGTAGTCCATTTTTTGCTTGGATGTTATCGCAACTTTTGGTTCGTAGTCTGTTCCTTGTTAGATGTTATCCCAACTTTTGGTCGGTAGTCCTCGTTTGAACTCCCTTACGAAGTCGTTATCCCAACTTTTGGTTGGTAGTCTTCCTTTCGGTGTGCTCGCCCTCGGTCAGCGTCCCAGCGATCCTAACTTTTGGCTAGTAGCCTTCATCCCAACTTTTGGTTGGTAATCTTTTGGACAATTCCAACTTTTGGTTGATAGTTTTCATTGTTTGTGTATTCGCCTTTGGACGGTATCTGGGTGATCCTAAGTTTTGGTTAATAGCCTCTTTCTCACAACTTTTGGATATTACTCTCTGGTGATCCTAACTTTTGGTTAGTAGCCGTTGGTATCTTAATCAGTTACCTTTTCGGTTATCTCAACTTTTGGTTGGTACCCGCTGATTTTTAAGTCCATCTTCGGCTATAAATCTTTGCATTATGTATATCCCCACAATTTCGTAATTTCTAGGTTCTTTTGGTATTCAATCACCTTTTTCCTTGAATGTTTGAAAGCGGTCACTTTTCATCCCTTCAGGTTCAAGTTGTTTGAATAGAGGCAGCTGTAGCACCCCAAAATTTGCCCATCTTTTCTCTTGGTTCTTGGTTTATGTTTCATTACATCTCATATTCATTTTTTCATAGCATTGTTCTTGACAAAGGATCAAAGCATCATGGTTTGTTTCTCAAGATAGGAGGAGCATGCTTCTTCAACCTCAAGCAAGATTTCTTATTGACTTTATGGTATTTTCAAGCCCCCAAAGGTCCCTCATCATCAAGTATGATCAAGGTAACATCATTTCAAGATCGTATGTGACTCACCATGGCTTATCTTGTAAGAAATCATCAAGATATTCAAGTTTGGTTCAAGGTGGTTGACTTAATTTAGCAATTTGTGGATGATATGATCAAATGGGCATAACTCCTTCATTTTTCAACATCTTGAGGTGGTTCTTTTTCTAATGAACTCTTCTCATCATGCCTAACAAGTTCTCTTTGCAAGAAAGAATCCAATTATGCTTGGAAGGTCATCAAACGTTTGAAGACATTATAAGTCATTTTGGATTTTGGAAGGATTTTTTAGTCAACTTCAAAAGGTCATAACTTGGTCAATTTTCATCATTTGGGGCCCATTCATTTTCTAAAATGAACTTGAAGATGTCCTCTACAATTTTGATTCAAGGTGGAAGTGCTAAAAACTTATGGAAGGCTTTGAATTTTATCAAAACATTATAGGTCATTTTTGGTCCCTAATAGACTTTAAAAATTTCTAAGTGTTTTGCAATTTTGAACCTTTTCATGGAAGCTACTTTGAAGGATCATATCTCTCAACTCAGATTGCCAAATCAATACTTTATTTTCATATTACAAAGTTGGCATCATCCTCTATCCAATGTGTCGCTACTCGAAAAAATGCAGCGACAGGGAAGGCGAAAAGATAGACAGAAGAGTCGCCACCGAACTTTATTTATCCCATGAGGGGAAGGGAAAACATCGAGAAAACCCTAATAAAGGAATGGATAAGATGGTCTCGCGACCAAGAACGAGTTTGGAAGCCGGTTATGTGAAGGAAAGGTATTAGCACCCTTCACATCCATCGTACTCGATGGGAACCATTTATTTGTCGATGTGTGAAGGTATTTGCTAAAAGATTATTGCTAATTGAGTGTTCCAAAGGGATAAAGATAAAGGTTAGAAACCGGGGAAGAGGAGGCAAAGAGGGAAATAAAGAACTCGATAGGACTTCGTGGTCCAAGGCCTACATATTCTCAACAGATATAAGAAAGTCAGAGTAGACGTAGTTCGGGAAAAGGTTAACTGATGTTTTCATGGATGATATTATCGTGCGCATTCTAGCAGTTTAGGTGTATTGTTGCTCGACCATTGGAGACTTAGGCGTTACCTGTTTGCGGTAGAAAGGACGTAACATATCCTTTTTGAAATGATTAGTTTTCTCCATGCGAGGCAAGATGTCACGTTTGATTTGTGGAATTGTTTTTAGGGATGAAATATGTCATCAGATAGTAACCCCTTGTGGGTAGTACCCAATTCTTTATCTCAAAGTTTTGTTGTGAAAAGGTGTGGCGAATATAGTGTCTTCATATTGAAAGACGAGTATCGAGACCACACACACTACAGTGAATATCTTGACACTCGGAGAGGAAGAAGTCTACACTCAATCCTCTCTCTTTAGTTCAATACAAAGAGAACTTCATTCTCTTATTAAAGTATTTTTAGTTTTGAATAGTAAGTGATTTGCGACAGTGAACCCTACGATAAATGTAAAGCACTCGGGATAGGAGAAGGCCTACGCCTAACCACTCCACGACCATTCAAGCTTTCATTGTGAAAAGAGTTTGAAAATGCACTCGGTACGAGACCGAAGTTTTTAGGAGAAAAGGTGTGGCGAATGCAGTTACGTCTTCGTATTGAAAGACGAGTTTCGAGACCACACACTCTAAAGTGAGTATCCCGATACTCGGAGAGGAATAAGTCTACACTTAATCCTCTCTCTTTAGCTCAATACAAAGAGAATTTTATCCTTTTACTAAAGCTGGTGAATTGGCTTAACAGTTGTTTGAGAAAATCCGCTTGACGTTGGATCAAGGGTTTGATTGTTTAAAAAGTTTGAGGTGATGCGAACAAGGTTGATAGCGATGCACAAGGCAATCGACTTACAAGGTCAAAAATGGCTCGATGAGAATCGAGAGTTTGTTTTCTTGAAAATAGTTTTTTGGGGACCAAAGGTCAAAAATGACCAATAATAAACATATAAAAAACATACAACCAACAACCACAATGAGTTATTAGGCAAAGGCTGTAGCGAAGCTACCCAGAAAAACAATAAGTTCGCTAGGAGAAGGTGCTAGCGAACGTAAACAGAGGAAAAAAAGAACTGAAGTTTGCTAGGCGAAGGTGCCCAGAAAAAACAACGATAAGTTCGCTAGGCGAGGTGCTAGCGAACACAAACAGAGGCGAAAAGGGGCAAAGTTCGCTAGGCGAAGGTGCCAGCGAACATGACAGAAGAAAAAGTCAAGAAGTTCGCTAGGCGAACTTCATGTTGTTTTGCCCATAGTGCACGTTTTTTTTATAGAAACAGTGGGGAAAAGTGGCAAAGTTCGCTAGGCGAACTTGCCAGCAAACATGACAGTGTTTTTTTTTAGTTTTTCAACTCATGTCACTATGCAACCTACACCATGTTCTATCTTTGTTTCTTACTTTTATTATATCACTTCTTGGTCATATCAAAACCTTATTACTGCATACACACAAGCAAAAACATAAGAAAATAAAACATGCACAAAAAAGTAAAAGAGATAAGGGTTTGAAAGGAAAGATACCAAAGAGTTACTATCCTCTTTCACTAATGGTTTGTGATTCTATGGTCTACCTCCTCCTTCTGGTTTTCTACCTCACTCTTTGTTCTCTCAAGGTTTTCTTTTCAATCTTTTTTCTGTTTTTCTCTCTTACTCTTTTTTTGCTCTCTATGTTTTTTTTTCTCTCAATGTGTGTGAATGACCCTCTACCAAATGTCTCTCTCTTGTTTGCAGCCCCCTATCCTCTCTTATCTCACTTTTTTCTGCTGCATTTTTCTGCTGTACCAAAATAATAGCTCTTGCACATTCTTCAATTTTCAGAATTTCCATTCTTGGAAATACTTATTACCACTTTCTTGGTGCAACCCCACTTCTTTCCATTTCTACCATGCTGCCTTTTTGCTTTTGCTGCTGCACTTTCCTAGTACTGTTTTTTTCCAGCATTGCCCTCCTTTATCCACTTGTTCTTGGGTTGTATTTGTGATATATGCTACTACCTTGGGACAAATTTTGAAGTTCTGAATTTTGGCATGAAAGTGGACCAACATGATCTAGTTCATCAATTTTTGTGACATAGTTTATTTGGTTGGGAGTTAGTTGGTCATGGGGCTGTTTTGGATCAATTTAAAAATGTCTTGCAATTGCCCATGAACAAACATTAATGGCCTTGCTATTGAAATGCTCCAATGTGGAATTAAACCTCAATTATTTTCCTTGGATATTTGTGGGTTATGAATTATATGTAGTACATGGAGATTTGATGAGGCATAAAGGGTACCATAACATGAAATTTATTAGAAGCTTGAATTAAGACTAGAAATAACTTAATTTTCTAAGCATTACCAAGAGTTTGAAACTTTGCAAAAAAAATGTGACATTCATGCAAATGTCATGAAATTTCTCTTTATAATATTCTTGAATCTAGTCTTGAATTCCATGAACCTTGAACTTGGAACAATGGGTCTCCCTTATGCCAATCAATTTGCAAGGGATGAAGTCTTGAATTATGAACTTGTGATCTTTGAACTCCACTTGAACATAGAGTTGGAAACAAAGTTGGATGGGAAAAATCTTGAATTAGGCCTTGCACTTCATGTTCCTTAGGAATATTAATCTTGAATATCCTAATAAAAAGAGGGCAAAATTTGGGGTGCAACATAATGCAAGAAAAATCATCTCAAAAAGCCTCCTACATTGTGAGAATCATGGTGGCAAAAATTGAATTTCAAAGCTGAAAATCCACTTCAAGTCAGAATTGATTTTGTTTGAATTGGCCTCTAATCACCAAATTAAGCCATGAATTCAATCTAAACATGATTAACTAACTTGTCTGGGTTGATTAGAGCCTTGAAACGCAATGTTTGAGTGAGTTTTGACAACTTTCAAGTCACACTTTGCTCATGCTGCAGTTGTGCACGAATTTGCTGAAATTGGCATCATGCACCCTCCCTCTCCATTCAGAAAGCTTCTCCTATAAATAAGGAACTCATTCCACTCATTTTCACAAGCTTTGATAGCCAAAATTACTCTGCTGAAATCCCATTTGAACTCTTAAGTTTGAACTTCGAATTTTCATTTCCACACCCTAAAAACTCAAATGCTCCATTCAATTAGCTTCACCAACATTCAGTGAAGCTAACAAGCTCAAGAACTTGAAGGATCATGGCCTGAATCAAGCTTGAGGACTCCATTTTCAGAGCTCTGAAGTTGAACTTCAACATGTACAATTCTTAACCATTTCAACTCAAATTTGTTGCTAAGATGTAGTCCTTGATGTGCTAATGTTGTCAGGATTGTTAGATTTTGGTTTTTGTTGAGTTTTGATGTTCAATTTTCAAATTCGTGTTTGATTTTATTTCTGTTTTTTTTTTAAATCGAGTGACCTATGGTTTAAAGAAATATGACGCGGTGATATGGTTGAGATCGTCTTGAAAAGACGCATCAAATGAGACCACTATGAGCTCCAATGGGTTTGATTTGTTGGATCCACGATTTTCTGCAATTCCTTTGGTTTTAAAATGGCTGGAGGTTGAAGATAATAAGTTGGCATCATCTGACCGTCCATGCCTGACAATTGTTTTAATCTGGTGCCTTTGACTTTTGTTGGCTCTATGTGGTTAAGTTGACTTGAGTCTATCATGGATACGCGCTTTTGGATCCTTGGATTAGCCACATCATTTAATGAGGTTGGATCCAACGCATCTTGTTTTTTCTACTTTATTTTCTTTTTCTATTTTGTTTTTAAATTCATTTTATTTCCAGAAATGTATAGAAAATTCATTTTTAATCAGAAAAATGCCAAACTATTTTCTAAAATTTCCTATTATTTTTCTCTTTCTGTTTTTTTATTTTTGTGTATTTTTATTTTTCCATTTTCTATTTTTCTTAAATTTTAATTTGTTTGAGCCAATTTTAATTTGTTTAAAATTGTTTTTAGACATTTTAAAATTATGAGAAAAATATTATATGATCCTATGATGATTTTCTTGGATTTTATTTCTGGTTTTGCTATTTTCCATGGTTTTTTGATTTATTTAGTTAATTTTAATTGGTTTAAAATTATTTTTGAACCATTTAAAATTATGGGGAAATTAGCACATGATCCCATGATGGTTTCTAACCTATGGTGATGTTTTTGGATTTTTGTTTGAGGTCTAACTATTTTTCCATTCCTTTTTAGGTTTTATTTGCCTTTTTTATTTGATTTTAAATTGCAAGTTGATGTAATTTTATTTTTAATTCATGTTTGAGTTCTATTCTGTCCTTCTTCAAGTCATTTGGGACTTTGATGATTGTTTGGTGTTTGTTTCCCTTTTGGGATTAATTTGATGTTTGATTTCTTCTTGAGGCATGTACTTGTGTCATTCCATCTGTATGATCCCTCTTATGTGTGCATGGTTGAATGTCAAACTTGTTTGATCATGTGGATATTGTGATTTCTTCTTGCTCATGTCATGTTCATATGCTTTGCCTTGGGATGTTTGTTTTGCACTTGTTTGTATGCATGATTGTTTGGTGTTGACTTGTGTATGAATGATATGCATGGTTTGTTGCCTTGTACCATATCTTTGATCATTGACATGACATGATTATGATATGTGATGCTTGCTGCCCTACCATATCCCTTGTGTCATTTGACCTCATTTCACCTTGCCTTGTGGTTGATTTTACTTCTTGTGTGATGTTTAGGTCATTTGATTGTGTGTGGGCACTTTGTTTTGCCATTGTGTTTTGTTTGTAAGTCTTTGATGTGGTTTGAACATGTGAATACTTATGTGATATGTTGGCATGATTAGTGATGGTTACTTTGTTTGAGATTGAAATGAATGTGTTTGTTGTTTTTATCTGGGTTTGATAATGACTTCATGTTTGTCCTCTTTACTTTCTTCTTCATCTTTCTTCTCTTTTGGAACTTGTTTAAGTTTCATTCTTGTTTTCATTTGTGATTGATTTGGTTGGTGTTTACTTGTGCTTGTTCACATGATCCCTTAGGGTTCCTAGTTCCACTTAATTTCTGATTAAGTTGGAAGTAGGAGACACATTAGGCTTTCAATCCTTTGCATGATAACATTTAGGATAATCCCTTCTTTACCTCAACTCTAGGTCTATCATTTACATGATAACATTAGGTAGACTTCCTTTTCATCCTAACCTTATGACCATTTTATATGATAACATTAGGGTTTTTCAGTTTCCCTTTAGTGTTTTCTTTGCGTCTTCTCTTCTTATCTCAAACAATCTTAAGACACTTAATAAAGAATGATGAACATTGTGCGCCACGAGCCTTAAGTACATGGGAAATGATGAGTGGGGGTTTCTTCTTACTTGTTTAGAGTGTTTAGTATATGCCATTTGGGCGATATGCAACGCATTTGCTCCTATGTCATAGTCTTTAGTGCAACGTGAATCTCTGTAACACGATGGAAGAACTGACTTGGTGTTTTTGTTTGACAAAAACATGTGCGGATAACAAGAGTCGCCACCGACTTTTATTTTATCCAATAGGAAAGGCTATAAAAGAACAGGAAATGCCTTTTTGAAAAGATTTTGAGTTCGGGGGGTAGGTTATATAAAGGGAATGTGTTAACACCCTTTATATCCATGGTTATCTATGAGCTCTTAGTTACTTAGCTCACTTGTTTGTTTGAAAAGTAATGTGAAGTGTATGTTTAGAAAAGATTTTCAGAATTTCTTTGTAGTGATCCTCATATGGATGTATACAAAGTCTTGAGTTTGGAAATATTTTGAAAGTGGGGTGTAAAGAATGTTTTTTTTTGAAAAAAGTGAGCAAGTATTTAAGGGCTACCTACCCTAAGTTTGTAAGGTCTTTCTTGTTATTTATTTCCTTTAAGGGTAAGACTGCCCTTACTATTAGTGAGTAAGTAGTCTTTACCTTGGATGTTAAGGGATGGGCGTAGGGTCATCGTATGGTCAAAGAAGGCAACATGTAGGGGTGTCTTTGTAATTCGAAGGGACTATCATCATTTTTGTAGGGTCATCGAGGGACAAGATCATTTATTCCGTAGGCAACTTCGAAGGGACTATGATCCTTTTAACTTTAAAGGGACTTGATGATTTAGCTGTTTGCAGGGACATCGCTTAAGACACCCCTACGTCCGAGGGACTTGACCATATTAAGGCAACCAAGAGGGGTAACCTTAAGAGGTGTAGATGGCGGTCGTGGAACGATCGACTTACGTGTGTGAGTGATTATTTTTAGATATTTCTTTTATTATTGATTCTCTAAGTCCAATTTATTCAATTAGATCTTTTCACGCCCTAGATTACTAACCAAACAATTAAATATTTACGGAAATAATAAAAATAACAAGAAATAAAGTCTTAAACTATTACACGGCTTCGGGGCAATTACAGAATAATCGGTGCGAAAAAATAAATTACATAAGGAAAATCCTATACAATCTTCTAAATAATACAAATGAAGCAATAAAAATAAATTAAGTTAGGAAATTAATTGTTTTAAAAAAAAAATCAAGTTTAGAAAATGAGGGTCTAATTAGGGTTAGTGAAAAATTAGGATTTTTAAATTAATCTAAACATAGTTATATTCATTTACAATTTTAATTAATAAATTAAAAAAAAATTATGTGAGGAAAAAATATAATATTATATTATAAAATTTATTTTAAGAAAAATAATTAGTGAGCAGTTAGTAAAGATTAATGGTTAATTAAATTAATAATAATTTTTTAAAAATAATAACTATAAAACATAAAATTAAAAAAAAAAAGGAAAGGAAGAAATTCACTAAAAATAAATGGGGGAAGGCCTGAAAACGTCCGTACGAAGAGTTTCGACTCTTGAAAAGCTTATGCCTTAACCATGGCACTTCTTGAAACTTGCATCATATCTTGCAAACAAATGATCAAAACAAACCTAAACATGATTATGAAGATCATTATGAACAGAAAATATGATAAAGTGCAATGAAATCAAAGATTAGAAAGCAAAAAAAAAGAATAATGAGAGGCGGCATGTTCATGGGATGCACTTCGTGAGGTCTCAACCTTCAAGTCTTTGTGGGATAGGTTCCTAGGATCTTGAGGAATGTGAATGGACTTGTAGAGCTGATTGAATCTTATTGCAAAGCTGTTTTAAGATTTTTCTAAGGTTCTTATGGCTTCCAAAATTTTCTTTTCTCTCCCCCTTTTTTTCATTCTGACTTTGTTGTATATATAAAGTAGTGTAAATTAGGGTAAACAATTGGGCCTTGGTTGGAGTTTTATGGGTTGCTTGAAGATGAAGGAGCCAATTATCATAATTGTAAAAAAACAAATTAAATCATACCATATTGGTCTTGAACGAATTTGGATGACTTCAATCACTTTGAATACCATATATTTGATCCCAAAATAAATCTTAAATCAAATCTTTGATTTTTTATAATTTATTTTAATTAAAAATGATTTTAAATGATAAAAATAAAAAATAATATAAAATAAATGATAAAAATCATAAAATATGGTCATTGGGTCGTGAATGACTTTATCTTCAAGTTTGGATTGCAATTTTATGGGCCCATTTGGAAAGAAATGGAGTTATGGCCCTTTTTACTTCATACACCCCTTGAAAAATTACCAACTTTGACAATGCATAACTTCCTCAATTTTAATGCTATGGAGGTGTTCTAAGACTTTTTAGAAATCTTAGGGTATCATCTAATCAACCCTTTTGGTGCCATGTCCATATTTTTTTACCATTTTAAAATTATGAGCTTTGGAAAAAGTTGACTTTTGTTGACTTTCAAAAGGACCTATAATGTCTTGATTCATATCTTTCAAATGAAGCATTTTTAGGCTTGGCTTGTTAGACACAAAGTTGTAGAGAATTAAACTTCCTTCAAAATGAGCTTTGGATGGGAAATATTTGATGAAACATGTGAAAGTTATGGCTGGTCAAAGTTCAGTTGACTTTTCCCGCACAAAACCCTAATTTAGCAACTTCCGATTCTGGATGATCTGAGGTTTCCCTGATGAATCATGATTTACCCTTGATCAAATGATGAATTTCACCTCGTAATCTTGATGTTGACCAAAAATCTTGAAGTTTGACTTTGAGTTGACCACAGTTGTCCTCAGTTGACTTTTTGACCAAGTTAACTGATTTTTAGGTATCTGAGCATCTGACTGGCCAAACTTGTGAGGAAAGCTCTGAAACTTGAAATGGAGATTTATTTGAAGTATGTGGGATGTTATAAAGTCCATTTTAAGTTTTAGAAGTCCATTTTTCTCGAGGATACTCAAAACCCTAGTTCTAAGATCCACTGTTCAGGAGGAGGCTTTGATGAAACCTTCAATCCCTTTGACCAATTGCGACTCTTGTGACTATTAAGTAACCTCTTGGGACACATTATCTTGAATATGGGAGTGTAAATTTTGGGGTACAATAATCTCAAACCATTTCAATCCACTTCACTAAAACTCTTAAACCAAATTCAAACCTTTTTATCCTTCGAGATTGTTCTTAAATCATTTTTAGAAACGGGTACG
Organism: Lathyrus sativus; assembly: GCA_963859935.3. Taxonomy (NCBI): domain Eukaryota; kingdom Viridiplantae; phylum Streptophyta; class Magnoliopsida; order Fabales; family Fabaceae; genus Lathyrus; species Lathyrus sativus. Next base: position 617,278,037 of record OZ012739.1, on the reverse strand, counting down.
TTACTTTTCCGTTCTACCCCAAATAGGCATCAACCTTAACTTCTGGAATGGTAATTTAACGGTGCTCATAAAAAACACCTAACCAACCAGTGGTCTAATTTCCGGGACTATATTTGCTCTGATTTCTCATACCAGATGAGGATACGTAGGCACAAGACGATGATGTCTTGGCGAGAAACCTTCCCCCATCACCCGTATTTTTTCGAGCTACGTTGACTCTGACTTTCCCATTGCACGAGGGAATACGTAGGCATAGGGCATCAATGTCCTATCGAGCCTCCTTTTTCTTTTTCATCCCTTATTTAGTGGTAGCTTTTAGATAACTCACCACTTTTGTTAGACAACAAGCGTGGATCCCGTTGAGTACAACGGACATGAGGGGTGCCCATACCTCTACCTTGTGTAATCGACTCCCGAATCCAAGATTTGGTTGCAATGACCTTGTCTTCTCCTTTCTCTTAGGTTTTCTTTGATCGTTTCCTTTCCTTCTCTTTGGGATGAATAACGACTCTTCCGTTTGTTTCCGCTGGTCCTTTTCGTAGTTGCGACACATATAAGCATATGTGATCAATTAGGTTAAGAGAAAAAGCAAAAGAAAGTCATTAAAAGTATGAAAATACTTTTAAAATAGACCACCTTTCAACTTAATAAAAAATGTGTTAAATAAATATTATTTTTTACATTTTTTTATATATTCACAAAATAGGACATATGAATAAGTGTTCAAAAATTCAATAAAAAATATGAATTTTACTATGTGAAATAAATGTGAGAAGTTGTTAAGAAAAATAAGAAAAATAGTGGTAAATAAAGAAGGTTTTGCTCCCACCAAGGCTTGAACTCGTGACCGAAGGGTGATGGGCTCAAAACTCTATCATGTGATCCAGCACGCGCATGGTGACAAGGAATGTCTAGAGAAAAAATATTAAAACTTCAAAGTAAAAATGTTTAAAAAATAAAACCCAAAAGGTTTGGGGCGAAGGGGATTCGAACCCCAGACCAGAGGATCATACAAAGCCTTAAACACGCGCCTTCAACCACTGGGGTGGTGATACATCCGTGTATCAAACCACACCCAAATAATTAAGTAGTAAATATGAATATTAACATGTGAAAATGGCACCACCACCATTGTTGTCTTCCTCGTGCATCATCATCTTCATCATCAAATTTCAAATTTCTAGATTCTTCATTTCTCAACCAAATTGGATGATGTAAAGATGAAACTTGTGTGAATTTTGACAAGGAATTGAATGGTTCTATTCAATTTTATTTAAATTTAGTGTATCAAAATAAATTTATTTCAAAATCGTATGAACCTTAAAATGACAATTTAAAATGAAATTCTATACAGTCACGATATTTAACAATTAATTAAGGGAAAATGATCTCAATATCATGATAAACATGTTTGTAACTCAAATGATCAAAATTGATGCATGAATCACAGAGTTCAGTTTAGAGAAACTTAACTTGCAAAAGTGGAAATAAAATTCCTTAATAGGAGTGTTCTAGATGCAGTTTCTTGATGCCAACAACTTCTTTGACTTCCAAGGAATGTGTTACAATGTTTGAATTGGTTTGAAAGCTTCTGAAACTCCTAGCTCGAATCCATCTGCAACTTATGGTATATATGAAGCAATTGACATGTGACTTGATGATTCTGATGTTACAATTAGTATTTGAGTGTTTAGATCACTTACATATCATGTATGTGAAGTGTTAAAATTCTTGGTTTAATTTAAAATGATCTTGAACTGAGAATTCAAGTTTTCACTCTTTGAGAACTTTGAATTTTGCAAGAAGAGGGATTTATGAGAAAACAAGCATTGGCAATATTTTGGTGTGCTTAGAATGAAGCATAAGGTCTCTATTTATAGGAGAAATATGTCTGATATTTTGAGTTTCAAAGGATTTGGATGTAGGCTATTATCCAACAAATGATGTCATGTACTTATAACTTGAAAGCCAAGGCACACATGGAATATTCTTCACATGGCTCACATTTTGATCTTTTGAGCTTTTTTCCTCAAGGCTTAATCCTATTCTTTGATGTTCAGATCATCCTTGGGAAGATTGGAGGTTTTTTTTGTTGCAAAAATCACTATAGCACTTTAATGCTAAAGGACAAAACCTCACTTCATACTTTTTGAATGATGTTTTTCACATGCCAAGTGATGAAACTTTGAAAATTAAGTTAAGCTTTGCAGTTTTGTGATCACTTTGGTATTGATATTATGAAGATTTCAGGCTTGTAAGACTTATCTAAATTGTGTGGCACAAACATGTTGCAAATCTGCCTTGGAATTTCACCTTGATCAAGCCTTATTGCAACATCCATAACTTCTTGCTCAAGTAAAGGATTTTGATGTTCTTAATCATTTTGGAGAGCTGGTATAATGTACTTAAAGTTGTTTAAGTTTTGTCTTGAATCAAAGTAGATCATGGAGAAAAATGGCCCTAAACGTGGCTCCAACACAAGATAGATTTTGTCTAAAATTTCACTAAGTGCTTAGGTTCAAAAAGTATGGAACCCCAACTTCATGGCTTCATATCTCTTAACCTATGCATTTTTTGAGAATCGACCCTCAAGGACAAAGTTGTAGCATGTAACAAGATCTTTAACTTTATCTTTGGATCAAAGAAAATGGTTACTTGGATTGGAAATTATGGCCTTGGCAAGTTAGCACCAAATTGGGGTTTTCTCATAACTTCGAAAAAATTCATTTCTTCATGGTTGCCCTTTTTGCAAGTAACCTCACTTTTATTGATTTCTCTTGATTAATCATGATCCAAATCATATATTAACCTTATCATTGACTTGAAGAAACCATGTTTGACCAAAAATCTTAAAAGTCAAACTTGATTTTGACCATATTTGACTTTTGTATCAGATGAACTTTAAATTTGGTGAGCTTTTATGAAATCAAACCCTTAGGGATAATTGAACACTTATGTATGGACTCCAAATGTATTCTTGAGTATCTTGAATCATGCTTCAAGGCTTGATATCATGTGTTGGTCAAAAGTCATAGATGTAATTGACTTTTCATCAGAAAGCCTAGTTTGTGGCCTAGATGAATTTGAATTATTGCATTGCTTATGAACCAAGTTATTTGGATTAATCCAAACATAAGAATGGACTAATGTGATGTATTTAAGGTCCTTGAAACATATCTTGAGGTATTGGATCATGCATTAATCCAAAAGTTAACCCATGGACTTAATTAGGTCAAAACCCTAATTTGGGTGCATTTGAGAACTTGAGCCTTGTTGATCTTGAAATGGTTCAATCTCGTACTTGAATATTGATGAATTAAAACTATTGACCTTCATGGATTAATAAGGGACTTGAGATGTTGAATATGGTGTCTATCCTTTGATAATTCATCTGCTTGAGCCCTTGGGGGACCACATAATCTGTAAAGCAAGCAAGCACACACATCTTGTATTTGATATGGGTTAATGATTCATAAAGACACATACATATGTAATGATGAATATGGTGAATGAAGTGGGATTTTAGGGGTAAAAAATTAGGGTATGACAGAATTTTTGAAGGACAATATTGTTTTGTTTGTTTTGGGTTTTCATAGGAAACTTGTTCTGTCCAAGGAAACAATTTCTTCTTTTATCACTTTGGTTACTAAGGTTTCCAACCCTCTCAACCTTGTTGAATTTATACCTATTTTTTTAGTATGGTGCTTATACAAGATTCTGGCTAAACTATTGGCTTCTAGATTAAAATCTATGCTTGGTGGCTTGATATCGAGGTGCTAATCAGCTTTTGTCCAAGGGAGGCAGATATTAGATAGTATATTAGTTGCTAATGAAGTTGTCGATCAAGAGACTAGGGAGAAAAATATTGTATTATGTACAAAGTGGATTTCAAAAATGCGTATTGTATGAATTATGAGTTTCTAAGGTCCGTGATGAAAAAGATCGGTTTTGGTAGCACTTGGATGGGCTGGATGGAAGGATGTGTTTTCAACGGGTATTTGTCGATCTTAGTTAACGACTGTACGACGAAGGATTTTAAGGTGGAGAGGGGTTTGAGGCAGGGAGATCCTCGACCTCCTTTTCTTTTTGTGTTAGTTACGGAAGGGTTGTCTCAATTGTTTAATAATGTTGCAGTTATAGGAGAGTTTAAAGGTTATAATGTTAAGGGTAATCTTTCTATTGAATTTATTCAATTTGCAGACGATACATTGATTGTGGGGGCGGGTAACTGGAAGAATCTTTGGTGTATCAAAGCGATCTTAAGGGGATTCAAGTTGGCGTCGGGGTTGGGAGTAAGTTTTCATAAAAGTAGATTGACCATGATCAATGTGAGTGACCATTTCTTAATGGCAACATCCAACTTCTTGGCTTGCAAAGTGGAGGCTTCAACATTTAACTTTCCCGGTTTTCCTATTGGTTCAAACCCGAGACATATTAAAATATGGGCAAATATTGTTGAGAAAGTTAAAACGAAGTTAGAATTATGGAGTGGAAATTTTTTTATCTTTTGAAGGAAGGATAACTTTAATCAATTTTATTTTGAGCAGCCTCCTCATTTTTGTGATCTCATTTTACATAGTTCCGATGCATATCGGGAAAGAGATTGATAAATTGCAAAAAAAGATTTCTTTGGGGAGGAACGAAGGAGTCTTCGAAGATCCATTGGGTAAAATGGGAGATGGTATGCAAAGATTAAGAACTGTGAGGTATTGGAATTACAAGTTCGGATGTATTCAAGCTAGCTTTACTTACTAAAAGGAAATGGAGAATTCTTTTGGAAAAGGAAGCTTTATAGATGAAATTACTAGAAGCAAGATACATGGATTATGAGGATTTAATGCTTTTGAATGATCGGTGCAAAGCTTATGTCCCAGCTTCAACATGGTGGAAGGATTTGATTAAAATCGGTACGGTTACGGCTAACTCGGGTTTTGATTTTGCAGGTAAAGTATTCTATAAAATTGGAGATGGTAAATAAAATCTTTTTTGGTTGCGAAAATAGTGCAGAGACTTTACTCTTGTTGAAGCTTTCCCAAAGTTGTTCTCATGTAGCTCAACAAATTTTTTGTCTATTTTTTTACATGGAAAGGCATCGGAAAAGGATAACATTAATTCTATCCTTTATACAACAAGTATTGGATACAAAGATCTTATGGAGGATAAAAGTTCAGTTCTGTTGGAAGAGGACTTAAAGAAAGCTTTCAAAATTGTTTGGAAGACTCCAGTTCTAGGTAATATTAGAGCTTTTGGTTGGAGATTATTTCTGGACCGGTTGGCCACGTAAAAACAATTGATCAATAGAGGTGTTAGCTTTGCTCCGAAGGAAGAAGCCTGTGTGTTTTGTCAAAGTTTTGAGGAGGATCTTAACCATTTGTTTTTCGACTGTCCGATTTCCAAATTAGTGTGGGATAAAATTAGTGATTGGATAAGTGTCAAGGTTTGTGTTACAAATCCATCTTGGAAATTTTTCTTGAGTTGGAATTCTTATTTCAAAAGGTTGTCTAATAAAGATAAAATTTATATCATCTAGTTGGTGGTAGAGTGGGGGTTGTGAAAACCGCAAAATGATATAATCTTCAACAAGTCTAAGTGTGATTTGAATAATATAGTTTGGTTCGTCAAGTATTTGGTTTGGAAGTTGTCGATAATAGGAGAAATTTTGTATTTCAGCATTAACTACTTATAGTTGTGTATGGACCATTTGTATTGCTTATCTTTGTAGTCGTTGTTGGTGGGATGGTTTTTTGTTGTATCGTTTTGGGTTTGAGCACCCTTAGTGCTCCCTTAATGAAATTATCGCTAAAAAAGGTAACTAACTTAGAAAACCAATCTCATCTTACACTAGTGAAGGTTTAATTAAACTAAGAACAAAGATTCAATATGGATTGATCTAATCAATAAATTATTTGCATTTAACATTTGAACATAAAACCTAAAAAAAATCACTATCTAAGGTTTCAAAATTTTACCAACAAACTAACCTCTTATGTTATATTGGATTATATTACCAAACTCAACTATCATTACTCTTTTATATGCGGGAGTTTTTTTCTCAACTAAGAATAAAACATTTTTCTGCTTTTTTTAATCTTTCGAAGTTCAAATATCAATATGGATAAATGAGGTTGGTTTATTTACTCTCAAAATTCTTGTATTTTTTTTAAATATATTAATTAAAACAATATTAATAGCTACTTTAATTAATATTTAAACAAAAACTTTGTAATTTAATATCAAAGTTTGTTAATAATATATTATTATTTTTTCACAAACCAAGATATTGATATATCAAACTCATCTCAATAGTAGATTGAGCTAAAAAAAGTTAGTGGTCTTCTCTATCCAATATCAAGGGAATTTCGTTTCCCATCCATATATTGTGTCTCATATCTATGGAAAAAAAAATTATTCTCAAGTATTTTCGGAGATACATCTCTGGACGCACCTTAAATTCCCTCATCTTCGTAAATCAAGTAGTTACCCTATTTTTTTCCAAAAATTGGTCCGAAAATGCATTTTCGAATATTTCTGAGGTTAGTTCGAAGATGCATCTCCGAATATGCATTTACGAACTTACCTGCATGCACCTTGGGCAAAAACATTATCCTAAGTTTGTATTTCTTTGAATCCAAAGTCATTTTAATTTGACTAACCATGTCATAATTTGATTCAAACATTAATAAACATGGACATCATAGAACAAGAAAAGTATTAATTAAAAAACATTCCATAATATTACAAACATTATTCTCAAAATATGAAAAACAAGACTAAACATTCAAAAATACAAAAAACAACATAACCTATTTCGTATGTCTAATTCCAATCTCAAAATACAAACATTGTTCATTTTATTTTTAATTTTTTTATGCTACTTTGATTATTATTTTGTTTTAAATTATGATAATTCAAAATTTGATACACTCACAATTTGTTTACACTGCAATTTTTAAAGAATTAATATGAGTAAAATATTAGTATATAAAATAAACTTGTGGGACAAAATATACACTTTTTAAAATTGTATTATAGAGTGAAAATTGAATGAGTTGTTTCAATATTCTTTGGCTTAATAAATTTCACAAAGTACCAAAAAATAAATAGCACCATCGAAGATACTCTTTTGAATGTTTTAAATTGGAGGGTCCAATGCCCAAAAATTTCTCTTCCGTATTGCGAAGAAAATTGGATATGAAAAGTGTTGGAATTACACCAAACTTATGGAGAATTCCGAATCAATCTTGATGAATAAGAATCAATTTTTCTGATTGATTACTATTCTTTTTCTTCACTCTTCACTCGAGTGAATCAACCAACTTTGATTGTAAGATGATTTTACAGCTTAAAGATTATTGAAGAAAAAAAAAAGAAAAGACAAATTAGGAAGAAAGGGAAATTAGGTTTTGGAGAAAAGGGGAAGAAAGAAAATTTTTCGGCAGAGTTTATCTCTGCCTTCAAACTGAAGAATTTTTAAATTTTTTTTTATGCAACTGCATTATTACAATGATAGATCATCTCCATATTTATAGGCTGAGATTGCTTGTACACCAAGCAATCTCCAACTAACCTAACTAACTCAATTAAAGCAATCTCAGCCTATAATTAATCTCCTTCAATGTCTTAGTTCCATTGACTAGTTCAACATCTACATAGAAAACATAATGTACCAACTCACCTTCATCATTGACCATATCATTTGATGTAATCACACAATCTTGCAGACGTATATCTTGTTCTTTGATGTCTACTTGTGCTTGCTTGACCTCTGACTTCTTCTTGTCGACCTTTTCTTTCAAATTCACTTAGTGGTTCTTCACATAGGATTCTCACTGAATCCTTCTTGACATGAGTTCATCTATGATAAATTCCTTGCTAATCATTACTTGCTTGTTCAGTGGGTCGAACAACTTGTATCCACCAGTTGAATATGAAGGAGAGAAAAATACACAAGATGGGGAGTTGAATTGTTTTTGCAAAATCCGTTTTACTTCTGAACCATAGTTCAGATTCCAAAACTGAGTTCAAAATCTGATAACAAGTGCAGTGGAAAATGTAACAGAAGTAAAGTAAAAACAACAAAGAACATACAACAGTTATCCTGGTTCCTCTCCCAACTGAGAGTACTTCAGTCCCTTGCCTTGCAAGAGATTTTCCACTATAATCAATTCGATTAAACTTGCTTATACACACTTGTATAAGAATTTTCTTGCTCAGACCTACAATCTAAGACTTTCTTACTCAATGAGCACATGATCAAAACATCCTGCTTAGATCCTCAGATCCTAAGACTTCCCTTGCTCAAATAACCTGGTTCAACACTTTCCAGCTTAGACAAATTGTCTAAGACTTCCCTTGCTCAAATCCTCGATCCAAGACTTTCCTACTCAGACTCACTGTCTAAGACTTCTCTGCTCAAGCCTACAACAAGAGACTTTTATCTAAATTGGTTGTTTAGAGAAGGAATAACTTACAGCAAAACTTGATTAATAATTAAAGGTGTTCAAATATAATACAACACACTTTTACAAAGGATTTTAAGCTATACAAGAATAAGAACTCTTAACAGATTTTACTTCTGATATGCAGTGCATATATTTCTCACTTGTAGTTACATCGTTATTTCTTGAGTTGATCTTCAAATCTTTTGTTCCTTTTATAGTTGAAGAAATATAGTCGTTAGAGCATCCACAACGACTATAATTAGATCAAATCTTCTAGTACATTTTCTTTTCCAATAAAGCAAGTGTTGAAACTTCCAGTCAAGAAATTATCCATAAAACAAGGCCTTTGTCCAGTGACTTATCTATGATTCAAGTACAACACAATCTGTTAAAGATAATGTCAATATATCTTGAGTCTTGTGTTAGCAGAACTGAGTTGACACTACTCAGTCTCAGAGGCAGCCATAACACGCTTATAATTCTGAATCGTACTAGCAGCTTCTTTCTGATAAGACTCTCTCATGAGTGTATGATCAGAACCGAACCAAAGCTACTTCTGTGTCAGAACTAGTTTCATCAACTAAATATAATTCTGCATACACAAACCAGCTAGTCAGAAATCCTAATTGTTTTTCAAATACTTTGTCATTATCAAAACCTTAAAGGATTTATGTTATGAACTAAATTGTCTTATTTTGAACTGCTTTGAACCGAGGCTTTAGTGCCATTTTAAGCAAACACTGAATTAGTAACAGTATGACTAGTTGGAGTACCTTCAGTTTCTACAACTTTTGGTATTTCTTCTAATATGGTAATAGATTCTGAAACATTATCCTCCATACTTTTTTCTTTAGGAACAAATACAACAAGTTATTCTTCAAAATTCTGGATGCCTGCAGAGATAACGTTCTGGGCCAAAGACTCTAACTTGCCAAGGTCAGGTTTTTTGTCATCAAATTTAACGTGCATGGACTATTAAACCACTCTGGTTTCTGAGTTATACACTCTGTATGCTTTTGAGCGTTCAGAGTATCCCAAAAAGACACCTTTTTGAGCTTTAGCATCAAATTTCTTTAGGTAGTCTTTATTATTCAAAATGTAACAAGTACATCCAATTTGATGAAAATAAGAGATGATCGGTTTTCTACCTTTAAATAATTCATATGATGTTTTATCCTGAATTGGTCTAATATATATGTTGTTCTGAATATAACAAGCAATATTAATAGCTTCTACCCACAAGTAATTAAGGAGTTTATTTTCATGAATCATTGTTCTTGACATCTCTTGCAAAGATCTGTTCTTTCTCTCAGCAACCCCATTTTGCAGTGTAGTTATGGAAGAAGATAACTCATGGATAATTCCATATATTTCACAAAAGGAATCAAATGATTCATTTTCAAATTCTCCCTCGTGGTCGCTTCTGACCTTCAGAATCTTTATTTCCATCTCAGATTGTACTTGAATGCAGAAGGTGCTAAAAACTTTGTATGTTTCATCTTTAGATCGAAGGAACTTCACGGAGGTCCATCTGCTGAAATCATCAATAATAACCAAACCATATTTCTTCCCACTGATTGAAGTTATCCCAATTAGACCAAATAAATCAATGTGATGCAATTCTAAGGGTCTAGAAGTATAGACAATGTTCTTAGTTTTTAAAGAGCATCTAAGTGATAATCAATATATGGCAACCCTTTAACAAGTTTTTGCTTGCTAAGTTTAGAGATTAATATCAAGTTATCATGACCTAACCTTTTGTGCCAAATCCATTTCTCACCACTCACTGTCATAAGGCAAATGACCTTCTGATTAGCCAGTTCAGAAAGATTGATTTTATAAACATTTTCCTTCATTTTCCCTTTGAATTCAACAGTTTTGTCAGCATTAACAACAGAGCATAAATTCTTATTAAACAAAACTTGACATCCATTGTCACACAACTGGCTTATACTTAGTAAGTTGTGTTTCAAGCCATCTATTAGCCAGACCTTATTAATAAGAATTTGAGAATTACCAATTGTACTTGTACCAATGATTCTTCCCTCTTGGCCTCCTCCAAAACCCATATTTCACCTCTCTTACAGATTCAGGGTTTGGAACATATGCCTTTCTTCAGTCATATGTCGTGAGCAGCCATTGTCCAGGTACCAGGATTGGCTTTCCATCCTTTCCTTTGAGCATATCTGCAGCAAAGATAATTTGAGATTTAGGTACTCATACGCATATGGGTCCTTTCTTGTTAGTTTTAACAGGTTCTTTTCTATTACGTCCTTTTGCCAAGTAAGAAGATTTAGCTTCACTGCAAACTTTTTGGTTGGAGTTATTTTTAATCTTAGTTACAGAATTAGTATTAGCCTTTGATCTAGAAGTATTGGATACCGAGGATATTAGAACTTCTGAATTATCAGGTTCTGATATTACACTACCTTTTAACTTCTGATAAATAGGTTCAGTCAAATTCATAACTTTCATAGTACTGGCAGCAGGAACAAAATAGTTACTCAACATTGTTTGAGTAATGCTGGATGAGCAAGAATCTGGGAGAACTTTTAATGAAACATTAGAATTAGAATATTCTTCATCATACCCTAAACCTTCTATATTAAATTTGCCAACTCCATAAATCATAGATGCGAGTTTAGTTCAATCAATGCCAGATGTAATAAATTTATGAAAAGCTTGATCATGCTTACCTAGAGATGAACATTCATTTTGGGATGTACTAATTTCTTTTAATTCCTCTTTCAAAATGAAATTATCTATTTCTAAAATTTTAACGTGAATTGACTTAATCCTTGCAATAATTTATAAGATTATTAGCATATGAAATAAAGTTGGAGTAAGAGTATACCTTATCTTCGTCTTCAGATTCAGGTAATAGTCCTTCATCAGATGAGTGTGCCATTAGTGCAAGATTGGCATCATCTTCCTTCTCTTAATCTTCATCATCCATATTTTCCCATGTTGCCATAAAGTTCTTCTTGAACCTGTTTTTGAACTTATCCTTCTTATAGCTTCCTTTCTTTTGATTGTCTTTCTGAAGACCAGGACAATCATATCTGAAGTGACCATGCTTTTTACTGTTGTAGCAAATCCTGTCTTTTTCTTTTTCTTTGAAGTTAGATCTCCTATATATTTTGGAAAATCTCCTATTTCTTATGGACATTTGCTGAAATCCTCTAATGAAGCAAGCCGTATCATCATCATCATCAAATCTTCCATCAGACTCTTCTTTAGAAGTTTCATCATTTTTACAGTTCTTAGAAGATCTTCCGGAATTCTCACTAGATTTTTCAGAAGCAGATCTCAAAGCAAGCGATTTAAGTTTCTTTGAAGACTCATCTCCATTTAGTTCAATCTCATGACTTTGATGATTACTAATTATACTTTCAAGAGATAGCGTATTCAGGTCCTTAGCTTCTTGAATAACTGTTACTTTAGGTCTAAACTTATGAGGAAGACTTCTCAGAATCTTCTACACATGATCTGCTGTAGAGTAACTTTTGTTCAACACTTAAAGGCTTGATATGAGAGTCTGAAACCTGGAGAACATGGTTTCAATATCCTCATCATCCTTCATCTAGAACAAATCGTACTTCTGTATCAACAAGTTAACTTTTGCTTCTATAACTTGCTAATTTTCTTCATAGGTAGACCATAGAGATTCAAAGATAGTCTTTGCAGAAGACTTGTTAATGATTTTCAAATACTCATCATATGGTAGAGCACCCACCAGAATACCCCTGACTCTATGATGCTTTCTATAAATTTTCTATTGAGCAGGTGTCATAGTTTTCTTGTTAGATACCATACCAACACCATCAACAACAATTTCAATACCAGCTTCAAGTATATCCCGTAGCTCATTATCGAGTCCAATGATATGCGTATGCATCTTACTTTTCCACCATTTAAACTCAATGGAGTCACCACTGAATACAAAAGGCTTAGCAGAGTAGTCGTTTCTCTCAAAGCTACTGTAATCATAGAGAAATCCCCTTCCCGAGGTACTAACATTAGTATCCCCAGTAGCCATATTTTTCTCGTTGGATCTTTGACTATACCACTGTTAAGGGTTACGTACAAACCTTGATTTAACGCCAACTGAAGGCGATAAAAATACATAAAAATGGGGGTTGAATTATGTTTGCAAAATTCATTTTAATTCTGAAGTAGAGTTCATATTCCAAAACTGAGTGTAGAATCTGATAATAAGTGCAACGGAAAATGTAATAGAAGTAAAGTAAAAACAACAAAGAACACACAACAGTTATCCTGGTTCCTCTCCCAACTGAGAGTACTCCAGTCCCCTTGCCTCACAAGATATTTTCCACTATAATCAACCCGATTACACTTTCTTATACACACATGTATAAAACTTTCCTTGCTCAGACCTCCAGTATAAGACTTTTCTGCTCAATCAGCACCTGATCAAGACTTCCTGCTTAGATCCTCAGATCCTAAGACTTCCCTTGCTTAAACCACCTGGTTTAAGACTTTCCTACTTAGACACACTGCCTAAGATTTCCCTTGCTCAGATCCTCGATCCAAGACTTCCCTGCTCAGACTCACTGTCTAAGACTTCACTGTTCAAGCTTACAACAAGATACTTTTATCTAAACTGACTGTTTAGAGAAGGAATAACTTACAACAACACTTGATTAACAATAAGAGGTGTTCAAATATAATACAACACACTTTCACAAAGGAATTGTTGCACCCCAAATTTGTCCTACCTTTACATAGTTTCTAGTGCCACTTTATTTTGAATGAATAAAATGGCACAATTGGCAAGAGACCGTGTGTAAGGAGTTGTGAGTGTGAGAGGTTGAGAATTTGAATCCCACCTTCTTCACTTTTTGTTTTTCTTTTATTTTTATTCTAACTTTTCTATTTTTATAAAAAAAAAATAACAAAATTTAGTTTGTTTTAGTTTGTTTTTTTTAGTTTTGACTAATTATTTAAGTTGGGCTTTAAAATAGACATTAGGTTAGAGTTAACCCTAATTTGTTACCTATATAAACATGAGTTGCATTTGATAAAAGGAGAAGGAAACAAAAGAAAAAACGGCGGCCGTTCTCACGATTTATCAGAAGAGGGAAGATTTTTGAAAAAAACCTTCAAAGCTTCATCACCGGCGGAATCACCAACAAACCGTAACTCGTAAGATTTCATCAATATCACATTTGGTTTCTGTTATTCTTTTTTTATAGGAAAAAGAGAAGATTATGGCGAAGCGAGGAAGAAGAAGATGCAAGAATAGCCATGCAAAAGAAAAAGAAAAAGCTTCAAAACTTCATCAATGAGGGAGCCGCCACCGCTACGAATCCCCCTTTTATTTCCAATTTTCTTCCTCCTATTCTTTTTATTTATTTTGTTATTATTATATTGTTATTAGTATTTTATTATTGCTGTGGTATATAATTTTCATAATGCAGGTTAATGAAAACTGTTAAAATAAAAATATTTCTAATTGTTAACCTCATTAACTTAGTTTACTTAAGTTAATTAAAATATTAAAAAAAAATTAAACCATTTTTTAAGCTAAAATCATAAAATTAAAATTAAACCTTATTTTTAAAATTAAGACTCATATTTAAAACTTAAAATTAAAAATAATTCTTAAAAATAAATTTTAAAAAAACATTTTTTAACTTTAAAAAATAAAACTTTTTTTTTTGCTTTAAAATTTAAAACATTGTTTAAACATTAAAATTAAAACATTTTACAAAAATTAAAACTAACTTTTTTTCATCAAAAACCTTAAAATTAAATCATTTTTTTAATCAAATTAAAACTAATTTTTAAATAAAAACATTAAAATCAAATTAAGTTCTCCTTTTAAATGCAAAAATTAGTTCTTCCCTTTAAATAAAATTCAAAAAAATAAAGTTTTTGATTTAGCCGCTTCATTTTCGTCTAACCCTCATTAGTTTGTTCGTTGCAGCTCCTCAATATTTCATTTGTTCGTACTATTTTTTTGTTTCATGGATGTAATTTATGCGAGGCCATGATCGCAATTATTTTTATTTTTGCATTTGTTTTTGGGATTTGTAATTTACGCGAGTGATCGTCGCGATGCTTCTTTTACCGCTTTCTTTATTTTTCCGCATTTTAATTCGGTCGTACGATATTTTGTCTGTTTGCATGTTTTTACCGTTAGGATTCCTTCCGAAGGATTAGGTCTAGCCGAGTCAATAACCCTAACCTCTGACCATTTCAAAACCCTAATAGCCTAGGTGTCCCGCCGTGAATGAAAATACCTTTTACCCTAACTTTAGGTCAAAGAGTCGTCGTACTCTGCTTTAGGGTTTCCCGCCGTGGAATCCCTAATTTCAACCCTAATTTTAATTCAACTTTTCAACATAGAAATAGGAGTTTCAATACTCCATGTAAGCGTGTCCTTAAGATACGTTTACTCTCATTGAAACCTTGATCACAGTCAAGAAGTTTCTAATCTCCCTTTCGAGGGGAACTACGATTACTCTGATTCCATTCCCTATCCAGGATACGTAGGCACAAGACACGACGTCTTGCCGAGTAAACTTAGGACTAACCCTTAGGTCTTTAGGTCACTCTATCCCTTAGCAATATATTTCAAACAGATAAAAAAATAAAATAAAAAAGCATACAATAAACAAAAGGTTCCTGTAGAGTATTACAGAAGTTTAGGGTGCTAGTATCTTCCCTAAGCTTAACCAACCCCTTACCTAGATCTCTCCCCGCATTGTCTTTACGATGCAAAATTAGGTTTTCCTCTTTTGACCTTTTCCTTCAGATAAATTAAAGAGCGGTTGTGAACTAAAGATGCGATTCAAATTAATTAATAATTTGATATCATATTCTAACCGCAACAGAAAATGGCGACTTCACTGGGGACCCTCCTAATTTTTAAGGGTTGCCCCTATTTTGTTTATTATATGATATTTCTATTTTATTTTATTATATGTATATATTGTACCTTGCTTGGGGTATCTTTGTTGTGAGATAAGTCCTACACCCGGACTTCAGTGACCTTATTATAGGAAGGTGAGATATTCGACGAGGCTTGCCGGGAGTGAGTCCCGACCAAGTCGACTCGAGAATCACCGCTCAGTTGAGACACTTTCGAAAATGGTTCGGTTGATCGAGTGCAGTCGTGAAAACTTTTACTATTTTCAATTGGAGTTTGTGATACTGGGGACCGTAGTACCTTAACACCACCTTGGCCTTATATAGGACGTAGTGCGGGAACTATGTGGGAGTAGTCCTACAATAGTTGCTACGCGGTACTACACTCAAAAGAGGTTCTCTTGAGAATGTTATCGACCTCCGATTCAGTTGGAAAGTTGATAATATCCGAAGGATGGACTGATGACTTTGGGCACCTCTTTAGAACCTTGTTCTGCAGGTACAACTACCCCATAATACATACATTTGGGGAAGGGTAGACCTTAACTTCATTCATTGTTCCTCTAACCTAGGACTTTATTGTTTATGTGTATTTGTGCATGGCATTCATAAAACATCATTCCTAGTTTCAAGGAATTCAACAGTCCTTTGCGAATTTAAAAGTCCTACATTTCAAAGTTTAAAATCGTTTCCAACTTTACTAAAAAAGAAATGTTTGCAATCGGCCGTTAAAGTTCTTGAAACTATTGCATTGCATTAGCATCATGTCTTGCATGGCATCTTTCCCCGGGTTTCTCATGTCCAGTTGTCTTTATCTTCCAGTGTTCCGTTGAGTCGTCAAGTTGATTCCTCGATACAGATATCAGACAAGAGCTAACTATAGACGCCAAATGTCAGAACAAGAGGAACATAATGCGGAGGTCCGAATGGAGATTGATGAGTTGAAAGCAGGCATGACCAGGCTTACCGAGATGCTTCAAGTGTTGATTGCCAGAGGAGAGCCACCTCAGAGGACTGTCATTCAGGAAGTTTCAAGTGTTGATCCACCTCTTGTTTCAGTGCCGCCCTCTAGTTGGCCTGAGTTTGGTTTACCTCCTAACTACTCTCCACCTGTTGCATCTGCTTCTATGATTGGTCAGGCTGTCAGACCGGTTTTTCAAGCTCCTGTCCTTACCGAGGCCCAACCTGTGGTCCACACGGTTAATCAGACTATCCAAGCTCCCGTTGAGAATCCTCCCGATGAGTACAATGTTGCCGATGTTCAAGAAGATTTTGTTGAGCCTGAGATCACCCGTGAACAGTTTCAGATCATAAACAAGTGACTCCAAGCTGTCGAGGGTACTGATTTCTTCAACGTTGATGCCGATAATATGTGCCTAGTTTCTGGTCTTGTTTTGCCTGCCAAGTTCAAGACTCCTGAGTTCGTGAAGTATCAAGGTCATTCATGTCCAAGAGCCCATCTAGTCATGTACTTCCGAAAGATGGCAGCTTACACCAACAATCAGAAGTTGCTCATCCATTGCTTTCAGGATAGTTTGAGTGGTGCTTCTCTTAAATGGTATATGAACTTACAGCATAACAGTGTCCACTGCTTCCAAGATCTCGTCAACGCTTTTATGAAGCAATACAAATACAATTTGGATATGGCTCCCGATCGTCGTCAACTTCAAAGTATGTCTCAGAAGGAAAAAGAGTCGTTCAAGGAGTATGCTCAGCGTTGGAGGGAGTTAGCTTCTCAAGTCGAACCCCCTATAGCAGAGAAGGAACTGACAGGAATATTCATGGATACTTTGTCTCCTTTCTATTGGGAAAAGATGATTGGGAGCGTCTCTTCAAGCTTTACAGATCTGGTGATTATTGGCCAAAGGTTAGAAGAAGGTTTGAAAAATGGGAAGGTATCCAAAGCTGCCGAATCTTCTAATGGTGCAAAGAAACCCTATGGGAATTTCCATAAGAGGAAGGACGAGCAGACCAATGCTGTCATGACTGAATCAAGAAAGCCTCGCCAGGGATCTCAACCTGTTGTTGCTCCGCAGCCAGCTCAAAATCCTCAACGTCCATTTATTAGACAAGACCAGTATCGAAATAGGAATCAATTTGATCCTATTCCCATGACTTACACAGAACTTTATCCTTACCTGGTTCAACGAGGACTGATCACTACAAGGGCTTTACCACCTCCTCCTAATCCTCCTCCAGCTGGATTTAGGGTTGATTTCCAGTGCGCTTTTCATGAGGGTGCCTTAGGCCACGACTTGGAGCATTGTTTTGCACTAAAAGCCAGAGTGCGTGAGCTGATGAGAGCAGGGATACTTGATTTTCCAGACAATCCTCCAAACATCCAGAAGAATCCTTTGCCAGGGCATCAGAAGTGAAGCTTCAGGCTGACCTCAGCAGGCTATTTATTTGTTTTAGACATGACAGTTTATCTTTGTATTGTTTTAATCACAGACCTTTGTTTCTCATTGTTTGTATTTTCCTTATTTTATTAGCTGTTTTCTTTCGAACTATGTTTGTACTTTTATATTGATGAACTGAGCATTGCAACTTTTGATTTAATTCATTTTATCTATTATTTTTATCTCTATGCTTTATCTTTCAAATATTTACCTTTGTCCAAATTTTTGGTATGCAAAGATTGGAGGGAGGATGACGAAAACGTTATACCCATAACTGTTGTCAGTATGCTTTCAATCAATCCTTGTTGACGATGTGAGGCATTGTTTCAACTCTCAAACACTGAAGAAATAAGGAAGTTATCCCCTTGTCACCCCCTTCGAGCCTAGAAGTTGGAGTTTCATTTCTTTACAAAAAAAAAACCCGCAATTTTAACCTGGGGATGGGTATTTCTCAATTAACTCGATTATGTGTTCATGCAATATACCTTTCATATAAAGGTCTCACTTACAATTTTCCTTCACACACAACAAACAAGTGTCGAGGATTTTTTTAAGCCAAAAAAAACCGATGATGGTTCACCGTAATCATTAAACCAGGCAGTCATGTTTCAAAATAAAAAATCAAAAGAAAGAGCCCGCTAAGTCAAAACCTATGAAGGAGACTTAGGCAAAACTAGGGCATCCCGCTGACTATAACTTTCAAAATAAACAGTTCAGGCAAAATTTAGGGATAATACAAAGAGGAGTTTTAAATCTTTACCCTGAAAATCCTCAATGTCAAAATGACCAAATATCATAAGGAGGTAGTGGCTGCTTTTCATAGGTCCATTGACTTCTGAACCATCATTGCTACCATCAGTGCAATTCCTAATCTATACGAACCTGAATGCATAATAGGAGTTAACTGAGCATAGAACTGAAGATCATCATGTAGATGGGGTGGGTATAAATAAATTTTGAGCCTTTATCCTTTGTTTCATAAACCATGAACCAGACCACGTTACAACCCTCAAAAGACCTAATTGAAGCAAGGTTATTTTGAAAGTATACTACAACAAGGTTGTGTAACCTGACTCCAAAAGATCTTTGTGAATCATTTATTTTGGCAATACACTTTTGTTTTAAATTTTGAGCGTCTTGAACCACCGTGTTCTGACCAACGACTTATTTTTCATTTTTCAAAAATAATTTTGATTTCAAAAGTCGCATGAACTTTGCATTACCATGTTTGTATGAATATTTTTGTTTGCAACTGGCTTTCCTCTAAGGAATTTTTAAACAATGAGAAACTTGGTCAAGTGATCTTATCAGGGGCAAGTTCCTTTTACATCCTGTCAAAGAATCAGTTCAAGATTTGTTCAAGACAAGATCTTCTCAGATTTGGTTTATCCAAAGGTTTTTTTTCCAAGACTCACACTGGGGCAAACCTTCCGAGGGTACAATAAAACAGTCATTTTCAGAATCAGACAAGCTGAAGCAATTATCAGTTCATCTGTAATGGACAATTTAATTTGGGGCAGTTTACTTGAAAGATCTCCAAGCGGCTTTCCATTCTTCCTACGAGGACCATTAACCTGATTACAATTTAGCAAGTGGCAGTGATCTCCGGGTTGAGGAATCAGTTTTCCAGTCTTGTCATCTTACCAACAGATTCGAGCCTTGTCGTCGACATATGCATTGTCATTTGATCATCTATCATAGCATGATTTATACACATGTGCATATCATGGGTGTTTTATCCCCATTTGCTTTTTCTCTCGAGGTCGTGTTTTACCCGCGTATTACCTCGTGGACGAAGTCCAATTTACCTGGCATCATGGGTGTTTTATCCCCATTTGCTTCTTCTCCTGAGGTCGTGTTTTACTCGCGTATTACCTCGTGGACGAAGTCCAATTTACCTGGCATCATGGGTGTTTTATCCCCATTTGCTTTTTCTCCCGAGGTCGTGTTTTACCCGCGTCTTACCTTGTGGACGAATTTATTTACTTGGCATCATGGGTGCTTTATCCTCATTTGCATTTTTCTCCCCGAGGTCGTTTTTTACCCGCGTATTACCTCGTGGACGAATTTATTTACTTGGCATCATGGGTGCTTTATCCCCATTTGCATTTTTCTCCTCAAGGTCGTGTTTTATCCGGGTCTTACCTTGTGGACGAATTTAGCTACTTGGCAGCATGGGTGTTTTATCCCCATTTGCATTTTTCTCCCCGAGGTCGTGTTTTATCCGCGTCTTACCTTGTGGACAAAGTCCAGTTTACTTGGCACCCATCGACTATTTCGTGTCATGTCTATCTGACGTTCTTCCAGATACGACGTGTCACCTTTTCGATGTTCTTCTGAAATGTTCTGATGTTTGTCTCTCCCTATATGTTTTCTGGTGAGTCCTGAAGATCCCGCTCGATCTCTTCAAGGAATGTCCCGAAAACTCTAGCGTCTGTCGTTTACCTGGTCCTGCCTCCGTATGGATCCTATGTTACCTTGTCACCACCGCGTGTCTTCTTCCCCAGTGCAATTCTTCGCTGCGCTGTCCCCTATGACGACGTGTCGTCTGCATCCTTGCATTCATCATTCCATCATACGCATCATATTAGATTCATGGCATTGTCAGCATTATAGTTCGTGTTATTTTGTCCATATCATTGCATATCACTGCATCTAGGGGCCAAATTTCCGGTTATCTGTATTTAAATCCCTTTCACCGCGATTTCTCGAGTCTCCGCTGCTCAAATCATCCGGTGAAGCTATTTAAATAGGGGCATCTGTTGCACCCCAAATTTGTCCTACCTTTACATAGTTTCTAGTGCCACTTTATTTTGAATGAATAAAATAGCACAATTGGCAAGAGACCGTGTGTAAGGAGTTGTGAGTGTGAGAGGTTGAGAGTTCAAATCCCACCTTCTTCACTTTTTGTTTTTCTTTTATTTTTATTCTAACTTTTCTATTTTTATAAAAAATAATAACAAAATAGTTTTTTTTTATTATTTAATTATTATTTTCGTATTTTATTTAAATTATTTTTTAAAAAATATTATTTTTTCACTTTTTTCCATATTATTCATAAAAACATCAAAAAAATCATAAAATCAAAAATATTAGAAAAGATTTTATTCTTTTAAGTTTGTTTTAGTTTGTTTTAGTTTGTTTTTTTTAGTTTTGACTAATTATTTAAGTTGGGCTTTAAAATAGGCATTAGGTTAGAGTTAACCCTAATTTGTTACCTATATAAACATGAGTTGTATTTGATAAAAGGAGAAGGAGACAAAAGAAAAAACGGTGGTCGTTCTCACGATTTATCAGAAGAGGGAAGATTTTTAAAAAAAACCTTCAAAGCTTCATCACCGGCGGAATCACCAACAAACCGTAACTCGTAAGATTTCATCAATATCACATTTGGTTTCTGTTATTCTTTTTTTTTATAGGAAAAAGAGAAGATTATGGCGAAGCGAGGAAGAAGAAGATGCAAGAATAGCCATGCAAAAGAAAAAGAAAAAGCTTCAAAACTTCATCAATGAGGGAGCCGCCACCGCTACAAATCCCCCTTTTATTTCCAATTTTCTTCCTCCTATTCTTTTTATTTATTTTGTTATTATTATATTGTTATTAGTATTTTATTATTGCTGTGGTATATAATTTTCATAATGCAGGTTAATGAAAACTGTTAAAATAAAAATATTTCTAATTGTTAACCTCATTAACTTAGTTTACTTAAGTTAATTAAAATATTAAAAAAAATTAAACCATTTTTTAAGCTAAAATCATAAAATTAAAATTAAACCCTGTTTTTAAAATTAAGACTCATATTTAAAACTTAAAATTAAAAATAATTCTTAAAAATAAATTTTAAAAAAACATTTTTTAACTTTAAAAAATAAAACATTTTTTTTTGCTTTAAAATTTAAAACATTGTTTAAACATTAAAATTAAAACATTTTACAAAAATTAAAACTAACTTTTTTTCATCAAAAACCTTAAAATTAAATCATTTTTTTAATCAAATTAAAACTAATTTTTAAATAAAAACATTAAAATCAAATTAAGTTCTCCTTTTAAATGCAAAAATTAGTTCTTCCCTTTAAATAAAATTCAAAAAAATAAAGTTTTTGATTTAGCCGCTTCATTTTCGTCTAACCCTCATTAGTTTGTTCGTTGCAGCTCCTCAATATTTCATTTGTTCATACTATTTTTTTGTTTCATGGATGTAATTTATGCGAGGTCATGATCGCAATTATTTTTATTTTTGCATTTGTTTTTGGGATTTGTAATTTACGCGAGTGATCGTCGCGATGCTTCTTTTACCGCTTTCTTTATTTTTCCGCATTTTAATTCGGTCGTACGATATTTTGTCTGTTTGCATGTTTTTACCGTTAGGATTCCTTCCGAAGGATTAGGTCTAGCCGAGTCAATAACCCTAACCTTTGACCATTTCAAAACCCTAATAGCCTAGGTGTCCCGCCGTGAATGAAAATACCTTTTACCCTAACTTTAGGTCAAAGAGTCGTCGTACTCTGCTTTAGGGTTTCCCGCCGTGGAATCCCTAATTTCAACCCTAATTTTAATTCAACTTTTCAACATAGAAATAGGAGTTTCAAGACTCCACGTAAGTGTGTCCTTAAGATACGTTTACTCCCATTGAAACCTTGACCACAGTCAAGAAGTTTCTAATCTCCCTTTCGAGGGGAACTATGATTACTCTGATTCCATTCCCTATCCAGGATACGTAGGCACAAGACGCGACGTCTTGCCGAGTAAACTTAGGACTAACCCTTAGGTCTTTAGGTCACTCTATCCCTTAGCAATATATTTCAAACAGATAAAAAAATAAAATAAAAAAGCATACAATAAACAAAAGGTTCATGTAGAGTACTACAGATGTTTAGGGTGCTAGTACCTTCCCTAAGCTTAACCAACCCCTTACCTAGATCTCTCCCCGCATTGTCTTTACGATGCAAAATTAGGTTTTCCTCTTTTGACCTTTTCCTTCAGATAAATCAAAGAGCGGTTGTGAACTAAAGATGCGATTCAAATTAATTAATAATTTGATATCATATTCTAACCGCAACAGGAATCTTAAGCTATACAAGAATAAGAACTCTTAACAGATTTTGCTTCTGATATGTAGTGCATGTATTTCTCAGTTGTAGTTACAGCGTTATTTCTTGAGTTGATCTTCAAATCTTCTGCTCCTTTTATAGCTGAAGAAATATAGTCGTTGGAGCATCCATAATGGCTATAATCATATCAAATATTTTATTACATCTTCTTTTCCAATAAAGCAGGTGTTGGAACTTTCAATCAAGAAATTATCCATAGAATAAGGCCTTTGTCCAGAGGACTTATATATGATTCAAGCACAAAACAATTTATTGAAGATAATGTCAATATATCTCGATTCTAGTGTTAGCAGAACTGAGTTGACACTACTCAGTCTCAGAGGCAACCATAACACGCTTCTGATTTTGGAGTGTACTAGCAGCTGCTTTATGATCAGACTCTCTCACGAGTGTATAATCAGAGCCGAACCAAAGCTACTTCTGTGTCAGAACCAGTTTCATCAAGTAAATATAATTTTGCACACACTAACCAGCTATTTAGAAATCCTAATTGTTTTTAAAATACTTTGTCATTATCAAAACCTTAGAGGATTCATGGTATGAACCAAACTTTTCTCAACAGAATGATATCTATCAGTATCATTTGACTCGACTTATTATCAAGTTTTCTTCTCAACTGATCTGACAAATGTCTATATGCTATAGATCCAAATACCTTTTGACCACTTTATCTTTCTACCATAAATTTAAACTTGGCAAATACCTCAATCACTTCATTTTTCTTTATTATCAGGTAAGTCCACAGTTTCCAATTGAAATTATCTATGAATGGGACAAAGTATCTATTACCTCCAATTGAATCCACCTAGATAAGACAACACACATCAGAGTATATGACTTCAAAAATTACCTTCAACTTGTTTCTTGCATCCTTGTGAAGTTATTCTTGTGTTGCTTTACTTACCCACATTCCTCACATACTTCATTTGGAATGTCAATTTATGGTAATCCTGAAACCATGTTTCTTCTTTTAGATCTCAAATCTCTTTGAAGTTGAGATGACCTAGTCTATAGTTCCATATCCATTCATCCCTGATAGCTGCAGTTGCAATGGACTTGTGCTCCATCACATTAAGTTGAATCTTGAAGGTTCTACTTTGAGACATGGGTGTCGTCAAGAGTAACCTTCCACCTGAGCCAAAAATTCTCATAATCTCGTCTACAATTAACATTTTGCAACTCTTTTCGACCAACTGCCATATGATGAGAAAATTACTCTTCATGCCTGGTATGTATAATACATTTGAAATTACTTACCTTTTCCATATTTTCTAATAATCAGAACATCACCAATACATTTAGCTGCTAGTGTATTGTCATTTGAAAATTTCACCATGTTCTTCATCGAGGGTTTTATATTGACAAATCAGTATTTCCTTCTTGACATGTGTGTTGAGCATCCTGAGTTCAAGTACCATTGGTCCTTGAATCTTTATTCATATCTTGTTGTGACCATTAACAACATCTATTCTTCTTCATGCTTTTCCAGCTTTGCTTCATTTTCTTTATTCTTTTATTTTTCGAGACAATCACTAGATTAGTGGTCATACCTCTAACAATTGAAACATTGAATGTGACTTTGATACGGGGGTCTTATCTTATTCAACGTATTTCCTTCTTGTTGGTTTCATTTACCAGTCAAATTGTTGTATCCTTGTATACCTTTGTTGTCGAACCACTTCCATTTTCCTTTCTTTTCTCTTGCTAATTGCTCTTATAAATCCACATCACTCTTCGACTTGCTCGTAGCTCTTTCAACTACTCTTTGTTCATGAGATTAAATAGTCACTTGAAGCTCTTACTTTTTCATTATTGACAAAACTTTCAACTCTTCTATGGCTACTACCATTTGGTTAAACTTTGGAGCCAATAACCTTAAAATATTTGTGACAACTGATCTTGATGTCAACACTTCTCCATATATCTTGATTTGATTCACTGGTTTCATAAGCCTATTGAAGATATCATTTATGCTTTCTCTTTCTTCCATCTGAAGTAATTCATACTTTTTTTTTGGTGATATTGTAACCTAACTTCCTTCACCTTTTCAGCGCCTCCAAACGATTTCTCCAAGATTTCCCATGCTTCTTTTGCCGATTTTACATCATAGACCTTTTCGAAATTATTTGGATCAACACATTGATTAATCATAGCAAGAGATTTATAATCCTTCTTCTTCAATTCTTTGTGTACAACCCTTTTTTCGTTCATCACATTTTCTGCAAGCGACTTCACTTCCTCCTTCACAAGATCCCAAAGATCTTAATAATATAAAACAATCTTTATCTACTTGCACCAATTCTCATAATTCTGATTCTTAAAAATCGGGAGAGTCGCCGAAAAATGTTCATTCGAATGATTTACTGCACTATGCTTCCCAAAAATCATACAACTAGTGCTCTAGATACCAAATGTTAGAATTACACTAAACTTATAGAGAATTTCGAATCAATATTGATGAACAAGAACTAATTTTTTTGATTGATTATTCCTCTTGTTCTTCACTCTTCACTCGAGTAAATCAACCAACCCTAGTTGCAAGATGATTTCATAACACAACGATTATTGAAGAAGAAAAGAAAAGATAAGTTGGGAAGAAAGGGAAATTTGGGTTTTGGAGAAAACGGAAAGAAAGAGAATATTTCTACAAATTTTCTCTCTGCCTTCAAACTGAAGATGTTTTTAATATTTTCTTTATATAACTACGTTATTATAATGATAGGGTACCTTCCTATTTATAGGCTAAGACTACTTATACACCAAGTAATATCTAACTAACCTAACTAATTTAGCTAAAACAAACAAATAAAAGAGATACACTTCTTCGACATTTCGACAATACTAAATGTTTTGATACTAACAAGCATTTCGACAACTTCATATTTCTGAGCAACATGCTTCGACACAAGGAATTACATTTTTAAAAAATAGTTGATTTTATAAAATAACCAACTAATTGTACTAATCTAATAGTAAAATCAAAAGTTCATATTGAGTATATCATCTTCATTAATTTTTATAAAATTTAAAGCTACTTGAAACATGATTAAATAATTTTAAATGAACACACACACACACACGCGCGCGCGCGCGCACACAAGAGAATTTAGTTTAACTTAGAATTATTGTCTGTCATTTTGTCTGATGAACTCAATTTAAGTTATATGTTAGTTTAAGTTTGAACATGTGTTTTGGAAATGTAATGTGTTTTGAACCTATGCAGTGTATTTTGTACCACATTAGTAATGTTGAATATTAGTGGCTTACTCCATTTTTGTAATGCAAAATATTAGTGCCTTGTTTTATCTGTTTTGGTATAAACCAACTGATACACAATTGATGGTATACACAAATTTTCCTTTGTAATGCAGAATGTTAATGTAATGTTTTATCCGTTCTGGTATACACCAACTGATACATAATTGACTGATATAATTAACTGATACATAATTCATAATCCCACATATATTGATTGCTATATGATAAACTGATACACATTAATTGATTGCCACATATCGATTGCCATTCACATATTGATTGCCACATACTGATACACAATTCATAAACCAACACATTAATTGATTGCTACATATTGATTGTCATTCAAACGGATACAAACATATTCAAACTAATTCAATCTCATACACTTGTTACAACATTCTAAATACCACCACACCTAAAACAATACAAAACACGCTCTTCCAAAATTTTCCCCATTTCATTACCTTCTTCATTTGAATTTGTAATTTCCTCAACTGTAACTTCAGTCCCTCATTTGTAGCCCTGAGATATTCTACCTTCATTTTTGCTGCATCAAGTTCGTTTTTTAACTTCTCCAACCTACTCTTTTGCTTATTTATAAATTGGTCTTTCTCATCTACCACATCCTCACAACACCAATCAAAATATCCACAACCAACTTGTGTTGCATCCTATGTAATTGGAAAATGGTCTATATCAGAACAACCAGTGAATAAAATATTCAAATTCGTTCTTACCATATAATGACGACATCCCCAAAATTGTTTTCCAAAGTTCGTAACAGTCGAGACCCTGCAAAGAACAATCATATCTCCACAGCGACCCACCGCAAATTAGAGCACGTGTATACATTAGAATCCAAACTACCAGAGCTCTTCAAATTAGATTCGTTTGAACAACGCCTAAGATTAATTGATGATGGTAATTTCAATTTCCACGACCAATTTCAGTGTAGACCTCTCAAATTGAGGAACTCTAAATCAAATTGGAAAAAAACTAGCAGGAGAGGAATGAAGAAGATGGAACGAAAAAGATGAAATATGAAATCCACGTCAGTTGCCATGCATGTCAAAACAATCGTCTGTTTTAGACAAACGGACGGAAAAAACCATTGTGATACTATTTAAACAATTAAATAATCAACTTAAAACTTTTTAAAATTGAAAGACCAAAATATACTCAAGATAAAATTAATAAAATTAATGAAAAAAAAATTACAATCAACTATTGAATTAATAAAATTCATTGTAATACCGAATTATTGAACAAAATAACTCATCTTAACGTTATTTCATTCCATTTCACAGCAAAATTTTTACTAGTGGATTGCAAGCAGTTTGATAGTTAACGGCTGCTTTTTAACATTGAAGTGAAATAGCTTAGAATATTCTATTTCTCCAAGCTTCATTTGCCCCCTTCTCCGAGCTTCCAGAGAAACCCATTCTCTTCCTACTTTTCTCCCCAAAACTAAAAGTTAAACCCAACGAAACTCACTAATCAAACGCTTCTGCTACCGTGTTAATCTTCAATTGCAACCAGAAAAGCTCCAAAGATAACCAAATCCGCCATCGCCGCCGTAACGGCATCTAGAACGAAACCCCAGTTGGAAATTCACCTCACACCCTATGAAGAATTCCCTTCAATCTTGATCTCAAGATTGATGAACAAACCCACAATATGATAATGATGGTAATAACAAGTAATTATCAAGAACAACAAAAGAGAAGAAGAATAACAAACAAGAAAGAGAAGAATGAGAGAAGAAGTATTTTGAGAGAATGTGTTACCCACAACTGTGGGATTTCTTATTGAACTTTCACTTGCTAACTGCAACTGTGAAATCTGTTTTGTTGTGATGTAGAATACAAAGCAAGGCACCCTATTTATAGTTTTAGGTTTACACAAGCCCAAAACATAAAAGGCCCAAAATATTCTAAATCAAATCAAATCATATGATATCAAATCTAATCATATGATATCAAATCTAATCATATGATATCTAATCATATCATATCAAATTACTCATATGATATCAAATCACAATGAATTATATTTAACACACCACCTAATTCATTGTGTCTAAACTGTCTACATTCATCATGGCCCTTAGTCTTCTGAAGGCTTCGACCTGCACTCCCTTCGTCATGATATCTGCAATCTGATTCTCAGTTCTGCAGTGTTCCAACTTCATCTTACCTTCTGCTACCCGCTCTCGGAGATAATGGAACCTCATTTCGATGTGCCTGCTTCGACCATGAGCTATTGGATTCTTCGCCAAGTTGATAGCTGACATGCTGTCTATCTTCATGGTAATTGCTCCATGATTCTTCCCTGTGATTTCTTCGACCAAGTTCACCATCCAAGTTGCTTGACATGCACAAAGGGAAGCAACTATATATTCTACTTCGCATGATGATAATGCCACCACTGGTTCCTTTCTCGAATTCCAAACAACTGGTGCACCACCTAACATAAACACATAACCAGCTGTGGATTTTTGATCCTCAGCATCACTACACCAACTGGAGTCTGTGTATCCCACTAACTTGCATTTTTTTCCTTCATCAGCTGCTGGAAACAAAATACCATAGTCGAGAGTTCCTTTCAGATACCTCAGTATCCTCTTCGCCGCTGCTAGGTGTGATACCTTTGGCTTCTGCACGAATCTACTTATCATACCAACATTGTATGCTAAGTCAGGCCTTGTGTGACAAAGGTACCTAAGTGACCCAATAAGTCTTCTGTATTGGGTTGGGTCGACATAATCTTTATCTGAATTCTTCGATAGTTGCAATCTGGGCTTAGCTGTATTGACTGGTTCGATGGACTCCAACTCTTCAATCATTGCTTTCATCCACTTCAAATCTTTCAATGCCTCAGCTGCATTGACTGGTTCGACATCTGCATAGAAAACATAATGTACCAACTCACCCTCTTCATCGACTACATCATCTGATGTAATTACACATTCTTGCAACCTTGCAGGCATGTGTCTTGTTCGTCGAGGTCTGCTTGAACCTGCCTCATCTGCAACTGGTTCCTGTCGAACTTCTATTTCGACTTCAGTGGCTGGTTCTTCACAAGAGATTCTCACTGAATCCTTCTTGGCATTCTCAGTCCAATCCCATTCTTTAAGCTAATCTATGATCACGTCCCTGCTGATCACTACCTGCTTATTCACCGGGTCGAACAGCTTGTACCCTCCTGTCGAATGATATCCTATCAAGATCATCTGATTTGACTTATCATCAAGTTTCCTTCTCAACTTATCTGGCACATGTCTATGTGCTATAGATCCAAACACCTTCAAGTGACTGAGACTAGGCTTGACACCAGACCAACATTCTTCTGGTGTGATTCCTTCAAGCTTCTTCGTCGGACATTTGTTCAATATATATGTTACTGTCGAAGCTGTTTCTCCCTATAATTCTTTAGGTAGATGCTTTCCATTCAACATACTTCTCACCATATTCATGATGGTTCTGTTCTTGCGTTCTGCAATCCCATTTTGCTGTGGAGTGTAAGGTGGCACCACCTCATGCACAATCCCTTCTTTTACACATAGTGTATCGAACTCTTTCGACACATACTCTCCACCACCATCAGTCCTCAGAATTTTCAGCTTTCGACCACTTTGTCTTTCGACCATGGACTTGAATCTGGAAAATACCTCAATCACATCACTTTTCTTCTTGATGAGGTAAGTCCACAGCTTTCGACTGTAATCATCTATAAACGTGACAAAGTATCTATTGCCACCAATCGAATCCACCTGGATTGGACCACATACATCAGAGTATATGACTTCAAGTATTGCCTTCGACTTCCTTCCTGCATCCTTGTTGAAGCTATTCTTATGTTGTTTCGACTGAACACACTCCTCACAGACTTCACTTGGAATGTCAATTTCTGGTAATCCTGAAACCATATTTCTTCTCTTCAGTTCTCTAATGTCATTAAAGTTGAGATGACCTAGTCGAAAATGCCATAACCACTCATCTCTGCTGGCTGCAGTTTCCAGACACTTGTGCTCCATCACATTGAGTCCAATCTTGAAGGTCCTATTCTGAGACATTGGAGCCTTCAAGATTAATCTACCACTTGCGTCGAGAACTCTCATCATCTTGTCTTCGACAACTACCTTGTAGTTCTTTTCGACAAGCTGCCCTATACTGAGCAAATTACTCTTCATGCCTGGTATGTACAACACATTGGAAATTGTTGACCTTTTGCCATCTTTCCTCATGATCAGAACATCACCAACACCTTCAGCTGCTAGAGTGTTGTCGTTTGCAAACTTCACTGTGTTCTTCGACGAGGGCTTCATGTTCACAAACCAATCTTTCCTTCCAGTCATGTGTGATGAGCATCCTGAGTCCAAGTACCACTGATCTTGGAATCTTTCTTCATCGTTTGTTGTGACCATTAGCAACGTTTCTTCTTCTTCATGTTTCGCCAGCTTTGCATCAGTCTCTTGATTTCTCTTCTTTTTTGTACAATCACTAACATAATGACCATACTTATGGCAATTGAAACATTGAATGTGGCTTTTGTCTGTCTTTCGACCACCACCTCTTCCTTTACCTGCAGCACCACCTCTTTGGTTGCCTTGGTTCCAAGGTTTCTTTTGATTCGACTGGTTTCCTCCTTTGTTGCCATTCCAGCTACCTTTGACTTTTCTCTCCTTTTCCGTCTGTGCCTGCAAAGCCATATCTTTCGACTTTCCTGCAGCTCTCTCAGCCATCCTCTGTTCATGAGACTCAAGAGTCCCTTGAAGCTCTTCCTTCGTCAACACTGACAGATCTTTCGACTCTTCTATGGCAACTACCACGTGGTCGAATTTTGGAGCCAACGATCTCAAAATCTTTGAGACAACTGCTTTCGTCGTCAGCGTTTCTCCACATACTTTGATTTGATTCACCAACCTTGCAACTCTGGTGAAGAAATCTGTAATGCTTTCGTTGTCTTCCATCTGAAGCAACTCATAGGTTCTCTTGTGAGTTTGTAACATCACCTCTTTCACCTTCTCTGCGCCTCCAAACGAGTTTTCAAGAATCTCTCATGCTTCTTTTACTGAATCAACATCACTAACCTTTTCAAAGTTATCAGGATCAACACACTGATGAATTATAAAGAGTGCTTTATAATCCTTCTTCTTCAATTCTTTGTGCGTAGCCTTTTCCGCCTCCGTTGCGTTCTCCACCAGCGATGTTACTCCGTCCTTCACAAGATCCCAAAGATCTTGATAACAGAAGATCACCTTAACCTGCTTGCACCAATTCTCATAATTGTCTTTCTTGAGAATTGGCAGGGTCGCCAGAAAGTTGCCGTTTGGATAGTTCATCGCCATCACTATCTTCCTTTCTTGAATCTCTTAACCGGAGCTCTGATACCAGATGTTGGAAATTCACCTCACACCCTATGAATAATTCCCTTCAATCTTGATCTCAAGATTGATGAACAAACCCACAATATGATAATGATGGTAATAACAAGTAATTATCAAGAACAACAAAAGAGAAGAAGAATAACAAACAAGAAAGAGAAGAATGAGAGAAGAAGTATTTTGAGAGAATGTGTTGCCCACAACTGTGGGATTTCTTATTGAACTTTCACTTGCTAACTGCAACTGTGAAATCTGTTTTGTTGTGATGTAGAATACAAAGCAAGGCACCCTATTTATAGTTTTAGGTTTACACTAGCCCAAAACATAAAAGGCCCAAAATATTCTAAATCAAATCTAATCATATGATATCTAATCATATCATATCAAATTAATCATATGATATCAAATCACAATGAATTATATTTAACACACCACCTAATTCATTGTGTCTAAACTGTCTACATTCATCATGGCCCTTAGTCTTCTGAAGGCTTCGACCTGCACTCCCTTCGTCATGATATCTGCAATCTGATTCTCAGTTCTGCAGTGTTCCAACTTCATCTTTTCTTCTGTTACCCGCTCTCGGAGATAATGGAACCTCATTTCGATGTGCTTGCTTCGACCATGAGCTATTGGATTCTTCGCCAAGTTGATAGCTGACATGCTGTCTATCTTCATGGTAATTGCTCAATGATTCTTCCCTGTGATTTCTTCGACCAAGTTCACCATCCAATTTGCTTGACATGCACAAAGGGAAGCAACTATATATTCTGCTTCGCATGATGATAATGCCACCACTGGTTCCTTTCTCGAATTCCAAGCAACTGGTGCACCACCTAACATAAACACATAACCAGCTGTGGATTTTCGATCCTCAGCATCACTACACCAACTGGAGTCTGTGTATCCCACTAACTTGCATTTTTTCCTTCATCAGCTACTGGAAACAAAATACCATAGTCGAGAGTTCCATTCAGATACCTCAGTATCCTCTTCGCCGCTGCTAGGTATGATACCTTTGGCTTCTGCATGAATCTACTTATCATACCAACACTGTATGCTAAGTCAGGCCTTGTGTGACAAAGGTATCTAAGTGACCCAATAAGTCTTCTGTATTGGGTTGGGTCGACATAATCTTTATCTGAATCCTTCGACAGTTGCAATCTGGGCTCAGCTGCATTGACTGGTTCGATGGACTCCAACTCTTCAATCATTGCTTTCATCCACTTCAAATCTTTCAATGCCTCAGCTGCATTGATTGGTTCGACATCTGCATATAAAGCATAATGTACCAACTCACCCTCTTCATCGACTACATCATCTGATGTAATTACACATTCTTGCAACCTTGCAGGCATGTGTCTTGTTCGTCGAGGTCTGCTTGAACCTGCTTCATCTGCAACTGGTTCCTATCGAACTTCTATTTCGACTTCAGTGGCTGGTTCTTCACAAGAGATTCTCACTGAATCCTTCTTGGCATTCTCAGTCCAATCCCATTCTTTAAACTCATCTATGATCACGTCCCTGCTGATCACTACCTGCTTATTCACCGGGTCGAACAGCTTGTACCCTCCTGTCGAATGATATCCTATCAAGATCATCTGATTTGACTTATCATCAAGTTTCCTTCTCAACTTATCTGGCACATGTCTATGTGCTATAGATCCAAACACCTTCAAGTGACTGAGACTAGGCTTGACACCAGACCAACATTCTTCTGGTGTGATTCCTTCAAGCTTCTTCGTCGGACATCTGTTCAATATATATGTTGTTGTCGAAGCTGCTTCTCCCTATAATTCTTTAGGTAGATGCTTTCCATTCAACATACTTCTCACCATATTCATGATGGTTCTGTTCTTGCGTTCTGCAATCCCATTTTGCTATGGAGTGTAAGGTGACACCACCTCATGCACAATCCCTTCTTTTACACATAGTGTATCGAACTCTTTCGACACATACTCTCCACCACCATCAGTCCTCAGAATTTTCAGCTTTCGACCACTTTGTCTTTCGACCATGGACTTGAATCTGGAAAATACCTCAATCACATCACTTTTCTTCTTGATGAGGTAAGTCCACAGCTTTCGACTGTAATCATCTATAAACGTGACAAAGTATCTATTGCCACCAATCGAATCCACCTGGATTGGACCACATACATCAGAGTATATGACTTCAAGTATTGCCTTCGACTTCCTTCCTGCATCCTTGCTGAAGCTATTCTTATGTTGTTTCGACTGAACACACTCCTCACAGACTTCACTTGGAATGTCAATTTCTGGTAATCCTGAAACCATATTTCTTCTCTTCAGTTCTCTAATGTCATTAAAGTTGAGATGACCTAGTCGAAAATGCCATAACCACTCATCTCTGCTGGCTGCAGTTGCCAGACACTTGTGCTCCATCACATTGAGTCCAATCTTGAAGGTCCTATTCTGAGACATTGGAGCCTTCAAGATTAATCTACCACTTGCGTCGAGAACTCTCATCATCTTGTCTTCGACAACTACCTTGTAGTTCTTTTCGACAAGCTGCCCTATACTGAGAAAATTACTCTTCATGCCTGGTATGTACAACACATTGGAAATTGTTGACCTTTTGCCATCTTTCCTCATGATCAGAACATCACCAACACCTTCAGCTGCTAGAGTGTTGTCGTTTGCAAACTTCACTGTGTTCTTCGACGAGGGCTTCATGTTCACAAACCAATCTTTCCTTCCAGTCATGTGTGATGAGCATCCTGAGTCCAAGTACCACTGATCTTGGAATCTTTCTTCATCGTTTGTTGTGACCATTAACAACGTTTCTTCTTCTTCATGTTTCGCCAGCTTTGCATCAGTCTCTTGATTTCTCTTCTTTTTTGGACAATCACTAACATAATGACCATACTTCTGGCAATTGAAACATTGAATGTGGCTTTTGTCTGTCTTTCGACCACCACCTCTTCCTTTACTTGCAGCACCACCTCTTTGGTTGCCTTGGTTCCAAGGTTTCTTTTGATTCGACTGGTTTCCTCCTTTGTTGCCATTCCAGCTACCTTTGACTTTTCTCTCCTTTTCCGTCTGTGCCTGCAAAGCCATATCTTTCGACTTTCCTGCAGCTCTCTCAGCCATCCTCTGTTCATGAGACTCAAGAGTCCCTTGAAGCTCTTCCTTCGTCAACACTGACAGATCTTTCGACTCTTCTATGGCAACTACCACGTGGTCGAATTTTGGAGCCAACGATCTCAAAATCTTTGAGACAACTGCTTTCGTCGTCAGCGTTTCTCCACATACTTTGATTTGATTCACCAACCTTGCAACTCTGGTGAAGAAATCTGTAATGCTTTCGTTGTCTTCCATCTGAAGCAACTCATAGGTTCTCTTGTGAGTTTGTAACCTCACCTCTTTCACCTTCTCTGCGCCTCCAAACGACTTTTCAAGAATCTCTCATGCTTCTTTTACTGAATCAACATCACTAACCTTTTCAAAGTTATCAGGATCAACACACTGATGAATTATAAAGAGTGCTTTATAATCCTTCTTCTTCAATTCTTTGTGCGCAGCCTTTTCCGCCTCCGTTGCGTTCTCCACCAGCGATGCTACTCCGTCCTTCACAAGATCCCAAAGATCTTGATAACAAAAGATCACCTTAACCTGCTTGCACCAATTCTCATAATTGTCTTTCTTGAGAATTGGCAAGGTCGCCAGAAAGTTGCCGTTTGGATAGTTCATCTCCATCACTATCTTCCTTTCTTGAATCTCTTAACCGGAGCTCTGATACCAGATGTTGGAAATTCACCTCACACCCTATGAATATTTCCCTTCAATCTTGATCTCAAGATTGATGAACAAACCCACAATATGATAATGATGGTAATAACAAGTAATTATCAAGAACAACAAAAGAGAAGAAGAATAACAAACAAGAAAGAGAAGAATGAGAGAAAAAGTATTTTGAGAGAATGTGTTACCCACAACTGTGAGATTTCTTATTGAACTTT
Source organism: Lathyrus sativus (assembly GCA_963859935.3). NCBI lineage: Eukaryota > Viridiplantae > Streptophyta > Magnoliopsida > Fabales > Fabaceae > Lathyrus > Lathyrus sativus. The sequence goes on along the minus strand of OZ012739.1, from coordinate 617,242,563 downwards.
CACTTGCTAACTGCAACTGTGAAATTTGTTCTGTTGTGATGTAGAATACAAAGCAAGACAACGCGATGGTTCCTCTTTCACCCTCTCGGATTATGCACGGAACCACCAATGTCACCTCTGCTAAGTTCCTTACCCACGCTTTCACTCGCAATTTTCACGCCTCTAGTCCTTCCTACCGCTCCGCCGGAGCTTCTCAGGTTTCGCCAATGCTTCCTCACTCTTTCCTTAATTTTAATTTCATTATCAAAATTCAGAACGTGCTTATGTTAATAAGCACTAATATTACCAATTCAGAACGTGTTTCTGTTACAAACCACTTATTAAATTATGATTCATTGAAATTAGGGTTCAACTTGAAGTTGAGAACTTAAGATATGTTTTTAGGTTTGATTTAGTGATGTATTTTTTTTGTATTTAATTTAATCAGATAGCACAGTCGGAGTTCACAGAAATGGCTTGGGAGGGTATTCTTGGTGCTGTTGATACTGCACGAGTCAATAAAGAACAAATTGTGGAGTCTGAGCATTTAATGAAAGCACTCTTGGAGCAAAAGGATGGTTTGGCTGGAAGGATATTTACTAAGGCGGGATTAGACAACACGTCAGTTCTACAAGCTACTGAGAATTTTATAGTTCAGCAACCTAAGGTGTGTTAATGTGGTTGGTTACTGGCAACATACTTTGATTGATATTCTAGAAAGTTCTTATCCGCTGTTTTATTTGGCAGGTTACAGGTGACACTTCTGGTCCTGTTGTTGGTTCGCATCTGAGCTCCGTTTTGGACAACTCTCAAAGGCACAAGAAAGAAATGGGTGATGAGTATGTGTCTGTGGAACATCTGTTACTAGCATTTCATTCGGATAAGAGGTTTGGGCAGCAGTTATTTAAAAATCTTCAGCTTAGCGAGAAGGCTTTGAAGGATGCTGTACAGGCTATTCGTGGAAGTCAAAGAGTAACTGATCAAAGTATACATTCACATTTAATGGTTTCTTACTTTTAGAAGAAATATGGGAGGGCATGATTAGTTCAATCTTTTTAACATATAAGTAAAAGTTATTAAAATTATGAATACACTTGAAACCAAATCATAATAGAAGTATAGAAATGTATTGAGTTTGATAGGATGAAAATAAAAAGCCATGTTCGCTTATGATTCTTATAAGCTATGGTGTAAATGGGACTAATAACCCAGGTACTGAGTTAATGATTGGTTATATTTTAATATAAAGGAACCCGTTGTTTCAATCAATTTCTGTGTGACTATGGTGCATATTGATTTCCCTTGTGCTCGACCTTTACTAGCTTTCAGGTTACAAATCAAAACCTGATTTTGATGCTCAAATCATTAGCTGTACCCCTCTCTTCCTTTTAATATGTGTCTAAGCTATTACTTGAATTATGAAGTTATTCCGGGAAATTATATTGTTTGTACTGGTACCCTTTCTAGTTGCTTTTGTTTGTTTGTCAGCAGTTCTGAGCGACAATTTGTATTATTATTGTGAAATAACTCTGTACAGATCCTGAGGGGAAATATGAAGCATTGGACAAATATGGAAACGACCTGACTGAACTTGCTAGGCGTGGAAAGCTTGATCCTGTCATAGGTCGAGAAGAACAAAAAACAATCCAGTTATTATTGGGGAACCTGGTGTGGGGAAAACTGCAATTGCTGAAGGGTTTGTCTAACATTATTTTATACCAATTCTTTCAAATTTGTTATGCAACAGGACTTCTTGTTATTATTGTTCATTATGTCTGCCTTATTCTTTGTGCATATTCTTCCTATATGCGTAGTTTTGACTTTTCACATGTTTGTTAATATTGAGTTAGGGGCTATAGGTAACCTTCTCTTATATGCTTAGAATGCATTCTGTTCATGTATTTTAGATTCCCAATTTATTTGTCTCTTATTCTTTTGCCGGTAAGATCCCTCTTGAATATAGCATTTCCCAATAGAGTGACGTGTACATTGTTTTATCGGATTAGAATTGTTTGATTACCAAGGAATTTTGTTCTTTTGTGCTACATTCTAACACGTGTTTATAACATCTTTGTTCATTGGAATTAAGTCAAGTAATCAAAGTCTTGAATCATGGTTTCATCCTGAAGCATGCAATATGTCCTGAATTTTCTGATACATACTTTGTATAATTGCAATGAGCTCTGGCCATGGAATGTGTGGATTGCAAGCATATAACATGCTTTTGGAGTAGTATTTTTAATCAAACTGCTTCAAGATCCAACAAGGTTGAAAAAGTGCCACCATTTGAATATATGTGTGATTGATTTAGAGGCAGTAGCGTAAATTTTTAATGCCGAACTATATGTTACCTTTGCTGTGTGTGTTGTATCTTATCATTTAGGGTGGCAGCTGCTTAACTTTTTTCACTGTCTTTGCAGATTAGCACAACGTATAGTGCGTGGAGATGTTCCAGAGCCATTGATGAACAGAAAGGTTGAACTCCTATTTTCTCTCTTCACTTGATTATAAAATGATAATTTAAATTGAGTTACGTGTTTGACGTAATGTCAAGTCTCAATGCAGGCTGATCGTGTTCATTTTTCTGAAAATGTTTAATCTAGCTGCTTTCTGGCGGTGTCACATTTTTCTGAAATCCTAAAATTAATTTTTCTCACATTGAATGTAATTAGGTTTATTTGTAATTTAGAAGATTGAGCACAAAACCTAGATACTTTATAATTTATAAACAGTACCACTATTCCCTTCCACCCTACTACCTACACAGATAGAGAAGATCTCCTAGATATTTAAAATACTAAGCATGCATCTTATATTGATAACATACATTTAAGGTGGTGCGAAAAATATAATTTGAGAATGCTGTTGTTGCAAATTGTTGTCTCACAAGTATTTAATTTCTCTATTTGAGACTCTGGCAGTTTCCTCGATCCTCATCAAGCTTTCTGTTTGGGTTCTTAACAGATTATGAATTCATCATTGACCTTGGAAAATCTTATTGAATGGTATACATTCTTTTATTTAATATAGGATTGTGATATTGTAATAAAGGGGGTCGTTTTGCCGTAAAGCTCCTCCTAATCTTCAGCATGCAGAGTCTAAAGAAGAATTTGACCCACCACTATGGTGTCTAAAGTAGTAAGCCTTTCTAGGGATGTATTATTTTTGTTTAAATTGGTATTAAACTTTTGTTTTCACTCTTGGTGCTTTGTAGTTGATTTCCCTTTATATGGGTTCATTGCTTGCTGGTGCTAAGTTTCGTGGAGATTTCGAAGAAAGGCTGAAAGCTGTCTTAAAGGAAGTTACAGCATCAAATGGGCAAATAATTTTGTTTATTGATGAAATACACACTGTTGTTGGTGCAGGTTGGTATATTGTTTTTGTTCTCAAGCTGTACGAGTTATAATCTCAATTTTGAGATTGAGATTATTGTGCACTTTCTTGCTAAGACACAATTTAAGTATAGCCATTCATATGCATTCACCTAATGGCTTATGCTTTCAGGATAGTTGCTTCATGATGTCATGGTATTAAATCCTCTATAACTCAGTAGTCTAGAGTTTGATCCACTCATCCCCTTTTTCTAATAAAATAGTTGAGTTTTAGACTTCTAGCACAATATAGATTACTCCATCTACTTGCTAAGAACACATGTCTTCAACTACCTGCTCAAACTTTTCAGATAATTGGTTGGAGTAGTACACTAGTCATAACTACCTACCTTCGGTGCACTCCTTCCCAAGTATAATAAACGTTGATAACTGTTCTTGGGTATAGTCTTCAATTAATGAGTATGCTAATTGATCTATTCCCTCAAAGCAACAGACTGAAAAAATAATGCAGTAAACAACTGTCTGCACTCCATAATCAATATTTTAATTAGTTAATATCAAATATTCTGTTTCTAAGTTTGTACATTTGCCTTTGAGGATTGCTTGCACTTTTAACAAGATTGGTGTGACATTCTGATTGATTAAGCATCGTCCCCCTAGTTCTGTTCCAGCTCTGCAATTAACCAATAAGTAATATGGTGTTTTTGGTCATTTGGTTAACTAATAGGAGCTAAAAGTGGTGCAATGGATGCTGGAAACTTGTTGAAGCCAATGCTTGGAAGGGGGAACTTCGATGTATAGGAGCAACTACATTGAATGAGTATAGAAAATACATTGAGAAGGATCCTGCACTTGAGCGTAGATTTCAACAAGTATTTTGCTGTCAACCATTTGTTGAAGATACAATATCCATTCTCCGAGGGTTGCGCGAGCGTTATGAATTGCACCATGGAGTCAAAATATCAGACAGTGCACTTGTTTCAGCCGCAGTCCTTGCAGATGGATACATCACGGAACGCTTCCTACCAGACAAAGGTAGGTTTTGACTCTAGCATTTATATGACAAGAGTTGACTTATTATAACAGTTTATTTTTCTGTTCACTTTACTATTTTGAATTTTTTTAATCCTACTAAAATAACAAGCTTTTCATAATGAAAAGAAAAATAATTTCTCTCGTTTCTCCCCTCTTTCTTAAGCCTTCAGATTTTTGTGGTTATTATGTTTTAGAAGTTAAAAGTAGTCACCTGATGCCATCAGGTTGGAAAGTTTTCTGGTTGGTTTGTTGATTCTGATATGTAATTAAATTTCTTCCTTTAGCTATTGATCTTGTCGATGAAGCTGCTGCAAAACTGAAGATGGAGATCACCTCTAAGCCTACAGAATTGGATGAGATAGATAGAGCGGTCTTGAAACTGGAGATGGAAAAACTCACTGACCTTGATATTATTGAGATTGTAAGCAAATGGACTGGTATACCACTATCAAACCTCCAACAAACAGAGAGAGAAAAGTTACTTTTGCTGGAACAGGTTCTTCATAAGAGGGTGATTGGTCAGGATATTGCTGTAAAATCCGTGGCTGATGTTATTCGCCGTTCAAGGGCTGGATTGTCTGACCCAAACAGGCCAATTGCAAGTTTTATGTTCATGGGTCCAACCGGTGTTGGCAAAACTGAGCTTGGAAAGGCTTTGGCCAATTACTTGTTTAACACAGAAAATGCTCTTGTTAGAATCGATATGAGTGAGTACATGGAGAAACACGCTGTTTCACGTTTAGTTGGGGCTCCACCCGGTTATGTTGGTTATGAAGAAGGTGGTCAGCTAACTGAAGTGGTCCGCAGAAGACCCTACTCCGTGGTACTATTTGATGAAATAGAAAAAGCACAATCATGATGTCTTCAATATTTTGTTGCAATTGTTGGATGATGGACGGATTACTGATTCTCAAGGAAGGACTGTTAGCTTCACAAATTGTGTTGTGATTATGACTTCCAACATTGGCTCCCATTACATACTTGAAACCCTTCGCAGCACACAGGATGACAAAAGTGCAGTTTATGATCAGATGAAAAGGCAAGTTGTTGAGTTGGCTAGGCAAACATTCCGCCCAGAGTTCATGAATCGAATTGATGAGTATACAGTTTTCCAGCCTTTGGATTCCAATGAGATCAGCAAAATAGTGGAGCTTCAGGTAATTTTGTGCTCATATTACCTCTACCAACCTCATTATCTTGCTTCTTTCCTTTCTTTGGAGTCTGAAAATTTTATAGTAATTAATTTTTATAAGGACAACTTGTTATTTTATCAGAGTAGAAAATGTGGAGTGAAATAGTTGGCTTTGGTGTTTTTATTTTTATCATTTTATCTTGTAAATGAATATTTCAGATATCCTACTCTAATAGGGAAACGACACTAACAGCACCATTAGAATAATATCTATGTTTTGTCATTTTATTAAGTGTGTGTATAGAAACTACTATAGGATCTTGGTAATGGGATTGGAAAAAGAGAGGGTATCTTGTGAAACGTTTTGTTTGATTCATACTAATTGCTGAATGTGTGCTAATATATGTTTTCTTACCTGCTGCAGATGGAACGTGTGAAGTACAGACTCAAACAGAAGAAAATTGATCTTTATTACACACAATAAGCTGTTAATCTTCTTGGTGTATTGGGTTTTGATCCTAATTTTGGAGCAAGAACAGTTAAAAGAGTAATACAACAATCGGTAGAAAATGAAATTGCAATGGGAGTTTTAAGGGGAGATTTCAGAGAAGAGGACTCAATCATTGTAGATGCTGAAGAAACTTTATCAGGCGAGGAAGGCTCCTCCATAAAGAGGCTGATTATTAAGAAGCAGGATAGCCTTGTTGCTGATGCAATGGTTGCCAATGATTAGTCTCTAATTTGTTCTTATAATTAAGAATTTGGCAATCAGTGTCTGATCAATAGCTCAACACCCTTTTATTTTCTGTTTCAAAATTTTAAAAACATAAGCTTTGTGAGATTATTTGTTCAGGAGAGTTTATGAAAATAACTTATAATATTATTCTTAAATTTTTTTCAACATATTTTCAGAAATTCTTCAAGATAATAAACTTTACTTTTGTATTTTAATATAAAATACAAAGTAAAATAAAAAATAATCTATTTATTTATTATTTATATTTAATAAAATAGGCCGGTCTAATAGATTTAAAATACTTTTTTATGATATGTGGCCTGATCTATTTAATCAAATAGACTTATAAAATAACATAGTCTTTTCAATTTTAAAAAAATTTGGTCTGATTTTAGTCTACAGGCTAAGATGTAAATCCCTATTAATTAGTCTGACTAATTTCTACCCTTAATTATGATAGAACGGTGATTAGAGGTTAATCAAGATGACTAGTTGTTACATTGGTGATTAGTGATATGATGGTCAAATTAGAGATGATGACAGAATAAATTGGTGATCAAAAGTGATTGGAGGTGGTCAAAGTGGTGGTTGAAGATTGATGACGGTGATTGGTGATATTTGGTGGTTTTTGAGATAGTTGGCAACGAACATAATGATGGTTGGTGGTGGTCATAGTTAGGGGTGTCAAAACGGGTTGGGTCCATCAAGCCCGCTCGTTTAACTCACAATTTTTTTGCAGAGCGAGGTTTTTGACTCAATATCTTAAGTTGGTCCACCTCGCTAACCCACTTTTAAAACAGGCCGAGAGCGGGGCGAGACGAGTTTTTCTTACAGACTTTTTATTTTAATTTTTTTTATTTACTTGAAATTAAAACAATATTAATATGATTTGTAGTATACATACTTTAAAAAAACTCTTAATTCTTCAAACCCTAATATTCATTTTTCACATAATAGTGATGGTCGATGGTGACCGACAATAATCAAAGTGATGGTTGGTGGTAATCATAATAGTGATTGAAATAGTGATCATGGTATATGATGGTCATAATAGTAATTGAAATAATGGCCAATGACCAATGGAGTGTTGTTTTAATTTTTTTTTATCTTTAATTTAAAATAATATATTTTTTTTTATGTTATAACACACACGCACAGGCACGCACACGCACGCATGCACACACGCACACGCACGCACCCCCCACACACATATTGATCTGATCTGAAATGAATGTGCAAGAAATACACATATTCCTACATTAAGATCATTAATCATAAGCTCTTAAAATTATGTCATCTACCTTTTATTTCATCCTTAACTCATGTAAAAGTTATTAACAACATCTGATCGTTAGGATATCTACCTATGGTTGTTAAAAATTTTCATATATAAAGATCCTTTAAAAAACAGTCATCAAGATTTATGACATGCCTACATAACTTGAAAATCTCATTATATGATGCATAACATATGTATAATCTTTTAAAATGGAGTATTTTATTATCAATTTCTTATTGAACAGGTTGAACATTTAACTTGAGGTTGATCCAGTATGTGTTCTTAATATTTCATGATAATAGTCATAAATTCTGTAATTTCCTAGGAATGAACCATCAACCGTTATCTTGACATTATACTCTCTACTAAAAATATGGATGTCAACTATTTTCCTAATTTATCAAGATTCCTCTTTGAGCAACTTGGCATAGTCTGCTTTCCAGTCACAACCCTCCTTACATCTAATCATTACCCTTTTTGTTGTCATTTTTAGTGAACTTAAGGTTCTTACAAGACTGGATAACATATGTTGTTATTACTTCCTTAAAATCACCTTTGATACTAAATTATGTTCCTAACTCTCATTTGTAATTTGTCATGTCTTTCTACAACATGAACAATTAGGTACTTCTTAGTTGTTCCACCACTCTCATTACACTCACATCCACTTTCCAACTCTTCATTTTCATTTTAACTCCTTTTAAATTCTTCATTGTTTTCTTTCCACTTTTATTTTTGTTTTTTCCTTGTTCCCTCTTGATCATTGTAATAGTAATTATAAAATTAGATTACCAATTTCATCTTCCACAAAATCATCATTCTCATTAGAGTCATCATCAAATTTTATTTTTAAAGCATTATCATAATCAAATCTTTCATCATCACTATCATCAAAGCTTACATCACAATTTATCACACATGCATTACCAACATCTGTCTACTTCTCATCATGCACCTCACTCCCACCACACACATCATCATGTTTCACCTCACCAACATTAACATGGCTAACCTATATATCATCAAGTTTCCCCTCACCAATATTAACATTATCAGCCTTCACATTATTACGTTGCCCCTCACAAATATTAACATCACCTTTCTTTACATTATCATCCTTGACCTCACCATCCTTCATAGTCCCCTCTAATTACTTGTTCATAAAGTATAGCAAGCAGATCTTCTTCCTCAAAATTTATAATTTCCTCATCATTTACATCTTCTTCATCACCAAGATGACCATCATAATACTCAGAATGATGTGAAGAAGATATTCATCATCTATCTAAGCTTAGTTTTAATGAAGACAAAAGCATATCAATGAAGAAAGGTCAAAGAAAAAAAGACTGAAATCAATTATCAGGATTCCATAAGCATTGAAAATCAAAAGACTTGATGATTGATCAAGGTACTCTAATGACAATTCATATGTTTATAAAATTTTTAGATGCTCAAGAAACTTCACCTCATCTTCTCTAAATATTCCTCAATCATTCATATAGTATGGCATATTAAAACATAACTTTTAAAAGAAAAAATTACAAATATTACATTAGTGTAATGTGTTACATATTTATATGCAACAAAATACTTCAAGCTTTCTAAAATTTCAACCAATTTCTTTTTTTGTCCTGTTTTAAATTTTTTGAACATTGCAGGCATTGTAACTGACTGACATAAACTGCAACAAGTTACACTTGCAAATTTTTGGAAAAATATGAATCAATGTTAAACTTTTTCTAAACCATTTCAATTAATCATGAACATTCTTCAAACATTATCATTCTTTGTAGAGGCATCTAACAATGTATTTATAGTAAGAATTTTCATATTTCAGATGACCTCTTTCACTCAATTTAAAACTACAACTCAAGTATGTCTTAAGAGTTTTTTTTCATCCAAAACTTTGAAACTTTTTCAGCATTAATTATAATATCATTGAAATTTTTTTTGAGCATTTTAAGATTATTATATTTTAATTGAACATTGAAAGGGAAGATCAATTTTCTATCAAGGTCACAAAAATTTTAACAGCATAACAATTTATCATGTAGAACTTGTTCCAGCATTGAAACAATGTTTTTATGTGTGTCCGGGCTAACGACATATACCACACAATCTTACCATTTTGTCAAGCATGTCCATTTAGGTTCTAATGTGCGTGCTGTTGGGATGACCCTTTTTCTTCCTTCTCATATTTTTGATATGTAGTCGAATATTTCTCTTTTGCTACTACTGGGAAGCTATTGTTGTATACACCGAATACATTTACAATTTTGTAAACAAAAAGTAGATGTTTAGAAGCGTCCTGATAAACACTTGAACATGCCACAATGACATGGGAGCAAGGCATACAGAAGGTTTGAAACTTTCCGTAGTTGCACCAAACTTGATGTAGTTTGATCCAATAATATCGCATTAGCCTCCCATCATTGTGGTCCATTGTATCCTCCATATTAAAAGTGTATTTATTGTTAGAACACAGATTGGTTCTTAATAATTACTCTTTATTTTGATGATAACTGTTAGGAAATTTATATTTAAGAATTATATACTCTAAAATTTGTTTGAGAGTTTTACTGCAGATTAAAATTATATTGACTCTCTAGAAGCAAATCTACCTTTGAATACAAGAAGTCATTCTGAATTTGATGCGCCAGATGCATCTTACAGAAGAATCTGTTTGGTCCTTACAGAAGATCCTGAGCGTAGTCTCTAGAAGGATCTGAAGCAAGAAGCTCCAGAACATTCTGAGTCAGAAGCATCTGAAGATAGTCAGAAGCATCTGAAGATAATCAGAAGCATCTGAAGCTGAAGCATCAGAAGTATAGAAGAATATTGATTGAAGAGTTTCTCAAAGCACTTAGTCTACAGAAGTTTCTGAAAGTACTTATGCTGCCAAGTACTGAAGTTCTGTGTCAAGATGCTCTGATGATCAACACGCTAGAAGCACACACGCTGCAGAAGACTCTGATACAGCATAGTTATGAATCTCATCAGAAGACTCTGATCCATTCAGACTCTGAAGAACTTGCTGAAACTGAAGAAGTGTTTTCAAGAATGTATCCGTTGGAACCATTCAACGTCTCTTTCCTTATTTGTGCTAGACACACTTACACAGACAAAAAGGATTTATCTGTGCTATCTATTTCAAGGAAAGGTCAGTGCATGTGAAGACAAAAAGGCTCAGACCTTTTGGACTCTCTTTTCAACGTGCTTGAATCAGCTGCCTATAAAAGGAGTTTCTCACTTCATTCTTCAGTGCTATACACTTGCTGAAAAGAAATCAAAAATTCTATAAGCTCTCATTCTTATTCTTCATAGAATCTTATTGTACTTAAAACTTAAGAGAAAAATCACTGTTGTGATTATAGCTTTATAGAAGCATTAAAACTCTTGTATTTAATTTACATTGTTTGTAAAGGATTTTCCTTAAGAGGATTCAGTGTGAATCAGTAGCTCTTGAGAAGACTAAGAACTGTAGTTCTTAGGTGATACTATTGTAATCAGTTTGATTTAATAGTGGATTAAGTCCTTGTTGAGAAAGGCAAATCACGCTGGAAGGGTGGACTGGAGTAGTTGTTTAACGAACCAGGATAAAAATAATTGTGTGATTATTTTCTAGTATTAATTTTCCATACTTATTCAACCCCCCCTTCTAAGTAATATATCACCTTCAGTTGGTATCAGAGCTCCGGTTCTGAGTGTGCTATCACTTAACAGTGTCAGTAAAGATCCAGAGGAGATATACTTTGATCTATATATTTATTTGTTATCATGGCTGATAAATCAATGTCAAATATCAACAATAAATATGAAGAGAGGGATAGGATCAGTACCAAACCTCCAATGTTTGATGGAGAAAAATTTGACTATTGGAAAGATAGAATAGAAAGTTTTTTTCTTGGGTATGATGCTGATCTTTGGGATTTGGTCATTGATGGATATGAACATCCTACTGGAGAGGATGGCAAAAAGATTGATAGAAAATCAATGACTGAAGTGCAGAAAAGAGACTTCAAGAATCACCACAAAGCCATAACTATATTGCTTAATGCAATCTCTCATACTGAGTATGAGAAGATTACTAACAGAGATACTGCTCATGACATGTTTGAATCACTCAAAATGACTCATGAGGGAAACTCTCAGGTTAAAGAGACAAAGGCTCTGGCGCTCATACAGAAGTATGAGGCATTTAAAATGGAAGATTCTGAAAATGTAGAAACTATGTTTTCTAGATTTCAGATTCTTACAGCTGGTCTGAAAGTTCTGGACAAGAGCTACTCAACGTCAGATCATGTCAAGAAAATCATCAGAAGTCTTCCCACCAGATGGAGACCAATGGTGACTGCATTGAAGATGGCAAAAGATCTGAACAAGATCTCCTTAGAAGAACTTATCAGTTCTTTGAGAAGTCGTGAAATTTAGCTGGAGGAAGATGAACCCCAGAAGAAAGATAAAGGTAAATCCATAGCTTTAAAATCTAACAAAACTGCTAAAGCTTTGCAGGTTATTCAAGAAAGCTCTGAAGAATCTTCTTCTGAAGAAGAAGATGAGTTGTCCATGATGTCCAGAAGGATTAACAAACTCTGGAAGCACAAGGGAAAGAAGTTTAACAACTTCAGAAGATCTGACAACAGAAAAGAATCTTCTAGTCACAGAAGATCTGCCAAGAAAGAAGTGGTGTGCTATGAGTGCAAAGAACCTGGGCACTACAAGAATGTCTGCCCTAAACTTCTGAAAGAAAAACCTAAGAAGAAGTTCAACAAGAAGAAGAAGGTTCTGATGGCAACATGGGATGACTCAGATGAGTGTGAGTCATCTTCTGAATCAGAAGAAGAATGTGCAAACGTTGCACTGATGGCCAGGACAGAGGATCAAGAGGAAGGTACCTTTGGATATGAATCTGAATCTGAATCTGATGATGATGCAGAAGAGGTAATGGCTAAACTTACCAAAGAAGAACTCATTAAAGTTTTAACAGAAGTTCTTAAAAGTTACAACAACATCAAACTCAAATACAAGAAGCTGAAAAGCAATCTTGAATCTGAGATTGATCTTCTGAAAACAGAACTTGTTGAAATAAATTTAAAAATCAAAAATGACTTTGATAGAACTCAACAAGAATCTGATTCTGAAACTAAGTCTTGTGAAAATATTTTAGAAAAATATGACTCTAGTTTTCAGAAGTTTCTCACTAAGAGCATAGACAGAAGCAAGATGGCTTCCATGATCTATGGTGTTAGTGGAAACAACAGAAGAGGCATTGGATATGAGTCTTCATCTGGAAGCAATCCAAAACCTGTTGACAAACTTTTCATCAGGAAGACACCTCTGTACTCTCAATTCAAATTTGGACATCTGAATGACATTAAACACACAAGCTCTGAGAAGAGTACTTATGTGTTTAAACCAAAGGCAAGTCAGAATAAACATTATGTTGCAAAACAGAAGTTTAGACAAACCTGCAAACCAACTAACCCCAAAGGACCCAAGAAGATCTGGGTACCTAAAGACAAAATAATACCTGTTGCAGATGTTCTTAGCAGCAAAGTCAGGACACCAATCATGGTACCTGGACTCTGGATGCTCACGACACATGACAGGAGAAAGGTCTATGTTCCAAAGCCTGGAACTTAGATCTGGAGGGGACGTGAAGTTTGGAGGGAACCAGAAGGGCAAGATCATTGGATCTGGCACTATTGGAAATGGTAAGCTTCCCTCTATTACTAATGTTCTGTTAGTTGAAGGATTGAAACATAATCTATTGTCCATAAGTCAATTAAGTGACAATGGTTATGATATAATCTTTAATCAAAAATGTTGCAAAGTTGTATGTCAAAAGGATGGCTCTATCCTATTCAGTGGAAAGAGGAAACACAACATTTATAAAATTAACCTTTCAGAACTTAAAGTTCAAAATGTAAAATGCCTCTTATCTGTGAATGATGAGCAATGGGTCTGGCATAGAAGATTGGGGCATATTAATATGAGACGTATATCTCAGATTAATAAACTCAATCTGGTCAGAGGACTTCCTAAATTGAAGTTCAACTCAGATGCTCTGTGTGAAGCATGTCAAAGAGGTAAATTTTCAAAATCTCATTTTAAATCAAAAAATGTTGTGTCTACCTCCAGACCATTGGAATTACTTCACATTGATCTGTTTGGACCAGTGAAAACTGCATCCATCAGAGGCAAGAAGTATGGGTTAGTCATTGTAGATGACTACAGCAGATGGACATGGGTAAAATTTCTAAAACACAAGGATGAGTCTCATTCTGTGTTCTTTGACTTCTGCAATCAAGTTCAGATTGAAAAAGATTCCAAAATTATTAAAGTCAGAAGTGATCATGGTGGAGAATTTGAAAATAAACATTTTGAAAAATATTTTTCTGAAAAAGGCATTGCACATGATTTCTCCTGCCCTAGAACTCCACAACAAAATGGAGTTGTAGAGAGGAAAAATAGAACATTGCAAGAGATGGCCAGAACCATGATCAATGAGACAAATCTGGCAAAACATTTTTGGGCAGAAGCAATTAACACAGCTTGTTATATTCAGAACAGAGTGTCTGTAAGACCTCTTCTGGAAAAGACTCCCTATGAATTGTGGAGAAACAGAAAGCCTAACATTTCTTATTTTCATCCCTTTGGATGTATTTGTTATATGCTTAATACTAAAGATAATCTGAACAAGTTTGATTCCAAAGCACAGAAGTGTTTCATGCTTGGTTATTCTGAACGCTCTAAAGGCTACAGAGTATTCAATACTGAAACACAGATTGTTGAAGAATCTATTCATGTTAGATTTGATGATAAGCTTGGCTCTGAAAAGCCAAAGCAGTTTGAAAGTTCTGCAGATAGAGAAGTGATTCTCACAGACTCTGAAGGATCAGAGGCAGAAAAGGCAAAAATCAAAGAATCTGAAGCAACCCCAGATGCTACACCTTTGACTTCCCAACTAAACAACTTGCATATTTCTGATAGACCAACTGTCAGAGGATCTTATTCCAGAATCAAATCTTCTCATCCAGAAGATGTGATAATTGGAAAGAAAGATGATCCAATAAGGACAAGATCATTTCTCAGAACTTCTAAATCTTCTTTATTTGGCTTAGTGTCAATAATAGAACCAACATCTGTAGATGAGGCTCTGGAAGATAATGAATGGATTATAGCTATGCAAGAAGAGCTTAATCAATTCACCAGAAATGAAGTGTGGGATCTGGTTCCTAGACCTAAAGGATTCAATATTATTGGAGCAAAATGGGTCTTCAGAAATAAGCTGAATGAAAAGGGAGAAGTAGAAAGGAATAAGGCAAGGCTGGTTGCTCAAGGATACAGTCAGCAAGAAGGTATTGATTACACTGAGACATATGCTCCAGTGGCAAGGTTAGAATCCATACGCCTTCTTATTTCTTTTGCTGCACAGAATAACATCACTCTGTATCAGATGGATGTTAAAAGTGCTTTTCTTAATGGAATTATAGAAGAAGAAGTATATGTCCACCAACCTCCTGGTTTTGAAAGTGAAAACTTTCCAGATCATGTTTTCAAATTAAAGAAATCTCTTTATGGATTAAAACAAGCTCCCAGAGCTTGGTATGAGAGGTTGAGCAACTTTCTTCTGAAGAAAAATTTTATCAGAGGAAAAGTGGATACAACTTTATTCTGTAAAACTGTTAAGAAAGATCTGTTGATTTGTCAAATTTATGTAGATGACATTATTTTTGGATCAACAAATATTACGCTTGGAAAGGAGTTTGCTAAATGTATGCAGGAAGAATTTGAAATGAGCATGATGGGAGAATTGAGATTCTTCTTGGGAATCCAAGTCAATCAGACTCCAGAATGCACCTACATACATCAAACCAAGTATGTTAAAGAGCTTCTGAAGAAGTTTAACATGGTTGACAGCAAAATGGCAAAGACTCCAATGCATCCTACAAGCACTCTAGGTAAGGAAGAGGTAAGTAAGAAGGTAGATCAAAAACTCTACAGAGGTATGATAGGATCTCTTCTATACTTGACTGCTTCTAGACCAGATATTCTGTTTAGTGTCTGCTTATGTGCTAGATTCCAATCAGATCCTAGAGAATCACACTTAACAGCTGTTAAGAGGATTCTAAGGTATCTGAAAGGTACTGCTAACATGGGTTTGTGTTACAGAAGATCTGATGAATTTTCATTAGTTGGATTCTGTGATGCTGACTATGCTGGAGACAGAGTTGAACATAAAAGCACTTCTGGAAGCTGTCAGTTTCTTGGAAGTCATCTGATCTCATGGTACAGCAAGAAGCAACCTACCATAGCACTATCAACTACAGAGGCAGAATACATTGCTGCTGCTGGATGTTGTACTCAGATGCTCTGGATGAAGAGTCAATTAGAAGATTATCAAATCTATGAGAGTAATCTTTCTATCTTTTGTGATAATACTTCTGCTATATGTTTGTCAAAAAATCCAATCTTGCATTCAAAGGCAAAACATATAGAAATTAAACATCATTTCATCAGAGACTATGTTCAGAAGGGAATCATAAATTTAGCCTTTGTTGATACAGATCATCAATGGGCAGATATTTTTACAAAACCCCTTGCTGAAGATAGATTTAAGTTCATTCTGAAAAATATTTGTATGGATTTTTGTCCAGAGTAATATTTATCAGAAGCAATCTCTCAGATGCAAAATGTTTAATGATCTGAAGTATTTCTTCTGTTCATTTATTCTATTCTGATTATTATTTCTGATGTGAAAATCTGAACTGACCATCTTTAGAAGATCTGAACGTGGCTAACGTTTCATTTCTTGAGAGAATTCAGAACAGCATGCAAGCAAACACGTGTCCCACAAAATCTGAAGAGGTGGCGTGTGGACAACTGAAAAGACATTTGAGGTGAAATTTGAATAGTTAAATTCTTGGTTTTCCCCCCAAATCTGTCAGAAGCATTTATTATTTGAAATGATTTTATTCTTTTCATTTAATGCTGCTCAAACGTGCTTTATTTCTATCTCTTGGTGTGCCTATGTGTTTAGTATAAATACTTGAAGTGTATTCACTTTCACACTTTTCACTCTCAGAATTTATATGCATTTTCATCTCTTGTTCTCTCTTCACAAAAACCCAAAACCTAAGTGTTCTAAAAGGCATTCTTCAATGGCGTCTTCTTCATCAACAACTGCACAGTTTCAATCAACAATGGCTGCTGTGACTTCAGATAATCTTGGTGCCAATCCATACATTCCTCCACAAAGAACTCTTCTCACACCTGTTGAAAAGTTAGAAGTGTTGTGTGAATCCATGGTTGAATTTGATTCACTGGCTGAAAATGGGTTTGATTTTCGCTCCATTGTTAGAGCTCAAGGTTGGGTGAAATACTTTGATAGACTGTTTGGACCAGTTTACCCTTTGCTTGTTAAGGAATTATGGATTCATGCATCTGTGTATCCAAAGTTTATTCTATCATCTGTGTTGGGAAAGGAGATCATAATCACAGAGGATCTGATTAGAAGACTGATTGGTTATGAAGAAACAGATGGTGTTTCACATCTGTCAGTTGGACGTGTTGATATGGATGAAGTCTATGAAGAGGTTATGACTGCTGGACAAGCCTCTAACAGATTCAAAGATCTGAAGCCAGAGTACAAGATCTGGGCCAAGATATTCATGGGATGCATTCATCACAGAAAGTCAACAAATTCCCCAGATTATGTCAACAATGAACAGATCTATTTTATGTACTGCCTGAGTCAGAGTAATAAGGTAGATCTTCCTTACTTATTGTTCATGCATCTGTGGAATCACATAAATGCATCCAGAGAATCTGTGAAAGAAAAGAACCAGAAGATCAGGAATTGGATACCTTTTGGAAGGTTGCTCTCAGATCTTCTCACTGAAAATGGTTTAGTGGCTGCTTTGTATGATGCTGGTGTAACAGAGGAACTAGAGTTCATTATGGGAAAGCCTCTGAACGCTAAGAGCCTTCTGAGACTCAAGATTGTAGACGAACTTACCACTGCTCCAAAGAAGTTAAACATGTCTGATCTGAATAAAAGGATTCCAGTATCAGATTTCCCTCTATTCTTTGCTGAAGAACCTAGACACATTGTTCTGATGTATATAGAGGAATGTAAAAAGGAAGGAGTGCCTGTACCAGCAAATGTGTTTCAACTTGTCAAGCAACCCCTGCCAGATGCAGGAGAAGAAGAAGAAGAAGCAGAAGTTCCACTTCAAAGGAAAAGACCTCAACCTGCAGCAGAATCTGAACCTGTCCAGAAGAAGGTTAAGATTGCTGAGAAACCAAAGGATCTTCTGAAGAGAAAGGACTCTGGAGAAGATGCCTCTGCATCTGCTAAAAAGATTAAACTCAAAGGTAATAAGCTTCTGTCTCTTCTAAAAATGTTGTTATAAATGATTCTTCTATTAAGTCTGTTCCCAAACCCCCTGTCACTCAAACAACATCTGTTGCTGTCCCCAGTTCTGTCTCACCTCAGAAACAACCCACTGCTTCTGTATCAAAACCACCTCAACCAAAACTACACATCAAACACTTCACTCCACGTCCATCACAATCTGTTCCACAACCAACAGAATCACAACCATCAGAACTACCACAAAATTCTGATACACAAAAATCTGATCAACCAACAACAGAAAATCAACCAATAACTTCTGATCACCCAGAAAAACAAACCACAGAAGATCAACCACAAAAAGAATCTGTCATTCCACCATCACAAATTCCATCTTCTGAACTTGTAGCAACTGTTACTTCTGAACCCTCTAAAGTAACTTCTGCTCCTGTTTCATCTGAACCACCTACTCAACAAACTGATACCTCCTCAGAACCATCTCATATCCCTGAGACAGAAGTTCTTGATATCACTCCATTAAAAACAGTGTTTCAAGTTTCTTCTACCTCTTGTACACCTGAAACATCTTCAAATTCATCTGAATCAGAAATTCATCCTGACTTTCTGATTAATCCATCTGACAAATACCCTGTTCATGACCCTGAACCTGAATCATCTGTACCTACCAAAACTACCATTCCAGAACCTATTCCTCCACCTGTACCTTCATCTGAGATGATTGTTCCTACATCTAATCCATCATCATCTGGCATATCTTGTGCTCAAGTGTCTTCTCTGTATCATAACTTATCTTATGGTTTCAAACTTAAAGATTTTTATGATAGAGTTAAGCCCTCTGAACCCTTGAGACCTCTGAGACCTAAACTCAAACCAACCCTTCCATCTGTGATCCTTTCATATATTACATCTATGGAAAATGAAGGATCTTTAGCCCCCATTTCTGCTACATCTGGTAAAGCTGCTGTTTCAGCTCTGCATCCTGCATCTGACAACACAGTTGCATCTGATAAACCATCAAACTCTGCTTTTGTTCCATACTCTAATGCAGTCTTTGATGATGTTTACCCACGCACCAGACCTCAACCAAATCTGCTTAATGCTTTAAACAGATCCCTTCCTCAGAAACCAGAAATTCCATTCTTTCCATATGTTCCCCCTCCTCTGATTTCCATTCCAAAATCATTGATACCACCAACTCCAAAACCTAAACAGATGACTCTGGAAACCTTGCTTAAACCTCCACCCAGACTTAATATTGAACATTTATTTCAAACGTTTTTGCAAGAAATACAGATGTCTTTAGGTACTGTTCAGAAAAGATGTTCTGAATCTATGGATGCAAATGAGACTGACATCATCTGGAAAGGATTTCTCAATAGATTCAACACTGTGGCTTCTAATCTGAAGAACATCTGTTCTGATGATGCAAAGCTCAAAGCTGAAAGAACTCAATTCTGGATTGTCAACAAGTCTGAACCTCTGCTGTGTTTGGATGCTCCTCCACCTCCTCCTCCACCAGAACCAACTGCCACTGCATTAACTATGACTCTGGTAGAACCCTCTTCAGGATCTCCAGAACATATGGCAATTGACTCTGTCCAGGATACAGAACCTCCATCATCAGAGATTAAGACAGAAAATCCAGATTTGGCAAACAAGATTGCTGCTCTAGAAGCTGGTCAATCTGAAATAAGATCTTGGATGGCGAAGCAAGACAAGAAATCTGAGGACATGTCAGAATGGATGTCCAAACAAGATGAGAAGAATGAGACAATCACTAAGTTCATGTCAAAGCAAGAGCAATCACAATCTGAGATCACAGACCTATTGAAGATGCTTTTGTCTAAACACACTTAGATTTTTTTCTCATGTTTATGCATCTGTTGTTTTTGCATCTGTATGTTTTCATAATATCTTCTGATGTACTTTTGCTCTGTTATGATTAAATGAATCAGATTGTCATTCTCCATTGAGTTATCTGCTATTATTCCTTTTATTTGTCTTTATTAAAAGTTTTTACTTTTTGCTTATGACAAAAAATGGGGAGAAAATCAAGATCTGAACTATTTTAATATAATTTCACTAGAATGAATCTTCAGACATATCTATTCCTTCTAATATCTAAATTGACTCTTTCAGAACTTTTGATAAGAATACTCTATAAAAGAACCTCTGAGTTTCTCAGATCATTTATCTTTTATCAAACTCTGAATCTCATAGCTGCAAGATAGTCTGATCCTTGATTATTACAAGACAAACAAGATCTGACTCTGAAGATTACTCAAGATAAAAAGGGAAGTTTCTATTCTTTTTTCATATTTAACTCAGGGGGAGATTCATCATCTCAGGGGGAGTTATAATTCTTTATGTTCAATTAAATAAAATTTCTGATACTTTTTGTCATCATAAAAAAGGGGGAGATTGTTAGAACACAGATTGGTTCTTAATAATTACTCTTTGTTTTGATGATAACTGTTAGGAAATTTATATTTAAGAATTATATACTCTAAAATTTGTTTGAGAGTTTTACTGCAGATTAAAATTATATTGACTCTCTAGAAGCAAATCTACCTTTGAATACAAGAAGTTATTCTGAATCTGATGCGCCAGATGCATCTTACAGAAGAATCTGTTTGGTCCTTACAGAAGATCCTGAGCGTAGTCTCTAGAAGGATTTGAAGCAAGAAGCTCCAGAACATTCTGAGTCAGAAACATCTGAAGATAGTTAGAAGCATCTGAAGATAATCAGAAGCATCTGAAGCTGAAGCATCAGAAGTATAGAAGAATATTGATTGAAGAGTTTCTCAAAGCACTTAGTCTACAGAAGTTTCTGAAAGTACTTATGCTGCCAAGTACTGAAGTTCTGTGTCAAGATGCTCTGATGATCAACACGCTAGAAGCACACACGCTGCAGAAGACTCTGATACAGCATAGTTATGAATCTCATCAGAAGACTCTGATCCATTCAGACTCTGAAGAACTTGCTGAAACTGAAGAAGTGTTTTCAAGAATGTATCCGTTGGAACCATTCAACGTCTCTTTCCTTATTTGTGCTAGACACACTTACACAGACAAAAAGGATTTATCTGTGCCATCTATTTCAAGGAAAGGTCAGTGCATGTGAAGACAAAAAGGCTCAGACCTTTTGGACTCTCTTTTCAACGTGCTTGAATCAGCTGCCTATAAAAGGAGTTTCTCACTTCATTCTTCAGTGCTATACACTTGCTGAAAAGAAATCAAAAATTCTATAAGCTCTCATTCTTATTCTTCATAGAATCTTATTGTACTTAAAACTTAAGAGAAAAATCACTGTTGTGATTATAGCTTTATAGAAGCATTAAAACTCTTGTATTTAATTTACATTGTTTGTAAAGGATTTTCCTTAAGAGGATTCAGTCTGAATCAGTAGCTCTTGAGAAGACTAAGAACTGTAGTTCTTAGGTGATACTATTGTAATCAGTTTGATTTAATAGTGGATTAAGTCCTTGTTGAGAAAGGCAAATCACTCTGGAAGGGTGGACTGGAGTAGTTGTTTAACGAACCAGGATAAAAATAATTGTGTGATTATTTTCTAGTATTAATTTTCCATACTTATTCAACCCCCCCCCCCCCTTCTAAGTAATATCTCACCTTCATTTATGACAGTCAAAACATGTAACAATATATGTGTTAGCATTGATAGTTTCCTCCTTCATCACTTTCATGGAGCTTTCACTAAACAATTTCCACATTGTAACACCAAACTCCATTTTTCTTCTTTGATTGCGAACTATGATCGCAACCTAAAATAGGTTGCTCTCACTAACGAGGTTATTGGTAGGTTACTAATGCCTTTGAAGACTGAGTTCATTTATTCCACAAAGTTTGTTGTCATGTGGCCCCATCTCATGTAAGTGTTTATTTCATTACGATTGCAAATATATATTTTTTTCTAACCCATTATTTTTATGAAAAAACTTATTTATCCTTTTTTAAGGATCCATCTAAATTTTGTACTCGAATCCATGATATATCGTTCCCGACAAGTTCATTAAACCTTATTTAGAGCGCATCAGTTTTGGTCATGTTAGCAAAGTTATGTCCTACTTCGATGATGCTAAGTTTATACTCGCTCTACAAGAAAAATGAAGACCCAAAACACAAACGTTATTTCTTACAACCTATGATTGTACAGTAACACTAGAGAACATATACATGTTATTGAGTTTACATATTGATGGTAAGGCGGTCAATGGAAAAACCAACTTAGCCAATTCAATATGCGAGAAAATTTTGAATGACGACTTGTTAGATGATAACCCGAGGGCCAAGGTATTTTACTTACACGCCTTAAATATTATTACAACAGTATAACATTAGATGAAAATTCTACCGAAGAACAATAAAAATTAAAACTAGATGTTATATTATACTACTAATTGCTTCATTATTATTTCCTGACGGTACTGGTAATAGTGTGCATATTATGTATTTATATTTATTAAATAACATAGATAAAATAGGAACATATGGTTGGGGTTTGATTTGTTTTTCCTATCTCTATAGCTCTTTGTGTAAAAACGCAAGAAAAGACACACATATTTTTTATGGATGCACCGTTTTTCTCCATGCATGAGGTTGGTCTAGATTGTCGTCCCTAACTCCCGTCAACCACAACAACTTCACATTCCCCTATGTAAAAATTAAGTTAATAAAATTATTTTCATTTAAATATTTTACTTATCTATTATTTCAAAATATTTTATTTTAACTTTTTTAGCTTAGGTGGTCGGCCCGTGAGATGAACTACAACAGATGTCTCAAACACTGCATCATTCAATATCAGAATCTATTGGATCTTCTAACACCAAATGATGTATTACCACTAAACTAATCATTTTATAATAATTTATTTTTAATACTAACAATGAAATGAGTGAAGAAGTTGCATCCATTTGGACTACAACAACACCGATCATCAGGTTCACCACTATAGAGATGCACATTAGCGATCGTGTGAATATGCAGTTCAACATGCATCAAGAAATTCCAGATCCCTCTAAGTGACTTAGACAATGGCATCAATGTAAAGTTAATGAAGAATGAGTCTTTGACGATTTAAAAGACTTCGCTAAAGTTGAGTGTCTTCAATGGAGGCGCCATCTGTAACACCATACTCTACCCATTCGTATAATAATTTGAAAAATAAAAAAATTTGCGAAAATAAATCAGAGTTACACACGTAGGATGCCACATTCAAAAACATCATCATGAAGTATAAAATCACTTCATATCTCATTTATTAATAAAATAAATAATTCGATTAAACATCAGAATTAAATCAATGATTTGACATTAAAGCCCCAATTACATCAACTTTCCATACAATACGTGATTCAACAACATTAATAAAAACTAGACACGTAACAAACAACAAAGAACAAATAACATGAAAACATAACAAAATCCCCATCCTTCCCGTGTTATGTATCAGAGCGACTCCTAAGACTCGACCAAATAGAAACACAAGCTCCAAGAACTACTCATGTACCCGATCATCTGTACTCCCTAAGGATCACATACACAACAAACATAGAAGGGGTAAGAACTACATTCAATAATACATTAAATAAAACATAACAAAATCCCCATCCTTCCCGTGTTATGTATCAAAGCGACTCCTAAGACTCCTCAGACTCGATTAAATCAAAGGAAAGTGGGAGACTCGTCAGGCTAAGTTGGTGCCCTATAAGAACTACGCAAGAAGATTGTTGTCGTTCTTTGATAGAGTCGAGTTTCATCATGTACCGAGGGCTAAAAATCAGATGGCGGACGCTTTGGCCATATTATCATTAATGTATAAAGTGAATTTATGGAATGAAGCTCTAACAATCACTATCGTACGCCTTAACAGGCCAACCTTTGTATTTGCAATTGAAAAAACGTCAGTTGGGAAGCCCTGGTATTTTGACATCAGACATTTCCTCAAGACTTAATAGTATCCGCCATGGGAATCAAGTAAAGATAAGAAGACTCTGAGGAGGCTGTCGGGTAATTTCTACTTGAACAAGGATGATTTGATAGATGTACAAAAGAAACTTCGATATGTTGTTGTTACATTGTGTGGATGAGCATGAAGAAAGCTTGCTGATGGAAGAAGTTCACGAAGGTTCTTTTGGTACTCATACCGGTGGGCATGCAATGTCCAAAAAACTATTGAGAGAAGGGTATTACTGGGTGACCATGGAGTCCGATTGTTATAAATATGCCAGGAAATGCCATAAGTGCCAAATTTATGCCGATAAAATACATGTGCCACTAAGCCCTCTAAATGTATTGACATCTCCTTGGCCCTTTGCTATGTGGGGCATTGATATGATTAGGAAAATTGAGCTGACTGCCTCCAATGGGCATTGCTTTATCTTTGTAGCAATTTATTATTTCACCAAGTGAGTAGAAGCAACTTATTTCGCAATGTCACAAAGCGAGTGGTTGCTTGTTTTATAAAGAAGTACATCATATGTCGCTACGGAATACCAGAACGAATCATTACTGACAATGGTTCGAATTTGAATAATAAGATGATGAAAGAGTTGTGCCAGAATTTCAAAATTGAACAC
Source organism: Lathyrus sativus (assembly GCA_963859935.3). NCBI lineage: Eukaryota > Viridiplantae > Streptophyta > Magnoliopsida > Fabales > Fabaceae > Lathyrus > Lathyrus sativus. The sequence goes on along the minus strand of OZ012739.1, from coordinate 617,218,090 downwards.
CACAATTCCTATTCATACCTTCCAAAGATGAATGGCGTTGTTGAGGCAGTAAATAAAAATATCAAGAGGATCGTGTAGAAGATGGCGGTGACTTCTAGAGACTGGCGTGAGATGTTGCCATTTTCTTTACATGGTTATCGTACTTTAGTGCGTACATCAACTAGGGCAACGCCTTTCTCGCTGGTATATGGTACGAAATCTGTCCTACCATTAGAAGTCGAGATTCCTTCTTTAAGGGTATTGTCTGATGTGAAGCTTGATGAAGAAAAATGGGCGAAGGCTAGGTTGAATCAACTTAGTCTAATAGATGAAAAGAGATTGGCAACTATCTCCTATGGCCGGCTATACCAGAGTAGAATGAATAAGGCTTTTGATCAGAAGGTGCGCCCTTGACATTTCCAGATAGGTCACTTGGTGTTAAAGAGGAGTCTCCCTCCACAAACAGATCATAGGGGTAAATGGACACCCAATTATGAAGGTCCATACGTAATAATAAAGGTTTTTTTTTCCTGGCGGAGCCTTATTACTATCAACCATGGATGGTGAAGATTTTACGTCCCCTGTGAATGCAAACGCAATAAAAAAATAATTTTCTTAAAATAGACCCACATGACATAAAATTAAAGTCCAGGCAAAAATGGGGCATCCCGGTGAACCACAAAAAGAAAAGGTTCGGGCAAAAATTAGGGATAAAAAGAAAAAAAATTATAAACCCGCAGAGTTGAAAACCTGGAAAGGCGACTTTGGAAAAAATGGGTATCCTGGTGGATTGAAAACCCACAAGGGCGATCCAGGAAAAAGTTAGGGATTTAAAAGCAAATGACTATGGTCTACGTTTGATCTGCGAATGTGTTTTGAATTTTAGAAGTCCTGAAGGGTAAAATTCAGTCCACTCAGTCTCTTCAGAAGGCAGAACATTGGTGAAACATCGAGGACATACAGGTCATAGCCGAATCAACACATGATGGTTGTCTGTTTCCACATTGCTGATATTTATATATTTCTCGTTGTACTTTTTGCGCAATTACCTTTTTTCCCCAGGAATTGCATCCAATTGTAACTTGCATATTTACAGGCCTTTTTCATCAATAAAGTATTATTCACTCAAAGAGATTTTCATTTCTTGTTTTTACTTTTATTGTTTTATTTGCAAAAAGGGGCGTCTGATATTTTTGTTAAACTTTACATGTGAAAACATTTGGGCATTACAAGTCATATTGAAAAAAATGAATTTACTTGAATGATATCATGGTCAGTAACCAAAACAACCATTTACATACATGCCTTTTATTGTTTGTTTATTGCTTGCAGGATGACATGATCTCTTCCTCAGTAGATCTTATCTCCCCATTGAGTTTTCAGGGGTTGATTACATCAGTCGGGGTGTAACATGCAGTTAAACATTCATTTAGAAACAGAGGTTGTTGTTCCCTAATGGAGTATTGTTATCAGATCAAGGGTTTTTCTTACCAGAAATGGTTTGCAATTATCCCGTCAGTTTGGAATGAAAAAGCATCCCCCAAAGCAGAGGTTGACGTTGATTTCCTCGACAGTTATCTCAGTGGTGAATGTCTTTCTCAATAAAGTCCAATGATCATTGGTTTTCTTCAAAGTTAGATTTGTGGCACATTTCCCCAACAGATGATATTCTTAAAGGTGAGATAATACTTAGAAGGGGGGTTGAATAAGTATGAAAGATTAAAGCTTAGAATAAAAACTCAAGTATTTTTATCCTAGTTCGTTGAACTCAACTACTCCAGTCCACCCTTCCTAGAGTGATTTGCCTTTCTCAATCAAGGACTTAATCCACTATTTAATCAAATAGATTACAATAGTAACACCTAAGAACAATTGTTCTTAGTCTTCTCAAGAGCTACTGATTCCAACTGAATCCTCTTAAGGAAATCTTTTACAATCAATGTAAAACTATTACAAGAGTAAGAATGCTTCTAAAAAGCTTTAATCACAACTGTGATATTTCTCTTAAGTTTAAGTACAATGAAATAAGTTCTTAGAAAGAATATGAAAGTATGAGAGCTTGAATGTTTTTGATTTCTTTTCAACAAAACGTCAACTGAAGAATTTGGTGGAGTCTTGCTTTTATAGGCAGCTGATCCAAGGTGAGCTGCACGTTGAGAAGAGTGTCCAAAAGGTCTGAGCCTTTTTGTCTTCACATCAAGTGACCTTTCCTAGAAGAAGAAAGCACAGAAAAATCCTTTTTGTCTGTGTTCTTGTGTCTAGCATAAATAAGGAAAAAGGCGTTTGATTTACTCCAACGGATATAATCTTTGAATATTTCTTCTTCAGTTTTCAGCAAGTTCATCAGAGTCTGATTGGGTCAGAGTCTTCTAATGATAATCAGAGTCTTGCTGAATCAGAGTCTTCTGCAGCAGGTGTGCTTTCAGCGTGTTAGATATCAGAGCATATTTGAAACAGAACTTCAGTACTGGCAGCTTTAGTACTCTCAGAATCTTCTGTAGAAACTATGCTTTGAAAAACTCTCCATACAAAATTCTTTTATGCTTCAGATGCTTCTGACTTGCTTCAGATTCTTCTGGAGCTACTTCTTCAGATACTTCTGGAGCTTCTGCTTCAGATCCTCCTGGAGCTTCTGCTTCAGAATCTTCTGGAGGCTACGCTCAGAATCTTCTGTTGGCAGCAATCAGAATCTTCTAATGAGTGCATCTGGCGCTTCAGAGTCTAGCTAATTTCTTGTGATCAATTCTGATTTGCTTCTGGAGTGTTAATTTCTTTACTATCTGCAGTAAAAACTCTCAAGCAAATTTTAGAGTATATAATTCTTAAATACAAAATTTCATAATAGTTATCATCAAAACATAGAGATATTATTAAGAACCAATCTGTGTTCTAACAATTCTCAATTCCCTGCATGGTGGATCTCTCCCTAGAATAGTTTTATTCAAGAAAGCCATTCAGGGTGTTTTCCTCAGTAGAAAGCCATCCAGGGCATTTTTTCTCCTCAACAGAGTTAGTTTGTTAGTTCTCTTTCCAGTGCTCTTCCCGACAGGGTTTCTTTTGCGTATTATTTTTATTTGCATCCATCTAAACGCGTAGCATTTCCATTTCGTATGGAGCATTATGCCATTTTCAAACATGTTCATCTGAAACATAAGCCAAGTTTTGATATCGCTATTGCCAGACATCTCTCCAACAGATATTGGCATGATTTGAGATTTTGTTATCTTTACCCCAACAAGAGGTCATTGGTGGGTGTGCTCATCTTATACCCCGACAAAGTTTATTTGTTTAAACATCTCTTTCCCCAGCGAAGTACTCTTTTCAGGTCGTAAGTCGGTTGATTCTACTTCCTGCCTATCACGGGAGTTGTATTCAATATTTTGGTTGGTAATCCATAGCTTAGTCGTTTCTTGGACGTTATCCCAGCTTTTGGTTGGTAGTATTCTTTTGTTCCCCGCGGAGTCGTTATCCCAACTTTTGGTTGGTAATATTCGCTTTGCGTAGGTTCGCCTTCGGTTAGTGTCTCGATGATTCCAACTTTTGGTTGGTAACCATATGCTTATTTGTTGACGATCCCAACTTTTGGTTGGTAGTCTGTTATTTGCTTGGATGTTATCCCAACTTTTGGTTGGTAGTCCGTTGCTTGTTGGATGTTATCCCAACTTTTGGTTGGTAGTCCGTTGCTTGTTGGATGTTATCCCAACTTTTGGTTGGTAGTCCTCGTTTGAACTCTCTTGTGAAGTTGTTATCCCAACTTTTGGTTGGTAGTGTTCCTTTCAGTGTGCTCGCCCTCGGTCGGCGTTCCGACAATCCTAACTTTTGGTTAGTAGACTACATCTTAACTTTTGGTTGGTAATCTTTTGGACGATTCCGACTTTTGGTTGGTAGTTTTCATTGTTTATGTATTCGCCTTCGGACGACGTCTGAGTGATCCTAACTTTTGGTTAGTAGCCTATTTCTCACAACTTTTGGATATTACTCTCTGGTGATCATAACTTTTGGTTAGTAGCTGTTGTTATCTTGATCAATTACCTTTTCGGTTATCCCATCTTTTGGTTGGTACTCGCTTATTTTTAAGTCCACCTTCGGATGGAAATATTTGCATTGTGTATACCCACACAATTTCCAAATTTATGAGTTCTTTTGGTATTCAATCACCTTTTACCTTGAATGTTTGAAAGTGGTTGCTTTTCATCCCTTCAGGTCCAAATTGTTTGAATAGGGGAAATTGTAGCACCCAAATATTTGCCCATATTTTCTCTTGGTTCTAGGCTTATGTTTCATTGCATCTCATATTCATTTTTTGCATAGCATTTTCTTGACAAAGGATCAAGGCATCAAGGTTTGTTTCTCGAGATAGGAGGAGCATGCTTCTTCAACCTCAAGCAAGGTTTCTTGTTGACATTATGGTACTCTCAAGATCCAAAAGGTCCCTCATCATCAAGTATGATTCAAGGAAACATCATTTCAATATCATATGTAACTCACCATGGCTTATCTTGCAAGAAATCATCAAGAGATTCAAGTTTGGTTCAAGGTGGTTGACCTAATTTAGCAATTTGTAGATGCTATGATCAAATGGGTGTAACTCCTTCATTTCTCAACATCTTGAGGTGGTTCTTTTTCTAATTAACTCATCTCATCATCCCTAACAAGTTCTATTTGCAAGGAAGAATCCAATTATGCTTGTTAGGTCATCAAAAGTTTGAAGACATTATAGGTCATTTTGGGTTTTGGAAGGATTTTTTTAGTCAACTTCAAAAGGTAATAAATTGGTCAATTTTCATCACTTAGGGTCCATTATTTTTCTAAAATGAACTTAAAGATATCCTCTACAACTTTGATTCAAGGTGAAAGTGCTAAAAACTTATGGAAGGCTTTGAATTTTATCAAAACATTATAGGTCATTTTTGGTCCCTAAAAGACTTAAAAAATTTCCTATGTGTTTTACAATTTTGGACCTTTTCATGTAAGCTACTTTGAAGGATCATCTCTCTCAACTCAGATTGCTAAATCAATATTTTCTTTTCAAGTTGCAAAGTTGGCATCATCCTCTATCTAATGCAAGAAGAATCATCTCAAAAAGCCTCCTACATTGTAAGAACCATGGTGGCAAAAATCGAATTTCAAAGCTAAAATTCCACTTCAAGTCAGATTTGATTTTGTTTGAATTGTCCTCTAATAACCAAATTAAGCCACAAATTCAATTTAAACATGATTAACCAACTTGCCTGGGTTGATTAGAGCCTTGAAACACAAGGTTTGAATGAGTTTTGACAACTTTCAAGTCACTTTGCTCATGTTGTAGGTGTGCACGAATTTGTTGAAATTGGCATCATTCACCCCCCCCTCTCCATTCAAAAAGCTTCTCCTATAAATAAAGGATCCATTCCACTCATTTTCATAAGCTTTGATAGCCAGAATTACTCTGCTGAGATCCCATTTGAACTCTTAAGCTTAAGCTTTGAATTTTCATTTCCACACCCTAAACACTTAAATCCTCCATTCAATTAGCTTCACCAACATTCAGTGAAGCTAACGAGCTCAAAAACTTGAAGGATCATGGCCTGAGTCAAGCTTGAGGACTCCATTTTCAGAGCTTTGAAGTTAAACTTCAACATGTACAGTTTTTAACTATTTCAACTCAAATTTGTTGCTAAAATGTAGTCCTTGATGTCTTGATGTTGTTAGGATTGTTAGATTTTGGTTTTGGTTGAGTTTTGATGTTAAATTTTCAAATTCATGTTTGATTTTCTTTCTGTTTTTTTTCAAATTGAGTGACCTATGGTTTAAAGAAGTATGACGCGATGATATGGTTGAAATCATCTTGAAAAGACGCATCAAATGAGACCACTATGAGCTCCAATGAATTTGATTTGTTGGATCCACGATTTTCTGCAATTCCTTTGGTTTTAAAATGGCAGGAGGTTGAAGACAATGAGATGGCATCATCTGACCGTCCATGCCTGACAGTTGTTTTAATCTGGTGCCTCTAACTTTTGTTGGCTCTGTGTGGTTAAGTTGACTTGAGTCCATCATGGATACGCGTTTTTGGATCCTTGGATTAGCCACATCATTTAATGAGGCTGGATCCAACGCATCTTGTTTTTTCTGTTTTATTTCCTTTTTCTATTTTGTTTTTAAATTCATTTTATTTTCAGAAATTTATAGAAAATTCATTTTTAATCAGAAAAATACCAAATTATTTTCTAAAATTTTCTTTTATTTTTCCCTTTCTGTTTTTTTGTGTATTTTTATTTTTCCATTTGCTATTTTTCTTGAATTTTAATTTGTTTTAGTCAATTTTAATTAGTTTAAAATTGTTTTTAGATATTTTAAAATTATAAGAAAATATTATATGATCCTATAATGGTTTTGAACCTATGGTGATTTTCTTGGATTTTGATTTCTGGTTTTGCTATTTTCCATGTTTTTTTGATTTATTTGGTTAATTTTATTTGGTTTAAAATTATTTTTGAACCATTTAAAATTATGGGGAAATTAGCACATGATCCCATGATGGTTTCTAACCTATCGTGATGTTTTTGGATTTTTGTTTGAGGTCTAACTATTTTTTCATCCCTTTTTAGGTTTTATTTGCCTTTTTTATTTGTTTTTTATTTGATTTTAAATTGCAAGTTGATGTAATTTTGTTTTTAATTCATGTTTGAGTGCTATTCTGTCCTTCTTCAAGTCATTTGGGACTTTGATGTTTGTTTGGTGGTTGTTTCCCTTTTGGGATTAATTTGATGTTTGGTTTCTTCTTGAGACATGTACTTGTCTGATTCCATTTGTATGATCCCTCTTATGTATGCACAATTGATGGTATACACAAATTTTCCTTGTAATGCAGAATATTAATGTCATGTTTTATCCGTTCTGGTATACACCAACTGATACATAATAGACTCATACAATTAACTGATACACAATTCATAGAATTTTTTTTTAATATAGCAATGTTTTTCAAGTTTTTTACCAAACAAAATATGTTTTCAAATTATTTACCATTTTGGCAAACATTCAGCATGCGTTCGCCATATGGTTTGGCGACTTAGGCAAAACAAGCATTTCAATGAATTCGCCAAACGGTTTGGCGAATGTGGCCTGTTGGGAATTCCATCAACTGATTCGCCCATGCAATTGGCGAATGAGGGCAATGTTTTAGGGTTTCGTTTTTATATTTTGCTTATTTTTTTATTTTGATTATTTTTATAATTTTAATTTAAGTTTTAAAACATTTTAATGTTTTTATGTTTTGATTATTATTTTGATTATTTTTTATATTATTAATAAACTTAAAAAAATTAGGTTTAAATGTTTAAATTAATTTTGATTATTATTTTAATAAATTTATAAATTTAAAATAAATTGGTTTAATGTTAAAATTTATTTTTTAATTATTAGGATTTTGTGTGTTGTTTTGCCCAGCCTGGTTTTTAAACTTCCCTTATATATTTATGGGGTGGCTTTCATCAACGGATGTACAGCCACCCCAGTGGTAATCACTTTGTCACAAAATGCGCCTTTCACCTTGCTAGCCTGAGTTTGATCCCTGAGGAGGATTAGCCCTTTTGTTTCTTTTTCTTTTGCTTTTTTTCATTTTATTTTCACTTGTTGTGATTTATTTAGACATTTAATTTTCACTATTTTAATAAACAATAAAATTAAACTGATTTAATAAATTTAGGTTTAAATACAAAATAAAAATATAGTGTTGATTTAATTTTGAGTGTATAAATGTTGTAAGGTTATTTTAGTCATATCGCATAGGGTAGTTACAATTTTTTTTGGCTATAAATACGAGCTCAAACACATGTATGTTTTCACAACATTATTTCCTAAAAGACTAAAGTGGTAGTGCGGTTTGAGTTGAATGGAGTCTATAATGTCTGCATTTCTAAATCAACGTTCTTCTTCTTCATCATCAGCATCGGAGGAACCTTTTCCAACGTTCGATATAATGAAAAGAAATGCCCTAGTGGTGTTTTCAGCAACAAAGCCTCCGATGAAGGTGCTCCTGTGGAATACGCAGACGTTGGAGCACTTGCACAGGGAACTGAATCGCTGGCTAGAAGGGGATATTGCTCCAGGAGAAAAGATTAGGAAAATTGAGAGGTTGGTCGAGAAGACCGAGAGAAACGGAGTTACTCGTGAATGGAGAAAAGTGGAAAATGATGCCGGCGTCCTTGTGATAATGTTGACACCAAAGGAGATAAAGTTGATGGTCGTGATATCGTAGACGCCTTGGTCAAGTGTTTTATTTTATGTCTTTACTTTGTTGTTATGTTTGTTTAATTTATGAAAGTTAACTATGCTTGTAATAGAATGAAATTTGCAGTTAACTATGCTTGTAATAGAATGAAATTTGCTATTAATCAAATGAAAGTTGCTATTGAATTAAAGGGACACGATTACATATGAAACTATGATCTGCTGCTTGATCCCACGTTAGGACATGTCGTACGATTGTGTCCTGGTTGCCGACACGAACTGCACAATCTCACTAGCTTATCCGAGGTATCCATCTCTGTTCGTATGCGCGTGCTGTTAGGCCGACCCTTCTTCTTTCTGCGGATGAAGTCATTATGCCAAATAATTTCGCCTTCGTATTCCGGCCAATAGTCTTCCTTTGCCACCACATGAAAGCTGCATGAGTAGACATTGCATAGACTTATGACTTGGTGAACTGCAGAAAGAAGGTTGGTTTGGTCCTGGCGCGCCTTCGAACAAGCTGCTATGACATGAGAGCAAGGCATACGGAATGCTTGAAACTTTCCACAATCACACCAGCTCTTATCCAATTCAACACGATAACATCCCATGGGCCTTCCTTCATTGTGATCTATAGACTCGGCAACACTAAACCAGCTGTACGGTCAAATATTGTAACCACGTGGGTGTTGACTTTAGCAGCTTCGTCTTTCATGAATTTCATTGCAGTATCGCTGTACAACTGCCCCGATTGTAATACCGAACCCCACTTCGCACGTCTACTATCAAAGAGTGATCCCATCCTAAAATAGGTTGCCTTTACCAAGGCAGTTATTGGGAGGTTTCGAATTCCCTTGAAAACAGAATTCATTGACTCGACTAGGTTGGTTGTCACGTGGCCCCATCGCACCCCGTTGTCGTATGCCCGCGTCCATTTCTCCCTATCAATGCCATCAATCCATCTTAATGCATCCGCGTTGTTCAGTCTGATCTCGTCACGGTAGTATCTGCATGTTGGTTCAGTTAGTGCATACCCCGCGTTCACAACCTTCTTCCGCAGCGTCTTGTCTTTGATTTCCCTCATGAAATTTTGGGCAATATGCCTTATGCAATAGACGTGGGTCGATGGAGGATCCTGCCAACCGTTGTCATGGTTGTTGTATGCACTCTCGATGGATGGGTGTCGATCGGAGATCAAACATAAGTTAGGTTGGGGAGACACGTAAGAGCGTAGGTTTTTTAAGAAAAAACTCCAACCCCCAACAGTCTCCCCTTCAACTATGGCGAAGGCTATCGGGAAAATGTTGTTGTTCTCGTCTTGTGCCACAACCATCAGAAGTGTGCCCTTATATTTCCCGTATAGCCAGGTTCCGTCAATTTGAATTATAGGTTTACAAAATGCAAACCCTTTGATGCATGGTTCGAACGCCCAAAAGACTCTGTGGAAAATTCCATTTCCAGCAACATAACTCCCGTCTGGTGTACAAGCAGACATCGTCTCCAATATCGCAACAGTTCCTGGAGAGTAGTGTTTAAGGGCTACCAGGAATTTAGGAATTTCCTTGTACGACTCCTCCCAATTTCCAAACACCATTTCAACAGCTTTATTCTTGGCTATCCAGGCTTTTCGGTACGAAGGAGTGTAGTTGTACCTTTGTACCATATGTGCAATTATGGTACTCACCTTCAAAGATGGGTTGTCGCTGACGGCTGACAGAATCTCATCACAGGTCAATTTAGAGTTGAGTTTGCGATGACCTTGCATCGGATTCGAGATTATACAGCTGTGGGACGGACCCATTGACCCTATCTTCCAGGAATCGCTTCTCTTCCTGAAAGATGTTGTTAATTTGAACGGGCACTCCTCGTTACGACAATAGATCATATACCGTGTTGGATTTGAGTGATCAACTCTGTAATCGGCTGACAGCTCCATGTGAAACTGTTTGATAGCCCGGACACAATCTTGTTTCGTACGAAACTCGTCACCCTCTTTAAGTTGCCCCTGTGTTGTGTAGTTGGGGTTGTAGAAAACATCCGTTGGGGTTCATCATCACCTAAGGTGATATTAGTCATGTGTTGTGGTGGACAATAGACATTGCTAGGTTGAACTTCATCCTCCTGATTGTTCACCATCTCGTCAACAATGACTTCAGTTGCTTCTTCTTCTTCGTCAACGACATTGACTTCAGGGTGTTCATCTTCAGAATCGCAAAAAACTTGTGACGAATCAAGTTGCTGAGACAGTTGTTGTTGTAACGTAACGTATACCATGATTTCTGAGAACCCTGAATACTCGTGAGTGCGGAACATGTTACGCACGTCTTCATCATCTCGCACCTTTAAAGGAAAAAATTTGCATGAATTAAGTCTGCCAAAGAATACTGGGTTTTTGTATATTATTTGGCCAACTGAACCACACTGCAGTTTTTTTTCTCTTCTTGACTTCAGGTGTAAAAAATTAGACATTCTGTCAATTAGAAATCTTGTAACCTCCGTGTTTCTGAAATTGTATCCCGAGACCTCACATTCGAAAACTTCACCGTTCATATGAGCGGAAATCATGTATTGTGGTGTTTGAGACATTGTGGAAATTGTGGTTTTTGAATAATTGAGTGTTGCAATGTTTTAGTGTTTGAGTGTGTTTGAGTGTTTAAGTTTCATGAGTTTAAAGGCTTTATAAATTGGGTTACATGTATCAGTGTGACAATGCAAAGTTCTGCATTTACATGTGATGTTCAAGTCAGGAATCTCTGCCTTTCATTTATCACGCATGCTCCATAATCAATAACGTGAACAACAGACTTGATATGAAGTGACAATGCAAAGTTTCACATTTACATGTGATACCGCATCAGGAATCTCTGCCTTTCATTTATCACGCATGCTCCATGAACAAAGTATAATATGGAAAAAGTATAATATGAAATAAATCACACTACGATGAATAAAAATATAATATGCAATGGATAAACCACAAAATGTTTAATAAAAAGTCACACTATATTGACCACGCAGGCTGTATGATTAGACGAGACAGTGAAGGAATCTCCTTTTTCACATGTGATCTGCATCTCTACATTGACCATGCAGGCCTACGAGCTTCTGCTTTCTGTATACATCAGGAGTTGATTATACGGGACACTGCATTACAATAAATGCCATGCAGCCTGATTTCCACAAGCTTCATTTGCCCCCTTCTCCGAGCTTCCAGAGAAACCCATTCTCTTCCTTCTTTTCTCCCCAAAACTAAAACTTAAACCCAACGAAACTCACTAATCAAACGCTTCTGCTACCGTGTTAATCTTCAATGGCAACCAGAAAAGCTCCAAAGATAACCAAATCCGCCATCGCCGCCGTAACGGCGTCTAGAACGAAACCCCCTCCCACTCGTCCTCTCTCCGCTCCACTCTTCAATGGAACCTTCCACCACGCTTCAGACAACGCGATGGTTCCTCTTTCACGCTCTCGGATTATGAACGGAACCACCAATGTCACCTCCGCTAAGTTCCTTTCCCACTCTTTCACTCGCAATTTTCACGCCTCTAGTCCTTCCTACCGCTCCACCGGAGCTTCTCAGGTTTCGCCAATGTTTCTGGTACTAAGCACTTTATTTAATTATGATTAGTGAATGGTGAAGTTGTTTGAGATAAAATTGGAAATCGAAATTAGGATTCAACTTCAAGTTAAGAATTTAAGATATATTTTTAGGTTTGATTTAGTGATGTATTTTTTGGATTTAATTTAATTAGATAGCACAGTCGGAGTTCACAAAAATGGCTTGGGAGGGTATTCTTGGTGCTGTTGATGCCGCGCGAGTCAATAAACAACAAATTGTGGACTCTATGCATTTAATGAAAGCACTCTTGGAGCAAAAGGATGGTTTGGCTTGAAGGATATTTACTAAGGCGGGATTAGACAACACGTCAGTTCTACAAGCTACTGAGAATTTTATAGCTCATCAACCTAAGGTGTGTTAATGTGGTTGGTTACTGGCAACATACTTTGGTTGATATTCTAGAAAGTTCTTATTCGCTGTTTTATTTGGCAGGTTACAGGTGACACTTCTGGTACTGTTGTTGGTTCGCATCTGTGCTCCGTTTTGAACAACTCTCAAAGGCACAAGAAAGAAATGGGTGATGAGTATGTGTCTGTGGAACATCTGTTACTAGCATTTCATTCGGATAAGAGGTTTGGGCAGCAGTTATTTAAAAATCTTCAGCTTAGCAAGAAGGCTTTGAAGGATGCTGTATAGGCTATTCGTGGAAGTCAAAGAGTAACTGATCAAAGTATACATTCACATTTAATGGTTTCTTATTTTTAGAAGAAATATGGGAGGGCATGATTAGTTATATCTTTTTAACATATAAGTTAAAGTTATTAAAATTATGAATACACTTGAAACCAAATCATAATAGAAGTATAGAAATGTATTGAGTTTGATAGGATGAAAATAAAAAGCCATGTTCGCTTATGATTCTTATAAGCTATGGTGTAAATGGGACTAATAAGTACTGAGTTATAAATTGGTTATATTTAATATAAAGGAACCCGTTGTTTCAATCAATTTCTGTGTGACTATGGTGCATATTGATTTCCCTTGTGCTCGACCTTTACTAGCTTTCAGGTTACAAATCAAAACCCGATTTTGATGCTCAAATCATTAGCTGTACCCCTCTCTTCCTTTTAATATATGTCTAAGCTATTACATGAATTATGAAGTTATTCCGGGAAATTATATTGTTTGTACTGGTATCCTTTCTAGTTACTTTTGTTTGTTTGTCAGCAGTTCTGAGTGACAATTTGTATTATTATTGTGAAATAACTCTGTACAGATCCTGAGGGGAAATATGAAGCATTGGACAAATATGGAAGCGACCTGACTGAACTTGCTAGGCGCGGAAAGCTTGATCCTGTCATAGGTCGAGATGATGAAATTAGGCGCTGTATCCAGATATTGTCCAGAAGAACAAAAAACAATCCAGTTATTATTGGGGAACCTGGTGTGGGGAAAACTGCAATTGCTGAAGGGTTTGTCTAATATTATTTTATACCAATTCTTTCAAATTTGTTATGCAACAGGACTTCTTGTTATTATTGTTCATTATGTCTGCCTTATTCTTTGTGCATATTCTTCCTATATACGTAGTTTTGACTTTTCACATGTTTGTTAATATTGAGTTAGGGGCTATAGGTAACCTTCTCTTATATGCTTAGAATGCATTCTGTTCATGTATTTTAGATTCCCAATTTATTTGTCTTCTTTTGCCGGTAAGATCCCTCTTGAATATAGCATTTCCGAATAGAGTGATGTGTACATTGTTTTATCAGATTAGAATGATTTGATTACCAAGGAATTTTGTTCTTTTGTGCTACATTCTAACACGTGTTTATAACATCTTTGTTCATTGGAATTAAGTCAAGTAATCAAAGTCTTGAATCATGGTTTCATCCTGAAGCATGCAATATGTCCTGAATTTTCTGATACATACTTTGTATAATTGCAATGAGCTCTGGCCATGGAATGTATGGATTGCAAGCATATAACATGCTTTTTTGGAGTAGTATTTTTAATCAAACTGCTTCAAGATCCAACAAGGTTGAAAAAGTGCCACCATTTGAATATATGTGTGATTGATTTAGAGGCAGTAGCGTAAATTTTTAATGCCGAACTATATGTTACCTTTGCTGTGTGTGTTGTATCTTATCATTTAGGGTGGAAGCTGCTTAACTTTTTTCACTGTCTTTGCAGATTAGCACAACGTATAGTGCGTGGAGATGTTCCAGAGCCATTGATGAACAGAAAGGTTGAACTCCTATTTTCTCTCTTCACTTGATTATAAAATGATAATTTAAATTGAGTTACGTGTTTGACGTAATGTCAAGTCTCAATGCAGGCTGATCGTTTTCATTTTTTGAAAATGTCTAATCTAGCTGCTTTCTGGCGGTGTCACATTTTTTTGAAATCCTAAAATTAATTTTTCTCACATTGAATGTAATTAGGTTTATTTGTAATTTAGAAGATTGAGCACAAAACCTAGATACTTTATAAACAGTACCACTATTCCCTTCCACCCTACTACCTACACAGATAGAGAAGATCTCCTAGATATTTAAAATACTAAGCATGCATCTTATATTGATAACATACATTTAAGGTGGTGCGAAAAATATAATTTGAGAATGCTGTTGTTGCAAATTGTTGTCTCACAAGTATTTAATTTTTCTATTTGAGACTCTGGCAGTTTCCTTGATCCTCATCAAGCTTTTTGTTGGGCTCTTAACAGATTATGAATTCATCATTGACCTTGGAAAATCTTATTGAATGGTATACATTCTTTTATTTAATATAGGATTGTAATATTGTAATAAAGAGGGCCGTGTTTCCGTAAAGCTCCTCCTAATCTTCAGCATGCAGAGTCTAAAGAAGAATTTGACCCACCACTATGGTTTCTAAAGTAGTAAGCCTTTCTAGTGATGTATTATTTTTGTTTAAATTGGTATTAAACTTTTGTTTTCACTCTTGGTGCTTTGTAGTTGATTTCCCTTGATATGGGTTCATTGCTTGCTGGTGCTAAGTTTCTTGGAGATTTCGAAGAAAGGCTGAAAGCTGTCTTAAAGGAAGTTACAGCATCAAATGGGCAAATAATTTTGTTTATTGATGAAATACACACTGTCGTTGGTGCAGGTTGGTATATTGTTTTTGTTCTCAAGCTGTACGAGATATAATCTCAATTTTGAGATTATTGTGCACTTTCTATTTGCTAAGACACAATTTAAGTATAGCCATTCATATGCATTCACCTAATGGCTTATGCTTTCAGGATAGTTGCTTCATGATGTCATGGTATTAAATCCTCTATAACTCAGTAGTCTAGAGTTTGATCCACTCATCCCCTTTTTTCTAATAAAATAGTTGAGTTTTAGACTTCTAGCACAATATAGATTGCTCCATCTACTTGCTAAGAACACATAGTCATAACTACCTACTAGGGATGGACATCCATAGAACACCCGACCTAACCCGACCGAACCGAAATTTATTTTAGTCTACGGGTCGGTTAATTTCGGGTTACGGGTATTCATGGGCCAGCTAATTGGATATTAATGGGTTTAACCGGTCGGATTCGGTGGTAAATATTGGACCTGTTGGAAACCGAATCCGACCGAATATATAACAATAATAATAATAATTATTAAGTAGTCTAAGTAATTCGCTGAGAGAGAGAGATATTTGCTGGGTTAGATTAGGGTTACCACCATCATCCATCATCGTATCGCTGCTGCTCTCTAAGCTACCACCATCATCGTCATTGCTCTGCCTCCAAGCTGTCACGAAATTTGGCTTGATGCCTTTCTCATTGCCTTTCATACTATATATAATAGTGTCGGTAATTACAACTCATAATAACTAATTATAGCTGATAATGACTAATTACAATTCATAATGACTAATTTCCTATTCTATAAATGTAAATTATTCACAATAACTGCAAAGATTATTTCCTAATTAACATCCCCACTCAAATTGATGCGGCTGGTCAAGGAGCATCAATTTGCTAACAAGAAACTGATGTCTTGGGCGTGGAACAGCCTTGGTAAGAATATCTGCAACCTGCAACTGCGTACTGACGTGAGGAAGTGATATTATTCGATCATCGTAGGCGTCACGTATTGAATGACAATCAACTTCGATATGTTTGGTGCGTTCATGAAAAACAGGATTTGCAACAATTTGGATGACACTTGTATTGTCAGCATAAAGTGAAGTTGACTCTGTTTGGGGAAATCCAAGTTCAACCAAAAGACCACGAAGCCAAAGTATTTCTGAACACGCAGCAGACATGGCACGATACTCTGATTCAGTAGAAGATTTAGAAACTCTTGCTTGCTTCTTACTTTTCCAAGAGATCAATGAAGAACCAAGAAACATACACCAACCAGTAACAGATCGACGAGTATCAGGACACCCTGCCCAATCAGCATCACTATAAGCGCTCAACTGAAGAGAAGTTCCAACGGAAAAGAATAATCCGCGTGAGAGGTTCCTTTTAAGTAGCGAATTATACGACGAACTGCAGCCAAGTGAAGATGGCGAGGAGAATGCATGAATTGACTTACTTGTTGAACAGCAAAAGATATGTCAGGGCGAATAATAGTCAAGTAGTTGAGGCTACCCACAAGTTGTCGATACAATAAGGGATCAGGCAACAGATCCCCATCATCACGATGATATTTAACATTAACCTCAAGAGGAGTATCTACTGGATTAGCCGATTCAAGGCCGGCCATAGAAATCAAATCTGTAGCATACTTGTGTTGATGGAGAAAGATGCCCTTGGATGTAGAATGAACCTCAAGACCAAGAAAATAATGTAGATTACCCAGATCTTTCATATGAATGAGGCCTGTAGCTGTTGCTTAAGTCGCTGAATGGAAGCATGATCCGAACCAGTAATAACCATATCATCAACATACAAAAGAAGCAGAACAATACCCGCAGATGTGCTATGAATAAATAAAGATGAATCATACTGACTCTGAGTAAAGGAGAATCCAAGTATAGTGGCGCGAAATTTCTCGTACCATGCTCGAGGTGCCTGTTTCAAACCATATAAGGAGCGTTTGAGCTTACACACGCCTTTAGATGAAGAGAATAAGCCTTGAGGTGGAGTCATATAAATATCTTCTGTCAGGTCACCATGAAGAAAAGCATTCTTCACATCCATTTGATGAAGAGTCCACCCATTAGAAGCAGCTATAGACATGATTGTGCGGACAGTTGTCATTTTGGCAACCGGTGCAAATGTCTCATCATAATCAATTCCATATTCCTGCTTGTTTCCTAACGCAACCAAACGAGCCTTGTAACGGTTGAGGGACCCATCAGAATTCAGTTTCACAGAATACACCCATTTGCAACCTATAGGTTTTACATTTGGAGGACAAGTGACGATATCCCATGTGAAATTCTCTTGAAGAGCTTGGAGCTCTTCAGTCATTGCTTTTATCCATCGCACATCTTTAACAGCCTGTGAGTAACAAGTAGGAATAGATATGCTAGAGAGTGTGGCAATCAGAGAAGTATGTGAGGAATCATACCTGTCTGGTGAATATCTATCTGGTGCGCGGGATATTCGACCAGAACGTCGTGGTTCAACCGGTACAGGATCAGGTGGCAGTTCAGCATCGGGAAGGGGTGTGGGAACCTGTTGTCTGTGTTTTCTGACATATACATGACCTGGTTTATAACGTTCTATAGCTTGAGGCATAATAGAAAACTTAGGAAGAGTAACAATATCATTAATGGCAGGAGAACCACAGGGAAACATAAACTGATTATCAAAAAATGTCACATTTCTAGAAATGCGAAAACGATGGTTAGAGACATCATAACACACAAATCCCTTATGAGAGTTACTATATCCCATAAATGCACATTGAACGGATTGTGCTCCAAGCTTATGCCTTTCAAAAGGAGGTAAGTGAACAAAACACACACACCCAAAAGTATGTAAAGCACTATAATCAGGATGAATTTTAAATAGACGGAAGAAAGGAGAATCAAGATCAATAACTGTAGAAGGAATACGATTGATCAAGAAGACAGCCGTGGAAAGAGCCTCCACCCAAAATCGGGATGGTACAGAAGCTTGGAGAAGTAAGGTGCGTGTTACATCAAGCAAATGACGATTCTTACGTTCTGCCGTGCCATTTTGTTGAGGGGTATTGGGACAAGACCGTTGAGACAAGATGCCTTTTTGTTGAAGGTATTCCTGAAACTCATGAGACATGTACTCACCACCAGAGTCAGATCGAAAAATTTTAACACTTGCTTGAAATTGAGTTTCAACATATGTCAAATATTTCTTAAACATAGAAAACACTTCGGATTTAGAACGGAGAAAATATATCCAAGTAAAACGACTATAATCATCAATAAATGTGACAAAATATTTATAGTGAGCATGAGAAACCACAGGAGACATTCCCTATACATCACTATGAATCATCTCAAAACAAGTGGAAGTAAGATTAGCACCAGACGGAAAAGGAAGTGTCTTACTTTTAGCCAATTTGCAAACAGAACATGAAACAGAGGTATCAAGAATAACATTTTTATTTCCCAACAAGCCACTTTTACATAAATGAGACAAAACAGAAGAGTGTGGATGGCCTAGTTTTCTATGCCAATCCTCATAGGAATTCAAAACATTATGACAAGCAAGAGACAAATGATTAGAAATAAACTGTATTGGAAACAATCTTCCCACTTTAGGCCCCTTCGCGATCACTTTCCCCGACACCTGCTCCTGCACAAGACAACCAGATCGAAAAAAATTAACATTACAATTATTGTCCACCAATTGACCAACAGACAATAAATTAGAAGCAAGTCCAGGTGAGACAAGCACATTCTGAAAATTCGAGTTTATGTCCCCAACGTTAGTGATAGACAAGGTATTACCATTAGCAATCTGAATTTTCTGATTACCATGATAAGAATGTAAATTGTGCAAGTTTTCAGATGAACCTGTCATGTGATTGGATGCACCAGAATCAATAAACCATGGACGAGAAACATGAGAAGACTTACCCTTAATACCCAAGGCTGAAAGGGCAGAAAGTACCACGTGTTAAATCATTTCAGGTTGTAGAGCATTGCCATCTGATGCACCAGTGGTGGAAGAGCCAATTGTATGGCCTGTAGTGGCATGAAATGCCTTCACCGAATGATGTGCTGGTCGTGGAGGACGCGTGGGACAGTCAGAAATGATATGACCTTGTTGTTTGCAATAATTACAAAACTTCTTACTGCAGCTACGAGCAATATGTCCAAACTGTTTGCAAGAAAAACATTGGACATGTTGCATATCACGACCTTTATTTCTACTTTGAGCAGCATATGCAATTGCCACAGGCTCAGAACTGACAGTATCATGAGACATGGTTCCTTGAGTAAGGAGACGTTGTTCCTCCCTGAGAAGTTCACCAACACATGTATCCAAAGAAGGAACAGGATTCCTATTTAGCAAAGCACCTCTGACAACCTCAAATTCTAGACGAAGCTTCATAAGAAATTGATCTCGCCTACTTGTGTTGTAGACCTCTTGAACAGCCGCAAGAGAGGTCTTGGGAACATTAGCATGTATAATAGCAGAGTGTTCTGCCCAAAGATTTAAAAAACCAGAATAGTATTCTTGAATAGACAAATCACCTTGTTTGTAGTTGGCGATGTCTAACTCCAACTGAAAACGTTTTGCCGAATTGTCCTGGTTGTAAATGCGCTTCAGATAATTCCACATTTCTTGAGCAGTTGAAAAAGAACGCAAATTATTTATCATCTGAGGATCAATACTGTTTAGAATACAAGTGATAATTTGAGCATCTTTAGTTTCCCACGCATCTAAAGCAGTTTTCTCTGTTGGTGCCTTAGAAACATCATCTAAGTGACTCCATAATCCCTTTCCTTTAACATACATCTTGAACTGAAATTCCCATGCCGAATAATTCTTGCCGGTAAAACGAACACAAAAATTATCTCTTTCTTTTTCGGAAGCCATCTAAATTATTAAACCACCAAATACAATCTCACTAATATTATTTTATTATTATTATAATAATTATAATAATAATAATAATAATAATAATAATAATAACTATAATATAATAACAGTAACTGTAATCACAGTTACTAGAGCAGCAACAAGAAACAATACCCACGAACCAACGAACAACAGCACGATCAAATCCACGATTTGGAAGGAGCGGCAAAACAGAAGATTATGACGATCCAGAATCACGAAGCAACAACAACCAAGAACCAAAAAAATTGATTGCAATATCAGCGCAACAACGAGAATCTCCAAGACGAAATCACGAATCGGCAACCAAAGATTTAGAATCTCAGACAGCTGCAAGGTTTCGATTTCAAACGAAAGAATTTCGAAACGAACACGATTACGAGAGCGAACCAGTGGGGTATCGCTGATCAGCCAATATAATAATATTTTCCAAGTTTGATCGAACCTACTGATACCATGTCACGAAATTTGGCTTGATGCCTTTCTCATTGCCTTTCATACTATATATAATAGTGTCGGTAATTACAACTCATAATAACTAATTATAGCTGATAATGACTAATTACAATTCATAATGACTAATTTCCTATTCTATAAATGTAAATTATTCACAATAACTGCAAAGATTATTTCCTAATTAACACAAGCTACCACCATCATCGTCATTGCTCTGCCTCCAAGCTACCACCATCATCATCTTCGTCATATCTCTCTCTCTCTCTCTCTCTCTCTCTCTCTCTCTCTCTCACAGTAAGTATCTTGCCCTCTCTACCACTCACTTCTTTATCTCTTCTTCTCTTCTCTTTAGTTTCCCCTTTTAACAAATTTTTTATCATAACAATAGCTTCAACTTGGTACTTTCTAGTTTTAGTAGCCACAGTTTCATCCGTATGAGGAAGGTATTTTGTAAATTTCTGACATTTATTCATCCTTTGCCGATAAAAGGTGTGTTGCAACCTAACTTAGGAGTTATGATTGACTGAGAATAAATTTAAAGTTTAAAAGGTACTTTCTCTTCTGTTTTGATTTTACTTAGTTCTGATTTTGATAGTTCTGCTTTGCTTAGTTCTAATTTTGGTAGTTCTCTGTTTTGGTGAGTGGATATTTATTTTAGATCCATATTAGATTATATCTCTTTTACTTTGTAGCTACTGTGTTATCCAACTGAAGTTATTGCCATTTTTTTTGTCAAATCTGTGGCAATTTTGGTGAACCTCAGTTTTGTCGTTAATGCTTGTAGTCATTATGAGTTATATGAGACATTGTAGCTACTGTGTTATCCTTTAAACTACAGAACCTAGTAGTTATATGAGTGCAAACAATTTAGTAACATTTATTGAGAATTGCCGAACCTGGATTATCCTTAAAACTAAGCATCTAGTCAATGTCATTAAAACTAAATAAAGAGTGTAATATACCACAACAACCAAAAACTTATTTTCACTAAGCATCTAAACACTTAATGAGTTAATAATGTTGGTTGTGTGTTGATTATAATCTTCATTAATTTTCAGCAGTGGAGAATGTTACTCAACACCAACCTTCTACATTAACATCTGGTGTTGTTGCAACTAATGTTGCTACAACTGAAATTCACGTTGTTGAGCTTCCTCCACTTGGAAAGAAAAGAAAACCAAATGCTAATGGTCCTAGGAATTCGTCTCCTGCATGGGACCACTTTATTAAATTACCTAATGAAACTGAACCAGTAGCTGCTTGTAAACACTGTCATAAAAAGTATTTGTGTGATCCAAAATCCCATGGGACATCTAACATGCTTGCTCACACAAAAATATGCACCAAGAGGCCACAAAATGATCCTACTCAAACTGCCATTTCCTTTGCTAGTGGAGAGGGTGGTGGCTTGGTTGCTGCAAGCCAACGATTTAATCTGGCAGCTTGTAGAAAGGCTATTGCTCTATTCGTGATCCTAGATGAACAATTCTTTTAGAGTAGTTGAAGGGGAGGGATTTAAGTTGCTATGCAAACAATTACAACCCCAATTAACTATTCCATCGAGGAGGACTGTGGCGAGGGACTGTTTTCAACTTTTTGTTGATGAAAAAGTAAGATTGAAAGGTTATTTCAAATCTGATTGCAATAGGGTAGCCTTAACCACTGATTGTTGGACATCCATTCAGAATCTTAGCTACATGACCCTAACTGCACACTTTATTAACAATGATTGGAAGTATGAAAATAGAATTCTAAGTTTTTGTTTAGTTCCTAATCATAAGGGTGAGACAATTGGTAGGCAAGTTGAAGAGATATTAAGGGAGTGGGGAATAAGGAATGTGTCCACAATCACAGTGGACAATGCAACATCTAATGATGTAGCTGCTGCTTATTTGAAGAAGAGGATTAATAATATGGGTGGTTTAATGAGTGACGGGTCTTTCTTTCATCTTCGTTGTTGTGCACACATTCTAAATCTGGTGGTTCGTGATGGTTTAAAACAAAATGAATTATCTATTTGTGCCATTAGAAATGCTGTTAGATTTGTGAGATCATCACCCCAAAGATCATCAAAGTTCAAAGAATGTATTGAGTTTGCTAGAATTAATTGTAAGAAACTTTTATGCCTTGATGTTCCAACAAGGTGGAACTCATGTTATTTGATGTTAGATGCTGCTGAAAAGTATCAAGCAGCATTTGAGAAAATGGAAGGTGAAGATTTTAGCTATTTGGAATTTTTTGGGTTAGTTGGTCCCCCTACTCTTAATGATTGGGATAATGTTAGGTGTCTTGTAAGTTTTTTCAAAATTTTCTATGAAGCTACTATGGAATTTTCTTCGTCAAAACAAGTGTTCCTTCATAAGGCATTCCACCAACTAGCTTCAATCCACTGTGAGCTAAAAAGATCATCCATGAGCTTGAACACAATTTTAGCCTCAATGGGATATGAAATGAAGCAGAAGTATGACAAATATTGGGGAGAAATTGAAAATATCAACAAGTTTATTTACTTTGGTGTGATTTTTGACCCTCAGTACAAGTTAGGATATGTGGAGTGGTGTTTTAATGATATGTATAATGATGAGTCTGTGCCTTTTACTAATCTGATTGATGTGATAAAAAAAGAGTTGTTTAAACTATTCAATTGGTACAAGGGTATACATGACCAACAACATGGTACTAGTCCTATTGAGGGTAGTTCATCTGGTGATGGTGTTGTTCCTACTACTGAAATTCCATCTCATAATGCAAGAGTTGAAGCTTTTAAGGAGCACCTAAAACAAAAAGATTCAATAGATAAAAAAAATGATCTTGAGAGGTACCTAGATGACAATTGTGCTGTTGATGTTAACTTTGACATCCTTATGTGGTGGAAACAAAACTCTTGTAGATACCCTGTTTTAGCAAAAATGGTGAAAGATGTTTTAGCTAGTCCTGTGTCAACTGTCGCTTCTGAAAGCACGTTTAATACTGGGGGCAGAGTTCTAGACACATAGAGAAGCTCGTTAAGCCCTGAAATGGTAGAGACATTGATTTGTGCACAAAACTGGTTAAAACCTACACTTAGTCAATTCAAGGATCTGAATATAAATGAAGATTTTGAGGTGTCTTTCACTACTGTATCAGGTATATAAAATTGTGTATTTAGTCTACTTGATAGATGGTGAATATCTTCTTCACATCAGTCTAAGTATTATGATGGTCATCTTGATGATGATGAAGATGTAAATGATGAGGAAATTGTAAATTTTGAGGAAGAAGATCTGCTTGTTATATTTTATGAACAAGTAATTAGAGGGGATTATGAAGCATGGTGAGGTCAAGGATGATAATGTAAAGGAAGGTGATGTTAATATTTGTGAGGGACAACGTAATGATGTGAAGGCTGATAATGTTAATATTGGTGAGGGGAAACTTGATGATATATAGGTTAGTCATGTTAATGTTGGTGAGGTGCAACATGATGACGTGTGTGGTGGTAGTGAGGTGCATGATGAGAAGTAGACAGATGTTGGTAATGCATGTGTGATAAATTGTGATGTAAGCTTTGATGGCAGTGATGATGAAAGATTTGATTATGATAATGCTTTAAAAATAACATTTGATGATGACTCTAATGAGAATGATGATTTTGTGGAAGATGAAATTGGTAATCTAATTTTCTAATTACTATTAGAATGATCAAGAGGGAACAAGGAAAAAACAAAATTAAAAGTGGAAAGAAAACATTGAAGAATCTAAAAGGAGTTAAATGAAAGTGAAGAGTTGGAAAGTGGATGTGAGTGTGACGAGAGTAGTAGAACAACTAAGAAGTACCTAATGTTCAAGTTGTAGAAAGACATTACAAATTACAAATGAAAGTTAGGAACATAATTTAGTATCAAAGGTGATTTTAAGGAAGTAATAACAACATATGTTATCCAGTCTCGTAAGAACCTTAAGTTCACTAAAAATGACAACAAAAAAGGGTAAGGATTAGATGTAAAGAGGGTTGTGACTGGAAAGCAGACTATGCCAAGTTGCTCAAGGAGGAATCTTGGTAAATTGGGAAAATAGTTGACATCCATATTTTTAGTAGAGAGTATAATGTCAAGATAATGGTTGATGGTTCATTCCTAGGGAATTACAGAATTTATGACTATTATCATGAAATATTAAGAACACATACTGGATCAACATCAAGTTAAATGTTCAACCTGTTCAATAAGAAATTGATGATAAAATACCCAATTTTAAAAGACTATACATATGTTATGCATCATATAATGAGAGTTTCAAGTTATGTAGGCATGTCATAGATCTTGATGACTGTTTTTTAAAGGATCTTTATATATGACAAATTTTAACAACCATAGGTAGATATCCTAATGATCAGATGTTAATAACTTTTACAGGAGTTAAGGATGAAACAAAAGGTAGATGACAGAATTTTAAGAGCTTATGATTAATGATCTTAAATGTAGGAATATGTGTATTTCTTGCACATTCATTTCAGATCAGATTAATATGTGTGTGTGGGTGTGTGTGTGCGCGCGTGCGTGTGCGTGTGTGCGTGTGGGTTTGTGTGTGCGCGTGCATATGTTGCATGTGTTTGTGTGTGTGTGGATGTGGGTGTGTGGGCGTGCGAGCGTGCGCGTGATATAACATAAAAAAAATATATTTTAAATTAAAATTAAAAAAAAAAAGATAAAACAACACTCCATTGGTCATTGGCCATTATTTCAATTATTGTTATGACCGTCATATACCATGATCACTATTTCAATCACTATTATGATTACCACCAACCATCACTTTGATTATAGTTAGTCACCATTGACCATCACTATTATGTGAAAAATGAATATTAGGGTTTGAAGAATTAAGAGTTTTTTTAAAAAGTATGTATACTACAAACCATATTAATATTGTTTTAATTTCAAGTAAATAAAAAAATTAAAACAAAAAGTCTGTAAGAAAAACGTGTCTCGCCCCGCTCTCGGCTCATTTTAAAAGTGGGTTAGGCGAGGTGGACCAACTTAAGATATTGAGTCAAAAACCTCGCTCTACAAAAAATTGTGAGTTAAACGAGCGGGCTTGATGAACCCAACCCGTTTTGACACCCCTAATTATGACCACCACCAACCATCACTATGTCCATTGCCAACTATCTCAAAAACCACCAAATATCACCAATCACGGTCATCCATCTTCAACCACCACTTTGCACTTTTGATCACCATTTTATTCAGTCATCATCTCTAAGTCATCATCTCTAATTTGACCATCACTTTGGTTAACACCAATCAGCATCATAATTATCACTAACCACCAATGTAACAACTAGTCACCTTGATTAACCTCTAATCACCGCTCTATCATAATTAAGGGTGGAAATTAGTCCGATCAACTAACATGAATTTACAACCTAGCCTACATAGACTAAAGTCAAACCAAACTTTTTTTAAATTGAAAAGACCTATGTTATTTTATAAGTCTATTTAGTTAAATAGATCAGGCCACATATTAAAAAAAAAATTTAAATCTATTAGACCGACCTATTTTATTAAATATAAATAATAAATAAATAGATTATTTTTTTATTTTACTTTGTATTTTATATTAAAATACAAAAGTAAAGTTTGTTATCTTGAAGAATTTGTAAAAATATGTTGAAAAAAGTTTAAGAATAATATTATAAGTTATTTTCATAAACTCTTCTTAACAAAATAATCTCACAAAGCTTATGTTTTTATGTAAGTTCAAATAAGTCTACGTAAACAAACATTTAGTCTCATTATACTTTTGATTTTCTAATATATTTAAATATTATTTGAGTTGCTTATGTACATATGTTTAATTGATATATATTTTTTAAATAGGTTAATCAAACCTTCAAAAAAATCAGACTCAGGTCAAAAAATAAACCTCTAATAAATCATAGATCCTTTGTCTTTTTAGCAGGTCAAACTCAAACTTGACAAAGTTTAACTCAATCCAGACTATTTCCACCTCTAATCATAATTATTACTAATCACCAATCTAACGGGGGTCCCCACCGTTTGTTACCCTCAAATCACAACTCTTACAATTGTATACCACCGTTGATCATTACCATCAACCATTACTTTATTGACCACCAGTATCCATTAAGATAACCAACCACCGTCTCTTTGATACACATCCACCAACAACTACCATTTTTAACCACAGTTATTAAAATTACTACTAAACAGTTATATTATATATTTATAATATTTAATTTTTAGAAAGAAAAAAAAAACCACTACTGATTTATAAATATTAACTTACTTATATTTATATATTATTAAAAAAAATCAGTGTGAACTCTTGACCTTGACCAACAGTAATACTTCAATTATTTAAATGCCTAATGATATGAGCTATTTGATTAAAGATATATGTTTATCATAAATATTTATTTTTATGTCAATGTATAAAAATTATTCTAATTTTAAAATTTTCACAACTCAACTGATTTTATTTTTAAAAATTTTTAAAACTCTAACAAAAATTGATTTTAATTTCTGAAAATTTTAAAACAGAAAAAATAAAAGGGTGTTGAGCTATTGATCAGATACTGATTTGCCAAATTCCTAATTATAAGAACCTACTTTTATGTAAGTGATTAGAGACTAATCATTGGCAACCATTGCATCAGCAACAAGACTATCCTGCTTCTTAATAATCAGCCTCTTTATGGAGGAGCCTTCCTCGCCTGATGAAGTTTCTTCAGCATCTACAATGATTGAGTCCTCTTCTCTGAAATCTCCCCTTAAAACTTCCATTGCAATTTCATTTTCTACCGATTGTTGTATTACTTTTTTAACTGGTCTTGCTCCAAAATTAGGATCAAAACCCAATACACCAAGAAGATTAACAACTTCTTGTGTGTAATGAAGATCAATTTTCTTCTGTTTGAGCCTGTACTTCACACGTTCCATCTGCAGCAGGTCAGAAAACATATATTAGCACACATTCAGCAATTAGTATGAATCAAACAAAACGTTTCACAAGATACCCTCTCTTTTTCCAATCCCATTACCAAGATCCTATAGTAGTTTCTATACACACACTTAATAAAATGACAGAACATAGATATTATTCTAATGGTGCTGTTAGTGTCGTTTCCCTATTAGAGTAGGATATCTGAAATATTCATTTACAAGATAAGGTGATAAAAAGAAAAACACCAAAGCCAACTATTTCACTCCACATTTTCTACTCTGATAAAAGAACAAGTTGTCCTTATAAAAATTAATTACTATAAAATTTTCAGACTCCAAAGAAAGGAAAGAAGCAAGATAATGAGGTTGATAGAGGTAATATGAGCACAAAATTACCTGAAACTCCACTATTTTGCTGATCTTATTGGAATCCAAAGACTGGAAAACTATATACTCATCAATTCGATTCATGAACTCTGCGCGGAATGTTTGCCTAGCCAACTCAACAACTTGCCTTTTCATCTGATCATAAACTGCACTTTTGTCATCCTGTGTGCTGCGAAGGGTTTCAAGTATGTAATGGGAGCCAATGTTGGAAGTCATAATCACAATACAATTTGTGAAGCTAACGGTCCTTCCTTGAGAATCAGTAATCCGGCCATCATCCAACAATTGCAACAAAATATTGAAGACATCATGATGTGCGTTTTCTATTTCATCAAATAGTACCACGGAGTAGGTCTTTTGCGGACCACTTCAGTTAGCTGACCACCTTCTTCATAACCAACTTAACCAGGTGGAGCCCCAACTAAACGTGAAACAGCGTGTTTCTCCATGTACTCACTCATATCGATTCTAACAAGAGCATTTTCTGTGTTAAACAAGTAATTGGCCAAAGCCTTTCCAAGCCCAGTTTTGCCAACACCGGTTGGAACCATGAACATAAAACTTGCAATTGGCCTGTTTGGGTCAGACAATCTAGCCCTTGAACGGCGAATAACATCAGCCACGAATTTTACAGCAATATCCTGACCAATCACCCTCTTATGAAGAACCTGTTCCAGCAAAACTAACTTTTCTCTCTCTGTTTGTTGGAGGTTTGATAGTGGTATACCAGTCCATTGGCTTACAATCTCAGTAATATCAAGGTCATTGAGTTTTTCCATCTCCAGTTTCAAGACCGCTCTATCTATCTCATCCAATTCTGTAGGCTTAGAGGTGATCTCCATCTTCAGTTTTGCAGCAGCTTCATCGACAAGATCAATAGCTAAAGGAAGAAATTTAATTACATATCAGAATCAACAAATCAACCAGAAAACTTTCCAACCTGATGGCATCAGGTGACTACTTTTAACTTCTAAAACATAATAACCACAAAGATCTGAAGGCTTAAGAAAGAGGGGAGAAACGAGAGAAATTATTTTTCTTTTCATTATGAAAAGCTTGTTATTTTAGTAGGATTAAAAAAATTCAAAATAGTAAAGTGAACAGAAAAATAAACTGTTATAATAAGTCAACTCTTGTCATATAAATGCTAGAGTCAAAACCTACTTTTGTCTGGTAGGAAGCGTTCCGTGATGTATCGATCTGCAAGGACTGCGGCTGAAACAAGTGCACTGTCTGATATTTTGACTCCATGGTGCAATTCATAACGCTCGCGCAACCCTCGGAGAATGGATATTGTATCTTCAACAAATGGTTGACAGCAAAATACTTGTTGAAATCTACGCTCAAGTGCAGGATCCTTCTCAATGTATTTTCTATACTTATTCAATGTAGTTGCTCCTATACATCGAAGTTCCCCCCTTCCAAGCATTGGCTTCAACAAGTTTCCAGCATCCATTGCACCACTTGTAGCTCCTATTAGTTAACCAAATGACCAAAAACACCATATTACTTATTGGTTAATTGCAGAGCTGGAACAGAACTAGGGGGACGATGCTTAATCAATCAGAATGTCACACCAATCTTGTTAAAAGTGCAAGCAATCCTCAAAGGCAAATGTACAAACTTAGAAACAGAATATTTGATATTAACTAATTAAAATATTGATTATGGAGTGCAGACAGTTGTTTACTGCATTATTTTTTCAGTCTGTTGCTTTGAGGGAATAGATCAATTAGCATACTCATTAATTGAAGAATATACCCAAGAACAGTTATCAACGTTCAATTAGCATACTCATTAATTGAAGAATATACCCAAGAACAGTTATCAACGATCAATTAGCATACCCAAGAACAGTTTTCCAAAGAAAGGAAAGAAGCAAGATAATGAGGTTGATAGAGGTAATATGAGCACAAAATTACCTGAAGCTCCACTATTTTGCTGATCTCATTGGAATCCAAAGGCTGGAAAACTGTATACTCATCAATTCGATTCATGAACTCTGGGCGGAATGTTTGCTTAGCCAACTCAACAACTTGCTTTTTCATCTGATCATAAACTGCACTTTTGTCATCCTGTGTGCTGCGAAGGGTTTCAAGTATGTAATGGAAGCCAATGTTGGAAGTCATAATCACAACACAATTTGTGAAGCTAACAGTCCTTCCTTGAAAATCAGCAACAAAATATTGAAGACATCATGATGTGCGTTTTCTATTTCATCAAATAGTACCACGGAGTAGGGTCTTCTGCGGACCACTTCAGTTAGCTGACCACCTTCTTCTGTACCTACCTTCAGTGCACTCCTTCCCAAGTATAATGAACGTTGATAACTGTTCTTGGGTATATTCTTCAATTAATGAGTATGCTAATTGATCTATTCCCTCAAAGCAACAGACTGAAAAAATAATGCAGTAAACAACTGTCTGCACTCCATAATCAATATTTTAATTAGTTAATATCAAATATTCTGTTTCTAAGTTTGTACATTTGCCTTTGAGGATTGCTTGCACTTTTAACAAGATTGGTGTGACATTCTGATTGATTAAGCATCGTCCCCCTAGTTCTGTTCCAGCTCTGCAATTAACCAATAAGTAATATGGTGTTTTTGGTCATTTGGTTAACTAATAGGAGCTAAAAGTGGTGCAATGGATGCTGGAAACTTGTTGAAGCCAATGCTTGGAAGGGGGAACTTCGATGTATAGGAGCAACTACATTGAATGAGTATAGAAAATACATTGAGAAGGATCCTGCACTTGAGCGTAGATTTCAACAAGTATTTTGCTGTCAACCATTTGTTGAAGATACAATATCCATTCTCCGAGGGTAGCGCGAGCGTTATGAATTGCACCATGGAGTCAAAATATCAGACAGTGCACTTGTTTCAGCCGCAGTCCTTGCAGATCGATACATCACAGAACGCTTCCTACCAAACAAAGGTAGGTTTTGACTCTAGCATTTATATGACAAGAGTTGACTTATTATAACAGTTTATTTTTCTGTTCACTTTACTATTTTGAATTTTTTTAATCCTACTAAAATAACAAGCTTTTCATAATGAAAAGAAAAATAATTTCTCTCGTTTCTCCCCTCTTTCTTAAGCCTTCAGATCTTTGTGGTATGCTATTCGCCGTTCAAGGGCTGGATTGTCTGACCCAAACAGGTCAATTGCAAGTTTTATGTTCATGGGTCCAACCGGTGTTGGCAAAACTGAGCTTGGAAAGGCTTTGGCCAATTACTTGTTTAACACAGAAAATGCTCTTGTTAGAATCGATATGAGTGAGTACATGGAGAAACACGCTGTTTCACGTTTAGTTGGGGCTCCACCTGTTTATGTTGGTTATGAAGAAGGTGGTCAGCTAACTGAAGTGGTCCGCAGAAGACCCTACTCCGTGGTACTATTTGATGAAATAGAAAAAGCACATCATGATGTCTTCAATATTTTGTTGCAATTGTTGGATGATGGACGAATTACTGATTCTCAAGGAAGGACTGTTAGCTTCACAAATTGTGTTGTGATTATGACTTCCAACATTGGCTCCCATTACATACTTGAAACCCTTCGCAGCACACAGGATGACAAAAGTGCAGTTTATGATCAGATGAAAAGGCAAGTTGTTGAGTTGGCTAAGTAAACATTCCGCCCAGAGTTCATGAATCGAATTGATGAGTATACAGTTTTCCAGCCTTTGGATTCCAATGAGATCAGCAAAATAGTGGAGCTTCAGGTAATTTTGTGCTCATATTACCTCTATCAACCTCATTATCTTGCTTCTTTCCTTTCTTTGGAGTCTGGAAATTTTATAGCAATTAATTTTTATAAGGACAACTTGTTATTTTATCAGAGTAGAAAATGTGGAGTGAAATAGTTGGCTTTGGTATTTTTATTTTTATCACTTTATCTTGTAAATGAATATTTCAGATATCCTACTCTAATAGGGAAACGACACTAACAACACCATTAGAATAATATAATATCTATGTTCTGTCATTTTATTAAGTGTGTGTATAGAAACTACTATAGGATCTTGGTAATGGGATTGGAAAAAGAGAGGGTATCTTGTGAAACGTTTTGTTTGATTCATACTAATTGCTGAATGTGTGCTAATATATGTTTTCTGACCTGCTGCAGATGGAACGTGTGAAGTACAGGCTCAAATAGAAGAAAATTGATCTTTATTACACACAAGAAGCTGTTAATCTTCTTGGTGTATTGGGTTTTGATCCTAATTTTGGAGCAAAATCAGTTAAAAGAGTAATACAACAATCGGTAGAAAATAAAATTACAATGGGAGTTTTAAGGGGAGATTTCAGAGAAGAGGACTCAATCATTGTAGATGCTGAAGAAACTTTATCAGGCGAGGAAGGCTACTCCATAAAGAGGCTGATTATCAAGAAGCAGGATAGCCTTGTTGCTGATGCAATGGTTGCCAATGATTAGTCTCTAATCACTTACATAAAAGTAGGTTCTTATAATTAGGAATTTGGCAATTAGTGTCTGATCAATAGCTCAACACCCTTTTATTTTCTGTTTTAAAATTTTAAAAACATAAGGTTTGTGAGATTATTTGTTCAGGAGAGTTTATGAAAATAACTTGTTCCGGTATGGGCCCAACCTCGGTAGGCCCAATACCACGAACGACCCAACAGGCGAATCGGGCACACCGGGCACGTGCATCCCTCGAGACGAGCAGGGCATGCCGCCGAACACAAGCAACTCCCCAACAACCTTTCATCATCCATCGTACCAGACGAGCAGAACCGTCCCCGGCTCACCAGAGCGCGGCCCTGGTTCCTCCCCTCCTCGGGGAGAACAACGCGCTCCGGAGTATCTCGCGAGCTCCCCTCCGCGGGGAGAATAACGTGCTCGGCGCACGTTCTCCACGTGCTCCCCTCCGCGGGGAGAATAACGTGCTCGGCGCACGTTCTCCACGTGCTCCCCTCCGCGGGGACACGTCATCAACCTCCCCTCCGCGGGGACACGTCATCAACCAACTGCCCACCTCCGAAAGAGCAGGTCAAACCCACTTTCCGGAGATCTAGGAGCAGTTGGACTAGGGCGAAGACCACGTCCTGGTCTTCACTACGCCACGTAAGCCCTAGCAGTCATTAGGGTTGGGCCTGGTCATCCAGCCCATCACAAATGACCGTTGGCCCAGCGCTGGGGTCTCTCTATAAATACCCTCTTCCTCAAGAGGGTCAGGTAACTCTCTTCTTGCCCTTTTCTGTACTATTGCTTCCACTCTGCCCAACTTCTTACTTTGGCATCGGAGTGTCTTGCAGGTACACCCCCCTCCTCCTTCTCATCACCGGTGAACAGGTAGCCGTCCAGTAGCGCGTGGCCATATCGTGATCCCCTTCTGATCAGGTCAGATCAGTGGCGCCGTCTGTGGGAATCTGAAACTTTCCCGTTACTCCGAGCAGAAAACCAAAAGTTTCACCAAACCTCCACGATCATGGCTAGTCCACACCGCAACGACACTCCGCACGACCTTGCGCTCAACGTCGCCACCAACGGGAAGCAAACAGGAACGACACGTTCGACGGAAGCCGACGAAAGGGACGGGCAAACTGCTTCACCATCATCCGCGGAACGACCCCTCCAGGCCGATCACCGACCCCCGAGCCCACCAGCATTCCACCCCGTTCCCATCCCGGCGGGAGCAGACCCAACGGTGGCCGCTCTCTTTACGGCCATCAACCAGACGAACCAGCTGCTGTTCCAACAAAATGCGAGAATTGGAGCATTAGAGCGCATCGGCCCTCCGAGGTACCCCCAGCGGGAAGACCAAAACGGAGGATCGAGGAGTCCCTCACCTAGACCCAGAAACCGCCGACCGCGGCTGGAGAGACACCGCCCGCAGGTGACACGAGAGCGCACCAGATCCCCGGCAAGACACGTTCGCGTGAGGAACCAGAACGCCGCGACGATCCCAACCGAGGAACCCCGAGGCGAGAACTCAAGCAGGAGAACGAGAATCCGAAACCAGGGACATACCTTGAACGACTCATCTCCTCACAGATCCCCGGCGCACAGCGACGAGGATGATTACCGCACCCCGCTGTCCCGGGAGATCATGGCTGCCCCCATACCCCAGGGGATGGAGAAACCGCCGACGCTGTCGACATACGACGGCACCTCCGACCCGGACGATCACCTGGAAGACATCGAGGCTATGCTCGACTACCGAAACGTCCGGGGAGCTATCAAGTGCAGACTCTTTCTGACGACTCTGAGGAAAGGCGCTATGACCTGGTACAAAAGTCTGGAGCCCGAATCAGTTACGTCGTGGAGGGTCTTGAAGGACCTGTTCTCCAAACACTTTACGGCATCCCGGCGTCACCCGAAGACGGAAGCAGTCCTCGGGGCAATCATCCAAGGCCCCGACGAACCTCTCCGAAAATACATCGAAAGGTTCACTCGGGAAGCCGTGCAGGTGACAACTTCCGACGAAATGAAACGCTACTTAATGGAACAGGGCCTGCGCCACGACTCCAAATTCTACGAGGCCGTAGGCATACACCGGCCCACATCCCTCCAAGATTTCCTCGACAGGGCCGCGCATTACATCCGATTCGAGGAGACACAGGCGGCCAACTCCGCTCGCGACACTCGAGACAGGGAGGCCCCCCGCGGGCACCGCGACGACGGAGCTTCGAGCCATCGACGAGGAGGAGACCGCCGTCGGGAAGACCGCCCCCGCGAACAACGCGAACCACGCGGCCCGGCGGGAAGATTCACGGAGTACACAACCTTGGTCGCTTCACGCGAACGCATACTGGCCGAATGCGCTAAAACCGAGTTCGTTCAGGGAGGTGTCCGTTTTCCGCGACCAACGCCGCCTAAACCCAACGTGGACAAGTCAAAATACTGCCGATTCCACAGGACCCACGGGCACGTGACGGAAGACTGCATCCATCTCAAAGATGCGATCGAAATCCTAATCAAAGACGGGCACCTGAAGCGATACACCCGAGGAGGTGAACCACCTAGGCCAGAGGCTCCAGAAGCCAAGAAAATCGAGGAACTTCCCTCTCCAGAGGACAGCGGCAGGCTCCAGGTCGCGTTGTGCGTCAGCCGCCCCGAGGATTGGTTTGCGGGCAGAAAATTCGGCATCCCCGAAGGACCCAACCTAATCGACGAGCCAATCCGACCAACCAGCCGATGGGAATACTTCCCGAGAGCCATGGTCATCTCTGATGGAGCCACGAGGAGTCTATCCATAGGATCTGTGAAAAGGAAATTCGACGAACTCATCGCGAACAACTCCGGCAGAATGAGCACGCTCGACAAATTCCGAGGCCGCTCCAACCCGATCACATTTTACCTCGAGGAACTACCCGGGGGATCTCCCAATTCCAACATACCCTTGCTCATACGTGTCCGAATGGCAAACTTCGACGTCAGGCGCCTCCTCGTCGACGGCGGGAGCTCGGTTGACATCATGTACTCACATCTGTTCACAACTCTCCAGCTCGACGAATCCAACCTCTCTCCCTACGTAGGCTCCGACCTTCAGGGGTTCAACGGGACGACGACGAGACCTTGGGGATACGTGGAATTAAAAGTCACCTTCGGAAAAGAGGAAACAGCCAGGGACATTAGCGTCCGCTTCTTAGTCATCGAATGCCCGTCCCTCTATAACTGCATCCTGGGCAGGACGACGATAGCAGAACTCACCGCGGTACCCTCCACCGTCCACCTGAAGATGAAATACTACACAAGAAGGGGAGCCGTAGTAACCCTCAACGGAGACATCGAAGCCGCCCGAAGATGTTTCGAAGCCGCGCTGAAAGGCCTAGACTCCATCGCTCCATCGACCAAAAAGAAAGCATCAAGCGCTACGCCAAAGGACAAACCAACGGAGCTGGTCGGATCCGTTGAGCTCGACAGTCGCTTCACCGGCGAGCTCGACAATGAAACAAAGACCAACGAAGTCAACGGGCAGCCCTCACACCCGGCGCGCCCCATCCCGGACGGAGAATTCGAACTCATTCCCCTCGGGGAAGACACGAGCAGAACCGTGCGGATAGGCGCGGGACTCCCAGACCTCGCGAAATGTCAGCTCCAAGCCTGCCTCCGTGAGAATGCCGACCTCTTCGCCTGGAGCGCCGCGGAAATGCCGGGACTCGACCCCGAGGTCGCCTGCCACCAGCTGTCCATCAACCCGACCGCAAAGGCCGTTGTACAACGCCGACGTCGCCAGTCCCCCGAAAAATCGGCAGCGGCCGAACAAGCTGTAAAAGACCTCTTAGAGGCAAATTTTATTTCGGAAGCCCGGTATTCAACCTGGCTGTCCAACGTTGTACTCGTTAAAAAGAATAATGGAAAATGGCGCATGTGTGTTGACTACACCGACCTCAACCGGGCATGTCCTAAGGACGCCTACCCCCTCCCCAATATCGACAAGCTCGTCGACAACTCTGCGGGCTTCAAGCTCTTGTCCTTCATGGACACGTACTCGGGATACAACCAGATCCCGATGGCCGAACACGATAAACAAGCCACGACCTTCATGACGGCGTCGGGCAATTACTATTACAACGTGATGCCCTTCGGCCTCAAAAACGCCGGGGCCACATACCAGCGGATGATGAACCGTGTCTTCCGCGACGAAATCGGGGACATGCTCGAAGTATATATGGACGACATGATCGTCAAATCCGGCGCGGAGGACGACCACGCGGCACACCTCCAGAAGGTCTTCAAGACCGCGAGGTCATGCCGCATGCGTTTTAACCCGGAGAAGTGCACCTTCGGCGTCTGCGCCGGCAAATTCCTCGGCTACTACTTGACCGAACGGGGGATCGAAGCCAATCCGGACAAATGCCACGCCTTCTCCAATATCACCACGCCGACCACGAAGAGGGCCATCCAGTCCCTCAACGGCGTGCTTGCCTCCCTCTCACGATTCCTTGCGAGGTCGGTCCAACACACCCTCCCATTTTTCAAACTGCTCAGGAAGGAGACCAAATTCGAATGGACGGACGAATGTGAGAAAGCCCTTTGCCACCTCAAACGCGTCTTATCTGAACCACCAGTGCTGACGCGCCCCGCGACGGGCGAAACCCTATACTTGTATCTGGCCGTGTCCAACGAAGCCGTTAGCGCCGTCCTCGTAAGCGAAACCGGGGAGGGACAAAAGCCCATTTACTTTACTAGCAAAGCTCTCCACGGCCCAGAAGTCCGATACCAGCTGATCGAGAAAGTCGCCCTGGCCCTCGTGACAGCGGCACGCCGACTCCGACATTATTTTCTCGCACACGCCATCGTGCTCCGCACCGATCAGCCCATACGCCAGCTACTCGGCCGCCCCGACATGGCCGGACGCATGCTGAAATGGTCGCTAGAACTCTCCGAGTTCGACATCACCTACAAGAGCCGGCACGCCATCAAGGCTCAAGCTTTGACCGATTTCGTCGCCGAGATGACCACACACCCGACCCTACCGCCGGGAACCACCTCTGGACCATCTTTGTGGATGGCTCCTCCAACTCCACGGGAAGCGGCGCCGACATCGTCCTCGACAACGACGAGGGTACGGTCGTCGAAGTCTCCCTCACACTGGCTTTCCCAACGACTAACAACCAGGCCGAATACGAAGCGTTTCTAGCCGGCCTCCGCCTGACATCCGACCTGGGAGCCCGGGACATCCGAATCTACACGGATTCCCAGTTAGTCGCTTCGCAAGTCCGAGGCGAATATCAAGCAAAAAACGACACCCTCGCTGGATACCTCGCACTCATCACCGAAAAACTGAGAGGTTTCGACTCAGCAGAGATTCAGCACGTCCCTCGCGAGCAGAACACCCGCGCCGACATCCTCTCCAAACTGGCAAGCACCAAAAAGCGAGGCGGCCACAAATCGGTCATTCAAGAAATCTTGTCGCAACCAAGTACCAGCGCGACCACCACGCCCCTCGACATCAACGCCGTCGGAGACGCTGACTGCTGGATGACCCCGCTCCACACCTATCTCAGCACCGGCCACCTTCCGGCCAACTCTGGAGAAGCCAACTCGACGAAACGACGGGCCTGCTCGTACGTCCTCCTCGAGGGTCGACTATACCGCCGAGGCTTCGCAATCCCACTCCTCAAATGCATAGATAAGTCCCAGAGTACAGCCGTTCTAGAAGAAATCCACGAAGGCATCAACGCGCAGCACCTCGGTGGAAGATCCCTAGCACGCAAGGCCCTACGCGCAGGCTACTACTGGCCATCAATGCAGTCCGACGCGAAGGAACACGTCAAACGATGTGATAAATGTCAACGGCACGGGGACATGCACCTCGCCCCCCCGACCGACCTCACGTCCCTCTCATCTCCGTGGCCGTTCGCCTGGTGGGGGCTGGACATCCTCGGGCCCTTCCCCCTAGGTTCATACCAGAACAAGTACCTCATCGTGGGAGTTGATTACTTCACCAAGTGGATCGAGGCCGAAGCTCTGGCCAAAATCACCGCCCACAACATACTCCGATTCTACAAACGCAACATCCTCGCCAGATTCGGGGTCCCGCTCGCCATCGTCACCGACAACGGCACACAATTCACAGACAAAAACTTCCGCGACTTCGTCACCAAACTCGGAACCAAACATCACTTCGCCTCGGTCGAACACCCTCAGACAAACGGCCAGGCGGAGTCGGCGAACAGAGTTATACTCAGAGGACTCAGACGACGACTCGGCGACGCCAAACGAGCATGGGTCGAAGAACTCCACAGCGTCCTCTGGGCATACCGCACCACTCCCCACTCAACCACGGGGGAAACCCCATTTCGCCTCACGTACGGAACCGAGGACGTGATACCGGTCGAAATTCGCAAACCGTCCCGACGAACGGAAGCTCCCCTGGACACCGACGACAACGACGGCTCCCTCCGAGAAGAGCTCGATCTCGTCGAAGAAATCCGCTCAGGGGCAGCCCTCCGTGAAGCCCGGCTGAAGCAACAAGTCGCACTTCGCCATAACAACAAAGTCATAAAACGCGATTTTCAAACAGGCGACTTAGTTCTACGCAGAAACCAGAAAGACTCCCACGAGGGCAAATTGGCTGCGAACTGGGAAGGCCCGTACCGAGTCCGGGACAAAACGGAGCACGGGGCCTATTACCTCGAAAACCTGCACGGTGAACAACTAGCTCGACCATGGAACACCGCGAAACTTAAGCGGTACTACAGTTAAAACATTGCCCGCGACGACCCATCGTCCCGACCACTGGGGGGCGACATGGTACCACCGCACACCCCCGCGTCCACTAGCGACCAAAGAAAAGCAAGTCCTGCCTCTCGTGTGCGCGGGCAGAAGGCCTTGCTCGGCAGGGAATACCTCGACCGAGACTCCTCGCCGTCGTACCAAAAGAGGCAGGACACCCAGCTCGCGATGGGACGTCCACGCCCCGGGGAGAACTACCCCCGAAACGGCCCGACTACATCGCTGGCCAAACCGGCCAGTTCCCTGCACTACCGGTTACAAATTGTCGAGCTAACACCCGAACACACCGAGCGCACACTTAGAAAATTTACAAGAAATGTCATACACACCAGAGGCATTCAAAAGCATTCAAACAAACACGAAAAACGAGCATAAACGACATGCAAATAACGAGCGCACACTTAGAAAATCCACGAAAAATATATTAAACAAAAGCGGGCACCAGCCCAGTAGTCAATGGTACAAATACAGAGCACGCAGGCCCAAAGAAAAAGATCACAAACATCGGCACGCAGGCCATAAAAACAACGAGCACGCAGGCCCGACAACCTATGATTCCTCGTCCGCCCGGTCAACAGTCGCAGGTTCCTCCTCGGGGATAACAAGATAGGGATCGACCACCTTCCCGTCAACAATCTCATGGTACGGCCCGATCCCGTCCACAGCCAGCACGACACCAGGATTGGCGACCTGAACCTGCTCGACAGCACTCTTGAACCCGACCTCAACAGCCTCCAGACAGTCGCTTTCCAACACCCGGATATGAGCGATCAGGTCAGCACGAGTGATTAACCGTCGATCTCCGTCTGTCTCGTCCTCGGCCGGACGGACCGCGCTGTCCAAAACTTCTGTGCGAACCTTCAGCGCCTGCACCTCGGCCGTCGCTGTCCCCAGTTTCTCCTCCAGCGAAGTCACCTTCCCCTCAGCACCCTCTGCCTGTTTCCGCTGCTCAGCAACATCCTTCTGGCTCTTCTCCAACTCCTCAGTGAGCTTGGCCAACCGCGTCTGCGTGAAAGTAAGATCCCCCTGCAGTTTGGACAACTCAGCAGCGGAGCAACCCTCCTCGTTCAGCACAAGAGCCGTCGTGAACGTCCGCATCATTGCGGCCAAGTCCTCAGCCAGAACACGTCGACGAGTCTCTCGATCGGCCTGACGAACAGCCTTCACCTCCCTAGCGGAGACAGTGGGAGAACGGGCACCATGAAAATATCCCGGATGCTGATGGCAGGGCGGGACGACATAACCTTCCTCGGCGGTACCGACCGTCAGATCCACCACTCGGGGCTCCTCGGACCTCTGCCTCTTCGACGCTCCTTGAGACGCAGGAGATTAGCTCTCTTGAGGCGAAGATGACGAACTTTGCCCCCCCCGACGTCGCGACCTCCTGTCCGACCAGCTGACTCACCCTCGTCCTCGGGGCCGCGGCGTTCCTAGTAGCACGCAACTGCTTCACCCGCTCCTCGACGAAAGACATGTTCGCTGCAAAAACAAAGAAAAGAGTTAGCGACGGTCAAAAGCCCCGACCACGGGGAGAAAAACGAACATTCCTACCTAGGTAATCCAGAGCGGCCGCCCCGGTCGCACAGCCGAGCAGGGTCTTAGTATTTATCAAACGCTTCTTGGTGCGTACATTCCCCTGTGCGTCGAGGATATACCGACCGTCGGGCGTCACCAGCTTCGACGGAGGGAGAGACTGCACAAAAGCAACTATTTTCAAATAGGCGGCCATGTCCTTCTCCTCGAGGGTCCCCGCCCGGACGATATACCTATCCGTCCCTCGGCTGAAATGCTCCGCAGTCCACAGTAGATGTATCTTAGGAAGCCACGCGCGGAATCGCTGGCCATCTACCGTTCGCTCGCC
This sequence comes from Lathyrus sativus, assembly GCA_963859935.3. Taxonomy (NCBI): domain Eukaryota; kingdom Viridiplantae; phylum Streptophyta; class Magnoliopsida; order Fabales; family Fabaceae; genus Lathyrus; species Lathyrus sativus. The sequence continues at coordinate 617,177,452 of OZ012739.1, read as the reverse complement.
CTCGTCGAAGAGAGTATCCGAGCCGTGCTGCGTGATCGGCTTGACGAGGTAGAACCGGTTTTTGAAATCTTTGACAGAATCGCTATACGCTTTGAAAAGTTTGGTCGATTGCTTAAAAGAAACCCATCTGTGGCGGCCATTCACCGTCTGCCGTTGCAGGTGGAAAATGCGGTCCATTAGAAGAAGAAGTTTACGTGTCACAACCTCCTGGATTTGTGAAAAAGAATCAGGAATGGATGGTGTACAGATTATACAAAGCTCTATATGGATTGAAACAAGCGCCTAGAGCTTGGAATCATAAAATTGATTCATTTTTCAAGAAGCAAGGCTTTCAGAAATGTGAGATGGAGTACGGTGTCTATGTTCAGCATACTTCTGAAGGCAATATGACTCTGGTATGTTTATATGTTGATGATATACTGCTGACTGGAAGTTCTGAACAGGAGGTAGCCAAGTTCAAGAAGGTTCTAATGAATGAATTTGAAATGACTGATCTAGGCAAAATGACATACTTTCTAGGAATGGAGTTCAGATATTCTGAGAAAGGTATCATTTTGCATCAGCTCAAGTATGAATTAGAACTTCTGAAGAGATTTGATCTGAAGAATTGTAAGATGGCTGTCACACCTTCTGATACAAATCAGAAACTGGATTCAGACTCTGAAGGAAAGGATGTGGACGCTACAACCTTCAAACAGTTGGTTGGTTCTCTGAGGTATCTGTGCAATATCAGACCTGATATTTGCTACTCAGTTGGGATGGTTAGTAGGTTCATGAGTAAACTTAAGTGGTCCCATTACCAAGCTGCTGTCAGGATTCTGAGGTATATCAAAGGAACTCTGAAGTATGGAGTGTTATTTCCCTCTGGAGGAAATAATGAGTCAGAACTTCTGAGTTATTCAGACTCTGATTGGTGTGGAGACAGAGTTGACAGAAGAAGTACATCTGGGTACTTGTTCAAATTTCTGGGAGGTTCTATTTCTTGGTGTTCCAAGAAGCAACCTGTTGTGGCATTGTCAACCTGTGATGCTGAATACATTGCAGGTGCTGTTACTGCATGCCAAGCTGTGTGGATTCTGAATCTGTTGCAGGATCTGAAGATTAAAGTAGACAAACCTCTGAAGTTGATGATTGACAACAAGTCTGCAATCAATCTTGCCAGAAACCCAGTGTTGCATGGGAGAAGTAAGCATATTGAGACCAAGTATCATTTTCTGAGACATCAAGTTCAAAGTGGAGTGTTAGAAGTTGTACACTGCAGCACTCAGAAGCAGTTGGCAGATGTTCTGACGAAAACTGTCAAGACTGATCAATTTCTCAGACTAAGGGATGGAATTGGTGTTACAAGTTTTGATGGAATATGAATTAAGGGATGATATTAGAATATTAATAGTAATTCATATTTATTTAGTTGTACTATTTTCTTAGCCCCTAAGTTTGTTAGAGGGTATTTTAGTATTTTATCTTATTCTAGTAACCCTAGTTTTAGCTTATAAATAGGGTGACAATTATTGTAACTTTTATCATGTTTTTGTAGTCGTCATTCTTAATAGAATATTTCCTTTGTTCATCATTTATTCACCTTTGCACCAACAAATATAACATTAGATGAAAATTCTACCGAAGAACAATAAAAATTAAAACTAGATGTTATATTATACTACTAATTGCTTCATTATTATTTCCTGAGGGTACTGGTTATAGTGTGCATATTATGTATTTACAGTTATTAAATAACATAGATAAAATAGGAACATATGGTTGGGGTTTGATTTTTTTTTCCTATCTCTATAGCTCTTTGTGTAAAAACGCAAGAAAAGACACACATATATTTTATGGATGCACCATTTTTCTCCATGCACGGGGTTGGTCTAGATTGTCGTCCCTAACTCCTGTCAACCACAACAACTTCACATTCCCCTATGTAAAAAGTAAGTTAATAAAATGATTTTCATTTAACTATTTTACTTATCTATTATTTCTAAATATTTTATTTTAACTTTTTTAGCTTAGGTGGTCGGCCCGTGAGATGAACTTCAACAGATGTCTCAAACACTGCATCACTCAACATTAGAACTTATTGGATCTTCTAACACCAAATGATGTATTACCACTAAACTAATTATTTTATAATAATTTATTTTTAATACTAACAATGAAATCAATGAAGAAGTTACATCCATTTGGACAACACCAACACCGATCATCAGGTTCACCACTATAGAGATGCACCTTAGCGACCGTGTGAATATGCAGTTCAACATGCATCAAGAAATTCCAGATCTCTCGAAGTGCCTTAGACAATGGTATCAATGTAAAGTTAATGAAGAATGAGTCTTTGACGATTGAAAAGACTTCACTAAAGTTGAGTGTCTTCAATGGAGGCGCCATCTGTAACACCCTACTCTACCCATTCGTATAATAATTTGAAAAATACGAAAATTTGCGAAAATAAATCAGAGTTACACATGTATGATTCCACATTCAAAAACATCATCATGAAGTATCAAATCACTTCATATCTCATTTATTAATAAAATAAATAATTCGATTAAACATCAGAATTAAATCAATGGTTTGACATTAAAGCCCCAATTACATCAACTCTCTATACAATACGTGATTCAACAACATTAATAAAAACTAGATACATAACAAATAACAAAGAACAAATAACATGAAAACATAACGAAATCCCCATCCTTCCCGTGTTATGTATCAGAGCGACTCCTAAGACTCGATCAAATAGCAACACAAGCTCTAAGAACTACTCATGCACCCGATCATCTGCACTCCCTAAGGAGCACATACACAACAAACATAAAAGGGGTAAGAACTACATTCAATAATACATTAAATAAAACATAACAAAATCTTGATCCTTCCCGTGTTATGTATCAGAGCGACTCCTAAGACTCGATCAAATAGCAACACAAGCTCCAAGAACTACTCAGGCACCTGATCATCTATACTCCCCAAGGAGCACAGACACAACAAACGGAAAAGGGGTAAGAACTATATTCAATAATACATGGTGATAATCACATGCTAAGAATTAGTTAACACAAAAATCACGCCAATCATACAAGTACAACGCACATTAAAGTGCCACATCATCATTCGGCATAAGCAACCCATATTCAATCATATACATATGTATTATGACTCCACTGACACGACACAATGCACGCGGTTCCATCACAATCACATACGTTCACCCTAGAACCCGATTCCCATTGGAATTCGGATAAGTCATATACGTTCCTCTGAATTACAACCTATCTCCACACGACTCCTACATAGAGTCCGGACGAGACTATGCACCCATCATGGGTTCCTACCTAGCTCATCTCCACATAATATGACATAAATGCATGACACAAAATTATGCACAATGTAATAATTATTCAAGCCTATTTCACGATCCTCAATGATCCCACGTGAGTCACATACTCACCTTAATTCCCTCCGAATTTACCATCACAACCCAAGACCGTCCACATACAACCATTTTGGCTCACAAACATCCAATACGTCTCAACCAAACAATTTCAAAAATCCCATGTTTTATCCTATTTAATGTCATTACTACTTTCCTCTATGTCAAATTATACCATTTCATTCTTACGGATCAAAAGAAATTGCATTACACATCAAATCGGGACAAAAATCGCAAAAACGGGAAAAATTCGCTACAGCTTTGCCTATATGCGTATGACCTCCTCCCTACGCCCTAGGCATGCGTATCATACGCGTAGGACCTCCCTACCCAGGCCTTATATGCGTTGCATTGGGCAATACGCGTATCAACAAAGAGTGATTCATCTCTCATATCTTCTCCAAAACCTCCCATACGCGTATGGCCACTCCCTCATACGCGTACCATTTACGTTTCAACAGAGGGCCATGCTGGAAGGGGGACGGGTGCGTACCATACGCGTATTTCCCTCTGGGTGTGTCCCCATACGCGTATTTCCTTGCATGCGCAGAAAAATGCCCAGTTTCGCAACAGTGCGATTTTTTCCCATTTGAAGCACATCCAAGCTCCTAAATCCAAAAAACCTTTATCTCAGTATAACCTTAGAGTTCTAATCCTACTTCATTATTTCATCATTTTATCAACATTTTCTGTCATTAGAATCCATTTTTGTTAAACCCAAAAAACCCCAAATTCCAGATCTGTTCTACATCAGAACTCAACAACAACAGAACAATATTAACACGAATTTACCATTCGAGATCAGCATGCAACAAATATTCTTATCAGAATAGTATATGGACATGAATTCACAACAAACACCACACAAACATACAAACAGATTAAGAAGAAGGGATACACATAAAAAGTCTAAGAGGGAAAAGAACCCTCACTACCCTCTCATGTTTAGATCACCCTTAAAGAATCTCATTCTCCCCCTTACCTTAATTTTGAGCTTTGATCCTTAAAAAATGATGGAAAGTTCCTCTTGCTCTCCTTCCCTAGCCCTCATTCTCTCATTTCCTTCTCTTTTCACGTGAACTGATTTCTTTGTGTGTAACCTCCCACTAATCCCTCCTATTTGTTTGACCTCCCTTAATTAATTTCCCTCATAATATTATTACTAATAATAATATTTCCCATTCATTATTAATTAATTATCATTACCATATTATTCTAAGGTTTTATTTACATTACTCAATTAAAGTTAACTCCTCACACCCACCCTTAACCACCCACCCTTAATTAAGTCAATAAAAACACAAACAACACATGACTAAATATTTTAAATGGGGTTTCGTAACTCTCCTCCATTTAAAGTATTGTCGTCCTCAAAAATTTACCTGATGAGAACAATTCTAGATACGGCTCTCGCATCTTGCTCTCCAATTTCTAGGTCACGCTTCCTCCAGCAGCTCCTCCCTAAGCTATTTTTACTAAAGGAATGTCTTTGCCTCTTAACTGGTTCATCTTGCGATCCTCGATCCTTACCAGCATCACCTCCACGGTAAGATTATCCTGAATCTATACTTCATGCCTCTGAAGCACATGGGATAGATCAACAATGTACTTCCGAAGTTGTGACACATGAAATACATCATACAAATTCGAAAGTTCGGGTGACTGTGTCACTCTATAAGCAATAATCCTAATTCTCTACAAAATCTGATACGGTCCAATCCAACTTCTTTGATTTCAGCATGCGACCAACACTGGTCACAAGATTGAGCCTTAGAAACACATGGTCTCCTTCGCTAAATTCCAAGTCTTTTCTCCTATTATCATGATAGCTTTTCTGCTTACTCTGGTATGCCTTCATCTTCTCTCTAATAATCTGGATTATCTCAGTAGTCTGTTGCATAATCTCGGGTTCGAGTACCGTACTCTCGCCCGACTCATACCAGCATAGAGGTGTCCTACACCTCCGGCCATACAACGCTTCAAAATGCACCATTCCGATACTAGAATGGTAACTGTTATTATAAGTAAATTCAATCAACGAAAAATGAGTATCCCAAGCACCTCCCTGCTCGAGTATACAAGCTCTCAACAAGTCTTCCAATAAATGAATAGTCCTCTCATATTGCCCATCTATCTGTGGATGATAAGCAGAACTCAACTTCAAACTAGAACCTAAAGCTTTCTGCTGGCTCTTCCAAAATCCGAAAGTAAACCTCAAGTCTCTTTCAGACATAATTCTTGACGGAACCCCGTGCAACTTCACTATTATCCTGATATAAATCTCTGCTAACTTAGACAAAATAAAACTAATGTTAATCGATATAAAATATGATGATTTCGTCAGTCTATCTACAATCACCCAAAAACATCAAAGCCTCTCGCCGTATTCGGTAACCCAGTCACAAAATCCATTTCTATACTATCCCACTTCCACTATGGTATTTCCATTAGTTGCATCAAATCAAAAGGTTTTTGATGTTCCACTTTTGACTTATGGCAAGTCAAACAAGCATACACAAATCGAACTATGTATGTCTTCATGCCTGTACACCTGAAACATAGATAATTCTCGTGCAAATGTAACAGGGAGCCAACACGGTCGCCCGTGTCAGCTGACACGACCAGTGTTGGCTAAAACGCTTCATCTTCTATTTTTCTTGGATTTTGGGCATTTGTGATCCATGAGGGTATTTTGGGTATTTTCCTATTATTGCGTTGGACCTGAGACTATTTAAGACGTGTTTTGAGAAGGAAAAATGGACCTTTTGGACAGAAAAATACTTTTACGATCAAGATTGTAACGATCAAGGATTAGGGACACTGAAGGTTTTCATGAGCGGAAGCAATTGAAGATCAAGACAACCCTCTTATCTTGTAATGTTCAATCTAATTGTTGAATTTACTTTAAATATTATGAGTAGCTAAACTCTCCAATGCTAGGGGGTGTCCCTGAATTGACTCTGTAATGACATTGTTTTCTTTGAATTAGTGATTTCACTGCTTTCTAATCATCGTTGTTATCGTATAATGTTCTTAAGGCTTTTCTTATATGACAAATAAGGATTCGATTTACGGTTAACCTTAGGTTTGGAAAAACGATTGTTAACGCTTTTATACGATAATACTATAGTAGATATTATCTAGGAATAAGGATACCCTATAGTAACCGTAATGTTTTAGATAAAATAAACTGCTTGGTATTGTTCCTATACTGCCAAGGAATTAGGGCATAGGGAGAATACCAAAGGGTTTTCTGCAAAGCAATTAGAGTCAACTAATCTTTAAAACCGGTAACGATTGAATTGAGCGGTGATTTCTGAAACTAAGAATTAAGGTTGTTACAAGGCTTTTCATACACCCTACCCTAGCATGCTCCTCATATCTGTCCAAAACCTTTATTTTACGCTTTCTGCCTTCAACCTTTTACTTTTACAAATTAAACAACCCAAAACCTCTATAAACTTTTGTTCAATTGTATTATTATAGAACATGTATTCATACGTAGTCCGCCAGATCGATATTCGGGGAATTTCCCCTTATTACTACATCGGTCAAAATAGTACACTTGCTATTTTACCGGCCAAGTTTTTGGCGCCGTTGCCGGGGACTGCCAGAATATTAGTTTAATTGTAATTCAATTGAAATTTTGTTGCTCTGCAACCAAAATTTTATTTTCAGTTTTTATTTTGATTATTATTTATTATTATTTTTGTTATTACTAATCTGCGTCTAACATTTTCATGCGAGGAGATTCCTCAGCTAATTTTTCTTTGGACGCAGAAATTGAAAGGACGCTACACGAAAGACATAGAAAAGCTAGACTATTAACTTCAGAAGACGAAAGAGTTTCTGTTCATTCAGATTTAGGTTCAGAATCAGATAGAGACACTGTAGCTATGGCGGGACTTCCACCAGCGAAGAGACTTCTTGGAGATTACAGCGGGGCTAATGCACCAGCTGGTAGGTTAACAATTGTAAACCAACTAGTGAATGTCCCAAATTTCCAGTTGCATCCAAGCACAATCACTCATCATGAGAGGATACCTTTCATCGTAAAAGTTAATGAAGATGCCAATAAACATCTACAAAGATTTCTGACGTAGAAGGGCACACGAATGAAGCAAAAAGGTTAAGAATGTTTCCGTTCACTTTATCTGAAGATGATAAAGAATGGTTTTACTCCTTACCAGCTAGAAGTATTACTACGTGGGAAGAGATGGAGATGGCCTTTTTGAATGAGTATTTTCCTGCCTCTATTTATATTCGCAAACGATATCATATTATGAATTTTAAACAAAGGGAGGGAGAATCATTGGGAGATTCGTATAAAAGGTTCAAACGGTTATAGGTTGCATGTCCTACCCATAATCTGGACCATACTGAACAAATGCAGATGTTTGTGAATGGTCTTAAGATGAAGACTAAGAAGCTAATTGATACAGCAGCCGGTGGCTCATCTAACTTTACAATAGCCACTGGTATCAAAAAAATCATTGAAGCCATCGCTGCAAATGAGCATATGGAACTATATGACCGGAGTGTGAGTAATCCGGAAGAAATAGTTGACTTAAAGTTGGTCGTACAAGTTGTGAAAATGGAAGAGAAAATCAAAGTTGAAGTGGAAAGAAGGCTTAAGGGAATGAATGTGAGTACTGAAATTGTAGCTCAAGTTCAACCTGTCCAAGCTGTGAGTTGCGAGGTTTGTAATGTACCCCATTTTATTGCCCATTGTCTTACTACTACTAAACAAATTGAAGAGATAAAGTATTTGAGGCATACCGATCCATACTCTCAGACTTATAATCTAGGGTGGAAGAATCATTCTAACTTTTTTTGGAAAGATCAGAGTTAATCTCAATATCCGTAGTAGCAACAGACTCCTCAGAAAGCAGAATGGGAGATAACTATTGAGAAATTGGAAGCTCAAAATATTCAATTCCAAGAAGATACCCGTAATGTTCAAAGGAATAACACAACTTCTATTAAAAATCTTGAGGCTTAAATGGGGCAGATAGCCCAACACCTCACCACACACGCTTAAGGAATCCTTTCGAGCGCGACAGTACCGAATCGAAAAAAATCAAGAGAGTATTAATGTTGTCACAACAAGAAATCAGAGAATGAAGGAAGAAGAAGAAAAAGAAACAAATAAGTATGAGCGTATAGAGGTAGAGCTTGAGGTAAGATAAAAAGTGAAAGAACCAGAAGAAACTATGCCATTTGAAGAGAAAAAGAAAGAGGAGGTTAAATCGAAAATCAAGCTACCTTATCCTTAAAGAGTTACAAAGAAGGATCATAAAGAGAAAGACTTTGGAAGATTCAGCGCAATGTTCAACAAATTGGAGATCAATATGTCGTTCTTTGAAGCACTCGAGCAAATGCCTTTGTACACGAAATTCATGAAAGAAGTAATAGTTAAAAGAGATCAATGGGTGAGGAGCCGAAGATCACAACTGAGCAATGTAAGGAAAGATCACAAGAAATGAGAATCCCCATCAAGCGAAACGATCCTGGTCCAGTAGTAATCCCTTGTACTATAAAAGATAGAACTTTTAAGAAAGTCCTGATTGACTCAAGCGCTAGTGTGAGTATCATGCCTTTATCTATTTTCAAAAAGTTGGATATTGGAAAAGTGAGTGATACGGGAACAAGCTTGAAGTTTTCCGACCACACAACTAAGAGGTCATATGGACTAACAGAGGATGTACTGGTGACGGTTGATAACTTCACATTCCTAGTTGATTTTCATATCATGGATATTCCAAAAGATGAAGAGACCTAAATCATACTTGGACGACCGTTCTTGCTTACTAGCTGGTGCAATGTTGATACTGAAACAACTACGCTCACTTTAAAATCTTTTGATGAGGAAATCACTTTAAAAGCATTGGAGATTAAGAAGAGAGGTAAGGAGGAAGATGGTAAACCTTCAGTTGGGATGATCAAAACAACTAAAAAATGATAACGATCAAAACCACTTCAAGTTGCTCTTATCTCTAAACTTGACCGGTATTCTGTTACGAAAAAGTCAAGCAATAGAGTTTGGAGGGTAAAGTACCCCCCATAACAATAGGGAGTCAACCGTCGAGCCATGCGATGTTAAATGAAGTGTTGTGTGGGAGGCAACCCACAGATTTTAAGAATTTATGTATTTCTTTTTGTGGTTATTTTTTTGCAGGAATAAACGAGAGTTTGCAAGGGAAAACGTGTAAGCAACAAAGAGGTGTTGCATTACCTGTCGACCCATCTGTGAGGATCTTTGTGAGTACATCTCTTATTCTCTTGTTCTTAAACATTGAGGAAAATGTTTAGTTCAAGTTTGGGGGAGGCTTTACTGTTTTAAATTGTCAATTTAAATACCTTTTTAATTGAGTTCGGTAAAAATCACGTCGAATTCGCCCCATATGAAGACCGTAAATTTTTTTCTTGTGAATGCTATGTGTGTGAGGTAGTCAGGAAAATATTTAGAGTTCAAGAGAAGAGGAGCTAAAACTAAGGAACTTGGAAAGTTTGAAAATTGAGGTATAATTTGAACACCCTAGGTTCCCCGAAGTAAGGAAAAGAGTTCAACGTGTAGATTTGTGCCATAGTACTTGAATTTGAGGAGTATTCCCCAATTATTTCATAATGATAGCCCGACATGATTAAAAAGAATTGCATGTTTAAAGATTTGAGATCAAGCAATGATTTAAGTTTGCGGGAGTTTGATCAGTATATTTTATACATTATTTGAACATTACTTTTAGTTGATCATTTTTATTGTTTAGTCGCATTGCATTCGTTTTATTGCATTTTACGCACCAGTTTGGTATTTCCATTGTTTCTAGGTTCAGGTAAGCAATCAAGGAGAATCAGATGCGAAAACCAGGATAAAGAACAAGAATTCGGAAGAGTTTTGAAGTGGACCAGGAGCCTGACACGGTCGCATGTGTCACCTGACACGGCCCGTGTTAGGAAGTGCTCAGAAAGGAAAAAAATTGGTGGAAACTAGGGAGCTGACACGACCTCCCGTGTCAGCACACCTGAAACATAGATAATTCTCGTGCAAATGTAACAAGGAGCCAACACGGGCGCCCGTGTCAGATGACACGGCCCGTGTTGGCTAAAATGCTTCATCTTCTGTTTTTCTTGGATTTTGGGCATTTGTGATCCATTAGGGTATTTTTCCTATTGCTGGGTTGGACCTGAGACTATTTAAGACGTTTTTTGAGAAGGAAAAAGGGACCTTTTAGACAGAAAAAGACTTTTACGATCAATATTGTAGGGATCAAGGATTTGGGACACTGAAGGTTTTCATGAGCGGAAGCAATTGAAGATCAAGGCATCCCTCTTATCTTGTAATGTTCAATCTAATTGTTGAATTTACTTTAAATATTATGAGTATCTAAACTTCCCAATGCTAGGGGGTGTCCCTTAATTGACTCTGTAATGAACTTGTTTTCTTTGAACTAATGATTTCACTGCTTTCTAATCATCGTTGTTATCGTATAATGTTCTTAAGGCTTTTCTTATCTGACAAATAAGGATTCAATTTACGGTTAACCTTAGGTTTGGAAAAACGATTGTTAACGCTTTTATACGATAATACTATAGTAGATATTGCATAGGAATGGGGATACCCTATAGTAACTGTAACATTTTAGATAAAATAAATTGCTTGGTATTGTTCCTATACTGCCAAGGAATTGGGGCATAGGGAGAATACCAAAGGGTTTTTTGCTAAGGAATTAGAGTCAAGTAATCTTTAAAACTAGTAAAGATTGAATTGAGCGGTGATTTCTGAAACTAAGATTTAAGGTTGTTACATCGCTTTCCTTACACCCTACCTTAGCATGCTCCTCATAACTATCCAAAACCTTTATTTTATGCTTCCTGCCTTCAACCTTTTACTTTTAAAAATTAAACAAACCAAACCCCTATAACCTTTTGTTCAATTGTATTATTATAGAACATATATTCGTACGCAGTCTGCGAGATCGATATTTGGGGAATTTCCCCTTGTTACTACATCGGTCAAAATAGTACACTTTCTATTTTACCGATCAATTGTGAGTAGGATAATTTCTCTCATGTACCCTCAATTATCGTAAGGCATAAGCCACGACCTTACCATCCTGCATCAACACTCCGCCCAATCCTATTTTATACGCGTTACAATATATCACAAAAGGTTCATCTGGCTTTGGTAGAATCAATACTGGTGTGTAGTCAATCTCTTCTTCTATTCCCAAAAACTTACTTCACACAAGATATCCCACACAAAAACTTGGTCGCGACTTTCTGAGTCTAATACAACTAACTGCAAGTGCACAGTCTATCGCGTAGTAATAAAAGATATCGATCCCACAAGCACTCGTAATCAAACTAGTGTTCTCGAGTATTACTGTGTTTAGCTAGGTTGGAAAGGTTTTAAGGGATAAAAGCAGAAATTAAAAGCTAATATTAAGGGAAAACTAGAAAGGTTTTTTTAATATAGTAATGCGGGAATCGGTATGTAATATTATAGCGTTTCGAGGATTCGACAAGTTACCAGTGGTTTTAACATTTTCAACTAGTTTTCAGAAGAAAATAAGGTTTAAAGACTTTTGTCTCACGATGGTTGTTGACGCTAGTCGCAACTCTAAGGCGGAATGTATTGTTGTCGTTATCCCATTCGGAGTTAAAATTGCTTTTTGAAAACTATTAAGTTCTAATTCATTTTAAAGTGTTGTCGCTGTGTTTAAAATGAATACCTAGTTTTTACTATCTAGTCCTAACCTCAGCTTTCGCATGTCGGTTCGTACTTTAATGAATTCCTCACTGTCGTGGCTGAATTACTTTAAATAAGTTCTCGCTGTCGCGATGAATGTTTATTTAGAAATTTCAATTAAAAACTACGGTCAGAAACAAGTTTGAATAAAAAGAACCACTGGATGTTATCGGATCCCGTCTGACTAGTTATTACATGCCGATTACTTTAATTTAGCTTGACATGGAATATAAAGCAATTACACGTAAATAACACCAGCAGAAATTATAAGCATGCATCATAACGAAAAACAAAATTCAATTAATAATTATAAAGGAAACCTGTAAATAAATCGATTCTTGGTCTTTGAGAAATCCTCCACAATGTCGGAAAGATTGACTCTTGGTGACAAGAATATCTTACTGAAAAGAATAAAGTAGTACAAGGCAGTTGGAAGGAAAAAGGAAAAGAAACAGTAAAGAAATCTAAAACTGGTTTGATCTTGAATTCAATTTGGCAGCACTTCGTGGTAATAAAAAATGCGACCCCTCTGTTGGTCTCTGCTAGCTCCTTTTATAGATGAAGTTCTGAACGTGGAAACCTCAGGAAGTGGGCTGTGAGGTCAGAGAATGTAGGAGGTAGTGTTACAGATTTTTCTCACTGCGTGGACACGTTCAGAATGTGAACGTTAAGTTGGATTTTTCATGCATGACGTTCGTGGTGAACCTGTCACGGTCGTGGGATGCGTGACGTTCATGGTGGACGTGTGTGACGGTCGTCACGCTTGTGACGGTCGTGGTGGACGTGTGACGACCATCATGACAGCTAAAGTTCATTTCTTCTGTTTTTCGTCTCTTTTTCTTCTGTTTTGTGCTTTTAAATGCTTGTTTTCTCTATCTTGCTATAATTGGGCGTGAACTTCATAAACCTGCAAAACATAGAACATCAATACGAATATGGTACGAAATCGGGATGAAATCGACCGTTAATAACATGAAATTACGACATTTTAATATATATTTTTTCGCGTTATCAGAAAACACTAAATCAAAACCTACCATCAAAACCACAAAGGCTCTTACAAGTCTATAACACCTCCAAGATGAGTGGGAAGTTAATTCTTAGGCTAGGGGCACTATTGAAGTCAATCTAGTTGAAGTGTCAATTTATGAACAACCTAAAACTAATCCAAGTTTTAATTCTAACAAAAATAGTAAAACAGATTGTAAAATCCTATAAAATATTCTAAGGGAACCTACATGTGTTAGGAGTCTACCAAAGAAAATCCAGATCCTAAACCTGAAAGGAAGGTCTCTAAACAAATCCTAAATCACAAGGTGTCACAAGAGAAACCTAAAATGGAAGGCCTAATGTTCTAATTCTAAAACAGCACCAAAAACCATCTACAAATCACCACAAAAATCATGAAAGCACTTCAATATGTCTATAATCCAAGGCCAAAAGGATGGAATAAAATACCAAGGGGAAATGGTTCAAACAGAAGATGAACATCCAAGGCAATTCAAAATAAAGCAATCTAGAGCATGAACAAAGATGGTGTTCAAAACCTGTACAGATGATAGTATAAAATCCAGAGAAAATATGTCTAAATCCCTCAAGATGTATGTGATAACCCTGCAAAAGAGTAGGCATTCATTTGTTGCTTTGATACCTCAATGAAAATCCACAAGAATAGAAGTGCAAATTCACTATTTTTATGACAATTAAAATGTAGAAAATCCTAATAAAATGAAAATAAATGCTAACAATGATTTTTTTTGTTTCTAGAATATCTACACACGTTCATGATTAATATGTAAAAAGAACAAGAATTAAAACGTATTTTTACTATTTTTTATGCAATTAAAGTAAACATACAAGATGTGAAGAAAATAAGAAAAAGAAAAGAAAATAATAAACTGGCGTGCCAAATAGCAAAATAAGTCAGTTCAATTGTGGACTGGGCCCATAATGGAGGTGTGGATAGCAAAGTCACTTAAGCCCGTCTGTATTACTAACTCAAACGATGCGTTTTGGGGAACAGGTGACGTGGCGCGCTCGCGTGTGTTGGATGTGTATACGAAGTCAAGGTCTTCAGCATGATCCAACGGTTCCGACGCTTTCTTCTTCATTTGAACTTTGAAAATAGAGGGAAAGAACCAGTCCGTGAACGTGGTGGCTAGAGCTTCGCCGACGGATTTCCTTCAATCCTATCTCTTTCATTTCTCCACGAAACGCAACGATTCTTGAATGAAACTTGAAGAAATTTTTCATGAGGATTAAGAATATCACACTTAATCATGCCAAAACTCCAAAACCAGAGAGATCCATGGCCAAACATAAATCGGATCCAAACTTAATTTGTCTCTAAACTTCCATTTCTTGATTCTAAATTCATCTAGAGTTCACATACTATCTAACCACATGCCAATTCTAGCCTAATTCAGTCTCAATCAAGCATAAATTTGAAAAGTAAAAACCTGAGTTGGAGCTTCAAATTGGAGCACTTGCAGCGTGGTTCTTGGCTCAATCTCGTGCAGATTCAATCCTTGATGATGATAGAAGCTTCTGGAATCCTTGGTTTGGCTTGAGAAGCTCTTGAAACGAAATTCACTTTTGCTCTTGAAGCTTCACACCTCCATAACCGTTTTTGGCACCAAATAACCGTCAAACTTGATCTAGAATCATCACAGAGTTTATATAGAAGTTGTTTATGGGCTTTGGAGGTCCAAAAGAAGCCCAATTCAGAATATCCACTTTCCACTTTTTCTTCAAAAATGCAACAATGGTGTGCATGAATTCTGCTTGTTTCCTTCTCCAAGAAGCTTTAGATAGCTTGCACTATACACCTTGAATGTAATTGAATCAAACGGAGCCTTCAATTCAGCCTTGTGAATGGTTTTTGATGTGTAACTTATTTATGAAGACCAATTGGAACACCATGAACCAAGTCTCAAATGAAAATTATGATATTTCAAAAGTGTTTAGAATGCTTTTTCCACTTAAAATATGTCCTCATTTGGTCTTATTTGAGCACACATGAATAAATTTGAATTTTTCAAGTTTAATGCCTTTTTAAATCTTCTTTTTCAAACCACCATGAATCAAATCTTGCCATGAACCAATTCAATGCATCATGAAAACTTGGTTTACCTTAAAATCTCATTTTGAGCAAGTTTTGTGTTGGACAAAACTTCATTTGAAGAGTGCAAGTTGGTGAAATGGACCTATAATCCAAAATGGCCTATAATCTCACTTTCCCAAAATACCCCTGGCTTGCAAGAATCATAACTTGAGTTCTACAACTCCAACCAAGGACTTCTAATACTTTTTGGAAAGCTAATATCACGAGGAACAACTTTCATGCTGGCCAAAAATCCATTTGAAACTTCCTTCTTGGGCAAAAGTGGCATGGAAGTCAGATGATTTTCACAGACAAATTTCACATTCATCTGGTGACATGTAACTTGTCTGGACCATAACTTGAGTTCTATAAATCCAACGGAGGACTTCTAGTACTCAAATTAAAGGTTTGAAGATGATATAAAAGTTTCATGTTGTCCAAAAGTGGAGGTGAAACTTGTATCTTGACTTATGTGGTCTTGAAGTTAGGCACTAAATAGGGGATTTTGCACTGAAACCCTAATTTAGCAACTTCTCACACTCTTGATTCTTTTTGATTTGATCTTGGCACAACATTTCAAATGCCTCAACATATCATTCCATGAACACCATGACCTAGAAATAGACTTTGATCATCTTTTATTGCATAGTTGACTTAGGGTTAACCCAGATGAAACCCTAATTGCTTGCACCTTCAACTGTGGCTCTTGCACTTGACACAAACACTTGATTGAGCTCCACCATGACCCTCTAGGCACTCCATGAGCTCTATCCACATCCTCTATTCATAATCAAGGCTTCACATCCCTCTTATGGTCTTCAATTGGCTCCCAAGTTAGGAGATGGACCCCATACAAGAATTCAAACTTCTCAAGAACTCAAACCACTTCCTGATGACCTTGATGACTTCTCAAGCTTGAACAACACCTCTAGATAGGCTCCTCTTAATATAAACCACACTTGACCCCCTTCTATATGAACAATGTTATGCTATGCAAATGATAGAACTATGCTATGCTAATGCAATGAAACATAAACCAGGTAAGAAAGCGGTTGGGCAAATTTTGGGGTGCAACAGAAGGTGGTCAAAGTGGTGGTTGAAGATGGATGACGGTGATTGGTGATATTTGGTGGTTTTTGAGATAGTTGGTAACGAACATAATGATGGTTGGTGGTGGTCATAGTTACGGGTGTCAAAACGGGTTGGGTCCATCAAGCCCGCTCGTTTAACTCACAATTTTTTTGCAGAGCGAGGTTTTTGACTCAATATCTTAAGTTGGTCCACCTCGCTAACCCACTTTTAAAACAGGCCGAGAGCGGGGCGAGACGAGTTTTTTTTACAGACTTTTTGTTTTAATTTTTTTATTTACTTGAAATTAAAATAATATTAATATGATTTGTAGTATACATACTTTTAAAAAAACTCTTAATTCTTCAAACCCTAATATTCATTTTTCACATAATAGTGATGGTCGATGGTGACCGACAATAATCAAAGTGATGGTTGGTGGTAATCATAATAGTGATTGAAATAATGGTCATGGTATATGATGGTCATTGTTGCGGTGGAAATAGGATTACAAACTATTAATGAGTTTGAATCGCAATTCAATTCACAACCGCTCTTTGATTTATCCGAAGGAAAAGGTCAAAAGAGGGAAAACCTATTTTGCATCGTAAACACAATGCGGGGAAAGATCTAGGGTTCGGGGGTTGGTTAAATTTAGGGAAGGTATTAGCACCCTAAACTTCTGTAGTACTCTACAGGAACCTTTTGTTCAGATGTTTACTATTTGCTTTATTTATTTGCTTAAGGTATATGTGCCAAGGATTAAAAGTAATGAGAAAGAGACCTAAGGGGTTAATTCTAAGTTTACTCGGCAAGACATCGCATCTTGTGCCTACGTATCCTTACGGGAGTGGAATCAGAGTAATCGTAGTTCCCCTCAAAAGGGAGGTTAGAGACTTCTTGACTGTGGTCAAGGTCTCAAGGGGAATAAACGTGTCTTAAGGACACGCTTACGTGGAGTGCAGAAACTCCAAATCTCTACGTTGAAATGTTAAGTTGTAATTAGGGTTAAATTAGGGATTCCATGGCGGGAAACCCTAAAATGAGCGCGGCGGCTCTTCGACCTAATGCTAGGGGTAAAATTGTAATTTTTGCCTGCGGCGAGGCATTTGTGAAAATTAGGGTTTGCGAGGTGTAAGGGTTGAAGGTGAGGACTATCGACACGGCGGTCAAAAGCTAGACCTAATTCCTTCGGCAGTGTGTAGTGTGACTGGAATATTGATAAGTGAGGTGATTGAATCATGCAAGCAGAAAATAAAGACAGCAGTTAAAGCCATACAAACAGAAATTTAAAGGCAGAAACTTAAAGCGCGATTATTGGTTCGCGAGGTTACAACCGAGAAACATATACAATATGATAAATGAGATAAGATGAAATAAGTATTGAGCTGCAAAATGAACAAACGGCGTTAGTGGGCAGCAGTTAGGCGGCAATCGAATTAATTACGAAACAATAAAGAAAAAGATGCCAATCTGAGATTTTTATTATTGCTTTATTTAAAAATTTTAATATCAGCTTGCAAAAAAAGATTTAATTATAAATATTTTATTCTTTAAAAAAGGTTTTATTATTTTTTAATATTTTTAAGAAAAATTTTCTATTTTTATTTTTATTTTTAAAAAAAAAAGTTTTTTTTTATTTATCCTTAATATTTCCATAAAATGTTTTTTATATTTATTTTTTTTTAAAACAGTTTTTTTTCTGAATTATAAATATAAAATGTATAAAAACAATTTAAAAAACATAAAACAAAATTTTAAAAACATAACAAAAAGAAAAAAAATAAGTAAAGGGAGGGGGGTTGGGCCGGTCATCACACCCGGACCCAACCCGGTTAGTGGCTAAACAAAAAAAACATTTAGGGTTCTGGGAACCCTAATGTTATCGCGGCGCCGTTCATATCTTCTTCTCCTCTCTCGTCTTTCTTCTTCCTCTCTCGTCTTTCTTCTTCCTCTCTCGCGGCCGTGTCTTCTTATTTCCTGAAACAAACATGAAAAATGGAATAACAGCGGGTTAATACATGAATTTACTTTTATCTTTAGCCGATGATGCAAAGCTGAGGCTGAGAGTTGATTGCCCGCCGTTTAGACGGCGAAGGCGATCTCCTCGTCGGTGCTTCGTTCGTGGTTCTATGAGGTTTGTTCGTCGATGACGGAGACAATGATGAAGGTTCCGGTCCTTCTGAGTCTCGGCCGCCTCCTTCTCGCGCCGCCTAGGGTTTTCGCTCGCGATCTCTTTCTCGTGGCCACCAGTTAGGGTTTGTACGCGATTCTTCCTTTCTTCGTTCTCTCGCGGCGCTCTCGTTAACCCCCTTTCTCACAGGTGGTATCTTCCTTTTTATAGCTAACTTTTGGGCCTTTAATCCGTGTGGATTTGTGCTATTTTTGGCTGAGATTTGATTTTGATTATTTGATTTGGGACTTTTGGAACGTAGGTCCTTGTGTTTGAACTTTTTTTCAATGCTGATTGGATTTGCTTGGTACCGAACGAATCTTGTTTCTTCTTTCAGGATTGGATTGGGATTTTTGATACGATTCTGATTTTATTGGATCCGTTTGATATCTGAGATTAATTTGTTTGACCGATCTGTATTGATTCGTTTTGATTTGTTTTGATTTTTTCCAGATTGAGTTCCAATGGGATACGATTTGGACCTGACTCGAAACTTTCCATTTCCAGATTCGATTTGGTTTGATCATTTTCTGATTAGACTTTTGCAGATGTGGATTGGATCGCCTTTGGGGAATTTGGATACCGATTTGGTTCCTGATGAGATTTTGTTTTGATCTGTTTTCAAACCTGATTGGATATTGCGATCTGTTTTCATTCAACTTGATCATTAACACTTACTTTTCTTCTTCTTCTTTCAGGACGGACGCTTTGCCTTGATCTTTGCCGCCGAGAAGAGTACGCGGTAATGATGACGTTTGTCTGAACCATTTGGAACAGGATACTACAATCCTGGCTTTTGATTATATTGTTGCTTCTGATTGAATTGGTGACTGAGCCATGTGTTTGTGCACTTGTTTATTTCATGAACTGAGATGCTTGTGACAACCTAACCTGTTTCAACTCTTAATCTTCAGGTCCCCAACTTTCTGTTTTAGGGCAATGATGCTCTGACTGAGCCCTTCAGAGAAGACGCTATGATCTCGTTTGTTGCTCGTGTTGTGAGCAGAATGGCATGTTGGTTTGTCATGATGACTTGCCATCGTTAATTGCTTTTTCTGGTATGATGTGATTTGGCTGTTTGCATTCTGCTGCTACACCATGTTTGATGCTGTTGTGCAATGATGTTTGAGCCGAGGGCTTTGATGCCGCGTATGATGCTGTTGTGATTTGCACTTCGTTTTTCTGATACTTTGTTGAGGCCATTCAATGCAGTTTGGTTTCACTTGGTTTTCGTTCTGTTTTAGGCTTGGTTTTCGTTCTGTTTTGAACATTGGCCTTCATTCTGAATCTTTGTAACAGATTTGTTTCTTTGGTGCCTCTTCATACTTGTACTGGCGCGAGCTACTTCTTGCCTAGTTTTGTTTATGCTTTGAGTTCTGTTGTACTGATGATGCTTGTGGCTTTTCAGGTGTTGGAATCTTTTGAAACCAAAGCGACTCAGACCTGCCGGCATCCGGGTCTGAGTCCAATCTTGCCTATGTTGCCTTATTCTCGTATCAGTTCAGAAATCCAATCGCGGCAAAACGAATCAGTCCCGCTTCTTTTATCACTTCTATCTCTCGGATGTCCCGTAACGATAAGAACAGGTGTTACCTGATCTGACGCCCACGGCGCAGATCGGTAACGGGGGTAGGACGCAACTTCGGTTGTGCCACTCCCGGCACTCGATGATGACATTGTTCTGAGAGTGTCAAAAACAACTCCTAACCTTTTTCTATACTGTTTGTTTTGTTTTAATGTGCATGTGAATTTGGAGATTCTGCGGCGAAGCTTAAAGACATCATGAAGACACTTAGGAACTTTTAGGATTTAGGATAGATACTTATTGTAAATGAAACCTCTTGTAAACCAAATCCAAATTCACTTATCAATTTGTAAACTATAAATATTTATGAAATGAAATTCAACAAATATTCATATTTACTTTCTCACTTGTAAATTCAAAGTATCCATGAATAATAATTCAGAATCATTTAAATTCCTTCTTGAGTTGTAACTTATAAGTACTTATGAACACAAAGTTCAAAAATATTTAAAACTTACTTCTCCTTTGCCTTTTATAAATGATATCCCGCCATACGATTATATCCAAACAAATTCAAATTAAAACCTCGTTGATCACATCACTTCTCAAAATAACCTTAACAGTATCCACTTCCTTTTCAACCCAACTTCATCTTATTAAGAGGAAACAAAACTGTTTTAGAAATGTTTTAACATCAAACAAAGCACGGCCCCGAGTCCAAAACATACCGGCACCTTGACCCAAGTGGCAAATAAATGCCTCAGAACGTAATAACAGCCCGTTTTCAAGGAATTAGCAGAATTTGCGTAAAATGACCAAAATACCCCTGGAACCAAATCTGCAAAACAAACACCTTCCTAACTTGTTAGTGGTTAGCAAATGTACATATGAGATGATATGCGAAGTGACTGACTAAATATAAGGGTAAAATTTGGGGTATTACAGTTGCCCCTATTTAAATAGCTACACCGGACGATTTGAGTGACAGAGACTCGAGGAATCGTGGTGGAGAGATTTAAATATAGATAACCGAAAATTTTGCCCTTAAATGCGACGATATGCAATGCTATTGGACAGAGCGAGGATAGCTTAATGCAGATGATGCCATGAATATGATATGATGCGTATGCTGGAATGATGAATGCGAAAATGATGACGAATGCTACGACACAGGGACAGACGCTACGAGAAGAACACACTGAGGAAAACGACGCGTTGAGACACAGTACAACACTGGGGGATCCTAAAATGATGGTCAACTGGTGCGAACACGACCAATTGTCATTTTGGGAACGAGATTCTCAAATGGAGATGACACCTGTGAGACGGCCTCCACTGGGGAATCTAAAAATAAAACTGGATCACGTACGATTGCAAGATCGATTACAGAATGCTGGAGCATTGAGCAAAGAATAACATCCAAGCTTCTGTAAACTATCTCTCGTGACAGGATCAAACGGACTTTTCGGAACTCCGTAACAAATATACAGGGTAAAGACCGGCTGTATGCCAAAATAAATGGACTTTGATGGGAAACGCCCTGATAAGCTTCTCGCGGGAGAATTGTCACTTATCGTTGGAAGGGATTTATGTGCCAAAATGGATAAGCACTCAAATAAAGAAGTTGCTGCTTATCTGATAAATAAATCTTCTTGCATTTAAGGTCGGTGCCTGGAATACGATTCTGATTCTTCTCTTACTGAAGGATAAATAAACTTCTTCATGCTTCAAGATCGTGCTCTCTTGAACATGAAAAAGGTAAACTGAACTTCCTCATACTTCAGAATCGTGCTCTCCTGAATATGATTCGGCTTTTCGAGTAAATGAAATTCTTCATACTTCAGAATCGTGCTCTCCTGAATATGAAAAGGGGTGAACTGAACTTCCTCATAACTCAGAATCGTGCTCTCCTGAATATGATTCGGCTCTTTCTTGCAAATGAAATTCTCCATACTTCAGAATCGTGCTCTCCTGAATATGAAAATGGCTAATTGAACTTCCTCATAACTCAGAATCGTGCTCTCCTGAATATGATTCCGCTCTTTCGGGTGAATGAAATTCTTCATACTTCAGAATCGTGCTCTCCTGAATATGAATAGGGTAAACTGAACTTCCTCATACTTCAGAATCGTGCTCTCCTGAATATGATTCCGCTCAAACCTCCTCGTTCTTCAAGATCGTGCTCTCCTGAATACGATTTGGTTTCTTCTTTTACTAAAGGATAAATGAACTTCTTCATAATTCAGAATCGTGCTCTCCTGAATATGATTCCGTTCAAACCTCCCCGTATTTCAAGATCGTGCTCTCTTGAATACGATTTGGTTCAAAACCCCCCATACTTCCAGACGACAGGTAAATGGAAGCCCAACTGCTCCATGGAGATGGCCATTTGCTGCGAGTCATAATGAAGATGGGATCGGCTTCTTAGGTGAGAAATGTTGTATATCGGCGCTGTAAGATGTAGGATTGTAATAATAAATTATCCAGGCATGAACTGGCATGTATCCGTAGTTGATTGTGGTTGAAAGATAGTGCAAAATAAATGCACATTCGGGTACAGTGATAAGCCTCTCGGGCGAAAACAGTCGCGTATCCGTTATGGTATGGTGAAAATCTCTAGATGGTGCAAAATAAATGCACGTCCGGTTGGGATTGACGACCGACAAGACTGAGATTCAATCTAGGATCGAGCTAGAAAGAAGACTGGTAAACAAGACTCCATCGAGGGAAACGATCTCGAAGGGTAAATATCTTATCCTGGTAAGGAAAGATAGATGAAGTAACCGTCATCCACGAGGATCGAGCTCTGTGGGGAAACTGGAAACACTTATGTATTCTATGCTTAGGGCTGACAATCTATTTGGAGAGAATGGACGAACCCAGTTACTCGGCGGTAACGACCAATGATAGAGACACAATGAACCTGTGCATGCTAACGCGTATGTTAATGAACATGTTAATATGAATGTGTGTTGATGTTTATGTATGCAAGATGTTATGAAATGAGTATGCAATGAATGAATATGTGATGAGTATGTAATGAATATGTAATGAAATAGGCATGTGATGCTTATGCCCTTGCGCATGCTGACGAAACAGACTAGAGACGGGATGAGAGATGAAATAAACATCTCGACGGAGATACCCTGCATTCTCTGCAACCAATACGTCAATCATGGGTACGAAAGAATCAATGGTAGAACCAAATCTGGTTTTAAAGTTCTGAATTCTCTGGGGAGAAGGTAATTTGCTTGGGTGCACAGTATCATGTCTTCACATGGGGAGAAAAAAACCTGAGGGACGCTTTCGAGTTACCCAAGAAAAGGTTGTCAGCTTATAGTCTCGCTGGGGACTGTGTTAGAGCAATGATTTGAAAGTGTTTCTGCAATAATGATACTTTCGGGGAGTGAGGAGATCCTTCCGAAATTTCCACTAGTCAAAGTAATTTCTTATATTTCAAATTTGTTTTTTTGAAAAACAATTTTTTTGAAAAATCTACAATGCACCTTTCATTTTCAAATTTTAAGAATAAACACATTTTGCATAACAATAGAAAGCAAAGAGCAATGCACCAAGGAATGTAAGTAACAAAATGGTATCTTTTATTAAAGGGTGGTAGCTCGCTGAAGGCATAGCTCCACAGATGATTATGTTTTGAAATTGGCAACATGGGAAAAGGTTACATTGAATCCAATGACACCTACTGACACTAATAACTAAGATTAATCCAGAATCTTGCTTTGGGCAAGGATGAAAGAAACGAAACATGGCTCTCATGCGGAAAGTGTGTTCGAGATGATCAGTGTCCTCTGATGCAATGAAATGCCTTTGTCCCTAACTTTTGCCTGGACCGCCCTCTCGGGTTTTCAATCCACCGGGACGCTCCTTTTTGCCTAAGCCGCCCTTTCGGGTTTTCAACTTAGCGAGCTTTTTATTTTTTATTTTTTTTTCCAACCCTTATTTTTGCCTAAGTCGCCTTTTGCAGGTTTTCGACTTAGCGGGTTTTTAGGCATAATATTTTCGGACTGCATCAGAATTCACGGGATGTGCTAGTTCTTCACCGTCCATTGTTGTAAGTATCAGAGACCCTCCGGAGAAAACGGTCTTTACGACGAATGGGCCTTCATAATTGGGCATCCATTTTCCACGCATATCTTTATGTACTGGCAAGATCTTTTTGAGTACGAGCTCTCCTTGGTGGAACTCACGGATACGAATCTTCTTATCAAACGCTCTTTTCATCCGTTTCTGATACAATTGCCCATGGCACATGGCTGTCAAGCGCTTCTCGTCAATGAGATTCAACTGATCCAGTCTGTCTTGAACCCACTCAGCTTCCTCAAGTTCAGCTTCCATCAACACTCTTAAAGAAGGTATCTCTACTTCGATGGGGAGCACGGCGTCCATTCCATATACCAGTGAGAAAGGTGTTGCCCCTGTCGAAGTTCTCACTGAGGTTCTGTATCCATGCAAAGCAAACGGTAACATCTCATGCCAATCTTTGTAAGTCACAACCATCTTTTGCAGGATTTTCTTGATATTCTTATTCGCAGCTTCAACGGCCCCATTCATCTTAGGGCGGTACGGAGAAGAATTGTGATGAGTGATCTTGAAACTGTCACACAGCTCTTTTATAGTCTTGTTATTCAGATTGGTGCCATTGTCAGTTATTATCCGGCTTGGGATTCCATAACGGCAGATGATTTCCTTCCTGATGAAGCGAGCAACCACTTGCTTGGTCACGTTGGCATAGGAGGCAGCCTCTACCCACTTGGTGAAATAATCAATAGCAACGAGGATAAAACGATGACCATTAGAAGCCTTCGGCTCGATTGCCCCAATCATGTCAATGCCCCACATAGAGAACGGCCATGGTGAAGACAAAACATTCAACGGTGATGGAGGTACATGCATTTTATCCGCATAAATTTGGCACTTATGGCATCTTCTAGCGTATTGGATGCAGTCAGCTTCCATGGTTAACCAATAATACCCAGTCCTTAACATCTTCTTGGACATAGCATAACCATTGGCATGAGTTCCGAAGGTCCCCTCATGAATTTCCTGCAGTAACATGCCCGCTTCCTGTTTATCAACACATCTGAGCAGAACCATGTCGTGATTTCTCTTGTATAACACACCATTACTGATAAAGAATTTGGACGCCAGTCTCCTCAATGTTTTCTTGTCCAGACCAGTAGCACCATCTGGATACTCTTGCTTGACGAGATAGTTCTTGATATCATGAAACCAAGGCTTTTCATCCGCCTCAACTTCTTCGACCACCTGACAATAAGCGGGCTCAACTTTGCGCTCAATATGGATAAGAGGTGCTTCATTAACGAATTTAACTTTCCACATGGATGCTAACATGGCTAAAGCATCAGCAACGTGATTCTCGGATCTAGGAACATGCTCAAACTCTATCTCGTCGAAATACTTGATCAGCTCAACAATGTAGTCCTTATAAGGGATTAACTTCTCATTCTTCGTTTCCCATTTGCCTTGTACCTGGTAAATAACCAAGGCTGAGTCACCACTTACTTTAAGAAGTTTGATTCGGAGGTGGATTGCTGCTTCGAGGCCAAGAATACATGCTTCATATTCTGCGACGTTATTAGTACACTCAAAGTCCAACCTTGTTGTAAATGGAGTGAATCCACCCTTTGGGTTCATCAAAACGGCGCCTATACCATGCCCATTGAAATTCGAGGAACCATCAAACATCATCCTCCACCAAAGACCTGGTTCTGGACCTTCGCTCGGATCTGGCTCTTCACAATCTCTTTTAATCAACAAAATATCCTCATCAGGAAAATCAAACTTAAGAGGTTCATAATCTTCAACTGGCTGGTCTGCAAGATAATCAGATAAAATACTACCCTTAATCGCCTTCTGGGGTACATACTGGATGTCATATTCGGATAACAACATGTGCCAACGGGCTAGCCTCCCGGTTTGAGCAGGTTTTTCGAAAATATACTTGATCGGATCCATTTTAGAAATCAACAATGTGGTATGACAGACCATATATTGCCGAAGGCGCCTAGCGGCCCATGCCAATGCACAACAAGTTTTCTCCAATGGTGAGTATCTGTTTTCGCAATCGGTAAACTTTTTGCTCAGGTAATAAATCGCATGTTCCTTTTTCCCAGTCTCATCATGTTGTCCAAGCACACAACCCATAGACTTCTCGAGAACAGTAAGGTACATAAACAACGGTCTTCCAGGCACGGGAGGAATCAGAATAGGGGGGTCTTGCAAATAACCTTTAATCTTCTCAAACGCCTCTTGGCAATCAGGGTTCCACTCAACCGTCTGCCCCTTACAAAGCAGTTTGAATATCGGCTCACAAGTAGCGGTCATGTTGGAGATAAACCTGGAAATATAATTCAAACGTCCCAGAAAACCTCTAACTTGCGTCTCGGTTTGCGGAGCTGGCATATCTTGAATGGCTCGGACTTTGTCAGGATCTACCTCAATCCCTCGCTGGCTAACAATGAAACCAAGCAATTTTCCAGATCTGACACCGAAGGTACATTTAGCCGGATTCAATTTCAACTGATATTTCCTGAGTCGTTCGAACAGCTTCACCAAATGGTCTAGATGCTCCTTTTCACTCTGAGACTTGGCTATCATATCGTCCACATACACCTCAATCTCCTTGTGCATCATATCATGAAAAAGAGTGGTCATAGCGCGTTGGTACGTTGCCCCCGCGTTCTTTAAACCGAAGGGCATGACTTTGTAGCAGAAGGTCCCCCAAGGAGTAATGAAAGTAGTCTTCTCTCGATCGTTGGGATCCATCTTGATCTGATTATAGCCAGAGAAACCATCCATAAATGAAAACAACGCAAAACTGGCTGTATTGTCTACAAGTGTATCAATATGTGGCAGAGGGAAATCATCTTTCGAACTTGCTTTATTCAGATCCCTGTAATCCACACACATTCTAACTTTACCATCTTTCTTGGGCACTGGCACAATGTTGGCAACCCAATCTGGATATTTTGCGACTGCCAAGAAACCTGCATCTAACTGCTTTTTAACCTCATCTCGAATCTTCAAAGCCATGTCGGGTCTCGTTCTTCGAAGTTTTTGCTTGATAGGTGGACAATCTGGCTTAAGTGGCAACTTGTGAACCACAATATCCGTGTCTAGGCCCGGCATATCTTGATACGACCACGCAAACACATCCATATACTCTTTTAACAACTCAATCAACCTCGGCTTAACCTCTGTCCCAAGCATTGCACCAATCTTGACCTCTTTCTTGCTCTCATCTGTACCGAGATTAATTAAGTCTACCTGCTCTTTATACGGTTGAAGCTCTGTGTACTCGTACTCAATCAATCTTGTCAGTTCAGCGGGTACTTCAAAATCTTCTTCACCTTCGTCCTCAGCTTGATTGATGGGTGCATCCCAGTCAGGAGTGTCAGTAAAGTCATTGGATCCAACAAGGTTTATGATGTCTCTGCATGATGGAAGGCTTACTTAATTAAAATGCTCGAAGGTATGTAAGAATGAAATGCCGTTTTTTTTTTTTTTTTTTTGGAAAAAAGGTTGCCAATTTCATTTTTAAAGGTGAAAATGAAAAACGCAAATGAACCAAAGTGGAATTGAACAAAATGCCTTTATTAATATCTTTTAGAAATGAAAGGTGGCCCAATAAAAGCGACCCTATAGCCTTGGGCAGAGCTACGGATTTTCATTTGAAAATGTAAATGAAACTTTTTTTTTAAAAAAAAATTACTTTGACAAGGGAAAAATAACAGGGATCTCTATGGCCTCCCAGTTGTTCAAAACTGCATCACCCTTAAACACCAGGTTGCTCAGCTCTTCATTTTCCTCACAGTCACTGATGGCATTGACTTGGAAACCTCCGCTGACAAATACCTCTTGGATAACCTTCGGACGCCCTTCGACAGTTGTGGCAGCTCCATTCTGAGTTGGTTTGTAACCCAACCCAGAGCGATCAGTCTTGGTCTTGACATTAATTACCTCTCCCCAACCTTCAGGAATGCCCCTGTCAATTGTTGATTTGGTACTCTTCAGAGATGCAAAAGATGGATTACCCTGACCCACTGTCTCTTCGACTTCCAGCAGAACAGCATTGGCGATCTCAAGTGCTTGAAAGGAGATTTCTAAAGCATTCTCATCGGCCTCGATATAACGGAAAGAAGACAGGTTACTGACCATCAGATCCTCCTCCCCGTGTATAATAACCAATTTTCCATCGATCACGAACTTCATCTTTTGATGTAACGTTGAGGTTACTGCCCCAGCGGCATGAATCCACGGCCTT
The DNA here is from genome assembly GCA_963859935.3 of Lathyrus sativus. Lineage (NCBI taxonomy): Eukaryota > Viridiplantae > Streptophyta > Magnoliopsida > Fabales > Fabaceae > Lathyrus > Lathyrus sativus. The sequence goes on along the minus strand of OZ012739.1, from coordinate 617,149,090 downwards.
CCAAGTAAGCAGCTGTAATTGGGATTAATGTCCATGACTTGAAACGTGATATTAAAAACTTGCGGACCAATCAGGATAGGAAGCTCAACCTCCCCCATTACCGACCGGCGAGAACCATCGAAAGCCTTGACGACCAAAGGAGTAGGTTTCAACACAGTCTCTTTGAAAACCAACTTATCAAGAACCCTCTTGGGTAAGACATTCAGAGAAGAGCCGGTGTCTACTAGTACTCTCGCTAAATTGTCCTCCTGACATTTCACCGATATATGTAAAGCACGATTATGATTCGGACCCTCCTTTGGTAATTCTTCGTTGCTGAAACTAAGGGTGTTACAGGCGGTCAAATTGGCAATCACACTATCAAACTGACTGGTGCTGATATCTTGATCCACATGTGCTTGAGTCAAAACTTTCTGCAAGGCCATCCTATGAGCGGGTGAATTCATCAACAGAGATAAAATCGAAATCTTGGAAGGAGTCTGATGAAGTTGGTCGATAACTTTATAGTCACTTTTCTTGATGATCCTCAAAAACTCAACATCTTCATCATTCGTAACGGCTCCCTTACCTTTGTCTTTGACAGCCACTGGGATATTAGTGGTTTCCTTAGGTGGAACCTCATTAGAACGGGGAGTATACACACGGCCACTGCGAGTCATCCTGCTTGCCTCTGCGATATTGGTCACAGTGTCCTTAACATCTTCATTTGGAATAACCTTCCCAGACTCCTTGTCAATCATCGTCACGTCGTATTTCCAAGGCACAACTTTAGGATCACTGAAAGGAAACGGACTTGGTTTTCGAATAACTATCGGCCTATGCTGATTCACCTCAGGGATAGACGACTTTGGTATATCGAACACGAGATTGGCAGAACCTGCCCCTGATAAATTAAACACTGGTACCTTTCCCTTTGATCCAGGTTGATGGAAGACTGGCTCAACCACAGCGACCTCATCTTTCTCGGATTGGCTTGTCACTTGTAAAACACCCTCATTAATCAACCTCTGAACATCATTCTAAACCAACACACAACCCTTAATACTGGCTTCACAACTTACGCATGCAACGTGGGAAGTATCTACCAAACCAGCTTCAAACAGTTTCGAATGGAACATCTTGAGAGGAGTCTTAATATGTACAACATCAAGGACATAACCTTCCTCCGAATCGGCGCTAATGGCATTGACAGTCTCATGGTTAGGAAAAGGGTTCTTCTTAACATTCGGTTGAGGATCTTCAAATGACAAAATCTTCTTTTCCAATAAATCCCTGACAAGATTTTTGAGAGCATAACAATTCTCCAGATCATGACCAGGCGCACCCTCATGAAATAAACAATGAGCGGCGGCGTTGTAATTGGCGGGTAGAGGATTAGGAGGCGGACCCAAAGCCCGAGTAGTGATCAGACCTTGCTTGACCAAAGAGGGATACAACTCGGTGAAAGTCATCGGAATCGGCGGACAGGGCTTATACGTTCTTCTGTTCGGAACATTCTGGCGAGGAGCCGGACTCTTTGGTTGTTGAGGAGCAGGAGCGTTGGGCGCCTGTAGGTAGTTGATAGGAGGCAGATAAACAGGAGGTTGTTGCATAGGTTGATACATAGGAACCTGTTGATTGAAAGAAGGTGTAATAGCTGCCACATAGGGTTGTTGAGCATATTGGATTGGGTACCCTTGAGGTTGAGCATAACCTTGCGGATATCGATAAAAGTGTTCTCTTGGTCTACCAGAGGATATAGCATTAGTCTCGCCCTCTTTTTTCTTCTGGGAGCTATACGGAGGTTTCTTCGGCTGATCCTTAGAAGTACCATGATTATTTGTCATTTTACCACTTTTCATACCCAATTCAATCTTGACACCCACAGCAACGATATCGGAGAAATTTGCAGTCACACTACCCACCATTCTCTCGTAAAATTCTGGACGAACCGTGTCGACAAACCAATCAGCCAACTCTTTCTCGGTCAAAGGAGGTTCTACCTGCGAAGCAATCTCTCTCCACCTTTGAGCGTACTCTTTGAATGACTCAGAATTCTTTTGTGACATACTCAACAACTGTCTTCTGTCAGGAGCCAGATCCATATTGTACTTGTAGTGTTTGATGAAAGCGTCAGATAAATCTTGAAAACTCTTAACGCGAGACTGGTCCAAAGTTAAATACCACTTGGAAGAGGCACCCTTCAAACTATCTTGGAAGCAATGAATCATCAGTTTGTCATTCTCAACATGGGCAACCATTTTGCGATAATACATGATCAGATGACTCTTAGGACAGGTGGCACCTTCATAACGGTCGAAGTTTGGAGTTTTGAACTTCGGGGGAATAACCAAACCCGAGACCAAACAAACATCCCTTGCAACAGTCCCAAAAATTTGGTCGCCCTCTACTTTTTTCAATCTCTGGACGATGGTGTTTACTTCCTCACGAAGCTTATCATGTTTCTCATAACCTTCAACATTCTCATCAAGATTATCAAAAACTGTCTCATTGAAATACGGTTGCGCACGAGTGTGTACCACGGGTGGTGCAAAGATAGGAGCCCCCCTAGAAACTTCAGAAAATAAAGGCACGGCTTGCTGAACAGGCTGATTAATCGGAACAGTGGCTTGAGGAGGCACAAAACCGGGAGCAAGACCATAAGGTGGGTCCCTTGCTACGGTCACACTTGGTGGAGGGTCCACAGTAACGCCGGCAATCTCGGAAACAACAGTGGGCTGGGTATCCATCTTAGCATTCATGACATGTAACAATTCCATCATACGCCCCATACCCCCTCGAAGGTCTTCAAGTTCATTGCTAAGGCGATCAATCTCTTTTGCCTGATCCTCCATTCTTTTCCGAGTTTGAGCTCTGGTGTTGTATTGGTGCCGAGAACTCAGGGTGACGAAACTGGAAGGCGAGAGAACCGAACATGAGAAAACGGAAGACACATGCAATGCAAGAAAGTAAATGATGCTATGATGCAAATGAAGATTTCATGGAATTCAAACATTTATGAATGTCGTGGGGTACCAAGGAAATCTTTTTCTTGTTTTTCATTTATTTTTTTATTTACGGTATCCCGCGGTATCCATAAATGATATTTGAACTCCATGAAATGCAATGAGATGCTTTATGGATGCAATGCATGAAAACACACAAAGTCCTAGGTTAAAGGAACGGGAGCGGAGTTAAGGTCTACCCATCCCAAAAAGGAGTGTACTATAGGTTAGTTGTACCTGCCGAACAAGGTTCTACAAAGTGCCCAAAGTCATCAGCTCATCTTTCGGATATTATCAACCTTCCGACTGACTCAGGGGTTAATAATATTCTCAAGAGAACCTCTTTTGAGTGTAGTATCGCGTAGCAGCCGTTGTAAGATTACTCCCACATAGCTCCCGCAACGTGGTGGCTAGAGCTTCGCCGACGGATTTCCTTCAATCCTATCTCTTTCATTTCTCCACGAAACGCAACGATTCTTGAATGAAACTTGAAGAAATTTTTCATGAGGATTAAGAATATCACACTTAATCATGCCAAAACTCCAAAACCAGAGAGATCCATGGCCAAACATAAATCGGATCCAAACTTAATTTGTCTCTAAACTTCCATTTCTTGATTCTAAATTCATCTAGAGTTCACATACTATCTAACCACATGCCAATTCTAGCCTAATTCAGTCTCAATCAAGCATAAATTTGAAAAGTAAAAACCTGAGTTGGAGCTTCAAATTGGAGCACTTGCAGCGTGGTTCTTGGCTCAATCTCGTGCAGATTCAATCCTTGATGATGATAGAAGCTTCTGGAATCCTTGGTTTGGCTTGAGAAGCTCTTGAAACGAAATTCACTTTTGCTCTTGAAGCTTCACACCTCCATAACCGTTTTTGGCACCAAATAACCGTCAAACTTGATCTAGAATCATCACAGAGTTTATATAGAAGTTGTTTATGGGCTTTGGAGGTCCAAAAGAAGCCCAATTCAGAATATCCACTTTCCACTTTTTCTTCAAAAATGCAACAATGGTGTGCATGAATTCTGCTTGTTTCCTTCTCCAAGAAGCTTTAGATAGCTTTCACTATACACCTTGAATGTAATTGAATCAAACGGAGCCTTCAATTCAGCCTTGTGAATGGTTTTTGATGTGTAACTTATTTATGAAGACCAATTGGAACACCATGAACCAAGTCTCAAATGAAAATTATGATATTTCAAAAGTGTTTAGAATGCTTTTTCCACTTAAAATATGTCCTAATTTGGTCTTATTTGAGCACACATGAATAAATTTGAATTTTTCAAGTTTAATGCCTTTTTAAATCTTCTTTTTCAAACCACCATGAATCAAATCTTGCCATGAACCAATTCAATGCATCATGAAAACTTGGTTTACCTTAAAATCTCATTTTGAGCAAGTTTTGTGTTGGACAAAACTTCATTTGAAGAGTGCAAGTTGGTGAAATGGACCTATAATCCAAAATGGCCTATAATCTCACTTTCCCAAAATACCCCTGGCTTGCAAGAATCATAACTTGAGTTCTACAACTCAAACCAAGGACTTCTAATACTTTTTGGAAAGCTAATATCACGAGGAACAACTTTCATGCTGGCCAAAAATCCATTTGAAACTTCCTTCTTGGGAAAAAGTGGCATGGAAGTTAGATGATTTTCACAGACAAATTTCACATTCATCTGGTGACATGTAACTTGTCTGGACCATAACTTGAGTTCTATAAATCCAACGGAGGACTTCTAGTACTCAAATTAAAGGTTTGAAGATGATATAAAAGTTTCATGTTGTCCAAAAGTGGAGGTGAAACTTGTATCTTGACTTATGTGGTCTTGAAGTTAGGCACTAAATAGGGGATTTTGCACTGAAACCCTAATTTAGCAACTTCTCACACTCTTGATTCTTTTTGATTTGATCTTGGCACAACATTTAAAATGCCTCAACATATCATTCCATGAACACCATGACCTAGAAATAGGCTTTGATCATCTTTTATTGCATAGTTGACTTAGGGTTAACCCAGATGAAACCCTAATTGCTTGCACCTTCAACTGTGGCTCTTGCACTTGACACAAACACTTGATTGAGCTCCACCATGACCCTCTAGGCACTCCATGAGCTCTATCCATATCCTCTATTCATAATCAAGGCTTCACATCCCTCTTATGGTCTTCAATTGGCTCCCAAGTTAGGAGATGGACCCCATACAAGAATTCAAACTTCTCAAGAACTCAAACCACTTCCTGATGACCTTGATGACTTTTCAAGCTTGAACAACACCTCTAGATAGGCTCCTCTTAATATAAACCACACTTGACCCCCTTCTATATGAACAATGTTATGCTATGCAAATGATAGAACTATGCTATGCTAATGCAATGAAACATAAACCAGGTAAGAAAGCGGTTGGGCAAATTTTGGGGTGCAACAGAAGGTGGTCAAAGTGGTGGTTGAAGATGGATGACGGTGATTGGTGATATTTGGTGGTTTTTGAGATAGTTGGTAACGAACATAATGATGGTTGGTGGTGGTCATAGTTACGGGTGTCAAAACGGGTTGGGTCCATCAAGCCCGCTCGTTTAACTCACAATTTTTTTGCAGAGCGAGGTTTTTGACTCAATATCTTAAGTTGGTCCACCTCGCTAACCCACTTTTAAAACAGGCCGAGAGCGGGGCGAGACGAGTTTTTTTTACAGACTTTTTGTTTTAATTTTTTTATTTACTTGAAATTAAAATAATATTAATATGATTTGTAGTATACATACTTTTAAAAAAAACTCTTAATTCTTCAAACCCTAATATTCATTTTTCACATAATAGTGATGGTCGATGGTGACCGACAATAATCAAAGTGATGGTTGGTGGTAATCATAATAGTGATTGAAATAATGGTCATGGTATATGATGGTCATTGTTGCGGTGGAAATAGGATTACAAACTATTAATGAGTTTGAATCGCAATTCAATTCACAACCGCTCTTTGATTTATCCGAAGGAAAAGGTCAAAAGAGGGAAAACCTATTTTGCATCGTAAACACAATGCGGGGAAAGATCTAGGGTTCGGGGGTTGGTTAAATTTATGGAAGGTATTAGCACCCTAAACTTCTGTAGTACTCTACAGGAACCTTTTGTTCAGATGTTTACTATTTGCTTTATTTATTTGCTTAAGGTATATGTGCCAAGGATTAAAAGTAATGAGAAAAAGACCTAAGGGGTTAATTCTAAGTTTACTCAGCAAGACATCGCATCTTGTGCCTACGTATCCTTACGGGAGTGGAATCAGAGTAATCGTAGTTCCCCTCAAAAGGGAGGTTAGAGACTTCTTGACTGTGGTCAAGGTCTCAAGGGGAATAAACGTGTCTTAAGGACACGCTTACGTGGAGTGCAGAAACTCCAAATCTCTACGTTGAAATGTTAAGTTGTAATTAGGGTTAAATTAGGGATTCCATGGCGGGAAACCCTAAAATGAGCGCGGCGGCTCTTCGACCTAATGCTAGGGGTAAAATTGTAATTTTTGCCTGCGGCGAGGCATTTGTGAAAATTAGGGTTTGCGAGGTGTAAGGGTTGAAGGTGAGGACTATCGACACGGCAGTCAAAAGCTAGACCTAATTCCTTCGGCAGTGTGTAGTGTGACTGGAATATTGATAAGTGAGGTGATTGAATCATGCAAGCAGAAAATAAAGACAGCAGTTAAAGCCATACAAACAGAAATTTAAAGGCAGAAACTTAAAGCGCGATTATTGGTTCGCGAGGTTACAACCGAGAAACATATACAATATGATAAATGAGATAAGATGAAATAAGTATTGAGCTGCAAAATGAACAAACGGCGTTAGTGGGCAGCAGTTAGGCGGCAATCGAATTAATTACGAAACAATAAAGAAAAAGATGCCAATCTGAGATTTTTATTATTGCTTTATTTAAAAATTTTAATATCAGCTTGCAAAAAAAGATTTAATTATAAATATTTTATTCTTTAAAAAAGGTTTTATTATTTTTTAATATTTTTAAGAAAAATTTTCTATTTTTATTTTTATTTTTAAAAAAAAAAAAGTTTTTTTTTATTTATCCTTAATATTTCCATAAAAATTTTTTTATATTTATTTTTTTTTAAAACAGTTTTTTTTCTGAATTATAAATATAAAATGTATAAAAACAATTTAAAAAACATAAAACAAAATTTTAAAAACATAACAAAAAGAAAAAAAAATAAGTAAAGGGAGGGGGGTTGGGCCGGTCATCACACCCGGACCCAACCCGGTTAGTGGCTAAACAAAAAAAACATTTAGGGTTCTGGGAACCCTAATGTTATCGCGGCGCTGTTCATATCTTCTTCTCCTCTCTCGTCTTTCTTCTTCCTCTCTCGTCTTTCTTCTTCCTCTCTCGCGGCCGTGTCTTCTTATTTCCTGAAACAAACATGAAAAATGGAATAACAGCGGGTTAATACATGAATTTACTTTTATCTTTAGCCGATGATGCAAAGCTGAGGCTGAGAGTTGATTGCCCGCCGTTTAGACGGCGAAGGCGATCTCCTCGTCGGTGCTTCGTTCGTGGTTCTATGAGGTTTGTTCGTCGATGACGGAGACAATGATGAAGGTTCCGGTCCTTCTGAGTCTCGGCCGCCTCCTTCTCGCGCCGCCTAGGGTTTTCGCTCGCGATCTCTTTCTCGTGGCCACCAGTTAGGGTTTGTACGCGATTCTTCCTTTCTTCGTTATCTCGCGGCGCTCTCGTTAACCCCCTTTCTCACAGGTGGTATCTTCCTTTTTATAGCTAACTTTTGGGCCTTTAATCCGTGTGGATTTGTGCTATTTTTGGCTGAGATTTGATTTTGATGATTTGATTTGGGACTTTTGGAACGTAGGTCCTTGTGTTTGAACTTTTTTTCAATGCTGATTGGATTTGCTTGGTACTGAACGAATCTTGTTTCTTCTTTCAGGATTGGATTGGGATTTTTGATACGATTCTGATTTTATTGGATCCGTTTGATATCTGAGATTAATTTGTTTGACCGATCTGTATTGATTCGTTTTGATTTGTTTTGATTTTTTCCAGATTGAGTTCCAATGGGATACGATTTGGACCTGACTCGAAACTTTCCATTTCCAGATTCGATTTGGTTTGATCATTTTCTGATTAGACTTTTGCAGATGTGGATTGGATCGCCTTTGGGGAATTTGGATACCGATTTGGTTCCTGATGAGATTTTGTTTTGATCTGTTTTCAAACCTGATTGGATATTGCGATCTGTTTTCATTCAACTTGATCATTAACACTTACTTTTCTTCTTCTTCTTTTAGGACGGACGCTTTGCCTTGATCTTTGCCGCCGAGAAGAGTACGCGGTAATGATGACGTTTGTCTGAACCATTTGGAACAGGATACTACAATCCTGGCTTTTGATTATATTGTTGCTTCTGATTGAATTGGTGACTGAGCCATGTGTTTGTGCACTTGTTTATTTCATGAACTGAGATGCTTGTGACAACCTAACCTGTTTCAACTCTTAATCTTCAGGTCCCCAACTTTCTGTTTTAGGGCAATGATGCTCTGACTGAGCCCTTCAGAGAAGACGCTATGATCTCGTTTGTTGCTCGTGTTGTGAGCAGAATGGCATGTTGGTTTGTCATGATGACTTGCCATCGTTAATTGCTTTTTCTGGTATGATGTGATTTGGCTGTTTGCATTCTGCTGCTACACCATGTTTGATGTTGTTGTGCAATGATGTTTGAGCCGAGGGCTTTGATGCCGCGTATGATGCTGTTGTGATTTGCACTTCGTTTTTCTGATACTTTGTTGAGGCCATTCAATGCAGTTTGGTTTCACTTGGTTTTCGTTCTGTTTTAGGCTTGGTTTTCGTTCTGTTTTGAACATTGGCCTTCATTCTGAATCTTTGTAACAGATTTGTTTCTTTGGTGCCTCTTCATACTTGTACTGGCGCGAGCTACTTCTTGCCTAGTTTTGTTTATGCTTTGAGTTCTGTTGTACTGATGATGCTTGTGGCTTTTCAGGTGTTGGAATCTTTTGAAACCAAAGCGACTCAGACCTGCCGGCATCCGGGTCTGAGTCCAATCTTGCCTATGTTGCCTTATTCTCGTATCAGTTCAGAAATTCAATCGCGGCAAAACGAATCAGTCCCGCTTCTTTTATCACTTCTATCTCTCGGATGTCCCGTAACGATAAGAACAGGTGTTACCTGATCTGACGCCCACGGCGCGGATCGGTAACGGGGGTAGGACGAAGCTTCGGTTGTGCCACTCCCGGCACTCGATGATGACATTGTTCTGAGAGTGTCAAAAACAACTCCTAACCTTTTTCTATACTGTTTGTTTTGTTTTAATGTGCAGGTGAATTTGGAGATTCTGCGGCGAAGCTTAAAGACATCATGAAGACACTTAGGAACTTTTAGGATTTAGGATAGATACTTATTGTAAATGAAACCTCTTGTAAACCAAATCCAAATTCACTTATCAATTTGTAAACTATAAATATTTATGAAATGAAATTCAACAAATATTCATATTTACTTTCTCACTTGTAAATTCAAAGTATCCATGAATAATAATTCAGAATCATTTAAATTCCTTCTTGAGTTGTAACTTATAAGTACTTATGAACACAAAGTTCAAAAATATTTAAAACTTACTTCTCCTTTTCCTTTTATAAATGATATCCCGCCATACGATTATATCCAAACAAATTCAAATTAAAACCTCGTTGATCACATCACTTCTCAAAATAACCTTAACAGTATCCACTTCCTTTTCAACCCAACTTCATCTTATTAAGAGGAAACAAAACTGTTTTAGAAATGTTTTAACATCAAACAAAGCACGGCCCCGAGTCCAAAACATACCGGCACCTTGACCCAAGTGGCAAATAAATGCCTCAGAACGTAATAACAGCCCGTTTTCAAGGAATTAGCAGAATTTGCGTAAAATGACCAAAATACCCCTGGAACCAAATCTGCAAAACAAACACCTTCCTAACTTGTTAGTGGTTAGCAAATGTACATATGAGATGATATGCGAAGTGACTGACTAAATATAAGGGTAAAATTTGGGGTATTACAGTCATAATAGTAATTGAAATAATGGTCAATGACCAATGGAGTCTTGTTTTAACTTTTTTTTATCTTCAACTTAAAATAATATATATTTTTTTATGTTATAACACACACGCACAGGCACGCGCACACACGCACACGCGCATAGGCACGCACGCGTGCACACACGCACACGCACGCACCCCCCACACACATATTGATCTGATCTGAAATGAATGTGCAAGAAATACACATATTCCTACTGTAATACCCCAAATTTTGCCCTAGGATTAGTCGAATCATCTCGCATTCTGTTGCATTTTTGCATTTAACCAGTCACTAACAAGTTCGTGTAGTTGTTTGATTTTTACAGAAAAATATCATGTTACACGCTTTTTGGTTCATATTTCATTTTTTAAATTAATTTCATTGCATTTTTAAATCAATCATTGTCTCATTGTTTAAAGAAAAATCAATTTCATTTTTAATTTTAGTCTCATTTCATTTTTAAATAATTTCATTTCATTTCTATTTTTCATTTTAAATTAATTTCATTTTTCTTTAATATTATTTTCATTCTATACATTTTTATACTAAGTTTTAATTTTTATTATTATTTGCATATCAAAAAATAAAATAATAATAATAATAATGTTTTAAAAAAAATAAAGGATTTTTATTAGAAATAATAAGAATTCTTTAAAAAAATAATAATAAATAAATAAATAGAATTATTAATTTCAATTTTATTTTAATTTTATTTTAATTATTTAAATTTAGTAATTATAACTAATATTAAGTTGGGCTTTAAGATGGGCATTAGGTTAGAGTTAACCCTAATTTGATACCTATATAAACATAAGTTATATTTGAGAAAAGAAAGAAGGAGAAAGAAAAGAAAAAACGGCGGCCGTTCTCACGATTTATCAGAAGAGAGAATTTTTTTGGAAGAACCCTAAAAGGTTTGAATTCATCATCGGGCAAGCGCTACCGGCGAGCAAAAAGTCCCAACGGCGGAGGCTCAGTTCGTTCAACATCATCGTCGTTACCGTAAGCTTTCTCTTTCCTTTGATTTACGGCATTTTATGATTTTTGTGTGTTGTTTTGTTCTTTGATTGTAGATTAATGGGAAGAATAAATAGAAGATGACATGCAAGGATTGAAGGAGAGGAAAAGCTTCGATAGTCATCCATGGAGAAAACGGCAGAAGCCTTTTTATTTACGTTTCAATTGTTTATTTTTTCATTTATATTAACTATGTAGTTTGTAATTAATAATGCAATTAAGTTTAGGTAAGCTATTTCAACAAAAAAAAAACATAACGTAATTAGTTTTTTAAAATTAAGATCTTTCTAAAAAGTTTTTTTCAAAAATTAAACCATTTTTTATTTAAAAACATATTTCTAAATAAAACAGTTTTTCTTAATTAAAGCTTTTTTCCAATTAAAACCATTTTTCATTAAGTTAACACAAAAATTAAAAAATGACCTTTCTTTCACTAAAACAAAAATTAAAACCTTTTTCGTTGAATTTAAATCAAATTTTTTCATTAAAATTTAAAACATTTATTTTCGATAAAATTAAAACATTTTTTTTCAAGACATTTTTTCATTAAAATTAAAACCAGTTTCTTTATTAAAATTTTTAGTAAATAATTAGAATAGTTTCTCCATTTAAGCATGAAATTAATTCTCCTCTCCTCTTCTCAATAAAAACTCAAAAAGAAATAAGTTTTAATTTAGCCGTTTCATTTTTGTCTAACCCTCGTTAATTTGTTTGTTTCAACTCGTTATTATTTCATTTGTTCGTTTTTGTTCAATGGATGCAATTTACGCGAGGCCATGGTCGCGGTTATTTTATTTTGCATTTTTTGGGAATTTGTAATTTACGCGAGTGATCGTCGCGATGCTTTTTTTACCGCTTTCTTTATTTTTCCGCACTTTAATTCGGTCGAATAGTAATTTGTCGTATTTTGCATGTTTTTACCGTTAGAATCCCTCCGAAGGAATTAGGATTAACAGTTTGGCCGCCGAGTCAATAACCTTAGTTTCAACCATTTCAAAACCCTAATTAGCTTAGGTGTCCCGCCGTGGACGAAAATACCCTTTACCCTAGCATTAGGTCAAAGAGTCGCCGTGCTGTATTCAGGGTTTCCCGTCGTGGAATCCCTAATTTAACCCTAATTCAATTAACAAATTCAACATAGAAATAGGAGTGTCAAAGACTCCACGTAAGCGTGTCCTTAAGATACGTTTATTCCCCATTGAAACCTTGACCAGAGTCAAGAAGTTTCTAACCTCCCTTTCGAGGGGAACTACGATTACTCTGATTCCATTCCCTATCCAGGATACGTAGGCACAAGATGTGACGTCTTGCCGAGTAAACTTAGGACTAACCCTTAGGTCTTTAGGTCACTCTATCCCTTAGCTCAATATATATTAAAACAGATAATAAAAATAAAAAAGGCATACAATAAACAAAAGGTTCCTGTAGAGTACTACAGAAGTTTAGGGTGCTAGTACCTTCCCTAAGCTTAACCAACCCCTTACCTAGGTCTCTCCCCGCATTGTGTTTACGATGCAAAAATAGGTTTTTCCTCTTTTGACCTTTTCCTTCGGATAAATCAAAGAGCGGTTGTGAATTAAAAATTGCGATTCAAATTAATTAATAATTTGATATCCTATTTCCACCGCAACACCTACATTTAAGATCATTAATCATAAGCTCTTAAAATTCTGTCATCTACCTTTTGTTTCATCCTTAACTCCTGTAAAAGTTATTAACAACATCTGATCGTTAGGATATCTACCTATGGTTGTTAAAATTTTTCATATATAAAGATCCTTTAAAAAACATTCATCAAGATTTATGACATGCCTACTGATAACACGAAATCATATAGATATTTTCATGCATGATTCGACTAAAAGCTAACCGTTTTCGATCCGATTTCGGGTTATTTCCATGTTTTTGTCTGATGTTTTTGCAGGTATTCAACGATCACGTCTAAACAAGGCAACATGAAGAAAAGAAGCAATCCCAGATGAAATATGGACGAAAAAGGAGTGAAAACACAATGAAAAGCGCAGCAGACAGTTTTTGCTGATGTGACGACCGTCATGCAGGCAAAAACGCCCCACTCAGATTACACGTCAAAAGAGCAGTTCCAATTCCCATTTAATGGTCCACTACTCCCTAAATTATCTGCCTCAAGGTCCATCATCCTCAGAGGTAACCGTTGGAATCCCACTTCTATAAAAAGGGAAGCAGGGGACTTCAAAAAGGGAGCTGCATTTGTACCACGAAGTGCTGCCCAAATTTATTTTCAAGAGCAAATTTAATTTCCAGCCTTTTTATTATTTGTATCCATTTCTCCAGTTTCAATTGTATCCCTTTCCTTTATTTCCCTTCCCATTCTACTCATTCCCATTTCCGCTCTTCTGTATTTGTTACTGCACTGTACGATCGAATTGGAACTAAAGACAGAATCCTGCCAACATCTGTGGAGGATCTGCCCAAAGGCCAATTGGCATTATATACAGGTTTTCATTTTGATCGACTCTTATTTTATCATAATGCAATTTATTATTTATTATTATTATTTATGTTTTGTTTTTCCAAATTCCATGTCTAGCTAAACTTAGGTAATCGATATGTGGTAATAATTCGGATGGGATTTGATAACTCTTGTTTGAAAACTTTCTTTTCACAAAAATAACTTATGGTCTAAGTGTTTAAAAATTGATTTACGAAATAAACTTCGTCGCGAAAGCGAGAACTTGTTTTAAAGTAGTTTTGCCACGAAAGTGGGAAATTAATTAAGATACGAACCAACAAGCGAAAGCTGCGGTAAGGTCAGATAGTAAACACTAGGCATTTGTTTTAATAACAGCGAAAGCACTTTAAAACTAATTAGAACTTAGAGATTTCCAAAAAGTAGTTTTAACCCCGAACGGAACACGAAAGTGTACGTTAGGCCCTTAGGATTATGATTAGCGTCAATAACCATCGTGAGACGAGAGTCTTCAAATCTCCACTTTCTGCTTAAGTAAACTGCGAAAACTATTTCATACACCAGTAACTTATCAAATCCCTGAAGAACATAATTACTACGTATCGATTCGATTAATTAAAATCTAAATAGTAATCTTAGTTTCCCCTTTTAGTGACAACATTATTCCCTTAAAACATATTCTACCTAGCTAAACATAGTAACTCCCGAGAACACTAGTTTGATTACGAGTCCCTGTGGGATCGATATCTTTTATTACTACGCGATAGACTGTGCACTTGCAGTTAGAATTGTTAGACATAGAAAGTCGCGATCAAGTTTTTGGCGCCGTTGTCGGGGACCCGTTTAGTCAATAGTGTAACCTTCTGTTACACCGTATAGTCTAGGTAAACAATTTTCATCTTTCCTTTACTAGTGCTGTCGATTGTATGCCAAGTGATCGCCCACAAAGCGATATCTTGAAACCTTCAGTCGCAGAACTAGAACGCTTCTTACATCTAAGAAGCCGAATCATTGAGTACCAACTCAAACATAACATTCCTGATCCTCTCACTCCCATTCCCAAAGAAGAAGAACCAAAGATGGCTGAAGGACCTCCGAACAAACCGCTGAAGGCATACGCTACACCATCTCAGCTGGAGCCTAGAAGTAGCATTGCTGCCCCAGCTATTACCCGAAATGATTTTGAGCTGAAACCATCATTGTTGTCGGCTGTACAACAAAACCAATTCTCAGGAAATGCAACTGAGGATCCGAACGAACATCTAATGAAGTTTGTACAATACGCAGACACAGTGAAAGCAAATGGAGTAACTCCAGACGCGAGAAGACTTCGTCTTTTCCCATTCTCTCTTAGAGACAGAGCGTGGACATGGTTACAATCGTTACCATCCAACTCCGTTACGACGTGGGAGCAATTGAAGAACGTCTTCTTAGCAAGATATTTTCCACCAAGCAAAACTGCTATGCTTAGAGCTCAAATCAACGGATTTCGACAGAAAGATACTGAATCTCTCTACGAAGCATGGGAACGATTCAAAGATATGATGAGAACATGTCCTCACCACGGTCTAGAAGACTGGGTGACAATCCATACTTTCTATAATGGGCTTCTATACAATACTAGATTAACCATAGACGCTGCCGCGGGCGGTGCACTTATGGATAAGCCATATGATGAAGCCTATCAATTAATAGAAAACATGTCACAAAACCATTGCCAATGGGGAGGTGAACACACTCCAAATGAGAAAACCTCAGCGAAAGGTGGGATGTACGAAATCAGCAGCCTTGAAAAGTTCAATGCTAAAGTAGATGCTCTAGCCATTGCATTTCATTTTTCTTTAAAAATTCTACCTTGAAAAATCCAACAAAAATCCTAAAATTACTACTATTTTCTACTTTCGTTCATTTTCGTACTTTTATTTTCATTTTATTTTTTCCCTTTTGTCTTTTGTTTCTACCACTTTTCGTTTCTAAAAATCCTGACTTCAATTTCTTGTTTCAAACTTTTCAGGATTTTTAAAGCCTTCAAAACATTTCTTCTGTTTTCTCCGAATTACCTACGAATATGGCCGAGTACGATTTCACAAAGGTTCACTTCAAAGGACTCGCTCAGAAGGCAAGATTTGCAGCACTGATCGAAAGAGAATTCGCCTTAACGTTGTATTATGATAAGGCTACTATGGATAAACTAGGGATCACGGATAGCATTCAATACTTGTTCAATCAACTGGGTTGGGAGAACACTGCTCTGAAAACACGCGTTGCTACCTACAAGGATCTTACCTACGAATTCCTCAGTTCTTTCAAATACACACCCAACTATGGCTTTGGAACCCGCTCAGAGTTGATTACCTTCAGATTGTTTGGAATGGACCAAACTCATAGCCGGATGTCACTAGCTAACCTCCTAGGATTCCCTAGCGGACCGCATGTGTTCATCAGTGCAGAAGATGACGATATTGATTTGCAACTCGAGCACTTCTGGGGTAGAATCACAGGCGACTACCACTCTGAACCAGACAGAATGTACAATGATGACATTCATAACCCAGCCTTTAGATACTTCCATAAGATACTAGCTCACACCTTGTTTGGAAAATAGGAAAATATTACCACAGTGTCTAAGGAAGAGTTATTCATCATGTTCTGTGCTTCTCAGGGACGGACAGTAAATGCAGTGCCCTTCATGATGAGATCCTTCAAACGCCTCACGCTGGAACCTCAGACACCTATTCGTATAGGAGGACTAGTAACAATGATAGCCCACGAGCTTGGCCTTAGATTCCATCTAAATGCCAGCACTCGTTTTGGTACCATCAGACCCATGAACATACAATTCTGCTTTAACAGGCGCATCTTAGGGAATATGGGACTTGGATCGTATGAGTACCTTATTAACGAAAAACCAGTACAGCTATTCACACTGCCTGATCATCTGATGACAAGCATCCACAACAAGGATAACTGGCTCTATGAATTGGATGAGCCTATGGGACCTCCTTCACCACAGTCAACACCCCAGAACTATATGTATGACAGTGACCACATTTCTGAGGCACACGATTACATGTACTTTGAGGACGCCGCCTCTGAAAATGAAGTAGATCCTATGACTCCTCCACACTACAATACTTATCCTGAGCCTATCCCTGAGGAAACAACCGACAAAATGGATACCATGTTACTCAGATTGGACGACGTTGATAAAGCTCTGACGAATGTAAAAGCTGACATCGCAGGCATGCACAGTGACCTGGTAGGCTTCATGGATCTAGTCTGCGACCAACTCGACTACTATTCACAGAAATTTGATGAGTTGAAGGCACGGAAAGATTAGTTATTAGCTCATAACAGTAGTTTCAGTTTAGTCTAGTCTAGTTTAGTTTAATTCACTCATTTGGAATTTTCTCATTGTTCGTTTCATTATGTACTACATACAATTGTTCCCATTTTATGTTATTTCAATTCTAGTTTTGTTTAATTATTCTGTTTTCGCATTACTTATTGATTGTTGGCTGTTATAGTACATCACCGTAGCAATACTACGCTTTAAAATCACTCCGAATACGCCCTCAGAGCAAAATTTTGCGTTCTGCAGATTTTGCTGCTGTGACGACCGTCACAGTCCCATGACGAGCGTCACACGGGTGACGACCGTCACACCTTTGTGACGATCGTCACGCAGCCCAGAACTGCAATCTGGTATAACAGAGGTCGTGTAACCCTCCACTCCCCCCATTATCACTTTCAAACTTCCAACATTCATACCCCACTACGATTTTCGTTATCTCCATCTAAACTATAAACCCCAACTCCAAATTCAACCTCCAAACCACCGTTCTGTCACATTCCCATCTCTGCCGAAAAAACCCCAAAACCTCTGAAACCTCTCCATCTTCAACAATGGCCGGAAACGCAGACATCAACAACATTTCCTTCCCTGAGGGCGAGTTAGGTGAGAGACAACGAGCACAGTACAATGCATTTCATCAGAGGTCTCTCCAACCAACTCACTACCCGCACCTTCCATCACTTACGGAGCTCGGACTCCTCGAAGGTGTAACCTGGATGCTTCAACGAGCAGGCATCTGGAACCTCTGCTCCAACCCCCAGCCGACCTACGAACAGCTCACCCTGGAGTTCTTGAGTTCGTTCTCCTACATCACCAGCAGCGGCGAACTCAACCAACACTCAGGCGTCGCTTGTTTCCGGATGTTTGGCGTTAACTATCAGCTGCACCAAAACCAGATTGTCGGCATCCTACAGTTTCCCCGCAGCGAGAATGCTCATTGCCGCATCACTGACCAGTTCCAGCACGACGCTTTCGCGCTGTGGTATCAGTTGACCGACCTCAACGCCGATGGTTGGGACTCCCTACACGCCACTCACATCCACAACCCCGCCATCAGGTACTTTCACAGGGTGTTGAGCAACATCATCTTCGCCAGAGACAACAACCACAAAGTGAACTCCAAGGAGCTCTTCTTTCTGCATTGCGTCTTCAACAACGAACCGGTCAACGCTGCCCCGTTCCTGCTGGCCCACATTCAGGCCAACTGCAACCGTGGCTCGAAGCCATTCTACTTTGGCGGGATTGTCACGGCGATTGCACTTGGGCTGAACCTTGGCGACCGCCTTCAGCACCTCCAGTCCATCCCCTCGGTGTTCCTTGACACCGACCACTGCAGGGCCTCCCATCTCATCCGCTCCCGAGCTGACGGGAAATATCATCCGGTTGTGCGTGGCAAGACCGTCAGAAGCATCATCCTTCCGTCCCGCACCCGCATCCATCCTGAGGACCGTCCCAACTGGTTGTTCGACCTCACTGCCCCTCCTGCTGTCGCTGTTCCTACTCAGGAACCCACTCATGATTCCGAAGATGAAATCCAAGCTGAGTTGGACAGGTCCGAGCAGCCAGAGCCGTCGCAGCCTCCTCCTCCAGTAGGTACATCATCCCGCCGCCGCCGTCACCACCCCGTGCCCGACTACACTGAAGAGGACCTCCGTCGCTCCCTAGACCAGCAGGCACAGATACTTACGATGCTGCAGCAGCAGAACCAACGAGCTGACCAGTTCGAAGCTTGGCACCGGACTCAAATGCAACAACTTCACACCGGCCAAGCTACGATTACTGAGAGTCTAGCGAATCTGACCCTGCAGGTCGAAGGCCTCCGCGACACGGTCTACCACACCGGAGCCATGAGCTACGAGGATAGAGTCGCCCTTGCTAGAGCCAGAGGACGCCAGCGTGGACGTGACAGGCCCCGGGACTAGATTTTCATTTTTTTCCTTTATTGTTTACTATATTTCTGTTCTATGTATTTTTATTTTCAGTTGTATCTCCCTCTCGCATGCTTCAAGAATCAGTGAGGACACTGATCGAGATAGTGTGGGAGCGGAGCCTTATTTCCACTGTATTCAGAACTTCCCTTATTTACTGTATTTCCATTTCACTGCACTTTTGAATTTTAGTAAGCTCTATTTTACACTTTCTATTTCTAGCAAATAAAGCGCATCTATATATTTTTCACGTTACGCAAACTATCCCCACATTTTTCGACGTAAACAAAAACTTTCATTTGTTCCTCAAAAGCAAAAGCATCACGAGAATGCACCTGAGTTCAAACCGAGTTTTGAAACTCCGAGGAAACGACAGTTCTAACAGAACCAGGATCGTCCAGACACCTTAGATCTCTAGTTTATGCGAGTCGGTTTCACCACCTACGTGTACCAAAGTCTCAAGTGTCTACGCAAACTCAACCCCAAGTAGTTTATACTAGCAGTCAGCACCATCCAAAAAAAACACTTCTAAGCGAGCGACCGATGCAAATAAGTGTATGATCTCCAAAAAGATGAAAAATCATGAAAAGAGAGCTAAAAAGCCCAAGAATATAAGATTCGTTTCCTTCTAAGTTAGGTGCTCCTCACCCGAGCATTTAGCCCAACGGCACGAAAAACTCATCGAAAAATCAATGACACCAAATTATGATCAACAAAGAAGATCAAAAACAAAAACGAGATCATATTCACTAACAGGTCGACTTGCCATGAGAGTGTGCGGATAACGGGCTTAATGTGATTGCGCTAGAACAAACAGGGTGAACTTTCCGCGAGAACCTTGACACCAAGATACGGTAGCATGACTGAGACCGATTTGCAATAAAAGGGAGACCTCCGGAGACTTGTAGTCCAGTGTCGTCGCGATACTCGTCTTGTTCCTACCAAGAATCCCGGTTTTTCCAAACTCTGCGAACAAAGAAGCAGCCTCGCGCTTGCCGACTTTTCCACGTTTTACTTGAGGACAAGCAAAGATTCAAGCTTAGGGGAGTTTGATAACACGAAATCATATAGATATTTTCATGCATGATTCGACTAAAAGCTAACCGTTTTCGATCCGATTTCGGGTTATTTCCATGTATTTGTCTGATGTTTTTGCAGGTATTCAACGATCACGTCTAAACAAGGCAACATGAAGAAAAGAAGCAATCCCAGATGAAATATGGACGAAAAAGGAGTGAAAACACAATGAAAAGCGCAGCAGACAGTTTTTGCTGATGTGACGACCGTCATGCAGGCAAAAACGCCCCACTCAGATTACACGTCAAAAGAGCAGTTCCAATTCCCATTTAATGGTCCACTACTCCCTAAATTATCTGCCTCAAGGTCCATCATCCTCAGAGGTAACCGTTGGAATCCCACTTCTATAAAAAGGGAAGTAGGGGACTTCAAAAAGGGAGCTGCATTCGTACCACGAAGTGCTGCCCAAATTTATTTTCAAGAGCAAATTTAATTTCCAGCCTTTTTATTATTTGTATCCATTTCTCCAGTTTCAATTGTATCCCTTTCCTTTATTTCCCTTCCCATTCTACTCATTCCCATTTCCGCTCTTCTGTATTTGTTACTGCACTGTACGATCGAATTGGAACTAAAGACAAAATCCTGCCAACATCTGTGGAGGATCTGCCCAAAGGCCAATTGGCATTATATACAGGTTTTCATTTTGATCGACTCTTATTTTATCATAATGCAATTTATTATTTATTATTATTATTTATGTTTTGTTTTTCCAAATTCCATGTCTAGCTAAACTTAGGTAATCGATATGTGGTAATAATTCGGATGGGATTTGATAACTCTTGTTTGAAAACTTTCTTTTCACAAAAATAACTTATGGTCTAAGTGTTTAAAAATTGATTTACGAAATAAACTTCGTCGCGAAAGCGAGAACTTGTTTTAAAGTAGTTTTGCCACGAAAGTGGGAAATTAATTAAGATACGAACCAACAAGCGAAAGTTGCGGTAAGGTCAGATAGTAAACACTAGGCATTTGTTTTAATAACAGCAAAAGCACTTTAAAACTAATTAGAACTTAGAGATTTCCAAAAAGTAGTTTTAACCCCGAACGGAACACGAAAGTGTACGTTAGGCCCTTAGGATTATGATTAGCGTCAATAACCATCGTGAGACGAGAGTCTTCAAATCTCCACTTTCTGCTTAAGTAAACTGCGAAAACTATTTCATACACCAGTAACTTATCAAATCCCTGAAGAACATAATTACTACGTATCGATTCGATTAATTAAAATCTAAATAGTAATCTTAGTTTCCCCTTTTAGTGACAACATTATTCCCTTAAAACATATTCTACCTAGCTAAACATAGTAACTCCCGAGAACACTAGTTTGATTACGAGTCCCTGTGGGATCGATATCTTTTATTACTACGCGATAGACTGTGCACTTGCAGTTAGAATTGTTAGACATAGAAAGTCGCGATCACCTACATAACTTGAAACTCTCATTATATGATGCATAACATATGTATAGTCTTTTAAAATGGGGTATTTTATCATCAATTTCTTATTGAACAGGTTGAACATTTAACTTGATGTTGATCCAGTATGTGTTCTTAATATTTCATGATAATAGTCATAAATTCTGTAATTCCCTAGGAATGAACCATCAACCGTTATATTGACATTATACTCTCTACTAAAAATATGGATGTCAACTATTTTCCTAATTTATCAAGATTCTAAGATTCCTCTTTGAGCAACTTGGCAGAGTCTGCTTTCTAGTCACAACCCTCCTTACATCTAATCCTTACCCTTTTTTTTGTCATTTTTAGTGAACTTAAGGTTCTTACAAGACTGGATAACATATGTTGTTATTACTTCCTTAAAATCACCTTTGATACTAAATTATGTACCTAACTCTCATTTGTAATTTGTCATGTCTTTCTACAACATGAACATTAGGTACTTCTTAGTTGTTCCACCACTCTCATCACACTCACATCCACTTTCCAACTCTTCACTTTCATTTTAACTCCTTTTAAATTCTTCATTGTTTTCTTTCCACTTTTATTTTATTTTTTTTCTTGTTCCCTCTTGATCATTGTAATAGTAATTATAAAATTAGATTACCAATTTCATCTTCCACAAAATCATCATTCTCATTAGAGTCATCATCAAATTCTATTTTTAAAGCATTATCATAATCAAATCTTTCATCATCACTATCATCAAAGCTTACATCACAATTTATCACACATGCATTACCAACGTCTGTCTACTTCTCATCATGCACCTCACTACCACCACACACATCATCATGTTTCACCTCACCAACATTAACATGACTAACCTATATATCAAGTTTCCCCTCACCAATATTAACATTATCAGCCTTCACATTATTACGTTGCCCCTCACAAATATTAACATCACCTTCCTTTACATTATCATCCTTGACCTCACCATCCTTCATAGTCGCCTCTAATTATTTGTTCATAAAGTATAGCAAGCAGATCTTCTTCCTCAAAATTTACAATTTCCTCATCATTTACATCTTCTTCATCACCAAGATGACCATCATAATACTCATACTGATGTGAAGAAGATATTCATCATCTATCTAAACTTAGTTTTAATGAAGACAAAAGCATATCAATGAAGAAAGGTCAAAGAAGAAAAGACTAAAATCAATTATCAAGATTCCATAAGCATTAAAAATCAAAAGACTTGACGATTGATCAAGGTACTCTAATGACAATTCATATGTTTATATAATTTTTAGATGCTCAAGAAACTTCACCTCATCTTCTCTAAATATTCCTCAATCATTCATATAGTATGCCATATTAAAACATAACTTTTAAAAGAAAAAATTACAAATATTACATTAGTGTAATGTGTTACATATTTATATGCAACAAATTACATCAAACTTTCTAAAATTGCAACCAATTACTTTTTTTGTCCTGTTTTAAATTTTTTGAACATTGCAGGCAGTGTAACTGATTGACATAAACTGCAACAAGTTACACTTGCAAATTTTTGGAAAAATATGAATCAATGTTAAACTTTTTCTAAACCATTTCAATTAATCATGAACATTCTTCAAACATTATCATTCTTTGTAGAGGCATCTAACAATGTATTTATAGTAAGAATTTTCATATTTCAGATGACCTCTTTCACTTAATTTAAAACTACAACTCAAGTATGTCTTAAGAGTTTTTTTTTCATCCAAAACTTTGAAACTTTTTCTGCATTAATTATAATATCATTGAAACTTTTTTGAGCATTTTAAGATTATTATATTTGAATTGAACATTGAAAGGGAAGATCAATTTTCTATCAAGGTCACAAAATTTTTAACAGCATAACAATTTATCATGTAGAACTTGTTCCAACATTGGAATAATGTTTTTATGTGTGTCCGGGCTAACGACATATACCACACAATCTTACCATTTTGTCAACCATGTCCATTTCGATTCTAATGTGTGTGCTGTTGGGATGATCCTTTTTCTTCCTTCTCATATTTTTGTTGTGCCAAATAACATCCCCTTGATATGTAGGCGGATATTTCTCTTTTGCTACTACTGGGAAGCTATTGTTGTATACACCGAATACATTTACAATTTTGTAAACAAAAAGTAGATGTTTAGAAGCGTCCTGATGAACACTTGAACATGCCACAATGACATGGGAGCAAGGCATACAGAAGGTTTGAAACTTTCCGTAGTTGCACCAAACTTGATGTAGTTTGATCCAATAATATCACATTGGCCTCCCATCATTGTGGTCCATTGTATCCTCCATATTAAAAGTGTATCTATGACAGTCAAAACATGTAACAATATATGTGTTAGCATTGATGGTTTCCTCCTTCATCACTTTCATGGAGCTTTCACTAAACAATTTCCCCATTGTAACACCAAACTCCATTTTTCTTCATTAAACCTTATTTAGAGCGCATCAGTTTTGTCATGTTAGCAAAGTTATGTCCTACTTCGATGATGCTAAGTTTATACTCGTTTTACAAGAAAAATGAAGACCCAAAACACAAACGTTATTTCTTACAATCTATGATTGTACAGTAACACTAGAGAACATATACATGTTATTGAGTTTACATATTGATGGTAAGGCGGTCAATGGAAAAACCAACTTAGCCAATTCAATATGCGAGAAAATTTTGAATGCCGACTTGTTAGATGATAACCCAAGGGCCAAGGTATTTTACTTACACGCCTTAAAAATTATTACAACAGTATAACATTAGATGAAAATTCTACCGAAGAACAATAAAAATTAAAACTAGATGTTATATTATACTACTAATTGCTTCATTATTATTTCCTGACGGTACTGGTAATAGTGTGCATATTATGTATTTATAGTTATTAAATAACATAGATAAAATAGGAACATATGGTTGGGGTTTGATTTGTTTTTCCTATCTCTATAGCTCTTTGTGTAAAAACGCAAGAAAAGACACACATATTTTTTATGGATGCACCGTTTTTCTCCATGCATGGGGTTGGTCTAGATTGTCGTCCTTAACTCCCGTCAACCACAATAA
The DNA here is from genome assembly GCA_963859935.3 of Lathyrus sativus. NCBI lineage: Eukaryota > Viridiplantae > Streptophyta > Magnoliopsida > Fabales > Fabaceae > Lathyrus > Lathyrus sativus. The sequence goes on along the minus strand of OZ012739.1, from coordinate 617,124,677 downwards.
CTTCACATTCCCCTATGTAAAAATTAAGTTAATAAAACTATTTTCATTTAAATAATTTACTTATCTATTATTTCTAAATATTTTATTTTAACTTTTTTAGCTTAGGTGGTCGACCCGTGAGATGAACTACAACAGATGTCTCAAACACTTCATCATTCAATATCAGAATCTATTGGATCTTCTAATACCAAATGATTTATTACCACTAAACTAATCATTTTATAATAATTTATTTTTAATACTAACAATGAAATGAGTGAAGAATTTGCATCCATTTGGACTACAACAACACCGATCATCAGGTTCACCACTATAGAGATGCACATTAGCGACCGTGTGAATATGTAGTTCAACATGCATCAAGAAATTCCAGATCCCTCGAAGTGACTTAGACAATGGCATCAATGTAAAGTTAATGAAGAATGAGTCTTTGACAATTGAAAAGACTTCTCTAAAGTTGAGTGTCTTCAATGGAGGCACCATTTGTAACACCATACTCTACCCATTCGTATAATAATTTGAAAAATAAAAAAAATTGCGAAAATAAATCAGAGTTACACACGTAGGATGCCACATTCAAAAACATCATCATGAAGTATAAAATCACTTCATATCTCATTTATTAATAAAATAAATAATTCGATTAAACATCAGAATTAAATCAATGGTTTGACATTAAAGCCCCAATTACATCAACTTTCCATACAATACGTGATTCAACAACATTAATAAAAACCAGACACGTAACAAACAACAAAGAACAAATAACATGAAAATATAACGAAATCCCCATCCTTCCCGTGTTATGTATCAGAGCGACTCCTAAGACTCGACCAAATAGAAACACAAGCTCCAAGAACTACTCATGTACCCGATCATCTGTACTCCTTAAGGATCACATACACAACAAACATAAAAGGGGTAAGAACTACATTCAATAATACATTAAATAAAACATAACAAAATCCCCATCCTTCCCGTGTTATTTATCAAAGCGACTCCTAAGACTCCTCAGACTCGATCAAATCAAAGGAGAGTGGGAGACTCGTCAGGCCAAGTTGGTGCCCTATAAGAACTACGCAAGAAGATTGTTGTCGTTCTTTGATAGAGTCGAGTTTCATCATGTACCGAGGGCTAAAAATCAGATGGCGGACGCTTTGGCCATATTATCATTAATGTATAAAGTGAATTTATGGAATGAAGCTCTAACAATCACTATCTTACGCCTTAACAGGTCAACCTTTGTATTTGCAATTGAAAAAGCGTCGGTTGGGAAGCCCTGGTATTTTGACATCAGACATTTCCTCAAGACTTAATAGTATCCGCCATGGGCATCAAGTAAAGACAAGAAGACTCTGAGGAGGTTGTCGGGTAATTTCTATTTGAACAAGGATGATGTGATGGATGTACAAAAGAAACTTCGATATGGTGTTGTTACATTGTGTGGATGAACATGAAGAAAGCTTGCTGATGGAAGAAGTCCACGAAGGTTCTTTTGGTACTCATACCGGTGGGCATGCAATGTCCAAAAAACTATTGAGAGCAGGGTATTATTGGGTGACCATGGAGTCCGATTGTTATAAATATGCCAGGAAATGCCATAAGTGCGAAATTTATGCCGATAAAATGCATGTGCCACTAAGCCCTCTAAATGTATTGACATCTCATTGGCCCTTTTCTATGTGGGGCATTGATATGATTAGGAAAATTGAGCTGACTGCCTCCAATGGGCATTGCTTTATCTTTGTAGCAATTGATTATTTCACCAAGTGAGTAGAAGTAACTTATTTCGCAATGTCACAAAGCAAGTGGTTGCTCGTTTTATAAAGAAGTACATCATTTGTCGCTACGGAATACCAGAACGAATCATTACTGACAATGGTTCGAATTTGAATAATAAGATGATGAAAGAGATGTGCCAGAATTTCAAAATTGAACACCACAATTCCTATCCATACCTTCCAAAGATGAATGGCGTTGTTGAGGCAGTAAATAAGAATATCAAGAGGATCATGTAGAAGATGGCAGTGACTTATAAAGACTGGCGTGAGATGTTGCCCTTTTCTTTACATAGTTATCGTACTTTAGTGCGTACATCAACTAGGGCAACGCCTTTCTCGCTGGTATATGGTACGAAATCTGTCCTACCATTAGAAGTCGAGATTTCTTCTTTAAGGGTATTGTCTGATGTGAAGCTTGATGAAGAAAAATGGGTGAAGGCTAGGTTGAATCAACTTAGTCTAATAGATGAAAAGAGATTGGTATCTATCGCCTATGGTCGGCTATACCAGAGTAGAATGAATAAGGCTTTTGATCAGAAGGTGCGCCCTTGGCATTTCCAGATAGGTGACTTGGTATTAAAGAGGAGTCTCCCTCCACAAACAGATCATAGGGGCAAATGGACACCCAATTATGAAGGTCCATACGTAATAATAAAGGTTTTTTTTTTCTAGCGGAGCCTTATTACTATCAACCATGGATGGTGAAGATTTTACGTCCGCTGTGAATGCAAACGCAATAAAAAAATAATTTTCTTAAAATAGACCCATATGACATAAAATGAAAGTCCAGGAAAAAATGGGGCATCCCGGTGAACCACAAAAAGAAAAGGTTTGGGCAAAAATTAGGGATAAAAAGAAAAAAAATAATAAACCCGCAGAGTTGAAAACCTAGAAAGGTGACTTTGGCATAAATGGGTATCCTGGTGGATTGAAAACCCGCAAGGGCGATCCAGGCAAAAGTTAGGGATTTAAAAGTAAATAACTATGGTCTACGTTTGATCTGCGAATGTGTTTTGAATTTTAGAAGTCCTGAAGGGTAAAAATCAGTCCAATCAGTCTCTTCAGAAGGCAGAACATTGGTGAAACATCGAGGACATACAGGTCATAGCCGAATCAACACATGATGGTTGTCTGTTTCCACATTGCTGATATTTATATATTTCTCGTTGTACTTTTTGCGTAATTACCTTTTTTCCCAGGAATTGCATCCAATTGTAACTTGCCTATTTACAGGCCTTTTTCATCAATAAAGTATTATTCACTCAAAGAGCTTTTCATTTCTTGTTTTTACTTTTATTGTTTTGTTTGCAAAAAGGTGCGTCTGATATTTTTGTTAAACTTTACATGTGAAAACATTGGGGCATTACAAGTCATATTGAAAAGAATGAATTTACTTGAATGATATCATGGCCAGTAACCAAAACAGCCATTTGCATATATGCCTTTTATTGTTTGTTGATTGCTTGCAGGATGACATGATCTCTTCCTCAGTAGATCTTATCTCCCCATTGAGTTTTCAAGGGTTGATTACATCAGTCAGGGTGTAACATGCAGTCAAACATTCATTTAGCAACAGAGGTTGTTGTTCCCTCATGGAGTATTGTTATCAGATCAAGGGTTTTTCTTGCCAGAAATGGTTTGCAATTATCCCATCAGTTTGGAATGAAAGAGCATCCCCCAAAGCAGAGGTTGACATTGGTTTCCTCGACAGGTATCTCAGTGGTGGATGTCTTTCTCAGTAAAGTCCAATGATCATTGGTTTTGTTCAAAGTTAGATTTGTGGCACATTTCCCCAGCAGATGATATTCTCAATTCCCTACACGGTGGATCTCTCCCTAGAATAGTTTTATTCAAGAAAGCCATTCAGGGTGTTTTCCTCAGCAGAAAGCCATCCAGGGCATTTTTTCTCCTCAACAGAGTTGGTTTGTTAGATCTCTTTCCAGTGCTCTTCCCGACAGGGTTTCTTTTGCGTATTATTTTCATTTGCATCCATCTAAACGCGTAGCATTTCCATTTTGTATGAAGCATTACGCCATTTTCAAACATGTTCATCTGAAGCATAAGCCAAGTTTTGATATCGCTATTGCCAGACATCTCTCCAACATATATTGGCATGATTTGAGATTTTGTTATCTTAACCCCAACAAGAGGTCATTGGTGGGTGCGCTCATATTATTCCTCGGCAGAGTTTATTTGTTCAAACATCTCTTTCCCCAGCGGAGTACTCTTTTCAGGTCGTAAGTCGGTTGATTCTACTTCCTGCCTATCACGGGAGTTGTATTCCAACTTTTGGTTGGTAATCCCTAGCTTAGTCGTTTCTTGGACGCTATCCCAGCTTTTGGTTGGTAGTCTTCTTTTGTTTCCCACGGAGTCGTTATCCCAACTTTTGGTTGGTAATATTCGCTTTGCGTAGGTTCGCCTTCGGTTAGTGTCTCGATGATTCTAACTTTTGGTTGGTAACCATCTGCTTATTTGTTGACGATCCCAACTTTTGGTTGGTAGTCTGTTATTTGCTTGGATGTTATCCCAACTTTTGTTTGGTAGTCCGTTGCTTGTTGGATGTTATCCCAACTTTTGGTTGGTAGTCCTCGTTTAAACTCTCTTGCGAAGTCGTTATCCCAACTTTTGGTTGGTAGTGTTCCTTTCAGTGTGCTCGCCCTTGGTCGGCGTTCCGACAATCCTAACTTTTGGTTAGTAGACTACATCCTAACTTTTGGTTGGTAATCTTTTGGACGATTCCGGCTTTTGGTTGGTAGTTTTCATTGTTTATGTGTTCGTCTTTGGACGACGTCTGAGTGATCCTAACTTTTGGTTAGTAGCCTCTTTCTCACAACTTTTGGATATTACTCTCTGGTGATCATAACTTTTGGTTAGTAGTTGTTGTTATCTTGATCAGTTACCTTTTCGGTTATCCCATCTTTTGGTTGGTACTCGCTTATTTTTAAGTCCACCTTCGGATGGAAATATTTGTATTGTGTATACCCACACAATTTCCAAATTTCTGAGTTCTTTTGGTATTCAATCACCTTTTACCTTGAATGTTTGAAAGTGGTCGCTTTTCATCCTTTCAGGTCCAAATTGTTTGAATAGGGGCAATTGTAGCACCCAAATATTTGCCCATATTTCTCTTGGTTCTTGGCTTATGTTTCATTGCATCTCATATTCATTTTTGCATAGCATTTTCTTGACAAAGGATCAAGGCATCAAGGTTTGTTTCTCAAGATAGGAGGAGCATGCTTCTTCAACCTTAAGCAAGGTTTCTTGTTGACATTATGGTACTCTCAGGATCCAAAAGGTCCCTCATCATCAATTATGATTCAAGGAAACATAATTTCAAGATCATATGTGACTCACCATGGCTTATCTTGCAAGAAATCATCAAGAGATTCAAGTTTGGTTCAAGGTGGTTGACCTAATTTAGCAATTTGTAGATGCTATGATCAAATGGGTGTAACTCCTTCATTTTTCATCATCTTGAGGTGGTTCTTTTTCTAAGTAACTCATCTCATCATCCCTAACAAGTTCTATTTGCAAGGAAGAATCCAATTATGCTTGGAAGGTCATCAAAAGTTTGAAGACATTATAAGTCATTTTGAGTTTTGGAAGGATTTTTTTAGTCAACTTCAAAAGGTAATAAATTGGTCATTTTTCATCATTTAGGGTCCATTATTTTTCTAAAATGAACTTGAATATGTCCTCTACAATTTTGATTCAAGGTGAAAGTGCTAAAAACTTATGGAAGGCTTTGAATTTTATCAAAACATTATAGGTCATTTTTGGTCCCTAAAAGACTTAAAAAAATTCCTATGTGTTTTGCAATTTTGGACCTTTTCATGTAAGCTACTTTGAAGGATCATATCTCTCAACTCAGATTGCTAAATCAATATTTTCTTTTCAAGTTGCAAAGTTGGCATCATCCTCTATCCAATGCAAGAAGAATCATCTCAAAAAGCCTCCTACATTGTAAGAACCATGGTGGCAAAAATCGAATTTCAAAGCTAAAAATCCACTTCAAGTCAGATTTGATTTTGTTTGAATTGGCCTCTATTAACCAAATTAAGCCACAAATTCAATTTAAACATGCTTAACCAACTTGCCTGGGTTGATTAGAGCCTTGAAACACAAGGTTTGAGTGAGTTTTGACAACTTTCAAGTCACTTTGCTCATGTTGTAGGTGTGCACGAATTTGTTGAAATTGGCATCATTCACCCCCTCTCCATTCAGAAAGCTTATCCTATAAATAAAGGACCCATTCCACTCATTTTCGTAAGCTTTGATAACCAGAATCACTCTGCTGAGATCCCATTTGAACTCTTAAGCTTGAGCTTTGAATTTTCATTTCCACACCCAAAACACTTAAATCCTCCATTCAATTAGCTTCACCAACATTCAGTGAAGCTAACGAGCTCAAAAACTTGAAGGATCATGGCCTGAGTCAAGCTTGAGGACTCTATTTTCAGAGCTCTGAAGTTTAACTTCAACATGTACAGTTTTTAACTATTTCAACTCAAATTTGTTGCTAAGATGTAGTCCTTGATGTCCTGATGTTGTTAGGATTGTTAGATTTTGGTTTTGGTTGAGTTTTGATGTTCAATTTTCAAATTCATGTTTGATTTTGTTTTTTTTTTTTTCAAATGGAGTGACCTATGGTTTAAAGAAGTATGACGCGATGATATGGTTGAAATCGTCTTGAAAAGACGCATCAAATGAGACCACTATGAGCTCCAATGAATTTGATTTGTTGGATCCACGATTTTCTGCAATTCCTTTGGTTTTAAAATGGCTGGAGGTTGAAGACAATGAGATGGCATCATCTGACCGTCCATGCCTGACAGTTGTTTTAATCTGGTACCTCTAACTTTTGTTGGCTCTGTGTGGTTAAGTTGACTTGAGTCCATCATGGATACGCGTTTTTGGATCCTTGGATTAGCCACATCATTTAATGAGGCTGGATCCAACGCATCTTGTTTTTTCTGTTTTATTTTCTTTTTCTATTTTGTTTTTAAATTCATTTTATTTTTATAAATTTATAGAAAATTCATTTTTAATCAGAAAAATACCAAATTATTTTCTAAAATTTTCTTTTATTTTTCCCTTTATGTTTTTTTTGTGTATTTTTATTTTTTCATTTGCTATTTTTCTTGAATTTTAATTTGTTTGAGCCAATTTTAATTAGTTTAAAATTGTTTTTAGATATTTTAAAATAATGAGAAAATATTATATGATCTTATGATGGTTTTGAACCTATGATGATTTTCTTGGATTTTGATTTCTGGTTTTGCTATTTTCCATGTTTTTTTTATTTATTTGGTTAATTTTAATTGGTTTAAAATTATTTATGAGCCATTTAAAATTATGGGGAAATTAGCACATGATCCCATGATGGTTTCTAACCTATGGTGATGTTTTTGGATTTTTGTTTGAGGTCTAACTATTTTTTCATCCCTTTTTAGGTTTTATTTGCCTTTTTTATTTGTTTTTTATTTGATTTTAAATTGCAAGTTGATGTAATTTTGTTTTTAATTCATGTTTGAGTGCTATTCTGTCCTTCTTCAAGTCATTTGGGACTTTGATGTTTGTTTGGTGGTTGTTTCTCTTTTGGGATTAATTTGATGTTTGGTTTCTTCTTGAGACATGTACTTATGTGATTCCATTTGTATGATCCCTCTTATGTATGCACAATTGATGGTATACACAAATTTTCCTTGTAATGCAGAATATTAATGTCATGTTTTATCCGTTCTGGTATACACCAACTGATACATAATGGACTCATACAATTAACTGATACACAATTCATAAGTCCACATATATTGATTGCTATATAATAAACAGATACACATTAATTGATTGCTATATATTGATTGCCATTCAACTAATACATATTGATTGCCACATCCTGATACACAATTCATAAACCAACACATTAATTGATTGCTACATATTGATTGCCATTCAAACTGATACAAACATATTCAAACTAATTCAATCTCATACACTTGTTACAACATTCTAAATACCACCACACCTAAAACAATACAAAACATGCTCTTCCAAAAAATTTTCCATTTCATTATCTTCTTCATTTGAATTTGTAATTTCCTCAACTGTAGCTTCAGTCCCTCATTTTTAGCCTTGAGATATTCTACCTCCATTTTTGTTGCTTCAAGTTCGTTTTTTAACTTCTCTAACACAGTATTTTGCTTATTCATAAATTAGTCTTTCTCATCTACCACATCCTCACAGAACCAACCAAAATATCCACAACCAGCTTGTGTTGCACCATGTGTAATTGGCAAATTGTCTATATCAGAACAACCAATGAAGAAAATATTCAAATTCGTTCTTACAATATAATGACGACATCCCCAAAATTGTTTTTCAAAGTTCGTAACAATCGAGGCTCTGCGATGAACAACCATGTCTGCACAACGACATATGAGTTTCTATTGCAAATTGAAGCATGTGTATACATTAGAATCCAAACTACCAGAGCTCTTCAAATTAGATTCGTTTGAACAACGCCCAAAATTAATTGATGATGATAATTTCAATTTCCACGACTAATTTCAATGTAGACCTCTCAAATTGAGGAACCCTAAATCAAATTGAAAAAAAACCTAGCAAGAGAGGAAGGAAGATGATGAAACGAAGAAGATGAAATGTGAAATCCACGTCAGCTAACACGCAGTCCAAAAATGACCTTTAGCAGCGCTTTTTTTGTGGAAAAAACGCTGCTAAAGGCAGCACTTTTAGCAGCGCTATTTTACCCCTTTAGCAGCGCCTTTTAAAGTGCTGCCTATTCTCCCTCCCCCTCCACCCCTTTAGCAGCGCTTTTTGAAAGCGCTGTCTTAGACCCCCCCCCCCCCTTTAGCAGCGCTTTTAAAAAGCGTTGTCTTAGACCCCCCCCCCCTTTCCCCACCTATAGCAGCCCTTTATTAGCACTTTCTCTGTCCCCTTTAGCAGCGCTTATACATAAAAGCGCTGTCTAATGTGCACATTTTGAAGAAAAAAAATTTCCTGAATAATCACATTTTTTATATATTTTTCAATAAACCTGCTTATATTACATTCCCTGCTTATATAATTCAGCCCTTTATTTCAACACTTTGGCCTTATATACACAATTCAACACTTTGGCATTATATACACAATACAACTATTATATACACAATTCAACATCACAAATACAATCAATTTACATATAATTACAAATAGACACGACTTATACAATTATACAATTCTCAACTCGAATAAATTGACACCATTCCACTTTAATTTCTTCCAATCCTCATTGCTGGCCATAATATACCTGTAATTCAGAAAAACTAAAGTATCAAATGAATGACATGCAAATATGTAAATAAGAAAAAAAAAAAATATATATATATATATATATATATATATATATATATATATATATATATATATATATATATATATATATATATATATATATATATATATATATACACATAAGAAATGTATAAATAAGAAAAACATGGTACGTATAAATAAGAAATAATATGTAATTTTATTGAATGAGACAATATGTAATTTTAAAAGTACCTTAACATCTCTTTCTTTTCTTAGTTTGAACGTGGTTTACTTGTCTCTTAACAATACGAACGGATGGATTGATCCAAATTCCCTCGTTATGATCATTTCTAATATATGATTCGTCTGCTATAATATTCTCATCTGGATCATCCATAACATAAGATTCATTCTCAACATCAACATCCCCCTTTTCTCCAATGTTATCATCGATTACTTTGTTAGAAAAAAGAACTATAGACCATTTCGTACTTGTCGGATCAGTGACATAGAACACTTGTTTAGCTTGCGTGGCTAGAATAAAAGGCTCATCTTTGTACCCCACCTTATTAAGATCCACTTACAAAAAACCTGACTTATCCATTCGTATGCCACTATTATTTTCAACCCACTTGCATCCAAAGATAGGAATTTGAAACTTCTCATAATCAAACAACCAAATGCGCTCGATAACCCCAAAATACGAGGAAATGTGCATTGGTTCGGCAAGCACGGTGACACCACTATTTTGCATTGTACTCTTATCATCTTGTTCTTTGGTATAAAATGTGTATCCATTAATTGCGTATGCGCTATAAGAAAACACATGCAAACTTGGCCCATATGCTAAACATCTCAACCTTTCTGTTATTGAAGCGGGATCAGAATAAAACTTTGAAAAAATATGCTCCTTGAACCATGTTATAAAACTTCGATTGTGCTCACGTACTATCCAATTTTCATTTCTATTCAGATATAAACCTCGGAGAACGTCCTTGTGCATCTCAACATACGGCTCAACCTCAATGTTATTGTGCAGAACATACAAATGCACTTGCTCCCGTTCATCCCTTGAAACTGTCACAACTTTATTTCCAATTAACTGTTTACCTACTATTTTTTCAACAACATTAGATTTTGGGAGACCAATGGATTGAACGTTGGACAAATATTCAGTACAAAACTCAATAGCTTCTTCAACAATGTATCGTTCAACAATACATCCCTCTGGTCGACTTCGGTTTTTCACATACCCTTTCAATATTTTCATATAACGTTCAACAGGGTACATCCATCTCATATAGGCAGGTCCACACAGTTGTGTCTCTTTCACAAGATGAACAACTAGATGTACCATTATGTCAAAAAATGATGGAGGAAAATACATTTCAAGCTCACACAGAGTAATAACTATTTCTTTTTGCAATGTTGGTAATATCGCAGGATCGATCACCTTACTACAAATAGACTTTAAAAAAAACACAATTTAGTTATTGCGCCTCTCACTTTTTCTGGCAAAATAGAACGTATACCTATTGGTAGAAAGTGTTCCATTATAACATGGCAATCATGTGTCTTTAAACTCTTTAGCTTGAGGTCTTTCATAGAAACAAGTCTTCTAATATCTAAAGAGTATCCTTCTGGAACTTTAACTTCACTCAGAAACTTACACATTATCTTTTTCTCCTTTCTAGACAAAGTATATGCAACAGGTGGTAGATATGTGCGATTTCCTTTCTTCAAGGGTCCTAATTCATTTCTTATTCCCATTGCTACCAAGTCCTTTCTTGCTTTAAGGTCATCCTTAGACTTTCCTTGTATATTGGGTAACGTACCAATAACACTTTCAAATACATTTTTTTCAATATGCATAACATCAAGAAAATGTCGTACATACAACGACTTCCAATACGGCAACTCAAACAAAATTGACCTCTTCTTCCACCCACGCGTGGCAAGCGTATGAGCAAAAGGCTTGCCAAACTTAGTACTCACATCTTTCACCTTTTCAAAAATTTGTTCTCCGGACAATGTAGGTGGAGCTCTACGTTGTTCTGAATTTCCATTGAATGCTTTTCTCCACCCACGATAGTGATGATTAGAATTTAAGAATCTACGATGACCAAGAAAGACATTCTTCTGACCAAATTCCAACCGCGTCCAATCTATGTTTTCTTCACAGATAGGACACGCACATTGACCTTTAATGCTATACCCCGATAGATTTCCGTATGCTAGGAAATCATTAATTGTGCCAAACAACATGGCCCTCAAATTAAAACTTTGTTTCCTATATCCATCATAAACCTCCACACCATTCTCCCACAAACTCTTTAAGTCTTCGATTAAAGGTGTCAGGTATACGTCTATGTCGTTCCCTGGTTGTTTAGGGCCAGAAATTAACATAGATAACATCATGTACTTACGCTTCATACATAGCCATGGAGGTAGGTTATAAATCATAAGAATTACAGGCCAGGTGGAATGTGAGATACTTTGCAGACCATGCAGATTCATTCCATCAGTCGATAATGCCAAGCGAAGGTTTCTAGCTTCTTCTCCAAAATCAGGATAATCATTATCAATTTTCAGCCACTGTGGTGAATCTGCCGGATGTCGATACTTCCCATCTATAATTCTATCATCTGCATGCCAAGTCAGGTGTTTTGCATCTGTTTCACTACGAAACATGCATCTGAATCTCGGAATTATAGGAAAATACCATAAGACTTTTGCTGGTGATAACTTTTTCTTATACCGAGATACACCGCATTTAGGACACTCGTTTAATGATGCATATTCATTTCGAAACAAAATGCAATCATTTGGACAAGCATGTATCTTATCATAGCTCATACCAATAGAGCATAACATTTTTTTAGCTTCATAGGTTCGATTGGGAAGAACATTATCCTCCAGAAGCATCTCTTGAAGTAGGGCTAACAACTCTGTGAAACTTTTTTCCGACCATCAATTACCCGCATTTTAGTTGTACAACTTTAATACCGCAGACAATCTTGTGAAAGTAGTGCAACCTTTATACAACGGTTTCTTTGCATCGCTTACCAACCTCTCAAACATCTTTGGACAATCTTGAAGATCTTCTTCAAGTGCTTCTGCAATCTCTTCGACTCGATCACAATCGTATGTATTCCTGCCATTGTCCTTTGAATCAGAGGTCATATTATTCTGGGGTTCAACATTCTCGTTACTTATCTCACCATGTAATGTCCAACATGTGTAACTTCGATCAATTCCATGTCTCATTAAATGAGATTCCAACTGAACCGCGTCAATTCGACATCCATAACAGCAACCTAAGCAAGGACATGTGATCCTACTGGGATCTTTGGCGTGTTCAACAACAAACTTAACGAATTTTGATACCCCTTTCTCGTACTCTTTTGACAATCGATTAACAGACATCCATTTTTTATCCATACTATGAAAGTTAAGCAAAAACAGAGAATACCTGTAAAGAAATCACTAACTTCTAAGAAAGTTGTACAGTAGGATGCTTGGAAACAATCACAACCTTGCTCTTCTCAGGTAACCCCTATAACAGACAATATATACATTTTATTATAATCATATTAATAATTAACCAAAACAAAAATACTAGATAATTCACCAAAACAAATCATATTAAAAAAAACTAGATAATAAATATATTGTAATTGAAATTGAATCACTCATTTATAATAAATATAATATAATAAACTATCTATTCCCTTTCTACTATTAAAGCATACTTTCATTAATATGATTTTAAACTATTCTAAACTATTTTATAATGCTCAAAATGACATGGACTAAATTAAAGCATACTCTCAAAAATGGTGGAAATGGACTAAATTATTCTAAACTATTCTAAACTATTTCATTAATATGATTTTAAACTATTCTAAACTATTAAAGCATACTCTCAAAAATGGTGGAAATGGACTAAATTATTCTAAACTATTTTATAATGCGCAAAATGACTCTATAATAATTATCTCCATAGATTTGATTAATTTGAATAAAATGGCTATGTTCTATTACTTGATTTGGTGTAGTTTCCAAGCATGCATTATTGGCAACTATGACATGGAAAATAAATAAACTTCAAGATTAACAAAAACAAATTCATTGTGGCATTTCAACAAACACCTTGCATACAAAACTCAAGCCAATATCAAAAGAGTAATGCTCATCAATGCTATCAACAAAAACAAGTCAATAACTAAGAAAGAAGTAGCACTAACATCATCTAATCCAGAAAAATGCAATACTAAGACAATAATCCATAAACATGTCGTAACAGTCGCAGATTTACCGTAACGGTGGAGGAGAAAAATGCCGTAACAAGGAGAAATGCAAACAACTGGCTGAACGGAGGTGGCGACGGCGGCGAGGCAGTCGGACGGAGGAGGGAGACGGACGGAGTCGGACGGTGGTGGTGTTCGATAGGGTTTCGCAGACGAGAAAGAAAGAACGAACAATTTACGCAGACGAGAAATGTTCGCTTCTGTTTCGTTAAAATATTTGATATATTTTAATTCCATTATGTGTAAACCTACAGCAGCGCCTTTATTTAAACCCTTTCGCAACGCTTTTTGAAAGAAAGCGCTTTCTAAGTGTCATACCCCAAATTTGTCCTACTTCGGTATTTAAAGAACGTTTTACTGCTTTATGACGTCTGACCATGATTCATTGAGACCTCGTTTATAAAGACCATATGTGTACACATTGTGGTTATAACCCCTTGCAATTTATGTTGAATTCTCGTGGGAAGAGCGCGCCTCCAGCCCCTTATACCCAAACTCATGTGTGTCATCGTTCTCACGATTAGACATATATGATAGGGACAATGACGTCAAATACATGATTGGATCTACCTCGCAACATGACTGTTGGTTTTCAAGAAAATTAAACCCTATTTCAATTAGGTTACAAAATTCTTTAAAGGCTGTTTAAACCTCACTACGAGTTGCTTGTACAAGTTACTTGCTACGATATGCACTTAATACAAGATACTTCACATGATGCTGCTAGACATGGCCGATTTCGCCTCAAGCGCGGTTCGATTACAAGTGTCGGGTTATAATTGAATTCTAAATCAGCTTGTGACAAACTTAGATTTAAATGGCAAATTTCAAAACATATTTTGGAAACAATTCCTAAGCCTATTTTTCATATAATATCTCTGGATGTCCGGTTATACTTCAAGTTTCGCCAGTAAGGTTTTAGGTTGTGTAGGAGGCACTTTGACCCTTCATGTGGGCTACGTATGAGAATGTCAAAATATGTTTCAAAGACATTTTCCGAGAAGAGTTTTATCATTTTTAAGGCTAAAGCCACAAGCCTTGTGTCCAATGTTAAATGGTGCTAGCTACGGGGTGTTTTAGAAGTCAAACTAATAGCAAAGCCTGTTAACAGCAATGTGTCATATAAAATGGATTTGAAGGTTAAAACGCAAACGACACGCAGGCTTTTTACGGTAATATTGTTCAATGCCTGGTTCACTCAAAATAATGTTAAAATTTATTACAAGAAAAGAGTTCTACTGAGTGATGAAATAGTAAAGCCAAGAGAACCGAGGTATTACATTAAATTTGGATATTACAATATGCATTGTTTAGTATCACAAGCTTTAATGACTAGAAGAAAGGAATAAGTGAGTCCATGAAACTGAAGGTTCTCATGCCAATTTCTTTTTTTCTTCAAAGCTCCCCAAAGTCAAAAAGGTATTGATCCTTCACGCCTCGAAGTTTGCTCTGCAAGCCACATCCTCTTCCCTCCTTGAAAGACACATTGAAAGACACATCACAAGAGTGTTTAATCCGGAGTTACCACGCCGCTCTGCATTAGGTGAAGGCCAATATCTGTAGAATTGTAAACAAAAGTATAATCTCATTAGCAGCGCATCCCGCATAAAACATAAGTTTCAACAAAAAATAACTTGAGTAAAGATGTTTGGAGCACCACTGTTGATGAATTGTGATGAAGGAATGTGTGTGTAAACAGAAGCTGTGTTGTGGCAGGTTTTTTGAGAAAGGGTCAGGCTTGTTCTTGTGCTTCAAGGTGATGGAGATAAGGCATATCAATCCTTTTCAAGAATAGTTGAGAGTGCCCAGGCCATTATGGTGATATTCATTGATTTTGAGTCTCACAAGGCTAGACCTGCACAAATCATAATAGTAGGATCAATATTACAAAGTTACAACCAATACCATTTGATGTATCACATGACACAAGTTTGAAACCTGCACCTCAAAACAAATCATTGTTAAGCTTCCTAAGTTGATTTCTCAAATCACAATTACTAGCCGCTGTTAAGTTTGAAAGTCATTCGGTGAATCAGCATGTGACTCGTAAAATCAACAGGAAAATTGCACTTCTTGGAATCCTCTATGATGAGAATGTGCAAAGAAGCTTTTGATTCTAGTCCAGACATTGCAAGGGCTACATAGGGTGCTGATGAATTATCTGCACCAGGAGAATTCAAGAAACAGAGACTGGCAGCGGCAAGCCAGAGGCCAGCTCTGGAACGTGAAGGTCTTGATGCTTTGGCCAATGCTGCAGTACTTGGAGATGATACAAGTGACTCTGGCAGGACACCAGTCACGACCATTAAACACCCTTGTCATAGACTTGGATGCTCCTGCATTGTCTGTATCCAGCCACCAAATAAGAAGGGTCAAGCACATGCAAATAACAGATTTAATGCATACAATAGGTATATAGAAGAAGTAAGTCACAACTTGGCATACCAATTTTATTGCAGGAAATATGCCCAACCGCAGACAAGATCTTCGCATTTGGTAAAGTCTCAAATCCTTGTTTGACTTAACCATGAGAAACTTGTTTCTAAATTCTACCGCAATACAAGCTTCAAACTCCAAGAGGTAAAATGGATTATCTACTCTCCTGCCAAACTTACACAACACAAAGAAAATGGAAGTTGGTTAGATTGAGATAATATACAAGACTAGAGGTCCTGTTAGCTCCAAGGCAAGAAACATGTCACACATGAACGTATAATCAAAACCGGATGCGATCAGTTCATAAAGTAATGATATTACTAACATTGTTAGTATATTTACCATCATACCATGCATTGAGATGATGAGAAAACAAGAAGTTCAAGGAAGCCCCGCAAATCAGGATCTACAACAAGTAGTGTTCTGGTTCTTATGGTTATGCTACTGAAGTATCATGAATGTGCTTCTTCCACGCTTTCATCACTGCAGCATTACACCAAGTCTCGTGCTAGTTCATGATCAGTTCAAGGCCAAGTTTGTAGAATACACCTGAAAAAGGATGAAAAGATTTTATTAGCATGAGCAAAATGGAAGTGATACAAATAACTAGCATACCAGAAAGTAATGCTGCGTAAGATGAAATAAAAGCCACATCAGCGCAGTAAAAATCCCAAGAATTCACACGATAAAAAAAATCAAGGTAAAAGTAGATATTTTGTTAGCTCACTACAGACAAAGAAGGGGGCACTGTCGTTCAAATCCCGTAGAATCAGTGATCATGGTAGTAGCACATAACAGAATTGTACTACCAAAACACACCTCATCGTCCTACACAAATTTCACACAATTCAACCAATTTTTTTCATCGGAAAATTTTGATTCTCACACGTACCAAGCAAAACTCTAAAATCCCCTATAAATACAACTCCCTTCATTGGCAAAAACAAGAAAAAAACCCTAGCGAAGCTCTGCGAAATTCAATCCTCAAATACCTAAAATCACTCCAAAGTTCTTCCTAAAAGTTGATAGAGCTTCATATTGAAGCTCTAAACAACTCGAACTAAGCCGCATCACATGAACCCAGAAACACGAGCAAGCAGGACACGAAAAAGAAGAGGAAAAGCGAAAGGCATACAACACGAACCAATTACCTCAACATTTCACCATTGGAGCAGCTTAAAGCTGGTAAGTTCCCTCTTCAAATGATTCATGCTCGCCGATAATATATATGCTTGAATATGTTGTTCTATGTGTGATTTAAGTTCTGATTTGGGTTGATTTAGGGTGTTGTTTGTTAGAGTTAAGATTTGATTGAGGTTTCAGAATAGAGAAATTTGGACCGCGAGAGAGTTTAAGGCGAGTTTGATAGAAAGGGATTCAACGGAGAGAAAAGAAAGGCATGTTGGGTTTGAAGAAGGAATATTGAGTTTTTTTTTTGTAAAAACGCTTTTTTTAAAAGTCAATAAATGGTCATTCCCTATTTTATCTTTTGGGCTATCATCATGTTCATTAATTACTAGTTAGTGATTGCAATGTGGCTCTCTAGAACCCCATGGCAACCTTTGCAATTTCCTTACTGTTTGTTGCACACTTTGCGGTATGTTAGGTGGTGAGGGTTTGGGCCTCTGGCCCAACCCGACTTGAGGAAAGCTCGTCTGTGGGCCTTTTGCAGCAAGTCTGTTTTGGGGTTTAGACCCCTCTTTTCTTTTTTTTTTCCATGCATGCAGTTTATTCTAGTTTAATATGTTTTTATCTATTTATTAAGTTAACAACTATGCTAGTGATAACAATAATTTAAAGTTATTATTAATTTTGTTTCAATCTTTGGTATTAAGATACATCATAGATGACTACTATAAAGTAATTTATATATTAATTTGATAAGGTTCTCTTAATCCATTTAATTATTTAGGTTAATCAAATATTTAATGTAGTTAACCTTTAAAAAATGCTATCTTTGTAAATTTAAAGTCATAATTCTTTCTAACTAATACTAGGAAATTTTTATTTTTTTAGTTAATTAGTGGAAGTAGTGGGTTCTTGAGGTCTAGCACCTTTTGGACCCTTGAACGAATACTCTTGAAGTGCACACTTTGGGTTGTATTCGTTTCGTCTTTCATCCTTAAAAATACCCAACTTTGTTTAAACCTCCAAAATTCGCAAACCCTATTCGAGCAATATGCTCACCTTAGCTTAACTCATCTACGTTATTAAATTCAAATTATTTTCCTAAAATTAAAATTACGAAAGAATCGAATTCTTGGAGTCATGCATTCCTTGAATTTGAGAATGATTACTATTGAGGCGTACACCTTGTATAGTGTGTCATTCGAACTTTCGTTCCTAAAACACTTTTTCTTAATTATTTGGACAAGTATTCACTGTCCAACAAACATATTTCATAACTAATAGAAACCAGTAGCAACAATAACAGTAGTAATAATTTGTAGAATCATTACTTATTGCAACATGTAGAACAAAGTTACTACATCATGTTATAATAATAGTAGAGTAAAATGCATATCACTTCTAAATTACTTGGCATAAGGCATATCAATTCTAAATTACTATGCATATCAATTCAAAACAAAATGGAAATAACAGTAGAGTAAAATGCATATCAATTCTAAATTATATTACTATGAAATTGTGTAAACTAAATGCATATTTTTTTCAATGAACAATTTGTAAAGTAAAATGGAAACCAATAGCAGCAATAACAGTAGTAACAATTTGTAGAATCATTACTTATTGCAGCATGTAGAACAAAGTGCAATGTAAAATGCACAACATCAAAATTAGATCCATAATATATCTGACTATCTGTGATAATATTTGAAATGCACAGCATAATAAAGAATCACTAACATGTTCAACATTTCAATTTCAGTAACTGATATTCCAAACCACTTCATAACTAATTGTCAGCATTTCAATTTCAGTAAAATTTCATCATAATTTGTCTACACCAAATCAAACAAATCAATTATAGATAATAACAACAATTAACAATTTTCTAACATTTTCAAATTTCAATTACACAAACTCAGAAGTTAGACCAATTGCATATTTTAACGGGGGTCACATAGCGAAACTAAATCCAATATTGTCTTGCTGATTCCTAACTTCATTAACATAACTTCATTAACTTCCTTCTAGTTAATATTGTCTTGCTGATTCCTAACAGATACATTAACAATAACAACAACACCTGCTCATATTTCTGCAACCTTCACTGCAGAAATAACTTAAGCAAAGTTAACTTAAGAGTTTTAATCTTCTCTCCTTCATTCACCTACCTTGAGTCACAATGGTAAATGTTAGAGTGAACTGACTTGTTAGAAAACACATGGGCATATAATGTAAAACCCTTTCTGGGTTCATACGAAGTTAATTCAACAGAACAATTTCACCAGAAGATTAATATCAAACATGTAGAGGAGCATTGAACCCTAATTTAATCTTCAACAATTTAATGAAAAAAGAGAGGAGCATTGAACCCTAATTTCAACGGAACAAAGTTAAATAAAAACAGAGAGGAGCATTGAACCTGGAAATTTGAAAGTTAAGACGATACAGAAACCGGAATGGCGAGTCGTTGGTATATTGCGGCGGAGAGAAAAACTTGCGTGGTGGTGGTCTGATGGAGAGAGAAAGACGAATGGTGGAGAAAGACCTAGAACTAGGAACTTTTATTTTTTTAATTTTTATAATTTTTACATTTAAATTTTAATTCAAAAATAAAAAATGCAGTTGAACCGGTCAAACCCTAAAACCGAATTTTCCTGGTCCAACTCGGTTTTTCCCGATTTTTACCGGGTTAACGACAAGGACGATTCAACTATCAAATCGGACCGGTTGTTAGTCTGGTTCCCAGTCCAACCAGTCCAACCGATCCGACCGGCCGGTCCAATCCGGTTTTTAAAACCTTGATTTCCACGAGCTTCATTTGCCCCCTTCTCCGAGCTTCCAGAGAAACCCATTCTCTTCCTTCTTTTCTCCCCAAAACTAAAACTTAAACCCAACGAAACTCACTAATCAAACGCTTCTGCTACCGTGTTAATCTTCAATGGCAACCAGAAAAGCTCCAAAGATAACCAAATCCGCCATCGCCGCCGTCACGTCGTCTAGAACGAAACCCCCTCCCACTCGTCCTCTCTCCGCTCCACTCTTCAATGGAACCTTCCACCACGCTTCAGACAACGCGATGGTTCCTCTTTCACGCTCTCGAATTATGAACGGAACCACCAATGTCACCTCCGCTAAGTTCCTTTCCCACTCTTTCACTCGCAATTTTCACGCCTCTAGTCCTTCCTACCGCTCCGCCGGAGCTTCTCAGGTTTCGCCAATGCTTTCTCATTCTTTCCTTAATTTCAATTTCATTATCAACTCAGAAGTGTTTCTGGTACTAAGCACTTTATTTAATTATGATTAGTGAATGGCGAAGTTGTTTGAGATAAAATTGGAAATCGAAATTAGGATTCAACTTCAAGTTAAGAATTTAAGATATGTTTTTAGGTTTGATTTAGTGATGTATTTTTTGGATTTAATTTAATTAGATAGCACAGTCGGAGTTCACAAAAATGGCTTGGGAGGGTATTCTTGGTGCTGTTGATGCCGCGCGAGTCAATAAACAACAAATTGTGGAGTCTGAGCATTTAATGAAAGCACTATTGGAGCAAAAGGATGGTTTGGCTCGAAGGATATTTACTAAGGCGGAATTAGACAACACGTCAGTTCTACAAGCTACTGAGAGTTTTATAGCTCAGCAACCTAAGGTGTGTTAATGTGGTTGGTTACTGGCAACATACTTTGGTTGATATTCTAGAAAGTTCTTATTCGCTGTTTTATTTGGCAGGTTACAGGTGACACTTCTGGTCCTGTTGTTGGTTCGCATCTGAGCTCCGTTTTGAACAACTCTCAAAGGCACAAGAAAGAAATGGGTGATGAGTATGTGTCTGTGGAACATCTGTTACTAGCATTTCATTCGGATAAGAGGTTTGGGCAGCAGTTATTTAAAAATCTTCAGCTTAGCGAGAAGGCTTTGAAGGATGCTGTACAGGCTATTCGTGGAAGTCAAAGAGTAACTGATCAAAGTATACATTCACATTTAATGGTTTCTTATTTTTAGAAGAAATATGGGAGGGCATGATTAGTTATATCTTTTTAACATATAAGTTAAAGTTATTAAAATTATGAATACACTTGAAACCAAATCATAATAGAAGTATAGAAATTTATTGAGTTTGATAGGATGAAAATAAAAAGCCATGTTCGCTTATGATTCTTATAAGCTATGGTGTAAATGGGACTAATAACCCAGGTACTGAGTTATAAATTGTTTATATTTAATATAAAGGAACCCGTTGTTTCAATCAATTTCTGTGTGACTATGGTGCATATTGATTTCCCTTGTGCTCGACCTTTACTAGCTTTCAGGTTACAAATCAAAACCCGATTTTGATGCTCAAATCGTTAGCTGTACCCCTCTCTTCCTTTTAATATATGTCTAAGCTATTACTTGAATTATGAAGTTATTCCGGGAAATTATATTGTTTGTACTGGTATCCTTTCTAGCTACTTTTGTTTGTTTGTCAGCAGTTCTGAGTGACAATTTGTATTATTATTGTGAAATAACTCTGTACAGATCCTGAGGGGAAATATGAAGCATTGGAGAAATATGGAAACGACCTGACTGAACTTGCTAGGCGCGGAAAGCTTGATCCTGTCATAGGTCGAGATGATGAAATTAGGCGCTGTATCCAGATATTGTCACGAAGAACAAAAAACAATCCAGTTATTATTGGGGAACCTGGTGTGGGGAAAACTGCAATTGCTGAAGGGTTTGTCTAACATTATTTTATACCAATTCTTTCAAATTTGTTATGCAACAGGACTTCTTGTTATTATTGTTCATTATGTCTGCCTTATTCTTTGTGCATATTCTTCCTATATGCGTAGTTTTGACTTTTCACATGTTTGTTAATATTGAGTTAGGGGCTATAGGTAACCTTCTCTTATATGCTTAGAATGCATTCTGTTCATGTATTTTAGATTCCCAATTTATTTGTCTCTTATTCTTTTGCCGGTAATATCCCTCTTGAATATAGCATTTCCCAATAGAGTGATGTGTACATTGTTTTATCAGATTAGAATGGTTTGATTACCAAGGAATTTTGTTCTTTTGTGCTACATTCTAACACGTGTTTATAACATCTTTGTTCATTGGAATTAAGTCAAGTAATCAAAGTCTTGAATCATGGTTTCATCCTGAAGCATGCAATATGTCCTGAATTTTCTGATACATACTTTGTATAATTGCAATGAGCTCTGGCCATGGAATGTATGGATTGCAAGCATATAACATGCTTTTGGAGTAGTATTTTTAATCAAACTGCTTCAAGATCCAACAAGGGTGAAAAAGTGCCACCATTTGAATATATGTCTGATTGATTTAGAGGCAGTAGCGTAAATTTTTAATGCCGAACTATATGTTACCTTTGCTGTGTGTATTGTATCTTATCATTTAGGGTGGCAGCTGCTTAACTTTTTTCACTGTCTTTGCAGATTAGCACAACGTATAGTGCGTGGAGATGTTCCAGAGCCATTGATGAACAGAAAGGTTGAACTCCTATTTTCTCTCTTCACTTGATTATAAAATGATAATTTAAATTGAGTTACGTGTTTGACGTAATGTCAAGTCTCAATGCAGGCTGATCGTGTTCATTTTTTTGAAAATGTCTAATCTAGCTGCTTTCTGGCGGTGTCACATTTTTCTGAAATCCTAAAATTAATTTTTCTCACATTGAATGTAATTCGGTTTATTTGTAATTTAGAAGATTGAGCACAAAACCTAGATACTTTATAATTTATAAACAGTACCACTATTCCCTTCCACCCTACTACCTACACAGATAGAGAAGATCTCCTAGATATTTAAAATACTAAGCATGCATCTTATATTGATAACATACATTTAAGGTGGTGCGAAAAATATAATTTGAGAATGCTGTTGTTGCAAATTGTTGTCTCACAAGTATTTAATTTTTGTATTTGAGACTCTGGCAGTTTCCTCGATCCTCATCAAGCTTTTTGTTTGGGCTCTTAACAGATTATGAATTCATCATTGACCTTGGAAAATCTTATTGAATGGTATACATTCTTTTATTTAATATAGGATTGTAATATTGTAATAAAGGGGGTCGTGTTGCCGTAAAGCTCCTCCTAATCTTCAGCATGCAGAGTCTAAAGAAGAATTTGACCCACCACTATGGTGTCTAAAGTAGTAAGCCTTTCTAGGGATGTATTATTTTTGTTTAAATTGGTATTAAACTTTTGTTTTCACTCTTGGTGCTTTGTAGTTGATCTCCCTTGATATGGGTTCATTGCTTGCTGGTGCTAAGTTTCGTGGAGATTTCGAAGAAAGGCTGAAAGCTGTCCTAAAGGAAGTTACAGCATCAAATGGGCAAATAATTTTGTTTATTGATGAAATACACACTGTTGTTGGTGCAGGTTGGTATATTGTTTTTGTTCTCAAGCTGTACGAATCATAATCTCAATTTTGAGATTATTGTGGACTTTCTATTTGCTAAGACACAATTTAAGTATAACCATTCATATGCATTCACCTAATGGCTTATGCTTTCAGGATAGTTGCTTCATGATGTCATGGTATTAAATCCTCTATAACTCAGTAGTCTAGAGTTTGATCCACTCATCCCCTTTTTTCTAATAAAATAGTTGAGTTTTAGACTTCTAGCACAATATAGATTGCTCCATCTACTTGCTAAGAACACATGTCTTCAACTACCTGCTTAAACTTTTCAGATAATTGGTTGGAGTAGTACACTAGTCATAACTACCTACCTTCGGTGCACTCCTCCCCAAGTATAATAAACGTTGATAACTGTTCCTCGTTATAGTCTTCAATTAATGAGTATGCTAATTGATCTATTTCCTGCACTTTTAACAAGATTGGCGTGACATTCTGACTGATTAAGCATCGTCCCCTTAGTTCTGTTCCAGCTCTGCAATTAACCAATAAGTAATATGGTGTTTTTGGTCATTTGGTTAACTAATAGGAGCTACAAGTGGTGCAATGGATGCTGGAAACTTGTTGAAGCCAATGCTTGGAAGGGGGGAACTTCGATGTATAGGAGCAACTACATTGAATGAGTATAGAAAATACATTGAGAAGGATCCTGCACTTGAGCGTAGATTTCAACAAGTATTTTGCTGTCAACCATCTGTTGAAGATACAATATCCATTCTCCGAGGGTTGCGCGAGCGTTATGAATTGCACCATGGAGTCAAAATATCAGACAGTGCACTTGTTTCAGCCGCAGTCCTCGCAGATCGATACATCACGGAACGCTTCCTACCAGACAAAGGTAGGTTTTGACTCTAGCATTTATATGACCAGAGTTGACTTACTATAACAGTTTATTTTTCTGTTCACTTTACTATTTTGAATTTTTTTAATCCTACTAAAATAACAAGCTTTTCAAAATGAAAAGAAAAAGAATTTCTCTTGTTTCTCCCCCCTTTTCTTAAGCCTTCAGATCTTTGTGGTTATTATGTTTTAGAAGTTAAAAGTAGTCACGTGATGCCATCAGGTTGGAAAGTTTTCTGGTTGATTTGTTGATTCTGATATGTAATTAAATTTCTTCCTTTAGCTATTGATCTTGTCGATGAAGCTGCTGCAAAACTGAAGATGGAGATCACCTCTAAGCCTACAGAATTGGATGAGATAGATAGAGCGGTCTTGAAACTGGAAATGGAAAAACTCTCTTTGAAAAATGACACTGACAAGGCTTCTAAAGAAAGATTAAGTAAGCTTGAAAATGATTTGAGTTTACTTAAACAGAAGCAGAAAGAATTGGCAAAACAATGGGACAGTGAAAAAGTCTTAATGGCTAGGATAAGATCAATCAAAGAAGAGGTAATATTTGGTTTTTGTGTCACCATTATCATAAATCCCCCCCTCCTTCCCCCATCACAACTCAATAAATTTATGGTTCTTGTTTTAACATGTTTAGATTGATAGAGTCAACCTAGAGATGGAAGCTGCTGAGCGTGATTATGACCTGAACCGTGCTGCTGAGCTCAAATATGGAACTTTGATGTCCCTTCAGCGCCAATTAGAAGAAGCTGAAAAAAATCTAGTTGAATTCCAAAACTCTGGACAATCTTTTCTTCGTGAAGAGGTCACTGACCTTGATATTACTGAGATTGTAAGCAAATGGACTGGTATACCACTATCAAACCTCCAACAAACAGAGAGAGAAAAGTTAGTTTTGCTGGAACAGGTTCTTCATAAGAGGGTGATTGGTCAGGATATTGCTGTAAAATCTGTGGCTGATGCTATTCGCCGTTCAAGGGCTGGATTGTCTGACCCAAACAGGCCAATTGCAAGTTTTATGTTCATGGGTCCGACTGGTGTTGGCAAAACTGAGCTTGGAAAGGCTTTGGCCAATTACTTGTTTAACACAGAAAATGCTCTTGTTAGAATCGATATGAGTGAGTACATGGAGAAACACGCCGTATCACGTTTAGTTGGGGCTCCACCTGGTTATGTTGGTTATGAAGAAGGTGGTCAGCTAACTGAAGTGGTCCGCAGAAGACCCTACTCCGTGGTACTATTTGATGAAATAGAAAAAGCACATCACGATGTCTTCAATATTTTGTTGCAATTGTTGGATGATGGACGGATTACTGATTCTCAAGGAAGGACTGTTAGCTTCACAAATTGTGTTGTGATTATGACTTCAAACATTGGCTCCCATTACATACTTGAAACCCTTCGCAGCACACAGGATGACAAAAGTGCAGTTTATGATCAGATGAAAAGGCAAGTTGTTGAGTTGGCTAGGCAAACATTCCGTCCAGAGTTCATGAATCGAATTGATGAGTATATAGTTTTCCAGCCTTTGGATTCCAATGAGATCAGCAAAATAGTGGAGCTTCAGGTAAATTCTGTGCTCATATTACCTCTATCAACCTCATTATTTTGCTTCTTTCCTTTCTTTGGAGTCTGAAAATTTTATAGTAATTAATTTTTATAAGGACAACTTGTTCTTTTATCATAGTAGAAAATGTGGAGTGAAATAGTTGGCTTTGGTGTTTTTGTTTTTATAACTTTATGTTGTAAATGAATATTTCAGATATCCTACTCTAATAAGAAAACGACACTAACAACACCATTAGAATAATATCTATGTTCTGTCATTTTATTAAGTGTGTGTAGAAACTACTATAGGATCTTGGTAATGGGATTGGAAAAAGAGAGGGTATTGGAAAAAGAGAGTGTATCTTGTGAAACGTTTTGTTTGATTCATACTAATTGCTGAATATGTGTGCTAATATATGTTTTCTGACCTGCTGCAGATGGAACGTGTGAAGTACAGACTCAAACAGAAGAAAATTGATCTTCATTACACACAAGATTGTGTTAATCTTCTTGGTGTATTGGGTTTTGATCCTAATTTTGGAGCAAGACCAGTTAAAAGAGTAATACAACAATCGGTAGAAAATGAAATTGCAATGGGAGTTTTAAGGGGAAATTTCAGAGAAGAGGACTCAATCATTGTAGATGCTGAAGAAACTTCATCAGGCGAGGAAGGCTCCTCCATAAAGAGGCTGATTATTAAGAAACAGGATATTGTTGCTAATGCAATGGTTGCCAATGATTAGTGTCTAATACTACACCTTCACTTGCATAAAAGTAGGTTCTTATAATTAGGAATTTGGCAATCAGTATCTGATTAATAGCTCAACACCCTCTTTTTTTTGTTTTAAAATTCAGAAATTAAAATCAGTTTTTGTTAGTTTTAAAAAATTTTAAAAATAAAATCAGTTGAGTTGTGAAAATTTTAAAATTAGAATAATTTTTATACATAAACATAAAAATAAATATTTATGATAAACATATATCTTTAATCAAATAACTCATATCATTAGGCATTTAAATAATTGAAGTATTACTGTTGGTCAAGGTCAAGAGTTCAATCTGATTTTTTTTAATAATATATAAATATAAGTAAGTTAATATTTATAAATCAATAATGGTTTTTTCTTTCTTTCTAAAAATTAAATATTATAAATATATAATATAACTGTTTAGTAGTAATTTTAATAACTGTGGTTAAAAATGGTAGTTGTTAGTGAATAACAAACGGTGGTGACCCTTGTTAGATTGGTGATTAGTAAGAATTATGAGTAGGGGTGGAAATAGTCTGGGTTGAGCTAGACTTTGTCAAGTATGAGCTTGATCTGCTAAAAGAACAAAGAATTTATGATTTATTTTTTGGCCTGAGTCTAATCTTTGAAGGTTTGATTAACCTATTTAAAAAGTCTATATCAATTGAACATATGTACATAAGTAACTCAAATAATATTTAAATATACTAAAAAATCAAAAGTGTAATGAGACTAAATATTTGTTGACGTAGACTTGTTTGAGTTTACATAAAAACATAAGTTTTGTGAGATTATTTGCTCAGGTGAGTTTGTGAAAATAATTTATATTATTATTCTTAAACATTTTTCAACATATTTTTACAAATTCTTCGAGATAACAAACTTTACTTTTGTATTTTAGTATAAAATACAAAGTAAAATAAAAAATAATCTATTTATTTATTATTTATATTTAATAAAATAAGCCGGTTAAATAAACTTAAAATGTTTTTTTATGATCGGTGGCCTGATCTATTTAACTAAATAGACTTATAAAATAGCATAGGTCTTTTCAATTTAAAAAAAGTCTGGTCGGACTTTAGTCTATGTAGCCTAGGTCGTATATCCCTGTTAGTTGGTCTGACCTATTCCCACCTCTAATTATGATAGAGCGGTGATTAGAGGGTAATCGAGGTGACTAGTTGTTACATTGATGATTAGTGATAATTATGATGCTGATTGGTGTTAACAAAGTGATGGTCAAATTAGAGATGATAACTGAATAAAGTGGTGATCAAAAGTGATTGGAGGTGGTCAAAGTGGTGGTGGGAGATGGATGGCGGTGATTGGTGATATTCGGTGGTTTTTGAGATAGTTGACAACGGGCATAGTGATGGTTGGTGGTGGTCATAATTAGGGGTGTCAAAATGTGTTGGGCCCATCGAGACCGCTCGTTTAACCCACAATTTTTTACGGGGCGGGGCGAAGTTTTTGACTCAATATCTTAAGTTGGCCCGCCCTACCTAACTCACTTTTAAAACGAGATGAAAGTGGGGCGATGCAGGTTTTTCCTACAGACTTTTTGTTTTAATTTTTTTTATTTACTTGGAATTAAAATAATATTAATGTGGTTTGTAGTATACATACTTTTTAAAAAAACTCTTAATTCTTCAAACCGTAATATTTATTTTTTATTATCCCCACACACACAGAGAGACGCACACACACGCACGCGCACACGTACACGCACACGCGCATACACACGGGCAAACACACACACACACACACACACACACACACATATTGATCTGAAATGAATGTGTAGGAAATACACATATTCCTACATTTAAGATCATTAATCATAAGCTCTAAAGTTTCTGTCATCTATCTTTTGTTTCATCCTCAACTGCTGTAAAAGTTATTAACAACATCTGATCATTAGGATATCTACCTATGGTTGTTAAAATTTGTCATATATAAAGATCCTTTAAAAGCAGTCATCAAGATCTATGACATTCCTACATAACTTGAAACTCTCAGTATATGCTGCATAACATATGCATAGTATTTTGAAATGGGGTATTTTATCATCAATTTCTTCTTGAACAGGTTGAATATTTAACTTGATGTTGATCCAAGATGTGTTCTTAATATTTCATGATAATAGTCATAAATTATGTAATTCCCTAGGAATGAACCATCAACCATTATCTTGACATTATACTCTCTACTAAAAATATGGATGTCAATTATTTTCCCAATTTACCAAGATTCCTCCTTGAGCAACTTGGTATAGTCTGCTTTCCACTCACAACGCTCCTTATCCTTTTTTTTGTTGTCATTTTTAGTGAACTTAAGGTTCTTACGAGATTGGATATTGTGAGATGTTGGATCGAACTCTAGTATGGTCGAAGTCTGTTTGCGAGTAATGCCTGTTGTAGTCGAAGTTTGTTCTAACATGCATTAGTCAATATTGCTAGGGTTGTTAGCATGTTGAATTAGGCATTTGCTTGTAAGCCCAATTGTTTAAGTTAGCTTGTACCCTAAGTTAGCTTGTAATGGGTAATTGTTAAAAATCTCATTAGGTTAGTGTGCTATTTTTTTAATTATAAATAGGATACTAGTTTCTCAATTTTGATATAAGGAAAAATAGGAAGATAAAATCCTAATTTCAAGAGAGAGAGGTTATTTTGTTATTCTTGTATACTTGTAATCTTGTTTTAAGAGAAAGGAAAGAATATCAGTTTAATAACCAATCCTTGTTGTTTTCTTCTTTATTAACCCTAACCCTTGTGTGTTTCTTGATCAATAAGAAACTGTTTATACTTAGTTTGAAGGTATCCGATTCACAACAAATTGGTGCGGTGAGCGTGGAGAAGATGCCTTCAACAAAGTATGAGATTGAAAAGTTCACCGGAGTGAACGACTTCGGTCTGTGGCGCTTGAAGATGAAAGCCCTGTTGGTTCAGCGGGGTTGTTTGGAAGCGTTGAAGGGTGAGGCAGCCATGGACGCTACGTTAACAACAAAAGAAAAGACGAGCATGATCGAAAAAGCCCACAGCGCAATATTGTTGAGCCTTGGTGATAAGGTTCTTCGACAGGTATCAAAGGAGACTACATCATCGGGATTATGGGTGAAACTTGAAAGTTTGTACATGACCAAATCTCTGGTGAATCGACTCTACTTGAAGCAAGCTTTATATTCATTCAAGATGAGTGAAGACAAAGTGTTGGATGAGCAGTTGGATATGTTCAACAAGCTGATTCTTGATCTTGAAAATATTGATGTGAAGATCGATGATGAAGATCAAGCACTGTTGTTGTTGTGTGCTTTGCCCAGAACACATGCTCACTTCAAAGAAACTCTCTTGTATGGAAGGGAGTCCCTGACCTTTGAAGAAGTTTAATCAGCCTTGTATTCTAAGGACTTGAACGAACAAAAGGAGCATAAACCTTCGACGGTGGGCGAAGGTTTGACCGTTAAGGGAAATTCTTGCGAAAGGATGGTAGGTTCGACAAGAAGAAAGGTAAAAGTCAACAGAAGTCTTATAGTGGTGAAACATCTAGTATTCAATGTTATCACTGTAAGAAGGAGGGTCACATAAGAAAGGTGTGCCCTGAACGCCTGAAAGATCATGGAGGTAATGGCAATGCAGCCATTGTTCAAGATGACTTTGACTCATCTGATGTTCTTGTGGTTTCAAGTGGCGACTCGAGGAAAGAGTGGATTATGGATTCAGGTTGCACTTGGCACATGACTCAAAACAGAGAATTGTTCGAGGAGCTATGTGATCAAGATGGTGAATCTGTGTTGCTGGGAAATAACAAATCTTGCAAAATTGCAGGTATTGGATCTGTGAGATTCAAGCTCCATGATGAGTCATTAAGGTTATTGACTGAAGTCAGGTACGTACCTGACTTGAAGAGAAATTTGATTTCTCTTAGTGAATTCGACAGAATAGGATACATTTTTCAAGGAGAGAAAAGTATCCTAAGAGTCATGAAAGGGTCGAAGGAAGTCTTGAGAGGCGTGAAGAAACAAGGCTTGTATACCCTTGAGGCTGAGGTTGTAAGTGGTTCGACAAATGTTGCATCCACGAAATCTATGTCGAAGACATAATTATGGCACATGAGATTGGGCCATATCAGCGAAAGAGGTCTGGTCGAATTGGGGAAGCAGAACCTGCTAGGAGGTGACAAAGTCGAAAAGTTGGAATTCTGTGAGTCTTGTGTATTTGGTAAATCCTGTAGGGCGAAGTTTAACAAAGGCAAGCAAAGAACACATGGATCCTTGGATTACATTCATGCTGATCTTTGAGGGCCTGCAAGGAATCCTTCACACTCAGGTGCAAGGTATTTTCTATCCATCGTTGATGACTATTCCAGAAAGCTATGGGTATTCATTCAGAAGACGAAGGATGGAACTTTTGAGAATTTCAAAAGTTGGAAGATTCTGGTCGAAACTCAAACTGGCAGAAAGGTTAAGAGGTTTAGAACCGACAATGGCCTTGAATTCTGCAACGAAGCATTCAACAGTTACTGTGTTGAGTCTGGGATTGCAAGGCATAAGACTGTAGCAGGTACGCCTCAAAAAAATGGCTTAGCTGAGAGATTCAATCAAACAATCCTTGAAAGGGTTAGATGCATGTTGGTTAGTGCTGGATTGAAGAAGGTGTTTTGGGCGGAAGCTGTTTCGACAGCAGCTTACCTGATAAATAGATATCCCTCGACTGCCTTGGGAATGAAGACACCTGAAGAATTTTGGTCGGGACATCCACCTAGTCTCGACAGACTAAGAGTATTTGGCTGTGTGGCCTATGCTCATATTAGGCAAGACAAGGTCAAACCTAGAGCTCTGAAATGCATGTTCATGGGATACCCTGAAGGAGTCAAGGCTTATAGGCTATGGTGCCTAGAGCCAGGTCACAGGAGGTGTATCACCAGTCGAGATGTAGTTTTCAATGAAGCAGAGATGGCTTTCAAGAAGACTGATGATGCTGACGAAGAGCTGGAACAGAGAGAGATTCCTGTTGAGGTGGAGCATGTTGATGCTGAATTACTTACCCCAGATGAAGTCGAAGAAGACGCAGAAGATGTTGTCGAAGATGAGGAGACTGATAATGACTATCTTCTAGCAAGAGACAGGTCGAGGAGAGTCATCAAGCCACCTCAGAGACTTGGGTATGCAGATCTTATAACTTATGCCTTAATCTCTGCTAGTGAGGTTCTAGATGAAAAACCTAGAGACTATAAGGAAGTTATGAGGAGTCGAGAGAAGACTGAATGGATGAAGGCCATGGATGATGATATGAAATCTCTTCATGATAACAACACCTAGGAACTGATCAAGAAACCTGCTGGAGCCAGGTTAGTCAGCTGTAAATGGATTTTCAAAGTTAAGGAAGGAATCAAAGGAGTGGCGTCGAAGAGATACAAGGCAAGATTGGTTGCTAGGGGGTTCACTCAAAAAGAAGGTATCGACTTTAATGATGTGTTCTCTCCTGTTGTGAAGCATAAATCCATTCTAATGTTGCTTGCCATGGTGGCCCAGTTCAACCTTGAACTGGAACAGATGGATGTGAAGACTGCGTTCTTGTATGGTGATCTAGATGAAACACTCCTGAATAGATCTTTATACGGACTAAAACAATTTCCTCGACAGTGGAATAGGAGATTCGACAAGTTCATGACACACATAAGTTTCATCAGAAGTCAGTTCAACCACTGTGTTTACTTCAGATTTCGATCGGGTAATTCATTTGTTATTTTGTTGCTCTATATGGATGATATTCTAATAGCAAGCAACAATGTCGAAGAGGTAATGAGGGTGAAGGCTGAACTTAGTATAGAGTTCGACATGAAGGATCTGGGAGTTGCGTCCAGGATTCTTGGGATTGACATCCGGAGAGATAGAAAGCAGTCGAAATTATGCTTATCTCAAGAGGCATACCTACAGAAGGTTCTCGTAAAGTTTGGTATGTCGAATTCAAAGCCTGTTGTGACTCTGACAAACCCTCAATTCAAGTTAAGTATAGATCAGTGTCCCAACACTGATGTTGAAAGAACTTATATGAATAGCATCCCATATGCTAACATAGTAGGTTCTTTGATGTATGCTATGGTCTGTACTAGACCTGACATAGCATATGCAGTAAGTCTTGTAAGCAGGTACATGGAGAATCCTAGAAAGGCTCACTGGCATACATTGAAGTGGATTTTAAGGTACATAAATGGGTCTCTGAATAGAGTCTTAATTTATGGTGGAGCCTTGGGTGAAGATAGTAAAGCAACAATCGAAGGATATGTCGACTCTGATTATGTAGGTTGTATGGATTCCAAAAAATCTATCTCTGGATATGTGTTCACTATGTTTGGGACAACAATCAGTTGGAAAACAACACTTCAGAAGGTTGTTGCCTTACCAACCACTGAAGCGGAGTATATTACCCTAACTGAAGCTGTGAAGGAAGCATTATGGCTTGAAGGTTTTGCAAAGGAGCTAAAACTTCAAGGTCGAGTTATCACTGTTAAATGTGATAGTCAAAGTGAAATACACCTATCGAAGAATTCAGCCTATCATGAGCGAACCAAACACATTGATGTGATGCTGCATTTCATCAGAGGGGTAATCGAGCGTGGAAAAGTCCAAGTGCTGAAGGTTTCGACATATCATAATGCTGCGGATATGATCACCAAGACGTTGACCAGTTGCAAGTTTTTCCACTGTATGCAGTTAATAAAACTGCATGAAGAAAGCTAGTTTCTTGATGTTATAGAGTTAGATCCAAGGTGGAGATTTGTGAGATGTTGGATCGAACTCTAGTATGGTCGAAGTCTGTTCGCGAGTAATGCGTGTTGTAGTCGAAGTTTGTTCTAACATGCATTAGTCAATATTGCTAGGGTTGTTAGCATGTTGAATTGGGCCTTGCTTGCAAGCCCAATTGTTTAAGTTAGCTTGTACCCTAAGTTAGCTTGTAATGGGTAATTGTTAAAAAGCCCATTAGGTTAGTGTGCTATTTTTTATGATAAATAGGATACTAGTTTCTCAATTTTGATATAAGAAAAAATAGGAAGATAAAGTCCTAATTTCAAGAGAGAGAGGTTATTTTGTTATTCTTGTATACTTGTAATCTTGTTTTAAGAGAAAGGAAAGAATAGCAGTTTAATAACCAATCCTTGTTGTTTTCTTCTTTATTAACCCTAACCCTTGTGTGTTTCTTGATCAATAAGAAACTGTTTATACTTAGTTTGAAGGTATCCGATTCACAACAGATAACATATGTTGTTATTACTTCCTTAAAATCACCTTTGATATTAAATTATGTTCCTAACTTACATTTGTAATTTTTCATGTCTTTTTACAACTTGAACATTAGGTACTTCTTAGTTGTTCCACTACTCCCATCACACTCACATCCACTTTTCAACTCTTCACTTTCATTTTAACTCCTTTTTAGATTCTTCCTTGTTTTCTTTCCACTTTTATTTTTGTTTTTTCCTTGTTCCCTCTTGATCATTGTAATAGTAATTAGAAAATTAGATTACCAATTTCATCTTCCACAAAATCATCATTCTCATTAGAGTCATCATCAAATTTTATTTTTAAAGGATTATCATAATCAGATCTTTCATCATCACTGTCATCAAAGCTTACATCACAATTTATCACACATGTATTACTAATACCTGTCTACTTCTCATCATGCACCTCACCACCACCAAGCACATCATCATGTTGCACCTCACCAACATTAACACGACTAACCTATATATCATCAAGTTGACCCTCACCAACATTAACATTATCAGCCTTTGCATTATTACGTTGCCCCTCACAAATATTAACATCACCTTCCTTTACATTATCATCCTTGACCTCACCATCCTTCAGAATCCCCTCTAATTACTTGTTCATAAAGTATAGAAAACAAATCTTCTTCTTCAAAATTTATAATTTCCTCATCATTTACATCTTCTTCATCATCAAGATGACCCTCATAATACTCATACTGATGTGAAGAAAATACTCATCATCTATCTTAGCTTAGTTTTAATAAAGACAAAAGCATATCAATGAAGAAATATCAAAGAAAAAAAGATTGGAATCAATTATCAAGATTGCATAAGCTTTAAAAATCAAAAGATTTGACGATTGATCAAGGTACTCTAATGAAAATTCATATGTTTTAGATGCTCAAGAAACTTCATCTCATCTTCTCTAAATATTCCTCAATCATTCATATAGCATGTCATATCAAAATATAACTTTAAAAGACAAAATTACAAATATTACATTAGTGTAATGGGTTACATATTTATATGCAATAAATTACTTCAAGTTTTTTACTGGAATTTTTGAAAGTTGCTAAAAGTGTAACCGATTGACATGCAATTGCAACCAATTGCTTTTTTTTTGTCCTGTTTTAAATTTTTTGAACATTGCAGGCAGTATAACTGATTGACATAAACTGCAACGAGTTACACCTACAAATTTTTAGAAAAATATGAATCAATATTAAACCTTTTCTAAATCATTTCAATTAATCATGAACATTTTCCTAACATTACCATTCTTTGTAGAGGCATTTAGCAATGTAGAATTTTCATATTTCAGATGAGCTCTTTCACTCAATTTAAAACTACAACTCAAGTATGTTTTAAGATATTTTTTCCATCCAAAACTTTGAAACTTTTTCTGCATTAATTATAATATCATTGAAAAAAAATTGAGCATTTTGAGGTTATTATATTTGAATTGAACATTGAAAGGGAAGATCAATTTTTTGTCAAGGTCACAATTTTTAACAGCATAATAAATTATCATGTTGAACTTGTCCCAACATTGGAACACCGTTTTTGTGTGTGTTCGGGCTAACGACATATACCACTCAATCTTACCATTTTGTCAGCCATGTCCATTTCGGTCTAATACGCGTGCTGTTGGGACGACCATTTTTCTTCTTTCTCATATTTTTGTTGTGCCAAATAACATCTAGGCGAACATTTCTCTTTTGCTACCACTGGGAAGTTATTGTTTTATACACCGAGTACATTTACGATTTTGTAAATGAAAAATAGATGTTTAGAAGCGTTCTGGTGAACACTTGAATATGCCACAATAACATGGGAGTAAGGTATACAAAAGGCTTGAAATTTTCCGCAGTTGCACCAAACTCGATGTAGTTCAACCCAATAATATCGCATTGGCCTCCCATCATTGTGGTCCATTGTATCCTCCGCATTAAAAGTGTATCTATGAAAGTCAAAACATGTAACAATATATGTGTTAGCTTTGATAGTTTCCTCCTTCATCACTTTCATGGAGCTTTCACTAAACAATTTCCCCATTGTAACACCGAACTCCATTTTTCTTCTCTGATTGCGAACTATGATCGCAACCTAAAATAGGTTGCTCTCACTAACAAGGTTATTGGTAGGTTACCAATGCCTTTGAATACTGAGTTCATTTATTCCACAAAGTTTGTTGACATGTGGCCCCATCTCATGTAAGTGTTTATTTCATTACGATTGCAAATATATTTTTTTCTAACCCATTATTTTTATGAAAAAACTTATTTATCCATTTTTAAGGATCCATATAAATTTCGTACTCGAATACATGAATATATCATTCCCGATAAGTTCACTAAACCTTATTTAGAGCGCATCAGTTTTGGTCATGTTAGCAAAGTTATGTCCTACTTCGTTGATGCTAAGTTTATACTCGCTCTACAAGAAAAATGGAGACCCAAAACACAAACGTTATTTCTTACAACCGATGAATGTACAGTAACACTAGAGAACATGTACATGTTATTGAGTTTACATATTGATGGTAAGGCGGTCAATGGAAAAACCAACTTAGCCAATTCAATATGCGAGAAAGTTTTGGATGCCAACTTGTTAGATGATAACCCGAAGGCCAAGGTATTTTACTTATGCGCCTTAAAAATTATTACAACAGTATAACATTAGATGAAAATTCTACCGAAGAACAATAAAAATTAAAACTAGATGTTATATTATACTACTAATTGCTTCATTATTATTTCCTGATGGTACTGGTAATAGTGTGCATATTATGTATTTACAATTATTAAATAACATAGATAAAATAGGAACATATAGTTGGGGTTTGATTTGTTTTTCCTATCTCAATAGCTCTTTGTGTAAAAACGCAAGAAAACATACACATATATTTTATGGATGCACCGTTTTTCTCCATGCATGGGGTTGGTCTAGATTGCCGTCTCTAACTCTCGTCAACCACAACAACTTCACATTCCCCTATGTAAAAAGTAAGTTAATAAAATGATTTTAATTTAATTATTTTACTTATCTATTATTTCTAAATATTTTATTTTAACTTTTTTAGCTTAGGTGGTCGGCCCGTGAGATGAACTACAACAGATATCTCAAACACTGCATCACTCAATATCAAAATCTATTGGATCTTCTAACACCAAATGATGTATTACCACTAAACTAATCATTTCATAATAATTTATTTTTAATACTAACCATGAAATCAATGAAGAAGATGCAACCATTTAGACTACAACAACACCGATCATCAGGTTCACCACTATGGAGATGCACCTTAGCGACCATGTGAATATGCAGTTCAACATGCATCAAGAAATTCCAGATCCCTCGAAGTGCCTCAGACAATGGCATCAATGTAAATTTAATGAAGAATGAGTCTTTAACGGTTGAAAAGACTTCGCTAAAGCTGAGTGTCTTCAATGGAGGCGCCATCTGTAACACCCTACTCTATCCATTGGTATAATACTTTGAAAAATACGAAAATTTGTGAAAATAAATCAGAGTTACACACGTAGGATGCCACATTCAAAAAAATCATCATGAATTATTAAATCACTTTATATCTCATTTATTAATAAAGAAAATAATTCGATTAAACATCAGAATTAAATCAATGGTTTAGCATTAAAGCCTCAATTACATCAACTCTCCATACAATACGTGATTCAACAACATTAATAAAAACCAAATACGTAACAAACAACAAAGAACAAATAACATGAAAACATAACGGAATCCCCATCCTTCCCATGTTATGTATCAGAGTGACTCCTAAGACTCGATCAAATAGCAACACAAGCTCCAAGAACTACTCAGCTACCTGATCATCTGTACTCCCCGAGGAGCACAGACACAACAAACAGAAAAGGGGTAAGAACAACATTCAATAATACATTCAATAAAACATAACGGAATCCCCATCCTTCCCGTGTCATATATCAGAGCGACTCCTAAGACTCGATCAAATAGCAACGCAAGCTCCAAGAACTACTCAGGCACCTGATCATCTGTACTCC
Organism: Lathyrus sativus; assembly: GCA_963859935.3. Taxonomy (NCBI): domain Eukaryota; kingdom Viridiplantae; phylum Streptophyta; class Magnoliopsida; order Fabales; family Fabaceae; genus Lathyrus; species Lathyrus sativus. Next base: position 617,086,814 of record OZ012739.1, on the reverse strand, counting down.
CCAAGGAGCACAAACACAATAAACAGAAAAGGGGTAAGAACTACATTCAATAATACACGGTGAAAATCACATGCTAAAGAGTAGTTAACACAAAAATCACGCCAATTATACAAGTACAACACACATACAAGTGCCACATAATCATTCAACATAAGAAACACATATTCAATCATATACATATGCAATGCGACTCCACTGACACGATACAATGCACACGGTACCATCATAATCACATACGGTTCACCCTAGAACCCGATTCTCGTCGAAATCTGGAAAAGTCGTATACGTTCCTCTGAACTACAACCTATCTCCACACGACTCCTACATAGAGTTCGGACGACACTAGACACCCATCATGAATTCCCACCTAGCTCATCTCCACATAACATGACATGAATTCATGACACAAAATTATGCACAATGTAATAATTATTCAAGCATAATTCATGATCCTCAATGATCCCACGTGAGTCATATACTCACTGTAATTCCCTCAAAAATTAACACCAGAACCCAAGACCGTCCACATACGATCATTTTGGCTCACAAACATCCCACATGTCTCAACCAGAAAATTTCAAAAAATCCCATGTTTTATCCTATTTAATGTCCTTAATACCTGCCTCTATGCCCAATTATACCATTTCATTCTTACAGATCAAAATATATTGCATTACACGTGAAATCGAGATAGAAATTGCAAAAACGGGAAAAATTCGCTACAACTCTGCCCATACGCGTATGGCCCTGCTCCATACGTGTATGACCTCCTCCCTACGCCTCAGGCCTACGTATCATATGTGTAGGGCCTCCCTACCCAGGCCTCATACGCGTATTGCCTTGGGCCATACGCGTATCAGCAGAGAGTGATTCCTCTCTCAGATCTTCTCCAAAACCTCCCATACGCGAATGCCCATGCCTCATATGCATATGGCCACTCCCTCATATGCGTACCATACGCGTTTCAACATAGGTCCGTGCTGGAAGGGGGACGGGGTGTGTACGATACGTGTATTTCCCCCTGGATGTGTCCTCATACGCATATTGCCTTGCCTGCACAAGAAAATGCCCAGTTTCGCAATAATGCGATTTTTTTTCCCATTTGGAGCACATCCAAGCTCCTAAATCAGATCCAAAAAAACCTTTATCTTAGTATAACCTTAGAGTTCTAATCCTACTTCCTTATTTCATCATTCTATCAACATTTCCTGTCATTAAAACCCATTTTTGTTAAACCCAAAAAACCCCAATTTCCAGATCTGTTCTACATCAGAACTCAGCAACACCAGAACGACATTAACACGAACTTACCATTTGAAATCAGCATGCAACAAAGATTCTTATCAGAACAATATATGGACATGAATTCGCAACAAACACCATACAAGCATACAAACAGTTCAAGAAGAAGGGACACACAGAAAAATTCTAAGAGGGAAAAGAACCCTCACTACCCTCTCATGTTTAGATCAACCTTAAAGAATCCCATTCTCCCCCTTACCTTAATTTTGAGCTTTGATCCTTAAAAAATGATGGAAAATTCCTCTTGCTTTCCTGCCCTAGCCCTCCTTCTCTCTTTTCCTTCTCTTTTCACGTAAACTGATTTCTCTGTGTGTAACCTCCCACTAATCCCTCTTATTTGTTTGACCTCCCTTAATTATTTTCTCTCATAATATTATTACTACTACTAATAATAATAACAATCATAATAATAATAATAATAATAATAATAATAATAATAATAGTAATAATAATAATAATAATAATAATAATAATAATAATAATAATAATAATGGTAATAATAATAATGACAATAATATTACTAGTATTTCCCATTCATTATTAGTTAATTATCATTACCATATTATTCTAAGGTTTTATTCACATTACTCAATTAAGGTTAACTCCTCACACTCACCCTTAACCACCTACCCTTAATTAAGTCAATAAAATCACAAACAACACATGACTAAATATTTTAAACGGGGTTTTACAACTCTCCCCCATTTAAAGTATTTTCATCCTCGAAAGTTTATCTGATGAGAACAATTCTAGATACGACTCTCGCATCTTGCTCTCCAATTTCTAGGTCGCACTTCCTCCAGCAGCTCCTCCCTATGCTACTTTCACTAAAGGAATGTCTTTGCCTCTTAACTGATTCATCTTGCGATCCTCGATCCTTATTGTCATCGCCTCCACGGTAAGATTATCCCAAATTTGTACTTATGCCTATGAAGCACATGGGATGGATCAACAATGTACTTCCAAAGTTGCGACACATGAAATACATCATACAAATTCGAAAGTTTGGGTGAAAGCGTCACTCTATAAGCAACAATCCTAATTCTATGCAAAATCTGATACGGTCCAATGAAATTAGGATCCAACTTCTTCTATTTTAGAACACGACCAACACCGGTCATAGGATTGACCCTTAGAGACACATGGTCTCCTTCGTTGAATTCCAAGTCTTTTCTCCTATTATCATGATAGCTTTTCTGCTTACTCTGGGATGCCTTCATCTTCTCTCTGATCATCTGAATTATCTCAGTAGTCTGTTGTACAATCTCAAGTTCGAGTACCATACTCTCGCCCGACTCATACCAGCTTAGAGGTGTCCTACACCTCCTACCATACAACGCTTCAAAAGGCGCCATTTCGATACTAGAATGGTAACTTTTATTATAAGTAAATTCAATCAACGACAAATGAGCATCCCAAACACCTCCCTACTCGAGTATACAAGTTCTCAACAAGTCTTCCAGTGAATGAATAATCCTCTCAGTTTTCCCATCTGTCTGCAGATGATAAGCAGAACTCAACTTCAAACTAGAACCTAAAGCTTCCTGATGGCTCTTCCAAAATTCGAAAGTAAACCTCGAGTCTCTGTCAGACACAATTCTTGACGGAACCCTGTGTAACTTTACTATTATCCTGATATAAATCTCTGCTAACTTAGACAAAGGAAAACTAATGTTAATTGGTATAAAATGTGCCGATTTCGTCTGTCTATTTACAATCACCCAAATAGCATCAAAGCCTCTCGTCGTATTTAGCAACCCAGTCACAAAATCCATTGCTATACTATCCCACTTCCACTATGGTATTTCCATTGGTTGCATCAAATCAGAAGGTTTATGATGTTCCACTTTTGACTTCTGGCAAGTCAAACAAGCATACACAAATCGAGCTATGTCTTTCTTCATACCTGTCCACCAAAACAATTTCTTAAGATCCTGATACATTTTCATAGCTCCTGGATGAATACTCAAGCTACTTCTGTGACTTTCCTCTAAGATCATTTTTCTTAATTCAGGATTATCCGACACACAAATTCCGCCTCTAAATATCAATACACCAAAATCATCTACTTTAAAGTCACATTCTACACCCGACCCTCTTGCGGTCATAAAATCCACCAGCTTCAAATTAAGTTTCTGACTCTCCCTAATCTCCCTAAGGAAATCATTATTAACTTATAGCATACCCAACCTCTCACTCTCAGAAGTCAGTTCACAAACTAGGCTCAAGTCTCTAAACTGCTCAATTAGATCCAACTCTTTAATCATCAATGTCGAAATATGAATCGCCTTCCGACTCAAAGCATCTGCCACAATGTTAGCCTTACCAGGGTGGTAACTCAAACTAAAATCGTAGTCCTTCAGGAATTCCAACCATCTCCTCTGTCTCATATTCAGCTCTTTCTGGTCAAATAAATATTTCAAACCTTTATGATCACTAAACACTTCAAACCTCGACCCATACAAGTAATGTCTCAAAATTTTCAACACAAAAACTACTGCAACTAACTCAAGATCACGAGTAGGATAATTTATCTCATGTACCCTCAATTGTCTTAAGGCATAAGCCACAACCTTACCATCCTGCATCAACACTCCGCCCAATTCCATTTTAGACGCGACACAATATATCACAAAAGGTTCATCTAGCTTTGGTAGAATCAATATTGGCGCTGTAGTCAATCTCTTCTTCTATTCCCAAAAACTTTCTTTACACAAGATATCCCACACAAAGGCCTGTCCTTTTCTAGTCAACTGAGTCAGAGGAAGGGCCAAATTAGAAAAACCTTCAATAAACCTGCAGTAATAACTTGCTAAGCCCAAGAAACTCCTGATCTCCGTCACTGATTTCAGAGGTTCCTACTGAAGTATTACACCTACTTTGGATGGATCTACTACTATGCCATCACCCGAAATAACATGTCCCATAAAACTCACCCCGTGCAACCAAAACTCACATTTTGAAAGTTTTGCAAATAACTTATTATCTTTCAACACTTGTAAAGAAATCCTCAGATGCTCCGCATGATCTCTTTCCGAATTGGAATAAATTAAAATGTCATTAATAAAAACTATGACAAACTGATCCAAATAAGCATGAAAGATTTGATTCATGTATTCCATGAACACGTTCGGTGCATTAGACACCTCAAACGACATCACAACATATTCGTATTGTCCTTACCGAGTCCTTAAATCCGTTTTCTGAATATCGTCCTCTTTCACCCGAATTTGATGGTAACCCGATCTCAAATCAATTTTACGGAAAACACGAGCTCCCACGAGTTGATCCATTAGAGAATCAATTCTCGGAAGCGGATATTTGTTCTTGATGATAACCTTATTCAGCTGATGATAATCAATGCATAATATCATACTACCGTCCTTTTTCTTAATCAACAACACAAGAGATCCTCAGAGGGGCACACTGGGTCTAATGAATTTCTTATCAAGTAATTCTCTGAGTTGAAATTTCAACTCTACCAATTCTGATGCTGACATTCTGTATGGTGCCATAGATATAGGTTTGGTACCAGGAATAAGATCCATAGCAAATTCCACCTCTCGCTTCGGAGGCAACTCTGAAATATTATCTGGAAACACTTCTAGAAACTCTTTCACTATAGGTAACTCATTAATTGACATTTTGCCTTCAACAGATAATGAGGCAAACACCGCAAACATTTTAGCTTCATATTCTAGAACTTCATCCATTTGCTTAGCAGACAACAACATTAACTCTCTACTATCACCAAACCCAGATCTGCACTCTAGAGGCAAGTCACAAATATCTTCAGGGAAAACATCAGGAATTACACACCATTGGCATATCTCTAGCCGTTACCTTGTGCTCTACTCCCTGAGAAGCAACCATCAACAATACCTTATCGTTCTCCCTAAAATACATCCCAACTTAACCGACGAACAAGAAACTCAAATCTGCCTCATCTTCAGATATAAGAATTTGCATTGACTCATCAAAACAATATGTAAGCACCTGGCTTAACTCCAAATAATTCACTGTACACACCATCTAAGCTGGCAAGACACATTTATTCCATCTAACATGATCCCGTCTATTATCAACAAGAGATTAAGTGTGATCATTTCCTCAATTTATCTATAGACAACCGACAATCATGATGAGGCATAAACCATCTTTATCATCTATAATAGTGTCCAACGACACACTGCGCCATCACTCTACACTTGAAGCATACTGGCGAAGCACAAGCTTCTCCCCTACTTGTTCCATTCCCAACCTACAAATGGAAAACAAACAAGCATCGGTTGTGGTTTCACACACATGTCACATACTTGGGAACATCATGTTCCAAAGAAAATACTGGTTAGAAAAACACATGACTATACTCATTCTATAGTCAGACTCTACTACACACTGGCCGGATGGACCGACCTTCTCTGATACCAATTGTAACACCTTACTCTACCCATTCTATAATAATTTTAAAAATACAAAAAATTGCAGAAATAACTCAGAGTTACACATGTAGGATGCCACATTTGAAAACATCATCATGAAGTATCAAATCACTTAATATCTCATTTATTAATAAAACAAATAATCTGATTAAACAACAGAATTAAATCAATGGTTTGGCATTAAAGCCCCAATTACATTAACTCTCCACACAATACGTGATTCAACAACATTAATAAAAACCAGATAAGTAATAAAAAACAAAGAACAAATAACATGAAAACATAACAAAATCCCCATCCTTCCCGTGTTACGTATCAGAGCGACTCCTAAGACTTGATCAAATAGCAACACAAGCTCTAAGAACTACTTAGGTACCTGGTCATTTGTACTTCCCAAGGAGCACATACACAACAAACAGAAAACGGGTAATAACTACATTCAATAATACACGGTGAAAATCAGATGCTAAGGAGTAGTTAACACACAAATCATGCCAATCATATAAGTACAACACACATACAAGTGCCACATCATCATTCGGCATAAACAACCCATATTCAATCATATACATGTGTAATGCGACTCCAATGACACGACACAATGCACGCGATACCATCACAATCACATACCGTTCACCCTAGAACCCGATTCTCGTCGGAATCTAGATAAGTCATATACGTTCCTCTGAACTACAACCTATCTCCACACGACTCCTACATAGAGTCCGGGCGAGACTATGCACCCATCATGGATTTCTACCTAGCTCATCTCCACATAACATGGCACGAATGCATGACACATAATTATGCATAATGTAATAATTATTCAAGCATAATTCATGATCCTCAATGATCCTACGTGAGTCACATACTCACCATAATTCCCTCCGAATTTACCATCATAGTCCAAGACCGTCCACATACGACCATCTTGGCTCACAAACATCAAATACGTCCCAAGCAGACAATTTCACAAAATCCCATGTTTTATCCTATTTAGTGTCATTACTACTTTCCTCTATGTCCAATTATACCATTTCATTCTTGTGGATCAAAAGAAATTTCATTACACGCGAAATTGGGACAGAAATCGCAAAAACGGGAAAAGTTCGCTACAGCTCTGCCCATACGCATATGGCCCTGCCCCATACGCGTATGGCTTCCTCCCTACGCCTAGGCATGCGTATCATACGCACAGGGCCTCCCTGCCCAGGCCTCATACGCGTATTGCCTTGGGCCGTACGCATATCAGCAGAGAGTGATTCCTCTCTCAGATCTTCTCCAAATTCTCCCATACGTGTATGGCCATGACCCATACGCGTATGACCACTCCCTCATACGCGTACATATGCGTTTCAGTAGAGGGCCGTGTTGGAAGGGGGACGGGGTGCGTATCATACATGTATTGCCTCTGGGTGTGTCCCTATACGTGTGTTGCCTCCTGGGTGTGTCCCCATATGCGTAATGCCTTGTGCCTTACGTGTATTGCCTTGCCTGCACAGAAAAATGCCCAGCTTCGCAACAATGTGATTTTTCCCTATTTAGAGCACTTCCAAGCTCCTAAATTAGACCCAAAGCAACCTTTATCTCAGTATAACCTTATAGTTCTAATCCTACATTATTTCATCATCTTGTCAATATTTTCTGTCATTAAAACCCATTTTTGTTAACCCAAAAAAACCCCAATTTCCAGATCTGTTCTATATCAGAACTCAACAACAACAAAACAACATTAACACAAATTTACCATGCCAAATCTACATGCAACAAAGATTCTTGTCAGAACAACATATGGATACAAATTCACAACAAACACCACACAAGCATACAAACAGGTCAAGAAGAAGGGATACACAGAAAAATTCAAAGAGGGAAAGGAACCCTCACTACCCTCTCATGTTCAGATCACCCTTAAAGAATCTCATTCTCCCTCTTACCTTAATTCTGAGCTTTGATCCTTAAGAAATGGTAGAAAATTCCTCTTGCTCTCCTGCCCTAGCCCTTCTTCTCTCTTTTCCTTCTCTTTTCATGTAAACTGATTTCTCTATGTGTAACCTCCCACTAATCTCTCCTATTTGTTTGATCTCCCTTAATTAATTTCCCTCATAATAATAATAATAATAATAAAATTACTAGTATTTACCACTCATTATTAATTAATTATCATTACCATATTATTCTAAAGTTTTATTCACATTACTCAATTAAGGCTAACTCCTCACACTCACCCTTAACCACCTACCCTTAATTAAGTCAATAAAATCACAAAAAATACACAATGACTAAATATTTTAAATGGGGTGTTACACCATCATCAACAAGTCTTAACTGACGCGCCAACTGAATCTAAACCAACTAATAATTATATGTATTGGTACAAATCGTTTATAATTAGTTTTTCTCCGAAGATATGTATTTATACGACCCACACCGAACCATTTACATAAAACAAGCTTCAACATCTAACTCCTAACAAAATTACCAAACCACTTACACATAACACCCTAACAAAATTACCAACCCACAACACCATACCCAACAAAACTACCCAACCAAAAAATCAATAGCATACCCCTTACCACCAACAACAAAATGATTATATCAAAATACCTAACATGACATATGCCGACAACACATTTTCATACCATATCAAAAACACCCAAGAAACACATGACACTAACATGTCCTACCATATCCAAAACATCCTAACATCAAAACACCAAAACATCCAACAAACATATGATTATTAAACACCATAAAAATCATTTCTTACTTTCCATAATGAAGCATTCACACCAACGTCGCTATTCAGTCGACCAAATCGTTCACCAATAACCCCATAACCCCAAACAACACAACCCAACTACTACGACATGGACAATGAATTCAGTTACGGCATCGTGTCAATGCATACATCAGACAACATAGAATTATAAGAATATATTAAGGAATCTAGTGATGGCTATGTTCTAGGGACCTCGTTTCAAACACTTGAGGTGGACCCACAAAGACTAGTACGATAAAAGGTACCTAAAGGGTGTGGAACCGGTGGCATGTATGAGCAAGCGGGTCGTCGTTGTTAGTGTAAAACATATTCTAGTATGTAATTCGATTTAAATTAAATATTATTAGTTCTTATTCAATTATTTTTATTAATTAATTATTTTTATTCAATTGTTTTCATTAATTAATTAAAATAAAAAGTATATGCAATACATAGGAGCCAATTGAATTGACTAATTGTTGCACCCCAAAATTTGCCCAACCTTTTCTAACCTAGGTTTATGTTTCAATTGCATAGTCATTTGCACTGGCATCATGTACATAGTGTATTCATCTGCATTGCATAGCATAAACAAGTTATCTTAATCAGGGGATCAAGTTCTATTCTTGTCTCAAGAGGCATATCCAAGGGTTTCATTCATATTCAAGACTACTCAGGTCATCAGGGAAGAATTTGAGCTTTGAAGAGTTGACAGATTACTCATTAAGTTCTCTCCTATCTTGAGGTTATTTGGGGATCATCAGAGGAAGTGTGAGCTATGAGCCAAGAGCATGAGGTGTGTATGGATGTTATGAGGAGCCTAGATGATAATTTTTGAGGAGTAACCAAGTCATTGGAGTGATTGCAAGAGCCTCACTTAAAGTCAGTCAACTAGGGTTTTATCTAGGTCAACCCTAGGTCAAAGACTTGTTTTGAAAGGTATCAAAGATCATTTGAAGAATGTGGGATTCATTATTTGCTATATGGATATGGATATGGTGTTGTGCTAAAGAAAAATCAGAAGGAATCAAGGAGAGATGGAGTTACCAAATTAGGGTTTCAGTGTAAAATCCCCTGATTTAGGTCAAACTTCAAAGTAGTGTAACTCAAGATGCAAGCTTCATATGAATTTCTGGTCCACATGAAACTTGTAGAGTATCTTCATAGCTTTAATTTGAGTGGTGGAAGTCATCAAGATGATTTATAGAACTCAAGTTATAGTTCTTGCAAGTTACAGGTCATCTGAGGGCACTGAAATTTGTCTGTGAAAGTTGTCTGTCTTCCAAGCAACTTTTGACCTTCAAGGAGATTTCAAATGGATTTCTGGCCAACATGAGAGTTGTTCCTCATTGTCTTAGCTTTCTAGAAAGGTATGGTATGCCTTCATATGATGTGTGTAAATCTACTTATGTCCTTGGCAAGCAAAGGGTATTTTGGTCATTTGAGAATTACAGGTCATTCTTAGCCTATGCCTAAAACTCATACAAGGAAGCTTCAAATGAAAAACTTCCCAACATCAAAGTTTCTCAAAATGTCATTTTAAGTCTAGAAAATAGGCCATGGGAGTTTGGAAATGCATAGAACAAGACTTGATAAAAGTTGGTGAAAAATAACTTAAAAATGGCATATAACTTGAAAAAGTTCACATGGAAATTTGGTTTGGGCAATCTACAAATCCAAAATAGGTCATGTAATATGTCATTTTGAATCCAAACAACATTTTGAAGACAATGGTTTAAACACATTTTTGATTTGAGGCCTAAAAATGGGAGTTGCTTTGTAATCATGTTACTTGCATAATAAGGCAACTTTGCAAAACTCAACATAAGGCAAGGATCAACTTGTTTTTCACACATACCATTTCAATATCTCATGAGGAGAGATTTTAACACAAGTTTAGAGGGCTGTATGCATGAGATGAGAGATATTCAACATGTCATCAAGTGAGATTTCCATAACTTTCTACCACATTCTAGAAGCATCTAGGATCTTCTAATTGGCTCTATATAACAAGTGGATCACAATGAAGGAAGGGGTTAGAGAATTCAGTTGGAGAATTCAGTGGAGAGAGAGGTATTCAAGGAAAGCTTCCATTGCAAGCAAGGCTCGAATCTCCTTCTACAAGCACTCATCACCAGAATTGTTGCAAACAGAAGAGAGATAACCATTAGAGGACCATTGTGAAGAGGATTCAAGCACTGAAACAAGTTGATTCCACCTCTGCCATAGCTACCTAGCAGGTTGGTGATTTCACTTCTATCTCCCTAATTAGGTGTTGTTAGATTAGATTGTTAGTGTAAGATTGTTAGGTTAGGTTAGATGACCATTTTCAGAGACTTAGGGTGAATTCCATGAGGTTTAATGGCAGGTTGTAGATTCTTTCAAGATCAAGATTAGGTTATGTAATGAGTTTTAATGTACGTGTAATAGCTTGTTGAGATCAGTGTAGTGTGAAGAATGCATTAGTACCATTAGAATCAAGAATTACAAGGTTCCATTGCAGTGTAAAGTGGTTGGACCCAGGTCGTCGTGCCTTCTGTTTGTGAGCTCTAGAGAGTTTTAATCCAAACCCTTAGTAGGATCGTGTTCCTGGGAGTTTGTAGTACAACTTTGGTCTTTGAAGTTTTTAATTCCATGAAGAATTGAGGGAGTATGAGATGGTGGAAGATTCTTGCATGGGATACGATTTCTGAAACCCTAATGGCATGTTGGGGACGATGACCCCTGATCGTTGGATCCTTCCAAGTCATTTGACTCATTAGACTCATCGGACGGTCCAGATTCAAAAAGAGAAATGGAGGGAATTGATGAAGACGGAACGCAGCGTTTCACTAAATGAAACGCCTGGGCCTGGATCAGCAATGCTAACCCCACCCCCCAAACCTAAGCCCAATGGAATTGAACTGGAAATCGTTGCTATCTACACCGAGCGTTTAATCTTTATCTTTGTTTTTTATTTTGAATTTCTGAACTAACTGGGCTTAACATAATTGATATCTGCGCCCTCATCTTCTGGCCCATCAAGGAATATGAACTGAGCGCATTACTTGTGACACCCCCTCCCCAATTTAATTCATTTTTGTGATTTTTATTTTCTTTAATATTTTTTGCATCTTAAAAAAATCCATATAAAATTGAAAAAAGTTTATTTTTAATTGATTCTTTTTGTGGTAGCTTCATAATTCTGTTAAGAAAAATATCCAATAATAAAAATAGCATTTTATTTTGTTTTAGTATTTTTTGTGTATTTTTCTTGTAAATAGATTTTTAATGAATTTAGTTTAGTACTTAATTTTGTTGATTTTAGTTCTAATAGCTCCCTTTAGATTTAGGACCCATTCTTTTTAGGGTGATTAACTTAGGACTTTAGCTTCCTAATAGGATTTAATTCATAATTTTAGGATTAATTTTTAGATGACTTGATTAGGTGAGATTAGAGTGGTTAAAATTAGGGTTTTAAGTGAACATAGGTGAGATAGATCATTTCTTTTAGGAATTTAGATTTGATTTTGGGGTATGGGACTATAGGGGTTATGGGTAGATGATAGATCCCTTAGAAAATGTTAGGATTCCCCTATTACTACTAGTATATTGCTTGTATTTGATTGACTGTGTGGTGTTCCCTCCTTAGGGTTATTATTTGTCTGTGTGGGGTATTGGGCATGTTTGGGGCTTGGGGTTTGAGCTGAAGACTATGATGATGAAGCCCATTTGAAGATCAAAGAGAATGAAGGCCAACTTCCAGAGTTGATGAGGAGTATCTCTTGCTGGCAGCTGTTGAAGGTTATAGGATCTAGGAGTTAGGCAGAGCTCTAGAGTAGAAAACTTGATTCACAAACATGGAAGGTCTTGATTGCCTCCATCCCTCTCTATGATGCAGAGTCTCTCTAAGACACTCACCCCCTTCCTTTGGAAGGCTTGGTGATAGTGTCTAAGAGATAGAACTCTTGAGAGAAATCTTCTATGTGTTGTTAGCAGTCTGTTTGCCACCTTTGGTGGTCAACTAATTGCTTAACACCCAGTTCATTCTTGTGATTGGTTCCTCAGCTTGGAGATTAGGACTTGAAGAAAAGCCATTGGGAGATTGAAGATCAAAGACTGATGTCTGCTTGAAGCCTGAAGATGGTTGCTGATGCTGATGAAGACTGCTTTGCTGTTTAGCTTTTGCTGTTTATAATTTTTGATGTATTGATTGAATTTCCCTGATTGTATTGTTTGCTGTTTAACCTGTTGGGTTGAAAGTGAATTCTGTTCACTTTTGCCTATTGTTTTCTAGGTTCGAGGTTGAGTGGGACTCCCTTGCCTCGCTTGTATTGTTGCATCCATGCATTTTACTGCTTTATTGTATATATATCTGTTGTTTCTGTTTCCGTCTATTCCCTTAGGATCTCTGTTTCTCTCTGTGCAAGAGAGGAGCATGATAGACATTAGGAGTTAACCCATCCATGATAACATTAGGGTAGATTTTATCCCCTTTTCAACCCTAGGATTTGTAGAGTGTCATCTCTTCTTTCTTCAAAACAACAGAAAAACATTAATAAAAGTTATAACAAAGATCAATTCATTTCTTCCTTCAAAAGATTTGAACAAACATCAACCTTTTTGTAATAAGAAAACCCTTGTTTAAGGTGAGATTTTTCATAAAAGACACTTGAACAGCTTGTGTCGTGCGTAGCCCGAACTACGTTTGCTCTGATCTTCCATGCTGTGTGGAAGTACGTAGGCATAGGATGCGATATCCTAGCAAGCAACCTTTACCCATTTTTCCCCGTAGTTAGGCGAACTACATTGACTCTGATTTCTCGTTCCAGACGGGAATACGTAGGCATAAAGTGCGATGCTTTGCCGAGTCATGTTTTCTTTTCTTTTCAGACCTCATCCTTTAGTTTAGATAGAAGTGTAATCCGTACAAACCAAGCAAGCGTGGATCCCATCGAGTACGATGGACGTGAGGGGTGCTAATACCTTCCCCTTGCGTAACCGACTCCCGAATCCAGGTTTTGGTTGCGATGACCATACCTTTTCCCGTCTTTGCGTTAGGTTTACTTCGAGCGTTTCCTTTCCCTCCTTTGGGATAAATAACGCACGGTTGCGACTCTTCTGTATTGCCGGCGCCGATTTTCGCAGTAGCGGCAGCTGGCGACTCTGCTGGGGATCCAACGTCCCCTGGCTTCTAAGGACTGCGATAGTTCCTTATGCATTTGGGATCCAACGTCCCTTAAGGGAGTCAATCCTAGCGCTTGTTTTCCCGTCGAGGATTTTGTATGGATTTATATTTCTGTCATTTACTTTCAGCATTATATTATTGTTATTTTTGCTGTATTGGGGTGTGACGGGTGTTCCATGATTGAGAGATAAGCCGGACCTGGGCTTGAGTGCACCTAGAATTAGAGTGGAAATTAGTGGGCGTGCACGTGCTTTGCATGTCCTAGTGTCCCACGAAATCCACACTCAGACGAGGTTCTTCTGGTTGGCCTCCTGTCCTGCCCTTTGGGTGGCTCGGGTTGCTGGTTAGTTGGATTGTCGACTCTGGGGACCGATCATTTGGAAGTTGGCTAAGTGAGGCCTCTTCAGGATTTGATGATGCCACTCCTTCTGGGAATCGTATCATCAACCCTGAAAGTCTGTGACGCCGACGACCGCATAGGATGCCATACCTTTGTCAGTTCCTAGGACATCTACCTGTGAGAGGGTTTGGGGTTATGCAGGTAACTAGACCTTCAGATACCGGTTATTTCTTGATCAGAGATCCTGGGTATTTATGGACAGTGATGAGGTCTATCAGAGACCAGTCAGAGTTATGGTATGAGGTCTATCAGAGACCAATTGGAGTTATGTTTTGGGGTCTATCAGAGACCAGTGTTGGAGCTTTGTATTGGGTCTATCTGAGACCAGGGTTTGAGGAATGCTGGAGGGTCTATTTGAGACTTTTGATATGGTTCAGGCTTCTCAGCCATGGCATTTGGTCCCTGTTGCATGTCACTTGCATTGCATTATTTGCATAACCATTATCATTGCATCCCATTAACGTGTGTCTGTGCTGCAGGTGCATTTGCATATTCCCTGGTTCTAGTGTTTGGACTTCTGAGTATTGATCATGGCTGGTTTGAGGATGACAGTTGCCTACAAGCTACCTGTCCCCGATATTACTCCCCTCCTGGGTCTGATTTCTCTTGCTGATGAGGATGTCCGTAGAAGCTTCAGGCAGAGTTACGGACGGCTGTTGAGTTTGGTTCGCAAATCAACTGATGATGAATTGAATGGGCTGTACACCTTGATGCAATTCTACGACCCTGCTTTTAGATGTTTCACGTTTGCTGATTTTATCTTGGGGCCCACCATGGAGGAGTATGTAGAGTTTACTGAGCTGCCAGTACAGAATGCAGTTCCTTTTATTCACTCTGCCGCTGAGCCCAAGTTGGAGGATTTAGCTAAGGCCTTGCACATGAATGCTTCTGAGCTGTTGATGACTTCTTGGCGAGGGGTTCCAGGTTTCTCTCTCCAATTTCTGGTTGGTAAGGCTCAAGAATACGCCAAGAATAGGTGTTGGGTGGTCTTTAACGCTGTTTTGGCTCTATGCATTTATGGGATAGTGTTGTTTCCCAACTTCCCAAACTTCGTGGACATGGATGCATTTCATCTGTTTGCTGCTGGCAACCCGGTACCTACATCGATCGGGGACTTCTACCATTCGATGCACTACAGAAATGAGAACAGGAGAGGCAAGAACGTCTCTTGTTGCGTGCCTTTGCTGTACATGTGGTTTAAGAGCCATCTTCCCCTGAAGGGACCTTTTGTGGATAGTGCAACTACAACTGACTGGCCAGAGCGTATGATGAGGCTGTCTTCTGAAGACATTGAGTGGTTTGACCGAGACTTGTTGGGGTCTGAGCTTATTGTCAGTTGTTCTGGGTATCCTAATGTTCCGTTGATAGGGAGAAAAGGGTGCATCAATTACAACCCATCTCTGTTCGTCCGCCAGTTTGGATACGCGTTGAAGAACCCACCTCAGGAGGAAGAAGTACAGGAATCTCTGTACTTCACCGGTGATTTGAATGGAGAGTTACTAGCCAAGCTTCGACATGCCTGGATGCATATTAACAGAAAAGGGAAACCACTGTTGGGGAAGAATGATTGTCAGGCATATGCACCCTACAAAGTTTGGATCCAGGAGAGGGCAAGACAGTTACTGATGCCATTTCCAGCTGCGCCGGTCCCTGTTCATATCCCGGTGGAGGAGCCAACCACTGTCACTATGGAGGTCTACGAGCGAGTTGTGAAAGAAAAGGAAGCCTTGATGAAGATTAATGAAGAGCTAGAAAAGGAGATGGCTCAGATGCGTAGTGAGAAGAATAAGGCTGTACGTTCTTTCCAACAGCAGATCGAACTAGTAAACAGGCTAGGTGCTGAGTTGACTGAAGAAAAGAAGAAGCGTGAACGTCTGGGTCAAGAGTTCAGAAGCTCTCATGACATGTTGGAGTCCAAAAAAAAAGCACTCGACGCCACTCACCGAGAAATCTCTTCTTGTAATAAGACGTGGAATGTTACGCTAACCAACAACAAAAAGAGGGAAGATAAATTGAAGCAGCAAATTTCTGAACTCGAAGAGCAGTTGAAGGCTAGCATTAAGAAGCATGAAGAAGAGGTGATGACCAGATATAGTCTCCAGAAGGCATTGAACAAGGCCATCGAAGGCAGGAACAAAGCTGTGTCTCAGAAGCGGAAGCTAGAGGATCGCTTCGGAGAAGGGGCATGGGAGGAAACTGCTGGAGACGTGCGACGTGTTCTCAAACGAAGGAATCAACTTGTTGAGGGGCTGCTTACCCGAACAAGTCATCCAGAGACTAAGAAGTTGCTAGAAGAGTACCAGGCTCATGAGCATACTTGATCGTTTCATGTATTAACTTGTATGCTTTATTTGCATTTGTGCTGACCATCACCAGGATTGTTGGTTGAGGTCATGCCTTCTTATTGTACATTCAGTGATATTGTATTCTTGGATTTCTCTGCAATATACGAGGTTTTCTATGATTCGGCTCCAATCACTGTCTTGCTAGCACTGTCACTGCACTGGCACATTCACACTAGAACCGGGGAATGATAATCCCTAATGCACAGACACATATTGCATTTTGCATACATACTCATATTTGCATTACAGGTTTGTGATCCGTGTATCTTATCTCCGGCATCCGTTGCAGGTATTTTTCAGGATTGCAGAAAAGCGGGTCCACCGTTACTCTACAAGGATTAACCAGAAGAAGATCATGGACAACGTGCAGAGTGAAATGCAAGAGATGCATGACAGGATGGCCCTGCTCATGCAAACCATGGAGACTATCGCCAAAGGACAAGAGCAGCTGCAAAATCTGGTTCAACCGATGGTCGCACGGGCTGAAAACAACGGGACACCGCAGGGTGAAAACATTGCTGCTTCTCCCCGAATTGAGAATCGTCAAAGTGCTGATGCTATTCCCGTAACCGGTTTGAATGCTGGGGAAACTGGTCCTGTAGGTGGAGGTGGGAACACCGGTAATATGAATGCCAATGCAGATACTGCTGGGGTATTTGTGGGTAATGTCAACCAGGGTTTCAATGGGGGCGTTGAGAATGTCGGAATAAATGGTATTAATGGTAACCAGGGCTTCAATGGTGTGAACATGGGGTATGGCAACATTGCTGGCGCCAAGGCTGGGTTTGATGGCTATGGTGATCTCGGATACGGAACTGGCGCATACAACGCTCAAGAGATGGGTAATCTGAGGTATGACCCCAGGTACGTCCAAACGGGTCTGGGCCGTGATGCTGATTATGTTGGATACGATGCAGTACCTCGCTGGGAGGATCGTCAGGAGGATGTGTTCTCTGGTGAGAACGAGGGTTATGAATGGGCTAGGGATGACAACCGTCGGATGAGATTGCTAGAAGAGAAAGTGAACGGATTGGCCAGCCAGAATGCTCTTGGGCTGGATATGTCAAATATGGGGTTAGTCCCAGGGTTGAGGGTCCCGCTGAAATTCAAAGCACCGTCATTTGATAAGTACAAAGGGGATACATGCCCTAGGGTGCATGTGCGCGCGTTTTACAGACGCATGTCTGCGTATTCTGAGGATGAAAAGATGCTAATGCACTTCTTCCAGGATAGCCTGTCAGGGCCATCGTTGGAGTGGTACATGAGCTTGGAGCCTACTCAGATCAGGAGTTGGAAAGAGCTGGCAGAGGCTTTTGTCCGACATTATTAATATAATAGCGATCTCGCCCCTAACCGAGTCCAGTTGCAGAGCATGTCTCAGAAGTCTAGCGAGAGCTTTAAGGAATACGCCCAGAGATGGCGAGATCTGGCTGCTAGGGTACACCCTCCGATGGTGGAGCGCGAAATGATGGATATGTTCATAGGAACTTTTTCTGGAATGTACTATGACCGTTTGCTCAATTTTTCGATGAGTACTTTCTCTGAGTTGATCTTGATGGGGGAGCGCATTGAAAACGGGGTGAAGATTGGTAAAATTCAAGCGGGTGAATCCAGTCCCGCAGGAGGTAATAAGAAGAAGTTTGGTGGTAAAAGGCAGGGTGATACCAACGCCGTATACAATGCTCGACGAAGGAATAAAGGTCAGAACTGGCGTCAGCAGTCGCAAGTTGCAAGTGTAACCATTTCAGGCCCTTCTCAGCAGCAGAGGCAACAACCACCGCAACAGGCTCAACAGCAGCCTAATAATAATCAGCGCAGACTTCAGAACCCACGACCGAGGAGAGTATTTGAGGTGCCGCCGGTATCATATGCAGAACTCCTTCAAACTTTGTTGAAATTGCAGCTAGTCGAGAAGAGGACCTTAGCACCACCAACTGGCCAGCCACCAGTCGGGTATGATGTTAATGAGCATTGTGACTTCCATTCGGGTGCACCAGGGCACAATATTGAAAATTGCCTGGCTTTCAAGCATAAAGTACAGGACTTGCTTGATAGTACGGCTACTAACTTCGGGAAGGACGGTCCCAATATCACGCAGCAGCCGATGCCCAAGCATGGTGGGGCTGGGGCCAATGCAATCCTGATTGATGATGGGTTGAACTTAGTTTCAGAAGTGAGTGAGCTGAAAACCCCTTTGAGTTGCGTAAAGCAGCGTTTATTGAAAGGAGGTGTCTATCCCGGTTGCGGTGAAGAGTGTGATGACTGTTTGGTTCAACCTGAGGGCTGTGAGAAGTTGAAAAAGGGAGTTCAAGGTTTGATTGATGAAGGAATCCTGCAGTTTGACAGGTCTGTGGGGCGAGAGAAGTCTGTTGAGACAGAATCTGGAAAAGAGCGCAGCGAGATTGCTACGATCACCATTCCGTTCAAATCAGTGACGATTTCGGCATCATCGAAAAGGCCGACCATTACTATTACTAAGGCTAAGCCAGTCCCTTATGAAAGCACAAAGGCAGTCCCGTGGTGTTATGGTGCTGAAGTGTATTGTAATGGGGAAAAGATTGACTTGAATGATCCGCCAGCGGGATCCGTAGATAACATAGTGGGAGCGGGTGGTATAACCCGGAGCGGGAGAATTTTCACTTCACCTGAGGTCGAGGCAGAGAGGCTGGCCAGGGGTAAGAACAAAGTTGTTGAGGGGGAATCTTCGGGGAGTAAAGAGAAAGAGCCGATAACCAAAGGTGTGGAAGAATTCATGAGGTTGATCCGCAAAAGTGATTACAAGATTGTAGAGCACCTGCAGCAGACCCCGTCAAAGATCTCCATATTATCGCTGTTGTTGTGTTCTGAGGCGCATAGAAATTCCCTGTTGAAGGTACTTGAGACATCCTTCGTGCCGCAAGAGATTTCAGTTAATCAGCTGGAGGGAGTTATGGCACATGTTAACGCTGGGCATGGTCTGGGATTCACGGATTTTGATCTAACGCCTAGAGGGCGTGATCACAATAATGCCTTGCACATCTCTATCGAGTGTCGGGGCACTATTTTATCCCATGTGCTGGTCGACACTGGGTCCTCGTTGAATGTGTTACCAAAGAAAGCCCTGTTGAAATTGGATACCCGTGGGTTGTTGTGCACCCCTAGTGATTTGGTAGTGAGGGCCTTTGACGGAACGAGGAGGTCAGTATTCGGGTCGATGACGTTACCCATTCAGGTAGGTCCGGAGGTGTTTGATACAGTGTTTTACATCATGGACATCCAGCCTGCATATAACTGTTTGATCGGGAGGCCTTGGATTCATGTCGCTGGGGCAGTAACTTCTACGCTCCATCAGAAGCTGAAATATATGGTTGAGGGGAGTATTGTGACGGTATGTGGAGAAGAGGACATCTTAGTCAGTCATTTGTCTTCCTTCAAGTACGTGGAGGTAGATGGAGAGATTCATGAAATGCTGTGTCAGGCGTTCGAAGGGGTGAAGGTTAAAGAAGAAGCTCCGGTGAAGAGTGAAGGGCAGGAGGTGGTCGTCTCCTCGTATAAAGAAGCCAAGGCGTTGGTACAAGCAGGAGAGACTCAGAAGTGGGGGCAGGTTCTGGACATCCCAGTGAAGCAAGATAGGTATGGCTTGGGGTACCGCCCATCTCCCTCGCAGAGTGCGCCTAAGTACAAGGGACCTGTGGTGTTTACGCCCGGAGGGGTTAGCTTCGAAAGGATTAATGCCGTGTCTGATACGGAGGAAGTGGATAGCGATTGCGACATGGACGCATGGATTAGACCCAACACGCCGGGGCAAAGCCTATGCAACTGGTCCATCCAGGACGTCATCCAAGTCACCAAACAGTAATGCATTGTTTTTTTCAATCATTGTATGATCACATGCCTTGCCCGGGGCATCGTTGATTTTGTCTTAGGGCCTAACTGTTTACCTGTACGTTTGCATGATCAATAAATGACGGCGTTTTTTACATTCAAATGTTGTGATCCTTTTTCTTCTGTTTTTATTTTTCAATAAAATGGCAGCGTGGTTATGCATTTTGCTTGTACATCATTTTTGAAGCACTTAACCATTTCCCTCGCAGGATTCATGAATTTTCAGATGACACCAACCAAAAACTTCCTATGACTCGTTTAAACTTCGAGCATCCGATCTTCCAAGCTGAGGAGGAGATTGTGGAGGCTAGTGACTTACCAGAAGAGCTTAGTCGGTTATTGAAGCAAGAGGAGAGAGTCATTCTGCCTCACCAGGAAGAGATTGATATTGTCAACTTGGGGTCTGAAGAATGCGTCAGGAATATCCGTATAGGGGCCGCGTTGCAAGTGGACATCAAGTAAGAGCTTATTGAGATGCTGCGTGAATACAGTGATATATTTGCTTGGTCCTACGAGGACATGCCGGGTTTGGATACTGATATGGTTGTTCATCGTTTGCCGTTGAAGGAAGATTGCCCGCCTGTGAAGCAGAAACTCAGAAGGACTCCTCCTGACATGGCCGTAAAGATAAAGGAAGAAGTGCAGAAGCAATGGGATGCTGGGTTCCTGGCTGTTACCACTTATCCCACTTGGGTCGCTAATATTGTGCCTGTGCCAAAGAAAGATGGCAAGGTTCGAATGTGTGTTGATTATAGGGATCTAAACAAAGCGAGCCCGAAAGATGATTTCCCGCTGCCGCATATTGATGTGTTAGTTGACAACACAGCTCAGTTTTCGGTATTTTCCTTCATGGATGGATTTTCAGGGTATAACCAGATCAAAATGGCTCCGGAGGATATGGAAAAAACGACCTTTATCACCCCGTGGGGAACCTTCTGTTATAAGGTGATGCCCTTTGGTTTGAAAAATGCTGGGGCAACGTACCAGCGGGCCATGACAACGCTTTTTCACGACATGATGCACAGAGAGCTTGAGGTGTATGTCGATGACATGATTGCCAAGTCTCAAACAGAGGAAGAACATCTGGTTAATCTGCTAAAGTTGTTCAAGAGGCTGAGGAAGTTCAGGCTGAGGCTGAATCCTAATAAATGTACCTTCGAAGTGAGATCCGGGAAGCTACTGGGGTTCATTGTGAGCAAGAAAGGAATCGAGGTCGATCCTGCAAAAATAAAAGCAATACAAGAGATGCCAGCACCGAGAACAGAAAAAGAAGTTCGTGGGTTCTTAGGGAGGTTGAACTATATTGCTAGGTTCATCTCTCACCTAACGACCACGTGTGAACCATTATTCAAACTGTTAAAGAAAGATCAAGCGGTGGTCTGGAACGACAATTGCCAAAGGGCATTTGAAAAGATAAAAGAATACTTGCAGGAACCTCCGGTGTTGATACCCCCGGTAGCGGGACGACCCCTGATTATGTACCTGACGGTTCTGGAGAACAGTATGGGTTGCGTTCTCGGTCAACATGACGAGACGGGACGGAAAGAGCATGCAATTTACTACTTGAGTAAAAAGTTCACAGACTGTGAATCTCGATACTCTATGCTCGAAAAGACGTGTTGTGCATTGGCGTGGGCTGCCAAACGTCTAAGACAGTACATGCTGAACCATACAACCATGCTGATATCGAAGATGGATCCGATCAAATATGTGTTTGAGAAGCAAGCGCTCTCTAGACGGATTGCTAGATGGCAGATGGTATTGACAGAATACGATATCCAGTATGTTTCCCAGAAAGCCATTAAGGGAAGTGTTCTGTCCGAATATCTCGCCGAACAACCAATTGAGGATTATCAGCCTATGAAGTTTGAGTTTCCTGATGAGGACATAATGTACTTGAAAGCTAAAGATTGTGATGAGCCGTTGCCTGGTGAAGGTCCTGAGCGGAGTTCCCAGTGGCAATTGATTTTTGATGGGGCTGTCAATTCGTACGGTAGCAGGATCGGGGCAATCATTACAACTCCCCACGGGTCGCACATCCCGTTCACAGCCAGATTAACTTTTCCAGTGACGAATAACGAAGCCGAGTACGAAGCTTGCATTATGGGGTTAGAGGAGGCTATTGATCTGAGGATCAAGAATCTGGATGTATATGGGGATTCAGCATTGGTTGTGAATCAGATTAAAGGGAGAATGGGAGACGCGCCAACCTAATCTGATACCGTACATGAATTATGCGAGAAGGTTGCTACCTTTCTTTGATAGGGTGGAGTTCCATCATGTACCTCGGGCGGAGAATCAAATGGCGGACGCCCTTGCAACGTTATCCTCGATGTATAAAGTCAACCGCTGGAATGAGGCTCCCAGTATTGTCATCTCTCGCCTTGATAGGCCGGCCTTTGTATTTGCAATCGATGAAGCATATGACGGTAAACCTTGGTATTTCGACATACAGAATTTCCTGAAGAATAAGGAATATCCGGCTGGGGCATCCAGTCGCGATCAGAAGACTCTAAGGAGATTAGCAGGCAACTTCTATCTGAATCCCGACGGCGTTTTGTATAGAAGGAACCACGATTTGGTACTCCTCCAGTGTGTAGACGAGAAGGAAGCTAATTTACTCATGGAAGAGGTCCATGAAGGAACTTTTGGTACACATGCTGGTGGGCATGCTATGACTCGAAAGTTGTTGCGGGCAGGGTATTACTGGTTAACGATGGAAACTGACTGTTTCAAATTTGCCAAGCGGTGTCACAAGTGCCATATCTATGCTGATAAGATCCATGTGCCACCTAGTCCACTGAATGTTATGGTTTCTCCGTGGCCTTTCTCCATGTGGGGAATTGATATGATCGGCAAGATTGAGCCTACGACATCTAATGGGCATCGCTTCATTCTGGTTGCGATTGATTACTTCACTAAGTGGATGGAAGCAGCATCTTACGCCAATGTGACGAAGCAGGTGGTGGCCAGATTTATCAAGAAGGATATAATTTGCAGATACGATATTCCTGAACGGATCATTACTGATAATGGTTCGAATTTAAACAACAAGATGATGAAAGATCTGTGTCGGGATTTCAAGATCGAGCATCATAATTCATCTCCCTACAGACCCAAGATGAATGGCGCTGTTGAAGCGGCCAACAAGAACATAAAGAAGATTGTTCAGAAGATGGTGGTAACGTATAAGGATTGGCATGAGATGTTGCCGTTTGCTTTGCACGGTTATCGTACTACAGTGCGTACATCAACCGGGGCAACACCGTTCTCACTGGTATACGGCACGGAGGCTGTCCTGCCATTGGAGGTTGAGATACCATCTTTGAGGGTTTTACTGAATGTTCAGCTTGATGAGGCAGAATGGGCGAGAAGTAGATTGAATCAGCTAAGCTTGATAGATGAGAAGAGACTGGCATCCATTGCACATGGTAGGCTGTATCAGAGCCGGATGAAGAAAGCGTTCGACAAGAAGATTCGACCTCGAAGCTTTCAGACGGGTGATCTTGTGCTGAAGAAGATTCTCCCACCGCAATCGGATCACAGGGGCAAATGGACTCCCAATTACGAAGGTCCATACGTCGTGAGAAAGGTCTTCTCCGGAGGAGCCTTATTGTTATCCACCATGGATGGTGAAGACTTTTCGTCCCCTGTGAACTCGGACGCAGTTAAAAAATACTTTGCTTAAAATTGACCCGCTGGACAGTAAAAAGAGAGTCCAGGCAAAAATGGGGCATCCTGGCGAACCAAAAACAGAATAAAAAGGTTCGGGCAAAAATTAGGGATAAAATGAAAAAAAATGTACACCCGCGAAGTCGAAAACCTACACTGGGCGGCTTCGGCAAAAAGGGGTATCCCGGTGAATCGAAAACCCGCAAAGGGCGATTCACGCAAAAGTTAGGGATTTGAAAAGCAAATGACTGCGGTCCAAGTTTAATTGTTAGTGGTTTGGGAGCATCTGGGGGTCATTTATCCAAAGCAATTTCTTCTAAAGACAAATATCGGGAAAGCGTCAGAGTCTGACGAGTCATAGGAGGATCGGTTCATGGTGTTCGTCTGTAACACGTTGCCAACATGTGTACAAATTTTATTCTGTATATTTGTATACTTCTGCATTTTGTTTATATGTGACTACCTCTTTTCAGGAGTTGCATCTGATGTACAAATCTTGCCTATTCTCAGGCCGTTATCAATAAAGTGTTTTGTTTAGTGTAGTGTGTGACTTTGGTTTTAATTTTTTACAGTTTTGTTTGTAAAAAGCGCCGATGTTTTCGATAAACTTACATGCGTGTAAACAGGCGGGCCTCGGCCGATGATTGTTAAAACCGGAAGTTACCTGAATGGTTGTCATGGGTGATTACCAAGATGTTTCTTTTTTGCATAGATTGCCTTGTGTTTGCTTGTTGACTTTTGCAGGTATTCAAAAGCTCGCAAAGTTCCCCGCCAGAGTCCATGGCAGGCTGGTACCCTCTCCAGAGGATGAACGTGGTGTCCTTCGCCAGTGAAGTCGCCCCAGGCAAAATTGAATGTTGTCTCCCCAGGAGAGTGGAGATTGCGTCGAAGGAAAAGATCAATGCATCTTCAGTAGTTCAGAATTAGCTGGTCAAGCAGAGCAGAGCCCTCCCCAACAAAGGTCGAGACGGATATGATCAATTTCCCCAAAGAGTTTCTTGCGTAGTGCGAATCAGAGCACACCGGTCAAACCCTAGCTCAGTAATAGCAGGATGAAGTATCCCCGCAGGGCGTAATCAGAGTGTTGATGCCTTTGAGAGCAGTTCCCAGGATTGCTTTTCTCTTTCCTCAACAGGTTGATCCTTCCTCGTCGGGATGATCATTCTTCAGCAGAATTTGAAGTTTTGAGTCTGTGAGCTACCTTCCCAGCAGGATGGTTATCCCCAACGGAGTTAGTTCATCTTTCCAACATTTGTTTTGTTGGAAGCGTATCGGTAGTATTCCAGTCATCCCCAGCGGATCCAGTTTGTCTTCAACATTTATTTTGCTGAAGTAACTCTTTGCATAAGCATGCATCATGAGCATTTGCATTTTACACGAATACGTAGCATCTCCATGCTGTGTGGAAGCATTACGTCATTATCAAACGTGCATTTTTGAAACATAAGCCAGGTGGTTACCTCTTCGGGTTCTGACATTTTGTTCCTTGCCGATAAGAGAAATCGTGGTTTCAGGAAGATGTGGATTTTGTGGTCAAGGTACGCAGTGATCGTATTTTGTACCATCTATGGGGTTCATATTGTAAGGCACGCAGTGATCGTGTTGATTTTGAGATGTTGATTTGTGGCCCAAGTACGCAGCGATCGCACTTGTACCATCTATGGGGTTCATGTTGTGGGACACGCAGTGATCGTGTTGATCTTGGTATGTGTATCTGTGGTCGAATGGTGTAGTGATCGTATTTGTCCCGATCTAAGAAGATTGTTTTGTAACGCAGTGATCGTGTTGGTATCGTCTCGGGGTTTTATTGGGCAGGACACGCAGTGATCGTGTTTACCATGTCATGTGATGTTGTTGGTCGATATGCGCAGTGATCGTATTCGTCCGTTATACAGCGGTTATAGATTGACACGCAGTGATCGTGTTCATCTAGTTTTTGTTGGTTGGTATACGCAGTGATCGTATTCGTCCGTTATACGGTTTGGTTATAGGGTGAGGCACGCAGTGAACGTGTTCATCTGGTTGTTTGTGGCCGAAGTACGCAGTGATCGTATTCACCCCATATTTGAAGTTATGTCCCAAGGCACGCAGTGATCGTGTTTCCTCCAGTCAAGAGGGCCGTGACATGAAGCGCGCAGTGATCGTGTTCACCCTATGTATGGTTAGGATATGCAGTGATCGTATTCGTCCAGTTATGTGGGTTAGTTGAGACACACAGCACGCAGTGATCGTGTTTTCTCCAGTCAAGAGGATCGTGGCTCAGAGCGTGCAGTGATCGTGTTCAAGCACGCAGTGATTGTGTTGATAGTACCATGGGAACTTGTGATGCGGAGCACGCAGTGATCGTGGTTATCGTATCAGTCGGGTTTGTTGGTCGGCATACGCAGTAATCGTATTCGTCCTATTACATGGGTTGGTTTTATGACGCACGCAGTGATCGTGTTGACAATCATTTTGGGGGTTGTTGGTCGAGATGCGCAGTGATCGTACTCGTCCTATTGCAGCACACGCAGTGATCGTGTTCATCATGTTTGCGGTCGAAGCACGCAGTCTTCGTGTTAGCCTCATCTATGTGGATTTATTCCGTCTGGCACGCAGTGATCGTGTTTACCTCATCCGGTTGGATTTATGGTCGATGTGATTTTGGTTGTAACGCAACACGCAGTGATCGTGTTTGTCCCATTATGTGATTTTGTTTGCAACGCCAGGACGCGCAGTGATCGGGTTTCCTCCTGTCAAGAGGGTTGTGGTGTAGAATATGCAGTGATCGTGTTCATCTTGTTACAGAGGGTTGTTGTGCCAGACACGCAGTGATCGTGTTCGTCATGTCATATTCCCCTAGCAGAATTGCTTGGTCAAGCACTTCTCTTTCTCCCCAGCCGAGTTCTTTCTCAGAGTGCTGTGGAAATGGCATAATGCAATTTTTGGGTAGTTACCCACAGTTACCCCAGTAGAGACGTAATCCCCAGCGGGGTGGTCTTCAACGAGATACCTGGTTAAGTCCCTCGTGGTCCCCGGCAGGATATTCTTTGACAAGTCGCTTGGTTAAGTTACTTATATTCCCCAGCTGAGTCTTTCTCAGGATGCTGTGGTATCAGTATTAGAAGGTGGTAATGCATATTTTTGGGTCGTTATCTGTAGTTCCTCCAGCAGAGTTATGTGCTCCAGCAGGATGTTACTTCAATGAGTTAATTATTTAGGTCCCTCATAGTCCCCAGCAGGGTATTCGCCACAGGAGTTGTTTGGTTAAATTCCTCTTGTTTTTCAACAAGGTTATTTTCGTCAGGGTACTTGGTTAAGTTCCCAATTTCCCCAGCAGGTGTTTGACGGCAGTCGTCAGAATTGTCCCCTCAGAGTTACTTAGTTAAGTTTCTCATTTCCCCGCAGAGTCGGTTGTTCATGTCTTCGAACATTGTCTCGTTTGGTTAAGCGTTCGCTCGTTTCTTCAGGATACGAAAGGTTGATCAGTGAAGTCAACATGACAAGTGAAGTCAATATTCTCCCGCTGGTTAGCGTGTGCTCGATTGATAAGTGAGATCAACAGAAGTTGATAAGTGAGATCGACAATTTCTCGTTGTTTGGTGTATGCTCATTTCATCGGAATGGAGTGGTCTGCGGACAATATCAGATTATTTTACAAAAGCACATTGACAGAGGAGTGGTTGGTTGTTGATGTGACAACAGAAGTCATTTCCCTGAAGGGTTTTCCCCAAGCAGTGGTCGTAGACGCAATTTATGTTTGCGGTTGGCAAATTTCCGGGTTCTTTCGTATTCAACCGTCTCGTACCGCGAATGTCTGAAGGTTGCACGCTCTTCATCCAGTCAGATCTAAGCCGCTTGAATAGAGGCAGTTGTTGCACCCCAAAATTTGCCCAACCTTTTCTAACCAAGGTTTATGTTTCAATTGCATAGTCATTTGCACTGGCATCATGTACATAGTGTATTCATCTGCATTGCATAACATAAGCAAGTTATCTTAATCAGGGGATCAAGTGCTATTCTTGTCTCAAGAGGCATATCCAAGGGTTTCATTCATATTCAAGACTACTCAGGTCATCAGGGAAGAATTTGAGCTTTGAAGAGTTGACAGATCACTCATTGAGTTTTCTCCTATCTTGAGGTTATTTGGGGATCATCAGAGGAAGTGTGAGCTATGAGCCAAGAGCATGAGGTGTGTATGGATGTTATGAGGATCCTAGATGATAATTTTTTAGGAGTAACCAAGTCATTGGAGTGATTGCAAGAGCCTCAGTTAAAGTCAGTCAACTAGGGTTTTATCTAGGTCAACCCTAGGTCAAAGACTTGTTTTGAAAGGCATCAAGGATCATTTGAAGAATGTGTGATTCATTATTTGCTATATGGATATGGATATGGTGTTGTGCTAAAGAAAAATCAGAAGGAATCAAGGAGAGACGGAGTTACCAAATTAGGGTTTCAGTGTAAAATCCCCTGATTTAGGTCAAACTTCAAAGTAGTGTAATTCAAGATGCAAGCTTCATATGAATTTCTGGTCCACATGAAACTTGTAGAGTATCTTCATAGCTTTAATTTGAGTGGTGGAAGTCATCAAGATGATTTATAGAACTCAAGTTATAGTTCTTGCAAGTTACAGGTCATCTGAGGGCACTGAAATTTGTCTGTGAAAGTTGTCTGTCTTCCAAGCAACTTTTGACCTTCAAGGAGATTTCAAATGGATTTCTGGCCAACATGAGAGTTGTTCCTCATTGTCTTAGCTTTCTAGAAAGGTATGGTATGCCTTCATATGATGTGTGTAACTCTACTTATGTCCTTGGCAAGCAAAGGGTATTTTGGTCATTTGAGAATTACAGGTCATTCTTAGCCTATGCCTAAAACTCATACAAGGAAGCTTCAAATGAAAAACTTCCCAACATCAAAGTTTATCAAAATGTCATTTTAAGTCTAGAAAAGAGGCCATGGGAGTTTGGAAATGCATAGAACAAGACTTGATAAAAGTTGGTGAAAAATAACTTAAAAATGGCATATAACTTGAAAAAGTTCACATGGAAATTTGGTTTGGGCAATCTACAAATCCAAAATAGGTCATGTAATATGTCATTTTGAATCCAAACAACATTTTGAAGACAATGGTTTAAACACATTTTTGATTTGAGGCCTAAAAATGGGAGTTGCTTTGTAATCATGTTACTTGCATAATAAGGCAACTTTGCAAAACTCAACATAAGGCAAGGATCAGCTTGTTTTTCACACATACCATTTCAATATCTCATGAGGAGAGATTTTAACACAAGTTTAGAGGGCTGTATGCATGAGATGAGAGATATTCAACATGTCATCAAGTGAGATTTCCATAACTTTCTACCACATTCTAGAAGCATCTAGGATCTTCTAATTGGCTCTATATAACAAGTGGATCACAATGAAGGAAGGGGTTAGAGAATTCAGTTGGAGAATTCAGTGGAGAGAGAGGTATTCAAGGAAAGCTTCCATTGCAAGCAAGGCTCGAATCTCCTTCTACAAGCACTCATCACCAGAATTGTTGCAAACAAAAGAGAGATCACCATTAGAGGACCATTGTGAAGAGGATTCAAGCACTGAAACAAGCTGATTCCACCTCTGCCATAGCTACCTAGCAGGTTGGTGATTTCACTTCTATCTCCCTAATTAGGTATTGTTAGATTAGATTGTTAGTGTAAGATTGTTAGGTTAGGTTAGATGACCATTTTCAGAGACTTAGGGTGAATTCCATGAGGTTTAATGGCAGGTTGTAGATTCTTTCAAGATCAAGATTAGGTTATGTAATGAGTTTTAATGCACATGTAATAGCTTGTTGAGATCAGTGTAGTGTGAAGAATGCATTAGTACCATTAGAATCAAGAATTACAAGGTTCCATTGCAGTGTAAAGTGGTTGGACCCAGGTCGTCGTGCCTTCTGTTTGTGAGCTCTAGAGAGTTTTAATCCAAACCCTTAGTAGGATCGTGTTCCTGGGAGTTTGTAGTACAACTTTGGTCTTTGAAGTTTTTAATTCCATGAAGAATTGAGGGAGTATGAGATGGTGGAAGATTCTTGCATGGGATACGATTTCTGAAACCCTAATGGCATGTTGGGGACGATGACCCCTGATCGTTGGATCCTTCCAAGTCATTTGACTCATTAGACTCATCGGACGGTCCAGATTCAAAAAGAGAAACGGAGGGAATTGATGAAGACGGAACGCAACGTTTCACTAAATGAAACGCCTGGGCCTGGATCAATAATGCTAACCCCACCCCCCAAACCTAAGCCCAATGGAATTGAACTGGAAATCGTTGCTATCTACACCGAGCGTTTAATCTTTTTCTTTGTTTTTTATTTTGAATTTCTGAACTAACTGGGCTTAACATAATTGATATCTGCGCCCCCATCTTCTGGCCCATCAAGCAATATGAACTGAGCGCATTACTTGTGACACCCCCTCCCCAATTTAATTCATTTTTGTGATTTTTATTTTCTTTAATATTTTTTGCATCTTAAAAAATCCATATAAAATTGAAAAAAGCTTATTTTTAATTGATTCTTTTTGTGGTAGCTTCATAATTCTGTTAAGAAAAATATCCAATAATAAAAATAGCATTTTATTTTGTTTTAGTATTTTTTGTGTATTTTTCTTGTAAATAGCTTTTTAATGAGTTTAGTTTAGTACTTAATTTTGTTGATTTTAGTTCTAATAGTTCCCTTTAGATTTAGGACCCATTCTTTTTAGGGTGATTAACTTAGGACTTTAGCTTCCTCATAGGATTTAATTCATAATTTTAGGATTAATTTTTAGATGACTTGATTAGGTGAGATTAGAGTGGTTAAAATTAGGGTTTTAAGTGAACATAGGTGAGATAGATCATTTCTTTTAGGAATTTAGATTTGATTTTGGGGTATGGGACTATAGGGGTTATGGGTAGATGATAGATCCCTTAGAAAATGTTAGGATTCCCCTATTACTACTAGTATATTGCTTGTATTTGATTGACTGTGTGGTGTGCCCTCCTTAGGGTTATTATTTGTCTGTGTGGGGTATTGGGCATGTTTGGGGCTTGGGGTTTGAGCTGAAGACTGTGATGATGAAGCCCATTTGAAGATCAAAGAGAATGAAGGCCAACTTCCAGAGTTGATGAGGAGTATCTCTTGCTGCAGCTGTTGAAGGTTATAGGATCTAGGAGTTAGGCAGAGCTCTAGAGTAGAAAACTTGATTCACAAACATGGAAGGTCTTGATTGCCTCCATCCCTCTCTATGATGCAGAGTCTCTCTAAGACACTCACCCCCTTCCTTTGGAAGGCTTGGTGATAGTGTCTAAGAGATAGAACTCTTGAGAGAAATCTTCTATGTGTTGTTAGCAGTCTGTTTGCCACCTTTGGTGGTCAACTAATTGCTTAACACCCAGTTCATTCTTGTGATTGGTTCCTCAGCTTGGAGATTAGGACTTGAAGAAAAGCCATTGGGAGATTGAAGATCAAAGACTGATGTCTGCTTGAAGCCTGAAGATGGTTGCTGATGCTGATGAAGACTGCTTTGCTGTTTAGCTTTTGCTGTTTATAATTTTTGATGTATTGATTGAATTTCCCTGACTGTATTGTTTGCTGTTTAACCTGTTGGGTTGAAAGTGAATTCTGTTCACTTTTGCCTATTGTTTTCTAGGTTCGAGGTTGAGTGGGACTCCCTTGCCTCACTTGTATTGTTGCATCCATGCATTTTACTGCTTTATTGTATATATATCTGTTGTTTCTGTTTCCGTCTATTCCCTTAGGATCTCTGTTTCTCTCTGTGCAAGAGAGGAGCATGATAGACATTAGGAGTTAACCCATGCATGATAACATTAGGGTAGATTTTATCCCCTTTTCAACCCTAGGATTTGTAGAGTGTCATCTTTTCTTTCTTCAAAACAACAGAAAAACATTAATAAAGGTTATAACAAAGATCAATTCATTTCTTCCGTCAAAAGATTTGAACAAACATCAACCTTTTTGTAATAAGAAAACCCTTGTTTAAGGTAAGATTTTTCATAAAAGACACTTGAACAGCTTGTGTCGTGCGTAGCCCGAACTACGTTTGCTCTGATCTTCCATGCTGTGTGGAAGTACGTAGGCATAGGATGCGATATCCTAGCGAGCAACCTTTACCCATTTTTCCCCGTAGTTAGGCGAACTACATTGACTCTGATTTCTCGTTCCAGACGGGAATACGTAGGCATAAAGTGCGATGCTTTGCCGAGTCATGTTTTCTTTTCTTTTCAGACCTCATCCTTTAGTTTAGATAGAAGTGTAATCCGTACAAACCAAGCAAGCGTGGATCCCATCGAGTACGATGGACGTGAGGGGTGCTAATACCTTCCCCTTGCGTAACCGACTCCCGAATCCAGGTTTTGGTTGCGATGACCATACCTTTTCCCGTCTTTGCGTTAGGTTTACTTCGAGTGTTTCCTTTCCCTCCTTTGGGATAAATAACGCACGGTGGCGACTCTTCTGTATTGTTGGCGCCGATTTTCGCAGTAGCGGCACTAATGCACTTACCTTTGCATAGTTGTCGCCAATTGGATTGGCTACGCATAGTGCAATCACCAATTTAATTGATTGTTCCTCTTACTTTATGAATGGTGTCGCCAATTTGATTGACTACTTCTCTGCAACACAATTTTTTTGTTTCAAAAATGGGTACTTTAAAAATTACTTGAAAAAGATAGTTATTTAAAAAAAATCATAAAAGAGTTGTATAATAAAAAGAAAAAAGAATAATAATTTATAATGGAAAGAGTATAAAGGTTACAATTAGATTAATAGAAATAATATTGAATAAACAACTATTTAATTTTTAAATGTATCAAAATTACAACTACAAGTGTCAATTTTATTAGTTATTTAAGTCATTAATTCAAAATGCTGACGAGATATCTGATGATGGTAGATGTTCTGCAGCTCTTGGAAGTAAAACTATATATTTTATTAATCTGATGATCAAGTCAATAAAAATGGCGAGTGCAAATGTCATTGTTTTGCAAGTGTGTGGAGTTATATTTACAAATGTTTGACATTTCTTCAGCTTTGCACAATGATGAGTGACAACACATGATCCAGTTTGAAAGTCTGCTTGGTGGTGGAAGATCGTCAACTTTAAAGCTACTCGTGTTGTGGTGCACATATGTTTGGTGTTAAAAAACTAAATTATAAATCAAATAGATCAAGGTTAGAGTCATGAACAAATCACTTTTCTTATAGTATTTCAAGCACTCAATCTTTTTTAGAGTTTGTACGCAGGAATACCCAAGATAATTCAGCTTATACTCGAGTTTGCAGAAGACCGATGAAAACTCGAATCTAGGAAAGATGAAATATGAAATTTTTATCTTAGATGATAGGTTTTTCTAATGTATTTTTTTGAATCCCAAATGCTTAATTTATAGGTCAAAATGGTGTTGTTTCACAAGGTTGCGACCCTTGATGAATCACACACTTTCAACAACACTCTTACCAAATATTATACTATTTCGCCTACAACAACACTTTTGCCAAATGTTGTTCTGTTTCACATTCTGCAAAACTTCACGAAGTGTTGCGTATTTCTGAATTCAAAATATAAATTTCCTACTGCAACACTTCAAAAGTGTTTCCTATTTCTGAATTAAAAAATTAACCTTCACTTGCATATTTTCTTGTCATTTTAGAGCACACTCAAGATTATTAATTGTTAATACTTTACAACAATCTCTCACTTGTTCTAATAATGACAAAACCAATTCCAGAAAAAGCAAACAAATAATGTTAATACAATTAAGTATCTTTTTATTTGAACTTAACCTTATTAAGGATAACAAACGTTCTAGTTGGCATGTTAAGTAACAATACTTTGAACCGTTATTCCTTGTGATTATACCAGCGTTACCTTACACACACTCTTTAATGGTTCTCCGCCTACATCTCTCGTATAACACTATTTATGGCCATGTGTTTTTCCTGTTTTTATGAAATTTTCATGAGAGAAACTCCAACTCTCACTTTGAGACGACGCCATCTCGAAATTCATATGGGTGGAGTTCATTTTGCATCTATTTCTTGAGATACATATCCTCGATATAGAACTTCATTAAGAGTTTGAAAAAACTCAATCCTCAATATTTAATAGCCAACATTGTCACAAAATTTCACACAAACATTCAAATCAACGACTTACTATTACCCATTGAATCATAGGTTCAGGTTTGTTAAATTTAGATTGGGTTTCTACCATTTTCAGAACCTTTATTCAAGGAGTTTCAATCCCATACCTATTGAGGTAGTCTTTAGTAAGTCTCTGGCTAATGGCTTAGTAAACAGATCAGCTAAATTATAGCTTGTTTGTATATATGTCAATGAAATGATCCCATCCTTAATCAATTTTCTCACAAAACAATTTCTAAGACCTATGTGCCTAAAATTTCTATTATATACTTCATTGAATGCTCTAGCTAGGGTGACTTGACTATCACAATGTATCAAGACTTTCAAAACATTTTTCTTACCTAATGGAATATCCAACATAAGGTCCCTCAACCATCCTGCTTCTTGTCCAACAGACGCAAGAGCCACACACTCTGATTCTATGTTTGAAAGAGTATTGTATGTTTGTTTCTTGCTCTTCCGAGAAATTGAAGTTCTAGCTAATATAAATATCCATGAATTTGTAGATCTCCAAGACTCGGTGTCCAACTTGCATTGGTATATCCTTCTAGTATGGCAGGAAAGTTACCGTGGTGAAGGCTAAGATTTTGTGTTTTTAAAAGATAACCAGAAATTCTAGTTATGGCCTTCCAATGTTCATCATTTGGATTGATAGTAAATTTACTCATTTTACTAACTAAAAATTCTATGCTTGGTCTGGTGTATTGTGTTAAATACATTAGACATCCAATTGCACTCACATATTCCAATTGGACCATAATTCTTCCATTGTTCTTTTGAAGTTTGACACTAGGATCGAATGGAGTTTTTACTTCCTTAAAGTTTAGGTGTTTGAACTTATCCAACATTTTCTCAATATAATGTGTTTGATTAAGTTCATAACCCCTACTATTTTGTTTTACTTTGATCCCTAAAATAGTGTTAACAAGCCCAGGATCTTTCATCTTAAATGTAGAAGTTAGAAATCTTTTTATTTCTAAAATTTCATTCATCTCGTTGCTAATGATCAATCATTTGATCAACATGGAGACCAATTAATATCATAATGTTTTCACACAATTTTGTGTACAAACACCTATAACAAGAATCATACGAAGAAGGTTTTTAGATAATTCTGTATGATGATGCAAAAAGGTTTTTAGATGAAGTGAGAGATGAAATTATAAGCAATTTAAATTAGTATAGTATAAATTGCAATGAACACCTTATTTATGTTCACTTGTCTCAAATCTTCACTTGAATTTCTATGCTAAACCTTCTTGATCAACTTCGTCAATGATATGCATGACACTTTTAAACCTTTTCTTCTTTGATAATCTCTGTCTTTATCAAAACTGAACTAGATATAAGATGTATTATTCACAATCTCCAATTTTAATGATGACAAACACTTTGAATTCGTGTTTTGATAATGATTGAAAAGTCTCCCTCTAAGTTGTGTGTCTCCTCCTTACTTGGTGAGTTTTGCTTTGACAAAGTAAAGCTTTTAATGTCATTATTTTGGTTGCTCTATGTAAATATCCTCACCGAGATCTCTATTTGGAACATTATTTTAACATCCATTTGATGAACTATAAGGCCATGTAAAGAAACTAAGGCAAACGCCACACTAATTGTAGTCGTTCTTGCTATTAGTGCATATGTGTCGAAATAATCAACATCTTTCTTTTGTCTATACCCTTAGCTATTATTTTATATTTGTAGGTGTTTGTGTACTATCACTATGACACATCCTTCTAAACAACCACTTGCAACCCATGAGTCTTTATCCTTAGGTAGATCAACAAGTTCTCAAGTATGGCTTGATATTGTTGAATCCATTCCGTCTTACATAACATCCTTCTAAAAGGAGGAGTCCCTTGAAGCTACCGCTTCCTTATAAGTCTTAGGACCATCTTCCACTTGAAGAATAACAGGAATCTTACGAACACAATTCTCACTATTTTATTCTACAAGATAAAAGGAAATAAACTGATTATAGATTTTGTTCAGTCCTAGATCCTTAGCCTTTTAGACTCTCGTTCTTATCCTAAGTTCGAGTTATTTTTCAACACTCCATGACGAACTTTCGGTTTTTGTTTCAATAATCCCTGGAGAACATTTCTCATGGGGTTTTTTATTTGTGGAAAACTTGAATTCTTTATCCGCCATAATAAAGTTTTAAAAAATTCCGCATCTAAGAGTTTAATAGTTACATTAAACTCCACATTCAGTAGTCTATCCATTTTCGAATAATAAATTTCATCGAATAAAAGCATATTATTCGCTTAGCATTGTATCATAATTAAAGGACATAATTTAGAATCATAAATTTTAAATAAGTTTAATCATTTTAGTAATTAACAAGCTTTAATAATTTAAAATTAATTAGCTATAATAATATTGCTAATGCTATTTAGAACAAGACAAAATAAAAAATAATAATACTGATACATATAATTATACAATTATTATTATTGGAATCACTCGACACATATGTTTTAAAACTATCAAACCACCAAAGTACATATCAGTGTTGACTCTTAAAAATTTAAAATCTTATATGCATTTAAATGATACAAATTTATACACTTTGTGTTACCTGGATTCATGATGCCGATTCTTGCTAGATTCTTTCAAGTAATTACTTTGATGCTTGAAACTAAAACTTTGTTATACATTATTTGACATATTATAAAATTGTTAGAAAATTAAATTATAAATCAATGGACCAAGGATAGAATCATAAAAAGATCATTTTCTTTATACTATTTCAAATACTCTCAAATTGTCTTAGAGTTTGTACGCAAGAATACCTAAGATAATTAAGTTTCTACTCGAGTTTGCACAAGACCGATGAAAATCAAATGTAGGGAAGATGAAATCCGAAATTTTTGTTTGAAGAGGATAGACTTTTCTAATGTATTTTTCTAAATCCGAAATGCTTAATTTATAGGTCAGAGTGGTATTGTTTCACAAGGTTGCGATCCTCTATGAAATACACACTTTCGACAACACTTTTACCAAATATTGCATTGTTTCGCCTCCAACAACACTTTTTTTCAAATGTTGTACTATTTTGCATTCTGCAACACTTAAAGAAGTGTTGCCTATTTTTGAATTCAAAATACAAACTGTCTACTGCAACACTTTATAAGTGTTTTCTATTTGTGAATTAAAAAAATTAATCTTCACTTGCATATTTTTTTTAATCATTTTGTAACACACTCAAGATTATTAATTGTTAATAATTTATAATATTTGGTGCATGTGGAAGGCCAGAGACTATAAAATCTTTAGAAATGAAGAGATTTAAATTGAAAAAATGATAGAGGAAGCCAAAGTCCGCTCTTGAAAATGGCTTAAGATAAAACCAAAGTTGATAAATGATGATTTCTCCTTGTGGTGTTTAAATCCTAAGATCTGTTTAGGCCCCGTGGATATTTGAATATCCGTTGTGTTGGGTTTAATTCGTCAAGTTCAGAATCAATACTCGGTTGATGCTCGCACGTCTGAGTGGTTTATTTTTGAAGCACCTCAATAATAGCTTATGCGTGCTGCATTTGATTTTTTTTATCAGGATACATGTTTCTAGTTTTTTCGCAGCTGCGGGTACTATGTTTTGGTTATGTTGTTGTGGTTTTAGTGTTCCTATCAGCAAATTTCTTCGGTTGAGTTTCCTTTTATTTGCGCTGTCAACAGTCTTTGTGCTTTCATTCTATTGGAGCTTATTGAGTCTTCGACATTTTGTGAGGACGTTTGGTGGGTTGTATTATGGTGGTTGTCCGTTGGAAGTTGTTTGTTTGTATCTATGTTAGGTGTTATTTGTTTGTATGTTGGTTTTGTTTGATTTTTAGGTGTTGTTCTGGTTTGTTCATTTGTAGTTTGTTTGTTGTTTGGGGTGATTGATGGCGCTAAAAACTTGTGTATTTTTAGTGCTCAATCCCAACATATTTTGTTCTGCAATGAGAAATTTTTACATATTAGTTCTTTTTGTTGGTTAAAGAAAAAAATTTAAATGCACTTTTGATCTCCTTAATTCGGGCGTTTTAAACAATTGGTCCTTTGATGACAAAACCAACTATTATGGTCCATTAATTTTGAAAACATTTGAATTTTTGTGCCCCCTCTCCAATTTTACTTATGTGTCATCTTCGTTAATAAGGTGACTCACTTGACATTAGATTCATGTCATCAATTAATAATATTTTAAGAAACAATTCAATCTTTCATTACCATCCACAATTCATTGATTTCAATAAGACGTTCACCACTTCCATTACCATCCATTCATTTTTTCCTTTCTTCAACCTTTCACCATTTCCACTCACTTTGATGAAACTCTCACTGCTCACAGAAATGAAATTTTGATGGAGTTTTTTAATGCTTTGTTTCGGTTTGTGTTGTGTAGGAAGCTATAGTGTTAGCGCCGTTTGTCAAGGTACCGACTTTTGAATCGGTGATGTCGCGGTGTCAAATGTCAAAAGGATTGAAGCAAAGGGAAAGGGAATCCTGCAACATCATCAGATCATTGCTGAGTTTGAAGAAATTCCTGAGGAGAATAAGCGAAAACTTGTTAATTGATTCTTTGGAGAAAATCTGAGATCTACTTCGGCAAAATTATTGGTGGAGTTTGTTAATGCTTTGGTTTGGTTTGTATTGACGGCCTTTGTGTTTGTGCTGTGTTGTTAATGCTAGTACTATAATTTGACATGTTTTGTTTATCTCTTTATTGTAGTTCTAATGAAAGTTTGTGCTTGAGTTGGACTTTGAACAATTCAATGTCCCGATTCCGAAACCAACGCAGATGGAGTTCCTTAATCGCCATCTTTATGCTAAGCTTTTCCATGGCAAAGAAAGCTTGCAGCCAATGCTGAAATTCCTTTGGATTGTAAATTTTTTTCTTTAATTAAAAAAAGTGTTTTTAATATTTTCTTAATTAAAATATTTATTTAGATTTTAAAAAATTCTGAATTGTTGACGTGGACTCAAAGACAGACTAGCATTTTATTAATGAAAGTGACACATAAACAAAATTAGAGAGGATCATAAAAATCTAAAGGCCGTCAAAATTAAAGATCAAAATAGTTAGTTTTGTGACAAAAATGTCAATTATTTAAAAAGTTTAAATTAGGAGGATTAAAAATGCATTTAAGAAAAAAAATTAATTTCATATATGTGATCAGATTCAATATATATTGCACTTTGACACGATTTGAACAATTATCGAATTCTTTTGTCAAGTGAGTCGATAATTCTTTTTAAAAACGTAAAAAATTTACTTGTAATTTCATTATTTTAAAAAAATAATATGACAACATCTAACACAATTCGACATCAAAATATCTATTTATTTAAATAATATTTTAACACAAAACAGACAAACAAATATTCAAATATATTTTTATAATTTTTTTAATCAAAAAAGTATTCTTCAATGTATAAATACGATAAATAATATTTGATATAAATATTAGTATATGAAATGGAATAGAAATAATATTGGCAAAATAACCTTTTTGGTCCCTTAACTTTAACTCGGGGTCCACTTTAGCCCCTTATCTTTAAAAAGTGTCAAGTTTGTCCCTTAACTTTTAAAATGGTGTCACGTTTATCCTTCCGTCTGTTGCCGTTAGTTTGAGTTTGAAAAAATTGCCACGTTTGCCCATGTGGAGTGCTGAGGTGGGAGTGAAGTGAAGTGGAGTGCTGAGGTGGAAGTGAAGTGAAGTGTCTTAGTGGAAGATTGAAGAAGAAGAAGAAGAAGAAGAAGGAACGATTGAAGAGTGAAGACGATTCTGGTGTTCATTACCCACCATTACCCAGAAGAAGAAGGAATGATTGAAGAGTGAAGACGATTGAAGACGATTAAAGAAGAAGACCTGGTTTTTTTATTGAGGATTGAAGACGATTCAAGAGCCAATCTCAAAAGGTTAGTTCATTTCTCTCAGATTTAGGGTTCTCTGATTTAGGGTTCTCTGATTTAAACGTTAATTACTTACATGGTATGATTAGGTATCATGGATGAATACATAACTCTGAAAATTCATCATAGTGGTGAGTTCACAGATGAAGGTCGTAGTGTATATGAGAATGGAGTAGTAGATGATTTGAAGGTAGATGTAGACAGATGGAGTTATTTTGAGCTAGTTGGTGTATTGAAAGACTTAGGTTATAGGGAGTTTGAAACAATATTTTACAAGGACCCTCAATTTGGGATGAACCAACTTGTTGATGACAATGATGCTTTAGAAGGATAACTGGACTTGGTTTTTATAGCTGTTAATTGATGACCTTAGAGGCAAAGATGAATGCCTGACTTACACCTTCATCTCAGACCAACAAAAGGCAAGTTTTTCATTTATTCTTATGTTGTTTTTCATCTCAGACCAAATATGTTGTTATATACCAAATATGATGTTATATGTATCTTGCTGTTTATAGGTATCTTGCTGTTATATACCAAACTTAAGTGTGTTGCTGTTATATACCAAATATCCTGTTATATACCAAACTTAAATGTGCTGCTGTTATATACCAAATATGAACCAAATATAATCCAAACTGTTATATGTATGTTGCTGCTATAGACTAAACTGTTATATACCAAACATGAACCAAACTTATGTATGCTGTTATAAATATGCTGCTATATACCAAACTTAAGTGTGATGCTGTTATATACCAAATATGAACCAAACTTATGTATGCTGTTATAAATATGCTGCTATATACCAAACTTAAGTGTGTTGCTGTTATATACCAAATATGAACCAAACTTATGTATGCTGTTATAAATATGTTGCTATATACCAAACTTAAGTGTGTTGCTGTTATATTCAAACTTATATGCTACATTGTATGTTATTGCAGGGCCTGTTCAACAACATACAAACTCCAACTCAATCAAACTCCAACTCAGACTCCATCTCAGACTGTTCAACAAACTAGTCAACACACTCCTACTTCAACTCAGACTCCAAGTCAGACTCCATCTTAGCCTACTCAACAATCTTGCCAAGCATCTCGGCCAAGCAAGACACAAAAGCTGTCTGTAAGGAAGCCAAGAAGACCTTTTGTGCCACCTGGTCCTACAACTAGGTTGAGTGCTGCGAAGAATGTTGTTGGCCCAGTAACAAGGAGGTCTACTCCAACAAAGAGGACCACACCAAAGAAGAAACTCTAAGTTGTGGAACATGTTTAGTTACCTAGAACAAGTTTATGTATTGTATTGCTGTCATTTTGGAACAAGTCTATTACATTCTACTATTGTTGTAATGAACAAGTTTATGTGTTATAATTTGAACAAGTTTATAATTTGAACAAGTTTATAATTTGAACATAGTCTATTACATTCTACTGTTGTTGTAATGAACACTGATTTTATCTTCAGTGTATATACCCCCACGGGTATATAGTGTAAGCAGCTTCAATAAACATATACCCCCACGGGTATATAGTGAAAGTATCTTGCTCGTCAAACTTGTATGAGTTGTCTTCATCAAAACATAGAAGGCTTTGACTCTTGATTCCACATCTACTGCTGTCATGAACAAGTTTATAATTTGAACATGTTGTACTCTACTGCTGTCATGAACAAGTTCTACATTTGTTGTATTTTACTGTTGTCATGAACATGTTGTTTTGTAAAGTATTACATGTTTATGAAATGAACCAAATAGGCTGTTATGTTGTTATGCTGCTATATACCAAATAGGTTGTCATGAACATGTTGTATTTTACTGCTGTTATGCTGCTATATACCAAATAGGTTGTCATGATCATGTTGTATTTTACTGTTGTTATGCTGCTATATACCAAATAGGCTGTTATGAACATGTTGTATTTTACTGTTGTTATGCTGCTATATACCAAATAGGTATTATGAAATATATACCAAAACTGTTATGCTAAAAGCAGTCCAAACTGGATAAAACACATTGTTCAAACTGTTATATGTATGCTGCTTTATGTATAACCAAAACTGGGTAAAACACTTTAACCTAAAAGCAGAACCTAAAAGCAGTCCAAACTGTTATATGTATGCTGCTTTATATATGCTGCTGTTATATACCAAACTGTTTTATACCAAATACAATCCAAACTATTATATACCAAACATAGAAAACACATTGACAGACCAAAACTGTTATATATCAAACATAAAAACATTTTGACATGATATAATCCAAAACTGTTATATTTATTCATGTTGAACTGCAAAAACTGAAATTAACTAAACTGATACAATCCATATATTAAAATCCAACTATTACATTCATGTTGAAGTCATACAAACTTTAACTAAACATAATACTTCCAAACAAACCATAATAACCTAACTACCCCTAACAACTAATACAATGATAATCATCACAAACATCAAATTCAAAATCTTTTTCCACTTCATGATATTCTTCATTTCACTTTCAAGTTTCATTAGCTTTTTCCCTAATTCTTCATTCTCCATTGTTGCCTTTTCAATGTCCTTTTTTGCTTCAGCAAGTCCCTTAGTTACCACACCCAGCCTATGCATCCAAAATTGCTCATTCTCATCACCCACCTCCCCATAAAACCAATCAAAGAAGCCACAACCAGCTTGCATACCTCCCTGTAAGATTCATTGTTTAGAGGATGATGAATAATAAACAGAAACATCAAAAAACAGAAACAAAAATTTACACTATATACCCGTGGGGGTATATGCTTATTGAAGCTGCTTACACTATATACCCGTGGGGGTATATGCTTATTGAAGCTGCTTACACTATATACATGTGGGGGTATATACACTGAAACCATAACTTTACACAGAGAACAAAACCATAACTTCAGCAGAGAACAAAATCATAACTTCAACAGAGAACAAAACCAGCTTGCATACCTTATAATTTGGACAATCCAAAAAAGTTTTCTCATATTCTTAACAGTAGTTGCCCTTTGAAGAATAGTCATGTCTCCACAATGGCACATAGGCTTCCATCGTGACCGACTACAAACATCCGAATCCCGACTTTTCGTTTTTGACATGGAAGAGGAACATCCAGATTTCATGCTTGCCCTAGATTAATTAACGGATTTGTGATTAGGATTGGGATTTGGAATTTGGGATTTGGGATTTGGATTAGGGGTTTCAACAGAAGGAGGAGAGAGAACGCAGACACATCATGAATAAGATTGTCATCTCAACTGCCAGCTATACAAAACAAACGGACGTTTGGGGGTAACTCACGGTGTGGACTAAAATGGCACCTTTTTAAAAGTTAAGGGACCAACTTGGCACTTTTTT
This sequence comes from Lathyrus sativus, assembly GCA_963859935.3. NCBI lineage: Eukaryota > Viridiplantae > Streptophyta > Magnoliopsida > Fabales > Fabaceae > Lathyrus > Lathyrus sativus. The sequence goes on along the minus strand of OZ012739.1, from coordinate 617,043,431 downwards.
AAGATAAGGGACCAAGTGGACCCCGAGCTAAAGTTAAAGGACCAAAAAGGTTATTTTCCCAATAATATTACTCATAAAAAAAGAGTAATGTGATTCCTACACCTATTTCCTACCTCAATACTTACAATAACATTGTTTACTCTATTTATACAGTGAATACTATTTTTTTAAATAAAATTTTTTTATAAAATTTTTTCATAATTTTTTTTTAAATTAGTTGTTAATAGAAATATAAGATTTTTTTTTATTAACAAATTTTATTATTGCTCTAACCATAAAAATATATGTTCTTAACCAGATATTTGACTTATAGATCATTAATCAACTTTACTATTTCATTAATCAATAAAATTATGACAATAATTTATATTTTAGTAAATAAATTTTAAAAATAAAACTTAAAAAAATGGGTTAATATTATGCGAATACTAGTTTATAAAATTGTTTACTACTAATCAATTTTATTTTATTATTTATTGTTTTATTTTATTTTAAATATTAACCAAATGATAAATTAATGTCAGAATTTGGTTAAATATAATGTATTTTATTGGTTAATGAAGTAGTGAAGTGGGTTAATAAACTATAAGTAAAATATATTGTTAATAACATATATTTTTGTGGTTAATGTATAATAAAATAAATTAATAATAAAATTTATATTTGTGTTACAAAATTAAGTTTATAAAAATAGTTTTATAAAATTAATTTTTATAATTTTTTTTAAGAAAATATTGTTTACCGTATAAATATGATGAATAGTATTTGGTGTTAGTATTGATATAGAAAATGAGTATAGGAATAATATTACTCATAAACGAAGAGTAATATTACACACCAAAACTTTTCTGATGAGCGGTGTTTTTCTTAAATGAAAAAAGTTTAATTAAAAAAAGTATAATATAAGAGTTTCTCATTAAATAAATTTATTATTGCATTAGCTACAAATATTTATATATATATATATATATATATATATATATATATATATATATATATATATATATATATATATATATATATATATATATATATATATATATATATATATATATATATATATATATATATTATGAACCAAATATTTTACTTATAAACCATGAACTAGCATTACTATTTTATTAATCAACAAAATATATTATATCAACCAAGTTCTGACAATAATTTATAATTTAGTAAAAGAATTTTAAAATAAAATAAAAACAAAAATAAAATTGGTTAATATTATGTAAGTACTAGTTTATAAAATTGTTTAATATTAACTATTTTTTTGTTTATTTAATTTTTAAATTTATTTACTAAATTATGAATTAATGTCATAATTGAGTTAATGTTATGTATTTTATTGGTTAATGAAATACTGAATTTCGTCAATAAACTATAAGTAAAATATGTGATTAATAACATATATTTTTTGTGGTTAATGCAATAATAAAATTGGTTAATCACAAATTTTATATTCGTGTTACGAAATTAATTTTAAAAAAATATTTTTTATATAAATTATTTTTATAAATATTTTTCATTAAATAAATATTGTTTACCGTATAAATATAACAAATAGTATTTAATGTAAGTATTGGTGTAAAAAATGGGTGTAGGAATAACATTACTCATTAATATTATTCCTACGCCAATACTTACACTAACATTGTTTAGCATATCGTATAAATCATATTTTTTTTTAAATAAAAAAATACGTATAAAAAATTTTAAATATTAAAAAATTATTATTTTTTATTAATTAATAACACAAATATAAGATTTTTTCGTTAACCAATTTTATCATTACAATAACCACAAAAATATATATTAGTAACATATATTTTATTTATAGATCATTAACCAACTTTACTACTTCCTTAACCAATAAAATACATAATATCAATCAAGTTTGGACAATAATTTATAATTTTATAAATAATTTTTTAAAATTAAAAAGTTAAATACTAAAATAAAATTAGTTACTATTATGTAAGTACTAGTTTATAAAATTATTTAATATTAAACAACTTATTTTATTATTTATTGTTATTTTTTTAATTTTTAGAATTCATTAACTAAATTATAAATTAATGTTTGAAGTTGATTAATATTATGTATTTTATTAATTAATAAATGAATGAAGTTGATTAATAAATTATAAGTAAAACTAATAAAATGCCGGTGCGTCCATTATATTATATATATATATATATATATATATATATATATATATATATATATATATATATATATATATATATATATATATATATATATATATATATATATATATATATATATATATATATATATATATATATATATATATATGATATTTTATTATTAGTCATTTAGATGAATATAATATATTGTAGTGAATGTCAATGTATATGTATAGTAACTTTGAAATAAATTAACATTGTATTAGCAATTATGTGATACGTAGGTAATAACAAAGAAGAACCGATTATTTATTATATGTAGTGCATATGAACTAAATTTACAAAATTCCACACATTGTATGACACTGCACAATATTACGTTGATTGTGTTAATTTGATACATGATGATGATTTATCAGAAATAAGTTTCATTCCTAACTTTTTGAATGTAAGGTCCTATATAAATTGTCGATCAATAGTTGAGAAACAAAGATAGCATTCATAAGTAGGGTTATTAAAGGATATTATAAAGTTGCGTGCACATATCAGGTACATGAAATGTAGATAGCAAGGAAGGAAAAAAACCTATGTGTCATTGTGCTGACAGATGAAAGGAACAACTTCGTATTATCGAAGTTGGTTGAAAATATATATGTTGAATGAGTCTCATATTATTTATTTTTATGAATGAAGAGAGAGTCTAATGATATATATATATATATATATATATATATATATATATATATATATATATATATATATATATATATATATATATATATATATATATATATATATATATATATATATATATATATATATATATATATATATATATATATATATATATATATATATATATATATATATATATATATATATATATATATATATATATATATATATATATATATATATATATATATATATATATATATATATATATATATATATATATATATATATATAATACAAGTTCTCTGAAGTCTCACATTGTTTAGTTTTGTGAAGGAAGAAACTATATATAAGATTCAAATTCTGCATTCCAAGAGGCACTAGTCAAAAACACTTTAAGCTTGTATTTGACTTTATTTGTTCTCTTATACTCTTGTATTATAGTGTTATAAGATATAGTTAAATATTTGTTTTAGAAGGTGTGAGTGTACTTGACACATGACTCCAAACAAAGACGTGATTGAGAAATTATGTGACTAAGATGGTGGATCAATGCTGCTAGGAAACAACAAAGTCTGTAAGATTGCAAGTATGTGAGATATTAAAAGGATTTGATTTCTCTTGGTGAATTCAACAAGAAAGGATATGTTTTCAAAGGAGAGCAAAGTATCCTAAGGGTAATGAAGGGGTCGAAGAAAGTCTTGAGAGGCATGAAGAAACAAGGCTTGCATATCCTTGAGGTTGAGGTTATAAGTGGTTCAGTAGATGTGATATCCACGAAAACTGTGTCGAAGACCGAGCTATGGCGCAAGTGACATGGCCATGTCAATCAAAGAGGCCTAGTCGAATTGTCGAAACAAAATATGCTATGTGGTGACAAGGTCGAAAAATTGGAGTTTTGTGAACCTTGTGTATTTGGTAAATCATGTAGGGTGAAGTTTAACAAAGGTAAACAAACAACACATGGATTCCTTGATTATATTCATGCTGATATTTTGGGGCCTCCAAGGAATTCTTCACACTCAGGTGCAAAGTATTTCCTATCCATAGTTGATGATTATTCTAGAAAGTTATGGGTATTCATCCAGAAGACTAAGGATGAAACTTTTGAAAATTTCAAAAGTTGGAAGACTCTAGTCACAAATCAAACTGGCAGGAAGGTCAAGAGGTTGAGGATCGACAATGATCTTGAATTTTGCAATGAGGCTTTCGGCAGCTATTGTGTTGCGTCTATTATTGCAAGGAACATAACTACTGCAACTACTGAAGGTACTCCCTAACAAAATGTTTTGGATGAAATATTTAATCGACTATTTTGGAAAGGGTTATATGCATGTTGGTTAGTGCAGGATTAAAGAAGGTGTTTTAGGAAGAAGATATTGTGACTGCAAGGTACCTGATAAATAGGTGTCATTGACTGCCTCGGAAATGAAGACGCCTGAAGAAGTCTGGTCAAGGCATCCACCTAATCTTGACAGACTTATAGTTTTTGGATGCTTAATCTATGCTCGCATTAGGTAAGACAAGTTCAAACCTAGAGCTCTGAGATGTATGTTCATTGGATACCCTGCAGGAGTCAAAGCTTATAGGTTGTGGTGCCTAGAGCCAGGTCATAAGAGATGTACCATAAGTCGATGTGTAGTTTTCAATGAAGCAGAAACACCATTCAAGAAAAATGATGATGTTGCTCAAAGTACCAAGATCTCTGTAGAAGAACTGGAATAAAAAGATATTACTATTAAGGTGGAGCATAGTGATGCTGAAGTGAATAACCTAGATGAAGTTGAAGAAGAATCACAAGGTGCTGATGAAGACGAGGAGACTGATATTAACTACATGTTGGCAAGAGATAGGTCGAGAAGATTCATCAAGCCACCTCAGAGACTTGGCTATGCAAATCTCATAGAATTTGCGTTAATCTCTATAGGTGAGGTTTTGGATGAAGAACCTGTAGACTACAAGGAAGCTATTAAGATTCGAAACAAGATTGAATGACTGAAAGCCATGGATGATGAGATGAAACCTTTTCATGATAATAACACCTGAGAGATAATCGAGAAACCTGTAGGGGTTAGGTTAGTCAATTGTAAGTGGACTTTCAAGGTTAAGGAAGAAATCAAAGAAGTGACGTCAAAGCGATTTAAGGTAAGGTTGGTTGCCAGGAGGTTCACTCAGAAAGAAAGTTTCGACTTTAATGATGTGTTCTCACCTGTTGTAAAACATATATTCATTAGAATGTTATTAGCCATGTGTTGACTGAAAGTTTCAACCAGAGAGCAGCGACACAGAGACTGATCCACAGGCTAGGTAAGATGCTGCAGAAGATGAAGAGAGTCGACGTTGACAAGAGGAAGGTTGTTGGGTCGACCCAGATGGTGTCGGTCGACTGGGTAAACTAGAGCCCATGCAAGGAGACAAATATTCAAGCGGGAAATAGATATGAAATCCAAGAACGTGGAAAGTTACAAAAGTGGTGGGCGAACAGGTGGCGTCACCAGATTCAACATGGCAGTTATTTCTCTCCCTATTTAAAACAATGCATGTTTTCAATTCAAAGGGGCATTTTTGTAATAGTGTAAGAAAAACACTCTGAGTACCAAAGTGTTACGAGAAAAGAGTTTTCACTCCTACAAAATGTATGATCGCGTCCATATTTCCCTTTTTTATAAGCAATTTACGTCATTAATTCTAAAAGTGTTTTGCCTTGTTATTTTTCTTACTCATTTGCATAAGTTATTTCTCACTTCTTTGCATACATATTCATCTATTTCAGTCTTTACTAAAAATAAGTCCCAGTCTATTTCAAACAAACACCATTCCACCACTTTCCCATACATCCCAAACCAAGTGTTTTGGGAATCATTTGATCAGTCCCGCAAGTAAACCTGCGTTAGGAGGTCAGAGGTTGTTCGTGCGAAAATTGTGTGCGAACACCATGGTGGCAAAATTCGGCCTAGAACTTGAACATATGGATGTGAAGTCAACCTTTCTGTATGGTGAACTAGATGAAACAATCCTAATGAGGCAGCCTGAAGGGTATGCAAAAAAAGGAAAGGAAGGTCATGTGTGCAAATTGAATAGGTTTCTTTATGTCCTGAAACAATCTCCCTGACAATGGAATATGATATTTGACAAGTTCATGGCACACATAGGTTTCATTAGGAGTCAATTCGACCACTATGTTTACTTCAGATTTCGACCTAGAAATTCACTTGTTATTTTGTTGCTTTATGTGGATGACATCCTCATAGCAAGCAACAGTGTTGAATATGTTATGAAGGTGAAGGTTGAACTCGATAAGGAGTTTGACATGAAGGATATGGAAGTTGCATCTAGGATTCTTGAGATTGACATCCGAATAGATAGAAAGCAGTTAAGGTTATGCTTATCTCAAGAGACATACTTTAAGAAGGTTATCAACAAGTTTGATATGTCAAATTCAAAGCCTGTTCAAACACTGACTAATCCTCAATTTAAGTTGAGTATAACTCAAAGTCCTAGTACTGAAGTCGAAAGAGCCTATATGAATATCATTCCATATGTTAGTATAATAGGTTCTTTGATGTATGTTATAGTATGCACAAGGCCATATCTAGTGACATATGTTATCCAGAGAGATAAAAAGCAACCTAGATTATGCTTATCTCAAGAGACATACATGAAAAAGGTTCTCGACAAGTTTGGTATGTTAAATTCAAAACCTGTTCTAACATCGACTAATCCTCAGTTCAAGTTGAGTACGACTCAAAGTCCTAGTACTGAAGTTGAAGTAACATATATGAATAGCATTACATATTCTAGTAATAATATGTTCTTTGATGTATGCTATGGTCTGTACAAGGCCAAATATAGCATTTGGAGTAAGCCTTGTAAGATAATATATGACCAATTCTGGGAAGGCACATTGACAAGCATTAAAGTGGATTCTAAGGTACACAAATGAGTCTCTGAGAGAAGTGCTAATTTGTGGTGGAGCCTATGGTGATGATAGCAAAGTCGAAATTGAAGGATTTGTCGACTCTAATTATGCAGGTTGTATGGATTACATAAAATCTATTTCTAGATATGTGTTCACTATGTTTGGTACAACAACTAGTTGGAAAACAAATCTTCAAAAGATTGTTTCCATACCAACCATTGAAGCGGAGTATATTGCCGTCACTGAAGCTATGAAAGAAGAATTGTGACTTGAAGATTTTTCCAAGGAGCTCAAACTTCAAGGTCAAGTTATCACTGTTAAATGTGATAATCAAAGTGCAATACACCTGTTGAAGAATTCAGTCTATCATGAGCAAATCAAGCATATCGATGTAAGGCTACATTTCATTAGAGAGATAATCGAGCAGGGAGAAGTCTAAGTGCTGAAGGTTTCGATTGATGGCAATGTTGCTGATATGAACACCAAGCATTGCCAAAAAGTAAGTTTTTTCACTGTATTTAGTTGATAAAGCTGCATGATGACAACTAGTTGTCAAAGATGTGCATGCAATACTCGAAGTCTATTCTTGCATGTAGATGAATATGTTAGCTTGTTGTTTATGTTAACATGTTGAATTAGGTCAGTCTCTTGAGCCAATTTTTTAACATGTTAGTTGAAAGCTAGAGTTTAGTTTTCTTATAAATATTATACTAGTCATCACTTCTCCATCAATTCCTAATAATCCTATTCGGGTGGAGAAAGTGATGTGATTGAGATTCAATTGTAAGCATTGTACCCTAATGTGTAATTGAATAAATAATCCAGTTTTTTAAACCACTTTGATTGTTATTTCTCTTCTCTTATACCTTTTCCCTTACTTTGTGGTTTTCTTGTTGATCAAGAAACCAATCATACTCTATTTTCTTGGACATCGTTTCACAACATGTACTTTTAACACAAAAATAGAAGTTGTGCTTTCGAAGTATTATAAAGTATATTAACAGGGTAAGTAATAGTGATAGAAATTTAAAGAGATTTTGAAATTAATATGGTGATGTGACAAAGTGGAAAAATCAGAGATAATTGTTATAAAATAGGGAGAGAATTGCATACTATATAGTAAAAGTGCGCGGTTTTTGGTGCCAAACGTACCTTAATGGCAATGTGAAGTACTACAGATTCAACTTTGTATTTATATTGTAATTATTCATACAAAATTTATTGTTAGGAAATTACATGGATGCAAAATTGACTTGTAACTTTGATAATGTTTTGTGCAGTCAGAGTTTCAAAACCAATTTATTTTAAAGCAAAGTTATGTAAAGGATTCCATGGGTAAATTTTTATGATAATGCAAAATGTTGTAGAACAATATTTAACTGGTATTAAAATGTCAACATAATCAAACACCAATAAACCATTGTTTCAACATTTTCAAGATTTTCTTTGAATGAATGCAAAATAACTCAAGCTTAGCTCTCAAATATTGGAATCTTGTTGATATTCACCATGTTCGTAAATATCTATGTGGCTTCCTAGAAACTTAAGTTTTGAATTTGAATTCTTTTTCTAGGTGCAGAAAAAAAAATGTATAACAGAAGTTTATAGTAGCATATTGCGAAATTTGTAACATGTGTGTTCAAAATATTCTTGTAACAAAACTTAACATTAGAGGTAACATTAAATAGTCACAATATTCTTGTAACAAAACAATGACATTGAGTAGTGACTACTAAAACATCTTTAATTATATCATTAGAGGTACCAAAACATACTAAAAACACAGTAGTAATATCGTACTAGAAAGTAGCATAATTAGTTTTGTTGCATTACAAAAGTAGATGTAAAAACAACTAAAAAAATCTTGGAAAACATAGATTACTCAATCTTGATCTATTTTGCTTTGGTTGCAGACTGCTTGGGTGTTATAAAGTCAGCGGCAGGAAGATCATCGAGGTCAATGGTAGGAGCATCTCTCTTTGCAGGTGTATTTCAAACTGTATTCAGAGCTTGAGTTTTGATGGTTTAAAATGGTTTGCTGCGTAAAGATGATTACATTTGTAGATTGGCTCAGATGTGAACATGGAAAATGGAATGGTTGTAAGTGAAACTTTCCATTTGAAATATTTTATATACTGTTAAAACTATGATAATTTAGCGTTTATGTGCATTGGACGATAATTGTGCATCTTATCATTAGGAAGTATAATAACATGTTGAAAAGGTTTAGAAAAGAATCATGCGTCAAAGAAAATGTTTCATGCAACAAAAACTGAATGTTTATGTGAAAAATAACTATGTGTTGACACATACGCTCTATAGGTCGACATATAGAAGGAAATTTCTTCTAATGGTCAACATATACGGACTTTAGGTCGACACATGTACTGCATTTTTAAAGCCTGTAGGCTCTATTTGATGTGACGCCTCTACAGATCGACACATGACCTATACAAGTCAGCTCATGCATTAAACAGGTCGACCTATGACTTAAATAGGTTGACACATACATAAAAAATCTTTAAAATTTGCGTTGTTTTTTTATTTTGTTTGCGTTCCTTTTGCTTCATGTTTGCTAACATATATATACACGTTACAAGCATAATTTCTTTTCAATGATTTTGGTAAAATCATAAACAAAGCCTAAAACATACAAAAAGTCTTCTTCTTCAACCTTGAATTTATGCATACACACAAACAAAGTACACATAATCATTCATTGTTTGGGTGCCATCTAGAATTAAGTTGATAACGTCCAATTTAGCTCGTGGTATTGTAAATTGGGTTAAGATCTTTAGGGGGTTTCAAATAAGAAAACCAATGTGGGATTTTTCTTCAAGATCAATTAGAGATTTGAAGGTTTTGGACAAGATTATGCAGTTTGGATTCGATCGAGTGAAGAATTTAAAGAGCGGATGGTTCTTGCAAAGGAGTAGCGTGAGACGGTGAATCAAATTGATAAATGTTAGGTTACAAAAATTTTCAATTTGGATTCGATCGAATGATGGCTTTGAAGAATGATGGTTCTTGCAAAGGAGTAGCGTGAGATGGTAAATCAAATTGGCATTGTTGGGTGACTTGATCAAGCTCAGATCAAGGGAGGAAAAAGTGTTAGGATCAACATCAAACATAGTGTTTGTAGGGTTGTGTTGCTAGATTTCTCTTGTAAATTATATTTGCAAAGTAAGGTTACTTTCACTATCTCAATTTGAGTTCGAATTGAGGGCAGACATATCCATAGTGAGGCCGATTAGGGAACTGCCTAAATAAATCTTTGTGTACTCTCTCTCTCTCACTCTCTCTCTCTCTCTCTCTCTCTCTCTCTCTCTCTCTCTCTCTCTCTCTCTCTCTCTCTCTCTCTCTCTCTCTCTCTCTCTCTCTCTCTCTCTCTCTCTACCGCTTTTACATTTCATTTGCAAATTATTGAGTTCATCTATTGAACGATTAATATGTTTAGTTAATTCTTTTGAAAACCATTTGAAAAATATTTTGTTGAGTTGGTTACAATCCTTTAAATTGTGGTTGGATTTTAAGATTAAAAAAACTATATAAATTTCCAAACGAAATCGATTGCACACAAGGTGTTTGATAATTGGTCTCAATAGTATTTTTGTGTGATTTATCATTGGAAGTAGCATTACTTGTTGAGTAGCTTTCAAGTGATTGTGATTAACACATATTGATTGAGTTGATTATCATTATCTTCAATTAGTTTTAATATACGCATATCCGATCTTTTAGATAGAGGTTCGATTTAGACGAATCGATCCAAGTCACTTCTGCTAGACATTATTTTTTAAAACAATTTTTTTATTATGAAATTTATTCACCCCTCTCTAAATAAGTCGCATTTATCTAACAATAGTAAAAAAATATAAATAAAATTGAGAATGGACAGGGCAAAGATGATATATAGTTTAAGTAAGGCATACACACTATCATTTGTAAAACCAATCCTTCATGAAAACACATTCTTAAAACATGAAAGATTAACATTGTTTAATAAAGAGTGAAAGCTTATAAGCCAAAAAAACATAAAAGTAGTGATTCAAATGAAGTGTTGAACAATACACACAAAATATACAAATATGTGTAAAATAAAAAAGCATGTAATATTGCGAGATCAACATTGTTAAATATATCAAGAATAAAAGCCTTATAAGCTAAAAAAAACATAAAAGATAATGTTTTATATTAAAATAGAATGCTTTATATAAAAAGTGAAAATCTTAAAGTAAAAGTCTTATAACCTGTTTTTTTAAACGAAAAAGAAGACAGTTTTATAAATAAAAAAACTCAAATGAAACATATAGTTCAAAATCTTAAACCGAAAACCTTATAAATTGTTTTCTTAAAAATGAAAAAGAAATAATTTTTATAAAACGAAAATCGAATAAAACGTCTAGGTCAAAATAGCAAAGTGAAAATCTTATAACATGTCTTGAAATGAAAAGAATACAGTTTTATTGATTTTACTATGTACATAAACAAAACTGAAAATAACACAAACGACAAAAGAGATACAAGTGTAAAACAAAAGGTTACATACCTTGTGATAGGTTAAAACAGAGATAGGAACACAAAATGGAAAAGTTGAGAACACAACCAAAGAAAACTAAAGTGACTGGGGTGAGATGAAGCAGAGAACCTAGAGTAGAAATGGCTCAATTTTGACATTTAAAAATAAGAACTTTTTATCTCAAATAAAAATATTAATTAATTAAAATAAAATATGTATTTTGATGATAGTAACCTGTGAGAAAAATAAATTTTTTAATATTTAAAGATAACAATTTTGTGCTTCGAATAAAAACAATTGTTAATTAAAATAAAATGAATACTTTACTGATAATGGTAGGTGAGAAAAGAGAAATTTTGACATTTGAAAATAAAATTTTTTTTATCTCAAATAATAAAAATGATTAATTAAAATAAAATAGATATTTTTCTAATAGTAATTTATAAGACGGAAAGTTAGTTGCATGTCTGATTATTGAGAATTATTTAATTTAATAAACTAAATTCTTAATTTTATAAAATTTTAAGATTGAATAATATTTTTAATATTAATAAATAAATAGAATTAATTAAATTTGTTGTAAAAACAAAATTAAATGTCAATATTGCATACATTTATACACCAATAAATATTTAATATGATAATTATATACTATAATTATAATGATTAGAATGTGGTCATGTGTCCGTTGAAAAAAAATTGAGATATTAATTATTATTATTTTTTTAATCTTTTATTAGTGTAAATTAATGTAAAGGAAATAACAATTTAAATAGTTTGACGATAGTTAATTTTAATAGAAAGATAGGCAATACTTATAAAAAAATAAAAGGGAAAAAGAAAATAAAGTGTTAAAAAATTAAAAATGAAATGGAAAAGAAATTTGAAATTTGAATTGAAAGAATAGAATGAAGACGGAGAAAGTTGAAGTTTAAAAATGAATTATTAGAATGAGATCATGTGTCACTTTGTGGTAAAGTATATTGAGAAAAATTGAGACACTAATATTAATATTATTTATTTTATAATAGTAAATAACTCGTTTCAAATATATATATATATATATATATATATATATATATATATATATATATATATATATATATATATATATATATATATATATATAATTTATATCGTATTAAATAAATTTATCCGTGCGGACGTATCGTATGTTGCTTGTGTAATAATGTAAAGGAAATGACAATTTAGCTAGTTTGATGATAGTTTATTTTAATAGATAGAAGTTGATAATCCCTCCGATCTCAAATATAAGCAAGAAAAAAAATCTCAATGGTTTTAAATTATAAGCAAAAAAAATCCATAATTTTTACATTCAATGTCATTATTTCAATTACTCCCTCCATTCTTATTTATAAGCAAATTTTAATATTTTAGATTTATTAAATAATTAATGCATCTAATTTATATATAGTTCAAATATATCATTTATTGAATCAACATAAGAAATCAAAAGTTTATTATAAAAGAGAATGGAGGGAGTATATCCTTACTTTTTTCTTCAAATTTTCATGTTTTTAATAATTTCCAAAGCAAAAATAGGGATAAAATTAAAAAAGAAAATTTAAATGCATTCAAACATTTTTTTTAGAATCATTTATATTTAAAACTCTCGGGTGGTTAGTAACGTATATTTTTGTAATTAATATAATAATAAAATTGATTAATCACAATTTATATTTGTGTTATGAAACTATTTTAAATAAATAATTTTTTTAATAATTTTTTTTTGATAAAAATTAGTATTTATCGTATAAACACGGTGAATAGTATTTGATATAAATATTAGAATAGGAGATGGATTTAGAAAAGTAGGCTAATGTTAACTTATGTTCTTGAACACAAATTAAGAAAAACACGTATATAAAATTTGTATTGAAAAAAAAATATATTTTTATTAATATTAATGCATAACTTTTAAAATAACTTTTTTTTCATTTAATTTTTAACTTGATACTAAAAAAAGACACATGAAAGAGCAAATATTTAAGACGGTGGAAGTACGATAGCGTGGACTTGTTCACCGACGGTTCCGTTTGAAAGGTTTATTATTTTAAGTTGAAATTGATTTGAATTTGGAATTTGCAGTGTCCAACAACGTGCTCCCAAATCCAGCATGGTAGATCATAACAGTACATCTCGAAATCAATGCAAATCAATTGTACATTATATTTTTAGTTTTAACACCATGGTACTTCCGGCCCCTCCATGAAGCTTCCTCAAACTGGTGTACATTATGAATTCGAACAATACTTGATTCGATTCAAGTAAAAATATGATTCAAATTAAATTCGTCAGAATGCAATAAACACATATTTTGAAGAGAGGAAAATTATTTTACAAAGGTCTTAGTGTGATTCCATTCATTTTGAACCATGATTACATTCAAGTGATTTGAATCATTATTTGATTCTTTCAAAATATTGAAGAATTTTATGAAATCAAACAATACTTGATTTCATTCAAGCAAAATCATGATATAAATTAAATTGGTCAGAATGAAAATTTTTTTTTTTTAGACATGCAAATGTATTTTTAAATAGATGCAAAATAATAGAGACTTTAAGAGAGGATGCTTATAACAAAAATCATCTACGAAACTAATAAAATAACTCAACATTTATATAAGTCTTAAACTATTTTGCAGATGACTTTATAATATTTTGCAAAGCTACCAGAGAAAATGCCCAAGTAATTAACCACCCCTTTAAGAATATGGTTAGAATTTTGATCAACATATTAGTCGAACTAAATGTAAGCTTTATGGTGGAAGTATTTCTAGATCTAAATTGAGGCAAATTGCAGATATGGTTGGATTTACTATGGGACAGACACCTTTTAACTACTTTGGAGTTCCTATATTTAAAGATAAGCCTATAATTCATCATCTCCAGATCATAGTAGATAGAGTATTGGCCAAGCTAACTACTTACCTTCTTTCTATGATGAGTAAGGTTCAATTAGTCCAATCAATCATACAAGACATGTTTTTGTATAGTCTTAGAATTTATGAATGACCAATCAATCTTCTTAACAAAACAAATTCTTGAATTAGAAGTTTTGTGTGGACAAGTAACATAGACATTAGAAATATGATAATTACATCTTGAAAGGTTATTTGTTCACCTTTTTCTAAAAATGGTCTTGGACAGAGAGATATTAAGATAATAAACAAAGTTGGTTATTTATCTCCTTGTGAAAAGTTGTTGAGTATCAATAATCAATGGTCTTCTATGATTATTAATAGATACTTCAGGCACAAAAAACAAAAAAACAACAACCATACATCGTATTTCTTCATCAATATGTCCAGTCATTAAGAATTCTTTTTATTTTATGGAAGAATGTAGTAGATGGAAGGTTGGTAATAAGAAAAATATTGATTTATGGAGTGACAATAGGTTGAGATACAAAATTAAAGATTAACACATAGTATTACCATTGGTTATTCAATTTATATAATCTGCTATGGTCAATTCAATTATCTAAGGCATCAATTGAAACATTTTTTTATGGCTTATCCATTTTGGCTCCTTAAATTGTTGAACACATTTTGAAAGACTAACATGTTATTTGATAATACTACTACTGATAAACTCATTTGGGCAGGATCTTTAAAAGTTGATATATCTTTCAAAGATGCCTAAAATTGTATCATGAGAGATCACATTGAACCTTCTTGAACAAAATTCATTTGACATCCTTACATACCACTTGCTGAGTCATTAGTGACTTGGAAACTAACGAATAATGTATTGCAAAAAAAAAAAAAAGACAACCTGATTCGAAAGGGAATGCATATGGTTTTGAGGTTCTCTTTCTACAATCATGATATGGAAACTGAATACCACTTATTTCTAAGACGTATGTACACTTTACATTTTTAGAATAAAATGGAATAATTTTGGCATGAACATTGATATAAATAGTTACGAAGATTATTCAATCTTGCTAGTAGAAGTTTGAGCTCTCAAATTCAGAATTTGATCATGACTCTCAACATAATAATTCTTTGAAAATTTTGGCACACAATAAATGATATCAAGGTTCAAAATAGTAACATTGACTTTGATAGAGATATTATTCATGTTAAAAAAATTAGTCTATATGTCATCTACTTCTTTCAAGGGGCACATGTACTCTTCAATTCATGAGTTCAGAATTATTAAATATTTTGATGTCAAATGTTGACCTTCTCTAGCACATAGAATCATACAATCTAATTGATGTTTTCCTAGTTATAATTGGATTAAGTGCAACACGAATGGAATTTCAAGAGGAAAACATGGAATATTAACTTTTGGTGCCATCTTTAGAGATAATTTAAGAACATAATTGGGAGATTTCTCAACTAAGATTGAAACTTGTACCTCCTTTAAGGTGAATAGTGTGGAATCATGTTTTCTATCGAATATGCTAATATGAAGAATTAGAGAAATATTTAGCTTGAAACTGACTTGATGCTAGCCAATCATGCATTTTTTTTTTTAAATTTGAATATCATCCCTTGGCATCTTTTACTTAAATGGAAGAATACATTACACTCAATACACCTCTTTAGATTCAAAATATCTCACATTTCCATATAGAGAAATGCATTTGCAGATAGATTAGCAAATGCAGGTATTTTTTGTTGATTATGACACTTGGTGGGATTCACTTTCTATTTGTGATTTTGAAAGTTTTTTGAGAGATAGATTGGACATGTCCAATTATCTTTTTTTGCTAGTTTTTTAATGGGTTAGATTTTGCCTCCCCTCATCCTTTTTATTTTTCTTTTTTTATTCAAGAATTTTCCTTTATTAAAAAAATAATATAAGTCATAAACTTAGATATGGATATGCACTCATATTATTTCCATTTTTTACGATGGAAATATAGAAGTTTTAGAGTAGTGCATAAGCCATAAACTCCTCCTGAATTTGTGTTGGCTTTTTAGAACTTCTTCTTTTGAAAAAACAGAAACGAAGAGAATAAAAAATTATAAGTAGCATCAAAATAAATGGGCATTTGTTTCGTACTAGAAAACAAGTACATGAAAGGTTTAATAAAGATGATTATTATAATGAAGCTTCAAGAATAAGGGTTATGAACTCTGTTGATCAAAGAAGGGAGAGGGTGCCTGCAAGGTTAACACTTAAATACTCAAGTCAGTATTTGAGATAGGTGAAACTGTTTCAAGTGTGAATGAAAATAAAATATGGGTGTGGCTCAAAGTTACACTTATATAGAGGAAATAATTAAAATCATCATCTATTGAATAAATATGTAGTGTAGGTGATCGTTGGATTTGATCAATGGTTTATATGAGGGAATAAATTGTGTATATCAAAAGTGGTGATCAAAGCGAGGTGTTTCATTGAGGATGGAATCAACATATCTGATCTATGATGATCAACTAACCTCATAGTAAATAAGTCTGTGGTAGACTTATATGTCTTGTTTTTAACCAACTTTCATATCTAACAACCGTAGAGACGGATATGCCACACTGTGTTGGAAATTCCTCGAAAGATGGAGATTTTATCAAAGTTTCTTGATAATTGAGGTATAACACTATTTTAAAGTTTAAATGATTAAAAAACTCTGATCAATTCTATAGATAGTGCTCTTAATTTTTGTGTATCATTTAAAAAATATTTTGCTAAATCAATATATGAGTCCTTTAGTGGTTTCTATAAAAGGGTGAAAATAGGTTGGGCGGGGTGTCATACCCTAATTTTTATCCCTAAGATCCCACCTCTCTTTGCATCATCTGCATAGTCTATCATGTCTTCCGTCATACATAATGCCCAATTTATCAACCAGAATAAACTTGTTGGATTTGCAGTCGAATTGGTCAAATTAAAAGTCAATTGTGCATAAAATCAGTGGATGAAAAGTTTCAAAATCGAGCTTGCAAATGTCAGTTACACTAATCTATGTTCCACATAGTTTAACCTGGCGTGCTCGTTTGAATTTTTTGGCTGCTTTTCGGTCGCATTTTGATCAGTCTGAGCCTTTTAACCGAGAAAAATTCATTTCGAAATTTGATTAAATGCTGTATTTTTCCGAGTAATTTATTTTGCGCTGATCATTTTTGTGTATTCACTTTATTTTTTTAAGCACTTCGATACCAGTCCGATTATTCATTTTTTAACCGATTTCTTTTTAATTTTTAATTAATAATCTTTTAGTTTAATCAGATTTTTTATTTTAGGTTTATTTTTAAATATTTTATTTCATTTTATTCCATTTACCATTTTCCATTTTAAAATAAGATAAAAAATGTGTTTTTATGTTGTTTTTAGAAATACTTAATACTTAAGTTTTAAAAAGGTTGTTTTGTTTTTCTCCATTTTTTGTGAAAGTACATGACACAGAGAAATCAACGTATCAGCCAACACACCTTGAAACCTCATTTTTTTTCCCTCTATCTTGGACTACATACGACACACATATTAGTTGACATAAAAGAGGTATAAGAAAGCTGGCAAAAGGACTTTCCACTCTCCTTTTTTCCATCATCACGTTAACCACAACATATAACAACCAAAACCATCACATATCCCCTCATGCGCATGAAAGCCTTACACTAGCAACTAAACTTTTCTTTTTTCTTTTTTTCTCATCACAACATCATCCATAACCTGCATTTTATCCACCTTCATCTTCACTCTCCTTTTATCATCATGATGTTCCACCCCATAATACTCCCTCAAAACATACATCACTAAATACTCCCCCACCAGTAATAAAAAAAAACTCCCACCTTAAATGATTTTTTTACTACTGCATCTCATTCCTACTTCTCCTTTCAATCACCATTATCTTGATAACATCACCACCTCCAAGCGCTGCATATATATGAAGAAAAACACCACGTTTTGATCTTTCACGGACCCCTCCCCTCCATCACCATACTCACGTCCAAACAACAATGCATCACTATTAAAATCTTAAACATAAAAAACCTCATATCATTACTTAGGTTGATGTTGTTGTGGCAATCACTTTGGCTGTAGTGTTCTGCACACTTGTCCTCATATCCTGCATGACCCTTTATTTAAGGCGTTTTTGGATTTTTCTTCTTGTTATATGCTTCATTATATTACTTCTCACATGCCTGAGAGCTTCTAGGAAAACCTTGACAAGAAAAAGAGTAAGAAGACTTCCATTATCCATATGAGCGTTCTTTGGTGATATCTCACATGATGCACGATGGCAGCATGCAACTGCTGAAGATTCTGTTATTGATGCTACAGAGCAATTGGTCACAACCACTATTGATGGCGGGACCGTAATCGTATCAATTCCTTTCCTTTCTCGCATTCACTGGCTTTTCCGCTATCACTATTGAGGTAATCTATTTTAGCATTAACACTTTTGTTTAGTTTCATTTGTGCATGTTTCAATTCACCTCGGTTCTATTTTCATGCTTGCATCGTCAATATGTTTGCACGTATGCGGTATTTTGTTGGTTGCAATGGTTATTCTCAATTTTTTTTTGTAATATAACATTGTAAATTTGTAAGTAATATGTACATTTGGTTGCAACTTTGTTCATTTTCTATGTTTTAATAGTATTTTGAGTATGAGTTTACTGGTGGTTTATTTAGTGATATCAAATCGTTATAAACCTAATAGTAGTGTCGGCATGTATGTATGCATCAAGAGAAAACAAAAATTGAAAATATAATGAGTACATGAGTTTGTTTAAAAAAAGAAAAGAAATAAACTTCTATTTTTAATTTACTTATTTTAGTTATTTGAGGTTCTTTTTAATTTGTATAATTTTGAAAAAACCAAAACAAAAAAAAAAACATTGTAATCATTTATTTTTTATATTTACATTTCTAGCTTAATTAGTTATTTGATATTATACAAATGTCAAAAAAAATGTTATTAATTATTAATTGATTTAAATATTTTTATTTAATATTTATTAATTAAATGATTAATTAATCTTATTAAATATTTATATTTAACTTGATTAATAATTCTCTTATTGTCCGATTCTATTTTGCGACTTATTTGCTTCTATGTTTTAGGCTTGTTTTCCTCGATTAATTCTTGATGATTTTCCTTAATTAATTTATGATGATTACATGATGTTTTGCCATGTGTTTGTTGATTTCGTTTAGTTTGATTCACATGATGTTTTGCCATGTGTTTGTTGATTTCATTTAGCTTGATTCACCTGATGCTTTGCCATGTACGTTGTTGATTTTATTTATTGATGTTTTTACATGATGCTTTGCCATGTACGTCATTGATTCTATTTGTTTTTTAATGCTACATGATGCTTATCTATGTACTTTGTTGATTTTATATGTTGATGTTTCTTCATGATGCTTTGTCATGTGTACTTTGTTTATTTTATATGTTAATGTTTCTTCATGACGCTTTGCCATGTGTACTTTGTTGATTTTATCTGTTGATGTTTTTTCATGATATTTTTCCATGTGTACTTTATCGATTATATTTGTTATTGTATCATACGTGATTCTTTGCCATGTGTACTTCATTGATTTTATTTGTTGATGTTTCTACATGATGTTTATGCCATGTACTTGTCGGTTTTATTTGTTGTTTGATCGTACTTTACGTCTGTTGTCTACATGATGATTTTCCATGTGTCTGCGGATTTTATTTGATGTCATGTACTTGTTAATTACATGATGATTTGCCATGTATTTGTTGCTTTCTGTGACATCCTCTGTTTTTAATAATTAAGTGGAACATGTGTATTAATTTAATTATTTAAAGTTATTAATTTAAGGTGACTAATATGATTATTTTTCTTTCATATTCTTGGCCTAGAAAATTTAATTAAATTAATAAACAAGATATCTTCATTATTATATTAACTTTGTAATGTAGAGAGAGATATTATCTAAATTAACTTAAAATTAAATGGCAATATGATCGAAACCTTTCTAATCATAAAACACGTGCCATGAGTATACAAAATGGAATTGAGAGCCACTTTTAAATTTCCAACATTCTAGCAGTATTGTTGTACCAAGCCACTGTATGTCTTAAGATAGTCATTTATCAACCAGGAAGAAAATTAAAGAGAGATAAAAAATTATAAACGACACGGATTCATGGAGTGTTCTTTTGAAACAATAAAAATAAAATAGAATTAAGGATAACCTAAAATAATTAAAAGGTTCAATATGCATGTAACAAATTTTACATTATTTACTTTCCTTAAGTTTAGGGGTTTTAGAATTAGTAACAGCCAAACTATAATACATAAAATTAGCAAAGTTACTCCAATAAATAAGTAATGTGAATCACTCATATATTAAAACTTACCCTTAGTTTTACTACTCCACTTAATCATACCAATGCATCATCTTCATCTTTTATTGCAATTCTCGATCTTAAAGTTTAAGCATTCTCTCATATTTGTGTGGTTGTTCGTCTCCAAATTAATATTATCTGAAGAAAAATATTCAAGGTAAGGGCTTTTTCTCCATACACTCATGCTACGTAAAGTTGTATTATAGAATGATAGTAAAATATCTATCTATTAAAATTAGAATAACTATAAAATAAAGAAAAATTGATTTGTGTATATATATATTGGTTTGGTTCATGCTTTAATGGAAGTTGTTAATTGTGTTGCAACTAAACCATGATCCTCTCATATTAGTATATTTGTATCTTATAATTAATTGTATATTATTAATTGTTTAATTAAAGTATGATTATGTAGTAGTATTCTCTATCTTGCAGCACTAGTACTTAATTTGGATATGTGATAGCATGTGAGTCTATTACTATGGATAAATTGGTATATGTGAATATATTGGTAAGTAATTTTGTTAGTGACTATTTCTTTTACTTTTGGGACATGCATCATATAGAGTTTGTTAGTAGTCATTGTGCGTGATTGTTGCAATAAGTTCGAAGTTTGATGGGCCTTTGTGGCATATTCGATGCTTTTCGGGCCTTTGTGGCAGGAGCCTTTGTGGAAGTTACTCATTGGAATGAGTTTATTCTTATTTATCCTAATCATTTGTGTCTCATATGAGGGTTTAGACACATTGCATTTCTTAAAATATAAAATAGAATAAAAACCAATAATTAAATTTAAATAGTGAAATATTTGGTTATTATTTTATGATATTTCTTTATGGTGAGTATGATTCAATGTGGATATGGAATTTGACCTTTACATTTAACATTTTAGGTACTCAAAGAGATAAGCATGATTGAATGTGTTGCTTGCAGTGCGTACAGGGTGAACTTGATCTTTTAGAAAAAAAACTAGTATTTCATGTAATAAGAGTACGTCGTTGCAGTACTCTACTTTTATTTTATTTATTTTAGCAGTTGAACTTATTTAGAAATGCGGACTTGGATTTTCTTCCGCTAGGAATTTTCAAACTATTATTTGGTTTTATTAAATCTACATTTCTTAAAATTCTATTTTGTTAGTGTTATAATTGGATCATCTTATAATTTAGTCTTTTGAAAAAAAAACAACCACAATTTTTTATAGAAATCCTAAGTAATATCTTGGAGAAAACTGGAATGTTACACTTTCTTTGATGCTTTGACCTAATCCAACGGAAATGGAGTGTATGTTGACTTATGGTCATGTGCATGTTCCTTATGTGTTTGTTGCTTTGCCTTGCTTGTCTTTGTCTCTCTTTGCCTATCTTTATCCTTAGCAAACAATTTTAGCTAAAACACGAATTTTTCAAGAGGTTTCTGTAAAGCATTGCAGATGCTTAGCGTGCTAGAACCTTCCCTTAGTATAACCAACCCATGTACCTTTGATCTCTCTTTGCTTAGATTTAGGCCTTACTTTTTGCTTTGCATGTCTACTTAGGGTTTTTGTTCGATCTTTTCTCTCTATGCTTAGAAAAATAAAAGTTCGGTGGTGATATCTTATCTTTGCAAGTCAAGCTAATCGATAGCTTTGGTCTCCGATTCTCACCACGACACAGAGGTACGAAAAGTAAGAAAGCTAAAGTAATTGTAGCACATCTCCCAAAAGGCACCAATGAGGCTGATGTACATAAGCCCAACTGATTAGAGCTTTAAGGCAATCAGATGGAGCAGATTGGCATTCATATTATTCAAATCCAATTTGAGTGAAACGTTGCCTCCAAGTTAATAAAATCCACACATTAATAAAAATTTCTCAATATCTAGAGATTTGATCACCCAATTGATTGGAGCCTCAACCAAATCGATTGGACAGCCACTTTTGGAAATATTTGCTTCTGATTTTGACCATGCATAATCTCTATTAATTTTATGCAAGGTTTACACGATCAAATTCATTAGATGCTTCACTATAAATAGGTAACCATTCTTCGTTCTTTTGCATCTCATATTTTGTTTTTCGTTACTGTTTTTATTGTGTGAGTCTTTCTCTCTTGCCATAAGTATCATCATGGACGCACCAAAACACCTTCAATTTGAAGACGTCTCATGTAGAAGGGTTTATACTTCCGATATACTAGAAAGAACTCAAAAAATAAAGATGATGATTGATAACGTGAAAATGTACATTATAATTGCCATATTTTTCATTTATTAACTGTATGATTTCAACATGAATACCGATTATTCTGCAGGTTTGCTAAGTGTTTTCGCAGGTATTTCATTCTCACGCTATAAATGAGAAAGACATAGAAACACACGTGAGAAAGGAATAAAAAAATCCAGAAAAAGCCAGAATGCAGATTTTGAAGGTGTGACGGTCGTCACAGTCCACCACGACCGTCACAGGTGTCACGCTCGTCACAATATGGCCACGACCGTCATGGTCCTAATATCAATAATAACGTTAAAAACAAAACATGGCCACGAAGGGGAGGGAATTTAGGCACGACTGCCCTAAGAATTCTCTCCCTCAACTCATTTTCCTCTGACATTTCCTCATGCACCCTCAGTTATAAAAGGAGGGCAGTTGGACCAAAAAAAAGGGGAGCCTTATTCTACGTACCGAAGTGCTGCCAAAAATTCTGTTGAAGCCATTTTCCATTCTTGTTGTTATTTCTTTTCCTTTTCCTTTAGTTCAAGTACTGTATTTCATTCTGCACTTGTATTTCGCCAAAGTAGAATCTTGTCGACGTTGTGGAGGACTACTCGAGAATTCAAAATCAGTACGACGTACAGGTTTTTATTAATTGAATACCTATTTTATTTATGTCAATATGCATGTTATACTATTTTACTGTTATTGTTTATTTACGTTTGCATTAATTATCATATCTAGCTAAACCGATATTATCGGTATGTAATCAAATTAGTAGTACGGGATTCGATAATACCCGGTGAGCCTTACCTTTTTACAAATAATTTTCTGGCCGTAGTTTTTAATCTAATTTTCTAAGTAAACTTTGTCACGAAAGTGAGAAGATATTTACAACGGCTTTGCCATGAGAGTGGGAAACTTATTAAGGCTCGAGCCGGCACGTGAAAGCGTGGGGTTTGAACCGGATAGTAAAAACTAGGCATTAATTTTAAACACAGCGAAAGCGCTTTAAAAGAAATCAGAATGTATTTATTTTCAAAAAGTAATTTTAACCCCGAATGAGACTGCGAGAGCGTACAGTCCTCCTTAAAATTATGACCCGAGTCAGCAACCAGTGTAAGGCATAGGTTTTTAAACGAATATTTTCTCCTGAAAAGTGAATGCATAAGCTAAAAAGCACCGGTGATCTGTCGAATCCCTGATAACTAAGGCATTACATACCGATATCCCTTATCGATATTTTTAAAACTTATAACTCTTATTTCCTTTATAGCCCATAACTTTGCATTTATTTCCCTAAAAACATCTTCCGCCTTAGCTAAACATAGTAACACCCGATAGCACTAGCTTGATTACCAGTCTCTGTGGGATCGATATCTTTATTACTACGCGATAGACTGTGCACTTGCAGGTAGTTCCGTTAGACTCAGAAAGTCGTGATCAAGTTTTTGGCGCCATTGTCGGGGACCCGTTTAGTCAAAAGTGTAATTCTCTGTTACGCAGTATAGACTAAGGTAACCATTTTATTACCCTTTTCTCGTTTGTCGATTGTATGCCAAGTACTCGCAATCTCCGAACTTGAGTGCTTCTTACATCTAAGGCGCCGCATAATAGAATATCAATATAGGCATAATATTCTTGATCTTCTCACTCATACTTCGGATCCAGTTGAAGAATAAAAAATGGTAGAAGGACCTCAGAACAGACCTCTGAAGTACTACACTACTCCATCTCAACAAGAGCCTCATAGTAGCATTACTGCCCCTGCTATCAACCGAAATGACTTCGAGTTAAAACCTTCGCTGCTGTCATCCATACAACAACACAAATTCTCGAGAAATGCAACGAATGATCCGAATGAACACTTAACCAAGTTTGTGCAGTACGCAGACACAGTGAAAGTAAATGGTGTAACTCCAGACGCGATAAAATTACGTCTTTTTCCTTTCTCTCTTAGAGATAGAGCTTGGGCTTGGCTGCAGTCCTTGCCATCCAACTCTGTTACTACGTGGGAACAGCTAAAGAATGTCTTCTTAGTACAATACTTTCTGCCAAGCAAAACTGCTATGCTAAGATCTCAAATTAACGGATTCCGACAAAAAGAATCTGAATCTCTCTACGAAGCTTGGGAGAGATACAAAGATACGATAAGAGCATGCCACACCACGGTCTTGAAGACTGGGTGACTATTCATACCTTCTACAATGGGCTTCGGTACAACACCCGATTAACAGTAGACGCTGTTGTGGACGGTGCACTTATGGATAAGCCATACGACGAAGCCTATCAACTAATCGAAAACATGTCTCAAAACCATTACCAATGGGGAGGTGAAAGAACTCCAGTAGAGAAACCCTAAGCAAAAGGTGGGATGTAAGAGATCAGTAGCCTTGAAAATGTCCATGCTAAGGTAGATGCCTTGACGCAAAAGATTGACAATTTAACAATATCACCACCAGCCACCATGGTTGTTGTAACTCCGAACTGCGAGTTATATGGAATGACTGGTCACGCTGCGCCCGAATGTCAATTATTGATAGGAACCCCTACAGACCAAGTGAACTATGCTCAAGGAAACCCTTACTCGAACACCTATAACTCAGGATGGAAAAACCATCCGAAATTTTCTTACAAAAGTGATAATGCACTGTATGCACCTAACCAAACACCTGTTGTACCACCAGGATATCAAAAACCAGCCGTAGTTGCCCCTAACGTCCCTAGAAAATCCAACCTTGAATTGATGATGGAAAAATTCATAGCCACTCAAGTTCAGACAAACAAGGATTTCCTGAATCAAAACATTCACACTAGTGAGCAGATTAAGCAACTAACCAATAAAGTAGACGTTTTAGCCACCCATAACAAAATGCTTGAAACACAGATATCACAAGTGGCTCAATAACAAGCACCTGCTGCTGCACCCGCTGTCACATTTCATGGACAGCCAGAACCTAATCCGAAAGTTCATGCAAACGCAGTCATATTAAGAAGTGGAAAAGAATTGGACGAACCGATCGATCCTAGGAGTCAAGACCCAGCCATGTATCAAAAACCTGTTAAATAGACAGAGAATGAGTCTGAACCAAAAGAGAAGGAAGATAATGACCAGGAGGCCGTGGAAAAAGAAAAACCTTTTGTGCCTCCACCACCTTATAAACCACCAATTCCTTATCCTCAAAGATTAATAAACTCCAAAACCACAGGACAGTTTAAGAAATTTGTTGAACTTCTGAAGCAATTGAACATTACAATTCCTTTCACAGAAGCTATCACTCAGATGCCCTCATATGCTAAATTCCTTAAAGAAATCTTATCTAACAAGAAAAAGATCGAGGACAATGAAACAGTTAAACTTACTGCTGAGTGTAGCGTAATAATCCAAAACAACATGCCCCCTAAGCTGAAAGACCCAAGTAGTTTCTCCATACCCTGTGTCATTGGAAAGTTCATCATAGATAAAGCTCTATGGGACTTAGGGGCTAGCATCAGTGTTATTCCCTTATCTATATGCAAAAAACTAAATATGGGTGAATTAAGACCAACCAAAATTTTTGTTCAATTAGCTGACCGATCTGTCAAATATCCTGTTGGTATACTTGAAAACGTCCCAGTATGAATAGGTCAATTCTATATCCTAACAGATTTCATAATCATGGACATTAAGGAAGATTCAGTCACTCCGATTATCTTAGGAAGACCTTTCCTAGACACAACCAGAGCTATCATTGACGTGAAGAAAGGTAGGCTAACATTTGAAGTTGGAGAAGAAAAAATTGAATTCATCCTCACCAAGTTCTTACAAGCACCTGCCATAGACGACACCTGTTATCTGGTTGACGTCATTGACGAATGCATAAGAGAACTGGAGAGAGAAGAAACCACGTATTCAGAAATAATGAAAATCCAAATCCCAGAAATTCGTGAAGATGACAATTGGCGTGCACCATACCAAGATGACAGTCTAAGCGAAAGCTTAGCACTCACTCCTAATCATATGCCATGTCCAAAGAAACCAGCTTTAGAACTTAAAGTATTACCTAAAAACCTCAGATACAAATTCCTATATACCAAACTCAAAAGACCAGTGATAGTTAACACCGACTTAGGACAGTCGGAAACCGAAAAACTATTAGATGTTCTGAGAAAATATCCAACTGTGTTAGGCTATAGCATCACTGACCTTAAAGGAATAAGTCCTTCTATCTGTATGTATCGAATTATACTAGAGGAAGACTGTAAGACCTCTAGAGAATATCAAAGAAGAATCAACCTTATCCTAAGCATTGTAGTTAAGGACGGAGAAAAAAAGCTACTAGATGCAAGAATCATATACCCGATCTCCGACAGTCAATGGGTCAGCCCAGTACATGTCGTACCCAAGAAAGGAGGTGTTACAGTGGTAACGAACTTGAAAGGTGAATCGACAACACAAAGAGTTGTGACCGCAAGTAGAATATGCATCGATTACAAAAAACTGAACAAAGCCACTCGAAAAGATCATTTCCCTTTACCCTTTATCGATCAAATGTTGGAGAGACTAGCCAAACATTCATATTTCTACTATTTAGATGGTTCTTCGGGATTTTTCCAAATTCTTATTCACCCCGATGACCAAGAAAAAATTACATTTACCTGTCCTTACAGAACCTTTGCGTACCGATGAATGCCGTTTGGATTATGCAATGCTCCTGCAATATTCTAGAGATGCATGATGGCAATCTTTGCAAATTTTATAGACGACATCATGGAAGTGTTTATGGATGACTTCTCCGTATGCGAACATAGTTTTGAAGGATATTTTTCAAACCTAGAGATGGTACTCGAAAGATGTGCGAAAGTGAATTTTGTTCTCATTTGGGAAAAATGTCATTTCATGGTCAGACAAGGGATAGTGTTAGGACACGTAATATCTGACAAGGGGATTGAAGTTGATAAAGCTAAAATAGAAATTATAAAAGATCTTCAACCTCCAAAGACCGTACGAGACATACAGAGTTGTTTAGGACATGTTGGTTTCTACCGTCGATTCATAAAAGATTTCTCGAAAATCACAAAAACCCCTAATCAGTCTATTAATGAAAGATGTTGAGTTTATCTTCGACAAAAACTGCTTGAAAGCGTTCAAAACACTAAAAACAGCCCTTATCACCGCACCAATCATGCAACCACCAGATTAGAAACTACCATTCGAAATCATGTGCGATGCGAGCGATTATGTCGTAGGTGCAGTTCTAGGACAAAGGAAGGATAAAAAACTCCATGCAATATATTACGCTAGTAGAACCTTAGATTTCACCCAAATGAACTACGCCACAACGGAGAAAGAACTTCTAGCTGTTGTGTTCGTTGTTGACAAATTTTGTTCCTACTTAGTAGGAGCAAAAATAATCATTTACACAGATCATGCCTCCATTAGGTACCTAATAAGAAAAAAGGATACCAAGCCAAGATTATTGAGATGGATCCTACTGTTACAGGAATTTGATCTAGAAATCAAAGATAAGAAAGGAACCGAAAACGTAGTGGCAGATCACCTATCCCGAATAGAAGGTATTAACAAGAATCAGTGCCTATCAACGATGATTTCCCTTATGAACATCTGATAGCCAAATTAGAAAGCGATAAGCCAGATCAAATCGCGAAAGAACCAAAATTAGAAGAAGCCGTGGAAGCTATCTATACACACGTAACCTTGCCTTGGTATGCTGACATTGTCAATTACTTATCTGCAGGCCTACTTCCACCGGACCTAACTTATCAACAAAAGAAGAAATTCTTCCATGATTTAAAACAATATTATTGGGATGAACCTCTGCTTTTTAAGAGAGGAGCCGGCGGTATTTTCCGTCGATATCTCCCAGAGGAAGAAATAGAGGACATCATCTCCCATTGTCACGCTGCTCCATACGGTAGGCATGCAAGTACTTCAAAGACTTACGCTAAGATCTTACAATTCGGCCTATTTTGGCCCAACCTTTGGAAAGATGTCCACATCGCAATACTAAACTGCGACTGGTGCCAACGCACTAGTAACATCTCAAGACGCGATGAGATTCCCTAAAAAGGCATTTTGGAAGTAGAAGTCTTCGATGTTTGGGGGATTGATTTCATGAGACCTTTCTCATCTTCTTTTGGAAATAAATATATACTTGTAGTTGTCGATTACGTTTCCAAATGGATCGAGGTCGTAGCATCTCCAACAAATGACACACGAGTGGTTATAAAGCTCTTCAAGAACATAAGTTTCCCTAGATTTGGTGTGCCAAGACTTGTCATTAGTGACAGAGGTTCTCACTTCATAGCAAGAATATTCGACAAACTGTTATCGAAGTATGGAGTTAGACAACGTGTCGCAACACCATATCATCCATAAACTAGTGGACAAGTAGAGGTCTCAAATAGAGAGATAAAACAAATCTTAGAAAAGATTGTTGCCACCTCAAGGAAGGATTGGTAATCCAAATTAAATGAAGCTTTATGGGCCTATAGAACAGCTTACAAAATACCAATAGGAACCACATCATTCAAGAGTTTATGGAAAATCTTGTCACCTGCCAGTAGAACTAGAACACAAGGCCTATTGGGCTATTAAAACTCTAAACCTAAACTACACTGCCGCGGGAGAAAAGTGAATTATAAATTTGCACGAATTGGAGAACTCAGACTAGACGCCTATGAGAACGCCCATATCTATAAAGAAAGAACAAAAAATTGGCACGATAGGCGTTTAGTCAGGAAAAAGTTCAGCGTGGGAGACATCGTGCTACTATTCAATTCGAGATTAAAACTCTTTCCAGGAAAACTAAAATCTAGATGGTCCGGACCTTTAGAGATAACGAAAGTTCTTCAAAGCGGGACTGCAGAAATTAAGGATAGAAACAGTGATCCGTTCATAGTGAACGGACAACGCTTAAAGCACTATAATCATATTGAAAATAAAGACTATGTGAGTAGTCTGAAACTGTTAGAGCCATCTGTTGCACCCTAATTTTTGACCGTAAGATCCCACCCTTTATTGCGCCTTTCCCTTTTATTGTTATTTGACTTTATTTTAAATTTTTGTTCTTTACAACTAACAAGTGTGCGCAGATGTAGCAATAGCAGGTATAGATCCTCACTGTCAGGCTTTAAGACGGAGTTCGCATACTAAGAATGGATTCAACTCATGGATTTACAAAAAACCAACTGTTTTGTAAATGGGGACACGAAGAACAGGTGAAACGAGAAGAGAGATCGAGAAGAAGAAATTGAGAAAGGGAGAAGACGAAGAACGGCGGGGGGAGAAAAAGAAAAGAGATCTTAGGGTTTTTTGTTTCTGTTTTTTTTTTATATTGTAATCTTGTGCACACACATACACGGTATCACCATGCACCATCACAATCACAATCACGTGATTCACATCACGCGACCCTCACATGCGTTCCACCGTAAGCCCTATACCCGCGTCACGCCGTATCTTCCACCCACTTAACCTTTAATTCCCTTAATCCTGTTTCTTAACTGTTAATCTCATTTAACCGTTCAATTACCCCTCTTAATCAACACTTAATCAGTTTTTTAAAATAAATCAACCTTTTATTAAATTAACTTTTATTTTATTTATTAATTATTTTTTTAATTAGATCTTTTCTCTAATCTTTTTTTATTTAAAATAAACAAACGAATCTTCTTCTAAGTAAACAATATGATTTTTTTTAAATTAATTTTTCAAGAATAATAATAAACTTTTTTTAGCTAAACATTAACTCCTAACTTTTATGATAATCAAGAGTTTTTTTAACCTTTATATAAAAACAAAAAACATTTTATAATTAATAAATAATAAAATATTCCATGACAACCTATTTAATTTATCTATCAATAAGAATAACCTTTTATAAATAAATAAAACCTATTTAACTAAATCTATTTTATAATTTAAAGAAAAAACCACTCTTATTTAAGAAATCTTTTTCTTAAAACTAGGAACTAAATCAACTCTATTTAATCCACCCTTTTTTTCAATTCATTCAATAATATAATTTGTCCATTAATTTATTTCTCTTAAGAACCTTTAATATAAATCTTGTTCATTATTTTTAACTAAAAACTTTCTTTTCCTAAATTAATTAGTATTAATAAGACTATTCAAAAAAACCATATATTAATAAAAACCCACCTCATGATAATCTATAAAAATAATCTTTTATAATAATGTAAACTTTTTTTTTATGTAACAAGAAATCACTTCCATAAGTTAAATAGTGTATATCTCTCTTGTTAATGATAACTAAACCTTTTAATATTAGAAATCCGTTTTCTTAATTAAATTAACTTCTATATGATGATAACTCTTTTTAAAACAAATAATACAACTTTCCCATCAATTAATTCAACTCCTTCGCTTAAAATCAATCAACAGCGTAAACATACAACCTAATCGTGCACACTTACATTCACGAGACACTCACTTTCACCTACACTTAGCGCTTTCATGCGTGTGTATGGTTTTACTTTCTGCAATTTATCTTCCGCAATTTACATCATCGCATTAATATTATTGCATCGCATCCCGTCCAAAGGAAAATCCTACACATGATTCAACAATCGTGTGGAGTGCACATCATTTGCATCATTATCCCCTTGATCCTTGATCCCATTCAAGTTGATCTTCTTAAGTTTAGGACCTACCCCATAGGAGGGACCTTTATTCTACAAAATAGAAACAAACCCAATTCAAACAATCAAACAATATTCAAACATTCAACATTCAACAACCAACACTACAACAAATATATTCAAACACATTAGAGAAAGATGCCAAATCATCTTAAGCGAGATAGAATCTCCACCCCACAACAATACAATCAAGCCGTAGGGACTTTGCCTTAAAAGAAATAAAGGCATACTCGTCAAACAATCCGAGTACTTAAGCCCTTTTCTTAAGACGATGCAAAGACTATTTTCCTACACCTGTGGCGGATATATCTCCCTTAAAATGAAGACACATCTCTTCTCCTAAAATCAATCAAAACAACTACCCTAAACCCGTAGGAACTTTGACCACAGTCAAAGAACTCCTCTAACCCTTTAGGGGAACTACAAGTACTCTGATTCCACTCCCGTAAGAATATGTAGGCATAAGATGCGACATCTTATCGAGTATACTTAGAAATAAACCCCTAGGTCTTTTATACCTTAAGCAGATAAACACATAGCAATAAACAAATATGAAACAAGAGGTTCCTGTAGAGTACTACAGAAACTTAGGATGCTAGCACCTTCCCTAAGTTTAACCAACCCCCGAACCTATAACTCTCTAAACCTTGCATTTGCATTGCATTGTGGGAATTTCGATCTTTATCCCTTCCTTTGGACAAATCAAAGTTCAGTTGCAAAATGAATTAAAGATTCAAACTAATCAATAGTTTGGTATCAAAATTTCACCGCGACACCATCCGCTCTTCCCCGTAGCTGACTTATCACAAGCTGTCGTCAGGCTTTTGACGTTAAAAACAGCGCTGAGTGGGAGGCAACCCATTTTTCTTGTTTCCTTTCCCTTTCTTGTTTTTAACTATTTGTCTTATTTTAAAATTTTCTTTACTAACTTTCAATCTCTGTTTTCCTTTCTTTCATTTTTTCCTTATTTTCTTCTGTTTCTCAAAAATAACTTTTAATGAATTTGTTCTCACGTGTTTCCAGGAATTTTAAAGTCTTCTTACCTTCTCCTTTCTCCTTTGACTAGTTTCGCCTGACTATCTTCCCATCATGCAAAACATAGACTATATGGAAACTGTTTTTAGAGGAGTAACCCAGAGAGCTAGATTCGAATCCCTGACACAGAGAAACATAACTTTATCCATTTAATATGATGAACCTACCATGGATCAATTAGGTATCCATGGCAGTATCCTATTCTTACTTAATCAATTGGGTTGGGAGAAAGCATCCATTAAGACTAGATTCGTTACCTACAAAGAGCTTACGTTCGAATTTCTTAGCTCCCTAGCCTACTTACCTGAACATGGTTATGGATCCAATAAGGGACTAATTTGTTTTAGAATTTTTAGTGCTGATTACACTTTTAACCGTAGCACGCCAGCAGACCTTTTAGGATTCCCTAGCGGACCATTTGTTTACACCACCATCCAAGAGGAGGAAATGGATATTGATCTAGATTACTTATGGGGGACCATTATAGATAACTATCACCCCGAGCCGAATGACATGCACTCTAATGAGATTCATAACCCTGCCATTCGCTATTTCCACAAAATGCTAGGCCACACCTTATTTGGGAAGGAGGAAAATATTACCTCCGTCTCTAAGGATGAGCTGTTCATTTTGTACTATGCTTCTCAGGGTAGGCCTGTTAATGTTGTTCCTTTCATGATGAAAGCCTTTGTCCAAATTAGTCAGGAACCGAACACCCCTATCATAATCGGAGGTCTTGTCACCATGATTGCTAATGCAATTGGGCTTAGGTACCAGCTTAACCGAGTTATACCATTAGGAACCATTCGCTCAATGAAATTACAGTTTTGTTTTAACCAGCGCATCATTGGAAACTTAGGACCTGCCCCTTTCGAATACCTTATAGCTAACGAAGTGGTCCATCTGTTTACCTTACCAAACCATGAGCGCGCAAGTGTTCACAACAAAGACAACTGGCTATATGAATTGCGTGAACCTATGGATCTCCCGTCGCCTCTTGAGACACCACAAGATTATATGTATTATGAGGACTCTGTATCCGATGCTGAAACCGACTCTAAGAACCCTTCTAATTACCATGACTTCACTGATCCAGACACTACTCAATATACTAAAAATCTGAGTAACATTTAAAGATCGTGGAAGAGTTCAAGATAGAAATTACAGCTATCAAGGAGGAATTGGAGACCATGCGCCTCGACATGATCGGTTTAATGGACATCGTTGTAGAGCAACTCAGCTATATGACTCAGGCATTTGATAACTTGAAGAAACAACATGACTAATTCATTACATTATTTTTCACTACCTTTGAGAATTTCTTTACAGTATTGTTTTATTTCGTTTTGTTTCACTTTTGTATTTCATTGAACAATCACCATTACTGTGTCTTAATGCTATTTGAATTTCACTAAATCTTGTTTCCATATTTTTGCATTTTCTTTACTTCTCTATTTATTATTATCCTGTGCGGAGTGTCGCTGCACAGACTGTTTTTCAACTTCAAATCATCAAAATCACTCCCAGCAGCAGATTCTGTTGTAACACCCTTCTAACCCCGCAGAATAAATATAAATAGATCAGAGTAATTATCATGCATTTCACAAAAGGGTGTCACATAACTTTTCAAAACATCACACAACACCTGTCATGCTCAATAATATAAAAATAACTTCCTGCTTTTCATACACCTTCACATTAACATGTAGCAGCAGATTTGCTTTAATCATGATAGACATAATAAAAGTCTCATGCTCATCTCATTTTTTTAATACTTAGGCTTAAAAGCCAATTCTTCATATAATTCAAAATAACAACAACAAAATAAGGTAGAGTACATAAAATATCTCTCCAAATATGAAATCAAAATATTCCCCGGTGTTACATAATCAGAGCATGACTCGACCCAAAATAAATAAAGACACAACTCAAGCTACTCCAACGGCTACCTCGTGCTAGAAGCAAGTCTACTCCTCAGTACCTGAGCGATGTCGTATAAAACATCATTCCAACAGAAGGGTGAGAATTCACATAATTATTGAAATTATAAGATAATATATGATTTAAGGCATACAAACATAATCACTATTATTCTCACACTTTAAAAGTTTCATCAACACAATATTATTCAAGTAACTATACTATTCACAAGTATATACACACAACTCCATAATTCACCAGTTTACCAGTTCCACATATCACACATGATCTCACAGCACATAAATATACATAATGAGACTCAATACAAAACTCAATGCAACTCATGCCATGTGGTACCAACACTCGTTATTATTTTTCGGTTTTTACACTTAAACCGGGTCCGTTCCCTAGACCAATAACACACAAAAAGCCCATTCCCTAAGCTTTCAAACCCCGCTCTAGGTTTGGGACAAGTCACTAGCTCCCACGGAACTAACAAGCATTGCCTCTTGACACAAATGATGCGTATGCAAATTCACCAATCATATGCAATTAAGACCATACACCAATCTTAATACCAAGCATATCTTCAATAATTCATCACACTTGAATTATCACACATTTGCACATACACATGCATCAACACACTCCAACTTCAATTCACACATCACTAATTAAACATAAAATATTTAAGTCATCATCAATAATTAAAAATCAATATTCATAAACAATCAATATTAAATGGTTAATCCAATACTCAATAACCAATTCAATATTTAATAAGTAATTAATATTTTAACAAGCAATCATTATTTAAATAAATAATAAATATTTTAATAAATATGCAAGAATATTCAATAAATAAATAAATCTTTAATATTTTAATAAATATTCAACATCTTAATATAGGTTTAATATTTGAATAAAATTCTATATTTAATAAAGTTTCTATATTTTAATAATAATCAATATTTTAATAAGTTCCAATATTCATTGAAGTCTCAATAATTTATATAAAGTTTTAATATTCTATTAATGTTCTAATTTCAATTAAAAGTCTTTCGCTACAGAATATTAAATCATGTATCACTTCATTTGGTTTGTGATAGCAACTTGGAGAAAACAATATTGTTTCTAGTTTCTACACTACATGAACTATCTTTCTTCAAAGCCTATATCCATTTTCTATGATTTTGTTTAAGCACTACAGGGAATTGAGAGTATGTAAGAGACACATTCTATTTCCAACTAATTCTTACTACAGTTCGAGGATAGAAGTAATATAATGAAGAAACAGCCTCATTTTGTTATAGAATCACAAAGGTAGAATTCACTTTTATAGGGCCACCTCATGTAAAAGTGAATTATTTATATATAAGGAAGTAATATCTATTTCGCTACAGGGAAAAATACATTAAAAAAAATGAATATTTTCTAAAAAGTGAATACTTCATTATATACAACATTAATTTCCTTGTTCTGCACTACAGTTATAAAGAAAGGCATATGCTAATACTTACTCAATTTATATAGGATACTTATTCAATTTTATTAATAAGTTGCTACAGGATATTAATTTAATGAAATATTGACCTTTCATTCTTTCTAGCGCTACAGTACTCACATTCCAATTTACTCATTACCAACCACTTCCATGCGCTACAGTTGATGAAGAAGAATAAAAATTACAATCTCTATGCTATTCTATCTGGTTCACTACAATAGTGATTAAAGGCATAATGTGTTACAGTATCATAGTTTGTAAAAGAAATCACATTTATTAGATAGAAAAGAAAAATAATATGACGCTACTGTTCATCAAATATATATATATATATATATATATATATATATATATATATATATATTCCAATTCTAATTCTAACAAATTTACTCTAAATATTTAATAGGTCTCTATAGTATATCAACATATTAATTTCAAATACAATTGAATTAACACACCTCAAAAATTATCTCTAAAACCTAATAATTTCCAATCTCATAAAATTTTGGGGATTTATCCTAACCACTTTCTACTACTCATTTATACACTATCATATAACCCAATAATCATACAAAAACCCACCCTTACCTTGAATTTGTTGAACTTTTTCTCTTTCTCTTGAGTTTCCTCCTCTTCTTCTCCACTCCTCTCTATGCCTCTTTTCCCCTTTCTATCTTTTCTTTCTTTCTCTTCTCTTCTATCCCATTTCTCTTATTTTATAAAAATTCTCACAATTTTAATTAACCTAGTAATTCCAATGGGCTTAATAACTCATGTCTATTCACACCCCCAAATAGGCCCAATTAATTAATCTAACAATTCTATATTATTCTACAAATTAGAATATATCATATAAGTTAAATAATAAAATTAAATCAATTATTTCGAATATGTCCAATAATTCAATTAATCCAAACAACTCAAATAAATCAAATAATTTATATAAATTCAATAAATCAACTAATTCAATTATATCAAATAAATCACATAAATTAGTTAATTCAATTAGGCCTAAAATCACATAATTAATCAATTAATTTAATTAATAAATAATTACTAAAAATTGGGGTGTTACATCTGTCATAGCACATAATTTGCGTATGCCACGGTCGTGACAAGTCCATCACTACTGTCACACGTCTTACAACCGTGACGAGTCTGTGACGGCCGTCACGACCTTCTAGTTCACGAACTCTGTTATAACAGAGGCCCGTCTCTCCCTCTTCCTTTCTCCTCATTTCAGAAACCGCCCACTACCCATATAAACCACACTTCAGCTCCTCCATAACTCAATTTACCCTTCAACTACCCATTTCCATAACCCTCATTCCCACATAAAACCAATTCCCATTTCCATTATCCCCATTCTATCCGCGCAATCCTTACTCCCCAAACCTTGCATGCAATATGGCTAGAAATATCTGGAAAACACCAGACCTCACATATGTCATTTTAAGAGACGGCGAGCAAGGAGAACAACAAAGAACCAACTACATTAGTTTATATCACCGCTCTGTCCAACCGACCATATATGTCGATGTTGCATGCCTAACAGAATTGGGAATGCTCGACGGTGTCAAATGGATGCTTCGGAATGCCAGCCTGTGGCAACTCTGCATAACCGTTCAACCTACCTACGAAGCCCTGACGCTGGAATTCTTGAGCTCCTTCACGTACTTTACTCCGTCAGGAGAGACAAATCAACTAACCGGTGTCGCCATCTTACACATGTTCGGTACCGAATATTAATTTAACCAGAACCAGATCGCTCAAATGCTCAACTTCCACAATGGAGAGAATGCCTATCGCCGAATGCCTCCGGACCAATTTTTCCAAGCCGCATTCGCCCTATGGAATGAGTTAACTGGTACCTATGAATTATGATAATTGTTGAATTCCTTATTTAAGCAAATTCATATTTCTCAGTTGTTTTGATTTCTAATAATCTTAGTTAACTATAATGTCCATTTAATCTTATGCTTTATAAAATTGTCGCTGTATTTTGCTTCCATTTGTTATATGCTATCATGGTAACAACAATTAGCCTCAGATCATGTAATTTACGCATCTGTTGGAAAAACTCTGATTATATAAAAAGAAATGTTTTTTAAAATTGTTTTAGGGGAATGTCTTATTCACCGCCGTCTAGACTATTTCAATCCTCATATCCTCCACCAGCAAGTGGTACCAGAGTATAAAGGATAAAGGCTAAAACGATCTGAAGGGTGTGTTCAATAGAATTCCCAAATTCAAATAGCGGAATTTATACAATTAAATAGATATCGTATTACTTATTTGATATCTGTTGATAAAATGAATTTGAGTTAAGCGAAGGTGACATAGCTAGTGGAATGTGGTTTAATATCCACCAAAAGTTTCTTAACACAATTCATGTGTCTAGAACAACCACTATCAAAATACCAATCTTTTCTAGTAGAAGCTCTTAGAGAGGTGTGTGTTATGAGACCAAAAGTTCCATTTTTGGGAATCCACTTCTTCTTTGTTTTAACAACAACCTTTTTCCTTCTGGGTTGAGTCGCATATTTGGGGTAACCATGTAGCTTGTAGAAGTAGGGTTTTATATGGCCAAACTTACCATAATGATGGCATTTCCATTCTTGTTTCTATCTTCCTGAGGATTTCTTCTGATGTCTTTGTTGATGTTGGGACATCTTACTTGACATCTTTTGATTCTGCTTTCTTTTGGGTTGAGAAAAATTCATGGCAGGCCTTTTTCCTTTATTCTCAACTTGATCATTATAACCAATCCCTCTAACATTTCCATCTTTCCTTCCTGATTGAAGAATTTCATCCAGCACATCAGAACTGCTATTGAGCATTCTTACAGATTTAGTCATATTGTCAAGTTTAGAATTGAGCAATACAACTTCATCCTCTAGGTCAGAGATGACTACCAAGTGTTTCAATCTTTCATCATGAAGTTGAATAATAAGATTTTGTTGATCCTTTCCTAGTTGAATAACTTCTGCACTTCTGATGCACAACTCCTTGTACGAGGCAACTAGTTCATCAAAAGTGAGTTCTCCATCATCTGATTCTTTATCAGAATCATATACTCCAGTAAGAGCAGAAACTTGTTTAGCAGATTTGTTAGACTATGGCACGGATCTAAAAGGAGGGGGGGTTGAATAGATCCGTATTAAAAATTGAGTCGGCGCTACCAATTAAAAATTGGTTTTGAAAATTTGTTTTAAGTGCGAAAGCGGCCGAGGAAAATATAGTCTAGAACGAACGGTTATTGGAAAACCGGATATGCGTTAAGCCTATGAATTAATGATAATATGGAAAAAGAATCACAACACTAGTCACACTTATCAATGGTCTAATTCACTTGTTAGAATTCCTAGTTCCAATGATTTAAAGAGCAAACCAAAACTAGATACACAAATAAGATAATTTTGGTTCAGGCAAATTGTTGAACACTTGGTGTGCAAAAACACTCCAAGTGATATTTATGTTGAGTAAGTGATTCCAACTAGCCTAGTACAATGTCTTATTGTACTTTGGATTCAAAAACAGAGTTTCAACCTCTTACTCAATTGATATCACAGTTTGACAATAGTGCTTATACGAAAATCACTTATTTTTAAGCTAAAACGAAAATGCTGAAAAATAGAGAAGACAAAGATTTGGTGAGGCAGTTCCCCCGTCGTCCTCACTTCAGGGTACGTCTGCCCTCAATTCTAAAACTAGAATTGAGATTGATTTAATAGATATCACCTGTTGAATGTAACAGTTTATACAAGGATTGAAAAGCAAGTTAACAACAGAATTCTCAAGACGTTGAATGTTGCTTCCACTCCTTGCCCCTTGATTCAAGGTGAATCAAGTCCTTCGATCATTGTTGATAGACCTCCGATTCCATCCCCTTTATTGAATAACCCTCAGTTCTTCAAACCTTCGGCCCGACTGATCTCAACTACAACGAATCGAACCCGAGATCTTCCCTTCAATATCACTGAATCCGCTACTAGGTTGATGAAGACTTCCTTTTCACAATCACCTTCGCTCAGCTGACCCTTGATGAAGAATCTCGTCCAAAAACCCCCAAAAATCAAACCAATCTTGGAGGACAAAACCCTAAAGGTTTTATTCAAGAAAGAACCTGTCACAAGCTTCAACCTGAACCAGATTACCCAATCTCGGCTTCGAACCTTATCACCTTTAATCACTCACAAGGCACTTCAAAAATGGTTGTGTGTAATTGATGTGTTATGAGATGTTGAAGATGAAGATGATGAATCTTGGACACCTATTTCACTCTTTCTTATTCTTTGTACACTTGAATCAATTTTATCAAATGTTGTTCGAAATAAGTAATTGAACTTGTATATATAGTAACAAACTAACCAAAGACATAACAGCTTTTCAAATAATAGTGGGAATCATTTAAAAACAGCATTTCCGCGCAAACGGTCGACCATAGCAGGTCTATGCGTCGACGCATAGCCTGCACCTTTGGAAATCTGAAAAATGCATCAGTATGCGTCGACCATACAGTCGGCGTGCGCTGACCCGTGGGTGAGTAAAAGTCTTCATGCGCCGACCCTGCGGTCGACTCAAACCTTCATACGCTGACATGTGAGAAATTATACTAGTGTATACGCTGACCCGTGGGAAAACATACTGATGTATGCGCTGACCCTATGGTCGACTCATACCCTGCAAATCTGCAAAAATGAGATTTTTGTGGTTTTTCATGCATTGTGTCATGACCATATTTTATCCACACATGTTGTATTAATTATAACATTTTTTAGATGAATGTAAAAAGGATACGATAGGTGATTTGTTGCATTTGTTTGGTAGAGGTGGAATCTATTGTTGTCGATTCATCCATGGTTGTAATTTGTCATCATCGAAACCTGTATCAAGTGTTGTATGCAAACTCGTGTGGTGTATGGTAGTTTGCCCTTACATTCTCCCCCTTTTTGATGATGACAACCTGTGTACAACCAAAAGAACCGAAACAAACAATATGCAATGTATACACAAACTCCCCCTTTCTTTTGTAATCTAAGGATGCAAAACAAACAACCGTTAACTGTTGTGAGCACCCTGGCTTGGCTTTGGTACTTGCTACATGCTCTTCTCCCCCTTTGACAACATCAAAAAGAGAAAGAGAACTATTTAGCAAAGTTGATTCAACAAACAATGATATTCAACAGGAGATAGCAAATCATATAATAATACCACACCAAATATTATTATTGAACATGATGGAAAAAGAGATAACATTAAACGAGAATGACAAATAAGCATAACAACAGTAGTTCAGACAAACAACAAAAATAAAGATGCATATGCAATCTATGCTCTAGTGGCCTCGTCCTCGACCGTAGGGAACATCTAGGTTTCTGTAAGGGTCAGCCAATGAAGTTATCTACTCAGCAACGCTACCTAGATACTTGAGGCCCACGTTAACAGACTGCTCCTGTCGAGTAAACGTTTCCGTAAATGTTGCATGCCGTTCATTCATGCTGGTTGATAGACTATCGAGTCGCTCATTTTGTTGTTGAAGTTGCATATCTCACATCATATGTAGTAGTTCAGCAGAGTTTTCTTGCTGCGGAGGAGACGGTGGAAGTTCTTCAGAACCATATTGATATGGCTGATAGAATTGGCGTTGTGTGGACCAGCCGGTATGTTGCCATTTACCCCAGCCACCATGGTTGGAGTTATCTTCTTCAGTCTGATAAGTAGCTTGAACTCAAGCGGTGTCTGAGTAATTTTGTGTGTATGCTGGTGGAGGGCTATCAGGCGGTGCAATTGCTTGTCCTCCTTCTGCTTCTTCATTTTCCTCTTAATTTTTTTCTTCACTTTCTTCGCTTTCTTCACTTTCTTCACTTTCTTGACTTTCTACACTTGCTGCAACAGACTTAGGAATATTTGACCGACGAACAAATTTTACAATACCGTGATGCTGTAGCAGAGCCATGAGATCACCAAGGTGCATGTGTTCTGCTATAAGTTTGTAGAATGCATGTTGCCTTACAGCTCCTCTGCGACCAATGTCTTTGTTGAAGTTTTCTACAAGATCTGTGGGAACTAATGAGACTGTGTTAATGGGCAAGGAGGCAGAAGTTGATCCCCTTGATCTTTTATCGGTGGGTCTGCGAGATGAGGAATCCATGAGTAGGAGGTTTGAAGCTTTTAGTAAGTAGAGAATGTGAGTGGAAGAGGATTGTGCAAGTGATTTGCAAGAAGGAAGAGTTTCCCCCTTTTTATGGATGGAAAATTAGGGTTTTAGGAAGAGGCGAGGTCAAGAGACAATAGGCACTAGGTAGGTGCAACTCACCATGTAATGGGTTAAATGCACACTTAATGATAATTTTAATGTAAATGCATATGGAAGTCTGAACGATTTATGCAAAAAAAATCTGATTTTTCAAGCGATGAGTCGACCATTCCTTATGCATGCATCGACGCATACTGTGCGAATTTTTGGAAAAAGAAAAGGTTTTAAAGCGTGCGTCAACCATTTCCCTGTTACGGTCGACTCATATAGGCAAATTTTGCAGATTTTCACTATTTTGCAGATATGCTCACATGTTAATTTGCATAAATAACATGCCACACAACATTAAACATTCAAACGGATATGGTATAAGTCATGAGTCAGATATATACAATATTATTATGTGGTACACTTAGTAATCATGAAATTTGAGAGAGAGAGAGAGAGAGAGAGAGAGAGAGAGAGAGAGAGAGAGAGAGAGAGAGAGAGAGAGAGAGAGAGAGAGAGAGAGAGAGAGAGAGAGAGAGAGAGAGAGAGAGCAAAGGAACAATGTCACCTTGATGCCGGAGTAACTTGATAAACAATATACTTGTGCTTGCAACAATCTCAACTTGTTAGAAGTTCAAGAGTATAGTTTTAAGTGAAATAGGATAATAGCAAGCAATTTATGACTCCCGTTCCGAAATGTCGAGAATGCCAAGTTCTCAGCGAATATGAAAGAAAGGTTCATTGGCTAGCGGCTTTGTGAAAATGTCCGCTAGTTGATTTTTAGTGTCAATATGCTCAAATACAATATCACCTTTCTTTACATGATCCCGAAGAAAATGATGTCGAATTTCGATATGTTTAGTGCGAGAATGCAACACAGGGTTTTTGGTAAGGTTAATAGCACTGGTATTGTCACAGAAAATCAGAATATGTTCAAGTTTAAGATTAAAATCCAATAACGGTTGCTTAATCCAAAGGATTTGAGCACAACAACTACCGGCGGCAACGTATTCCGCTTCAGCGGTTGACAAAGCAACTGAAACTTGTTTCTTGCTATGCTAACCGACCAAAGAATTTAAAAATAAATGACACGTACCACTAGTGCTCTTCCTATCCGATTTGCAACCGACAAAGTCGAAATCGGAGTAACCTACCAACGAGCAATCATTACCTTTGGAATACCATAGTCCATACTTCGAAGTACCGGATAGGTATCGAAGTATTCGTTTGACAACTTTTAGATGGGATTCCTTGGGACATGATTGGTATCATGCACACATACACACGCTAAACATAATATCGGGACGAGACGCAGTAAGATAGAGAAGTGATCCAATCATACCTCTATACCTTTTTACCTCTACGTCCTTACCGCTTTCATCTTTATTCAAGTTTGCACATGTTGGCATCGGGGTGTCTATGGCCTTGGATTTTGCCATGTCAAATCTCTTGATAAGGTCCAAACAATACTTTATTTGACTCACGAATGTTCCTTCTTTGAGTTGTTTAATTTGCAAACCAAGAAAGTATGTGAGCTCTCCCATCATACTATAATATCAGAAAACTCTCTCACGAGATTCATGTTAGTAGACCAAAAAATAATATCGTCAACATAAATTTGTACCAATATCAAGTGCTTTCCTTGACGTTTAATGAAGAGAGTCATGTCAAACTTTCCTCTTCAGTAACCTTGATCAAGTAAAAATTTACTTAGGCGTTCATACCAAGCTCTAGGAGCTTGTTTGAGACCATATAGAGCCCTTTTTAGTTTGTAAACATGATCGGGGTACTCATGAGATTCAAAACCCGGAGGTTGTGCAACGTATACCTCTTCATTTATGTAACAGTTAAGGAACGCACTCTTAACATCCATTTGAAATAGTTTAAAATCTTTCGCACAAGCGAAGGCAAGGAGAAGGCGTATAGCCTCGAGTCGGGCAACCGGCGCATAAGTTTCCTTATAGTCGATGCCTTCCTCTTGGTTATACCCTTGCGCGACTAAACGTGCCTTGTTACGGGTTATTACCCTGTTTTCGTCCAACTTGTTCCTAAACACCTATCGGGTGCCGATTACTCGATGACCTCGCGGAGGAGGGACAAGGTCCCAAACCTCATTTCTAGTGAACTGATTTAGTTCCTCCTGCATTGACAAAAACCAGTGTTCATCGAGTAGGGCTTCTTTAGGGTTTTTAGGTTCCATTTGTGAAACGAAAGCGAAGTGATAACAGAAATTACTTAGCTTCGACCGAGTTGTTGCACCCTTTGTGATGTCTCCGAGAATGTTGTCAATTGGATGATCTTTGGAAGACTTCCAAGCTTGAAGGAGATCATCGTTTGTAGGCGGATGAGCTTCCTCGGTTACCTCATGGTGTACATCTTTATCCTCCTCAACTTTGGCTTTGTCAGGTTGATCAATCCCCGGCTCGCCCCCTTTGAGTATGTCTTCCGTAGATGTACCTGCACCATGAACAACACTATCCTTTCTGACATTTCTCGGATAGGACTCATCAAAAGTAACATGCACAGACTCTTCTACAGCAAGTAATCGTTTATTATATATTCTATATGCTTTACTCGATTGAGAGTATCCGAGGAAGATACCTTCGTCGGCCTTGGAATCAAATTTGCCAAAGTTTTCCTTTCCATT
Organism: Lathyrus sativus; assembly: GCA_963859935.3. Lineage (NCBI taxonomy): Eukaryota > Viridiplantae > Streptophyta > Magnoliopsida > Fabales > Fabaceae > Lathyrus > Lathyrus sativus. The sequence continues at coordinate 616,998,651 of OZ012739.1, read as the reverse complement.
GTTTAATATAAAACATTTGCAACCGAACACATGAATGTGAGATACGTTTGGCTTGCGCCCTTTTAAAAGCTCGTAGGGTGTTTTGTTTAGAATGGGGCGGATGAGCACCCTATTCAACACATAACACGCCGTACTTATGGTGTCGGCCCAAAAATATTTTGGTAGTCCACTTTCATTGATCATTGTCCTTCCCAATTCTTCTAAAATACGATTTTTGCGCTCCACCATCCCATTTTATTGAGGAGTTCGTGGAGCGGATAAGTTATGATCGATGCCGTAGTTACCACAATATTCTTCAAATAAATGGTTTTCAAATTCACCTCCATGGTCACTTCTAATTGACACAATGTTTGTACTTAAATTATTTTGGGAAAGTTTTGCAAATTTTTCAAAGGCGGCGAATGTATCGCTCTTGCTAGCCAAAAATATAGTCCAACAAAATCTAGAATAATCGTCCACTATTACGAAACCGTAACAGTTTCCGCCTAGGCTCTTGATTCTAGAAGGCCCAAATAAATCCATATGGAGAAGCTCGAGAGGTCTTGTGGTAGAAACAATATTTTTAGATTTGAAAGATATTCTCGTTTGCTTTCCCATTTGGAAAGCATCACAAAGGTGATCCTTGGTGAATTTTATTTTGGGAAGACCTAGGACTAGATCTTTTGAAACTAATTTATTTAGCAGTTCAAAATTAACATGTGCTAAGCGCCTATGCCATAACCATGAATCTTCACTCATTGTTATGAGGCATTTGTCACTTGTTAACGATACTTCATTTAAGTCAAGCATATAGACGTTTTTTACTCTAAAGCCATTAAACATATTCTTCTTGTCATTATCATGCACAATTTTGCAACACTCTTTTGAAAAGGATACATTGTATCCTTTGTCGCATAATTGGCTAATGCTAAGCAGATTATGTTTAAGGCCCTCGACAAGCAACACGTCGGAAATCTTAGTGGAAGAGGGATTACCTACACTACCTTTACCAAGTATTGCTCCACGATTATTATCACCATATGTTACATACCCTTTCTTCTTAGCCACGAAGTCTATGAATAGGGATATGTCTCCAGACATGTGTCTTGAACATCCACTGTCGAGAACCCATCTTCTCTCAGTGGTCTCGACACATTGTACCTGCTTTTTCTTATTTTTCTGATGTGCGGAAAGGCATAGGTTCACAGACTCTTCTTCATCACTAGAACTTTCATCATAGGAGGAGGAGTCGTTATCGCTTTCCCAAGCTATATACGCTCTCCTTGGCTTTGATGATTTCTTGTATGACTTGGATGATTCCTTTTCCTTTGCCTTTTTGTTCATCGGACAGTCCGATTTGTAGTGACCGGGCTTCCCACACTTGTAGCACGACCCTCTAGTATTTTTACCTTTTGAGTCATCATCTTTGGAGTACCTCGATTGTTTCCGGAAGTTTACCAAGTTCTTCTTGGAATGTTGGATGCTATTCTTTCTCACGTAACGGTTGTAACGTTTAACGAACAGCCCCATATCTTCGCTCTTGTCCTCTTCTTCTTCGTCACTCGAGGAATAATCACTTTGCTCTTTTGCTTGAGACTTCGAGGAGGAAGTCTTAAGAGCTATAGATTTATTTTCACTCACCTTCGTTTTGTCCTTCTTTTCTTTCTTTTCGTGTTGGTCTAGGCTCAAGAGTACCTATTCATGCTCTTGTAGTTTTCCAAACAATGTTGTCAAGTCTAATATGGTAAGATCATTTGCTTCTTTCATGGCGGTCACTTTCGGCTGCCATTCCCTGTTAAGACATCTCAAGATCTTATTAGTAGCAACATCATTGGAAACAGGCCTACCTAATGAATGTAATCGATTGATGAGATGAATAAATCTCTTTTGCATGTCAGCAATGGTTTTCCCTTGCTCCATGAAAAAGAGATCAAACTCTTGTGTTAATGTGTTAATTCTAGCCAATTTAACACCGTTCGTCCCCTCATGGGCGATTTGTAGTGAATCCCGCATGGCCTTAGTGTCGCTACTGCGAAAATCGGCGCCGGCTGAACAGAAGAGTCGCCACCGTGCGTTATTTATCCCAAAGGAGGGAAAGGAAACGCTCAGAGTAAACCTACCGCAAAGACGGGAAAAGAATGGTCATCGCAACCAAATCCTGGATTCGGGAGTCGGTTACGCAAGGGGAAGGTATTAGCACCCCTCACGTCCGTCGTACTCGACGGGATCCACGCTTGTTTTCTGGTACGGATTGTTATTCTATCTATTCTACAGGTCTGGGGTTAAAAGAAAATAAAATGACTCGGCAAAGTATCGCACTTTATGCCTACGTATTCCCGTCTGGAACGAGAAATCAGAGTCAACGTAGTTCGCCTACCTACGGGAAAGGAGGGGAAGGTTGCTCGCTAGGATATCGCATCATATGCCTACGTACTTTCATACAACATGAAAGATCAGATCAAACGTAGTTCGGGCCACGTACGACACAAGTCTGTCTTGATTGTTTTTATCCTTTTGAAAAAGGGTTTTTCCTGATTAAGAGTCCAAGCGGACAAAAATGACGTCTTGATTGGTTCACAGTCTTTTACGCAAGAACTGTTTTTTATTGATGTTTATCCTTTTATTGTATTTTCTGATGGTTTTGAGATGAGAAGAGAAACAACAACTCTAAAGCCTATGGTTGAAAAGGGAATCACAATCTACCCTAATGTTGTCATGCATGGATGAGAACCTAATGTCTGTCATATTTCTCTCTTGCGCAGAGAGAAACAGAGGTCCTAAGGGAATAAACGGAAATGAAACAGCATATATACAGTAAAGCGGTAAAATGCATGAATGCAACAGTACAAGCGAGGCAAGGGAGTCCCACTCAACCTCGAACCTAGAAAACAATGGGCAAAGTGAAACAATCTTCACTTCAAACTCAAGGGGAAAATTATCAAACAATACAGTCAAGAAACTCAAACAATACATCAACAGCTCTAAACAGCACCAGCAGCTCTAAACAGCAAAACCTGACAGCATAAGCTCCTTCTTCTATCAGTCTTCAAGGCAATGAACTTCATCCTCAATCTTCAAAGTTTCTTCAAAGCAAGCTCTCCTAGATGAGTAATAGTTCACAAGATGATTTGGGATGTTAAACAGTCAGTTGACCACCAAAGGTGGCATACAGACTGTTAACAAAATACCGACTGTTTCTCTCAAAAGTTCTATCTCCTAGATACTGTCACTAAGCCTTCCAAAGGAAGGAGGTGAGTATCAAAGAGAGACTTTGAATCATAGAGAAGAATGGAGGCAAAAGAAACCATTCATGTTTATGAATCATATTTCTACTCTAAAGCTCTACCTAGCTCCTAGGTCCTATGATCTTCAATCAATCTTCAAGCAAGCCTAGCACCTTCATCAACTTTGAACTTGATCTTCAACTCTTTGTCTTCATTATGCTTCATCATCAATGCTCTTCAGGTCCAAGCCCACACCCCAAGCAAGCCCAATAAGCCCATACAAACAAAATAAACCCCCAAAAGGGCACACCAAACAAGCATACAATTGCAAAATACACTAAAAATATTAATATAGTAGGGAAAATTCTAATATTATTTCTAGGGGATCTACTAAACCTACCTTTAATACCCATATATGACCCATAGCCTAACTTGTCCTAAAAAACCCAAAAGAAATTGTTTTAATGCACCTAAGTTGAGGTTTAACCTAATTTTATACAACCTAGAATTACCTAATCAAAACTATCCTAAAAATTGTCACAAAAATATGGCATTAATCCAGGGGGAACCTAAAACATACATATAACTAACCTAAAAATATTGAATTAAAAATCTAAAGGGAGCTACCTAAACTTAAATCTACAAATCATACATCAACTTAAAAGCATTAAAAAACTACTAAATGAAGAAAATATGCAAAAAAAATATAAAAATGAAATAAAATGGCAATTTTATGATTTTATATTTTTCTTGACAAAAAATGGAAGGTGGATAAAAAACTCCCATGAGAAAATCTTTATTTTTCATTTTATTATGATTTTTTTTAAGTTTGAGAAACTTTGGAGAAAATTAAAATGGAAAATAGATGCATGGGGTGCAACAAGCAATGATAACCAGTTCAATTGAGGATGGGCCCAGATAGGGGGGTGGCGAAAGTAAGCGCGCCTGGGCCCAGTTTGCTTCAGAAATTAATTGAAAAAAACCAAAGAAAAAGAAAAAGGATGCGGTGCGAAAAGGAAGAAAATATAGTGCAAATTGGATTGGGCTCCGACTGGGGGGTGGGAATAGAATTATCACACAACGCCCAGAAGAGGGCTTTAATGAAACGCCGCGTTTCATTCGCTGGCTTTCCCTCCATTTCGTTTTTTTAATCTCAGCCATTGGATCTATTCATGAGTCAAAGTCCTCGCGGGCATCTGACGGTCTGTGAATCATCTTCAACCTTGGGATGTTAGGGTTTCTGAACCACCATTAAAACACATCCCATGCATGGAACTTCCAGCCACTCGTTCTCCCTCGTTTCTTGACCAATTTCACTCGTTCAAAGCCCAGACTTACTCTATTCTCCAAGCTGAACACGACGGTGATCTTAGATTCCACTGAAACACACTCTATCACCCAAACCGAATGGGAAACCAAACCAATCTCAAAATGTCATCAACTTTCGACCTCCACCAAACTTAATTTTCTTCATATCAAAATGATCCTTATGCTACCCTAGTTAATATCAGCCAATGATCTTGCATTAAAACCTAATATATCACACATTCTAGCTCATCCAAGAATTGACCTCCATTGTCGAAACCTCACCAAATGCTCCCAAACTCATCAAGATTGATCCCCTAATTGTCTCTAACACTCCTAAACTAATAATTAACCCTAGCCATGCCTAGAATAGGGTGTAGAAATGGTTTTGCATACCTTGCTCTTGGATATGGTAGGTGCTGAAACTCTCCAAATCAAGTCTTGTAACTCTTCAAGTATGATCCCTAGATGATGAATCTTCCTCTGTTTGCAAAAGGAATGGCTGGAATTGCTTGTACTTCAAGATCCAATGTAATTTGCTTTCTTGCAATTTCAATGTGAAAACTTTCAAATCTTCATTAATGGAGCCTCAAACCAATATGAACACACTCAGAAATGTTTATGGAGATGATTTGTGAAGAAAAATGAGATAGCAATGAAGAAGAATGTGAAGTTTGAATATGATTTGCAAATGAGGAAAATGGATTTCAATCTCTCTTCTCTACCACAATCAACACCAACCTTGCCTCAATGCAAGCTGCACTCATTATATAGAATGGATTGGAATAGTCTAGAACTCCCTAGAATCATCTAGGATCATCTAATGAGAACTTGATTTTTTCATCCAATGGTATTTTGCATTTTCACTTCTCCTTATATGGTATCTCATGCAATATGTCTTGTAATCTTGGTAACTGAATTGAATTTCTCCTTACATGATATTTTGGGTGAGATACAATGCACATCTTCCTTGTTTATTGAGTTATTTTGAGTTTTGCCATGGTACCTTATTATGCAAGCAAGACTTTTCCAAAGCAACCCTATGATGCAAGCCTCAAATCAAAATTGTGGCTGAACCATTGTTCTTAGAATGTCATTTGGAGTCAAAATGACCTATCATATGACATGGTTTGGACTTGTAGCTTATGATTTATAATTTTCAACTTCACTTGAATTAACTTATGCCTCATTTTTAGGCCATTTTTATCACTTTTTGATATGAGCCTTTACAACATCTCATGACCTCCCTACTAGCCTTAAAACATCATTATAAGCAACTTTTATGTTGAAGATTTTTCCATTTGAAGCTTGGAAGTAGGAGATATGGCCTTATGCTTGAAATAACTTATAACCTCCAAATGACCAAAATGCCCTTGGCTTGTCAAGATCATAAGTAGAGCTCCACAAATCAGATTGAGGCATACCATACCTTTCTAGAAAGCTAAGATCAAGGGGAACAACTTTCATGTTGTCCAAAAATCCAATTGAAAACTCCTTGAGGGGAAAAAGTTGCTTGGAAGTCAAGTAACTTTCATAGACAAAATTTCAGATGCCTCTGAGGACCCCTAACTTGCAAGAACCATAACTCGAGTTCTATAAATCTCCTTGATGCATTCCACTACTAAAATTAAAGGTATTGAGATACTCTACAAGTTTCATGTTGGACAAGGATCCATTTGAGACTTGAATTTTGAATTACTTTCCTTGGAAGTTTGACCTAAATCAGGGAATTTTACTCAGAAACCCTAATTTAGAAACTTCTCTTCTTCTTGATTTATTTTGATTTCTCCTTGGCACAACACCACATCCATATCCACATATCAAATGATGAATCCCACATCCTCCAAATAGGCCTTGATGCCCTTCAATCAAGCATTTGACCTAGGGTTGACCCAGGGTTGACCTAGATGACACCCTAGTTGACTGTCTTCAACTGTAGCTCTTGTAACCATGCCAATGACTTGTCTTACTTTCAAAATGACCCTCTAGGTCTTCCATGCCCTCAATTCATATCCCATAGCTTCTCTGATGATCTTCACATACCCTCAAGATAGGAGAGAAACCCACTGCTTGGCCTTTAAACTTCCCAAAGCTTCAATTTCTTTCTTGGTGATTTGAATAGGCTTGAATCTTGATAAGAGCCTCTTGAATACATTCCTTGAGATGAAAAATAGCACTTGATCCCTTGTCAGATGACTTCTTATGCTATGCTATGCAAATGATTAGACTATGTACATGGCCTTTTATGCAAATGACAATGCAATTGAAACATAAACCAAGTGAAGTAAGTTGAGCAAATTTTAGGGTGCAACAGCTGCCCCTATTCAAACGACTTGGACCCGACTGGGTGAAACGAACGGCCTTCAAACATTCGAGGTACGAGATGGTTGAATACTAAGAACCCGGAAATTTGCCAACCGCAGAAATAAACTGCACAACTGTTTGGGGGACAAAATCCATCACTTGAACCTGATTGTTACGGTAACAACTGATCAACCACCTGATACCGATCTGATTTCAACACTAACCATCTGTGCAACATCAAACTTGTCAATATATGAATAACCTGGACGACTTCACTGGGGAAGTACTTCTGTCAACAAACGTGACCCTGCCAATGATACAGGAAAATAACCCCGCCATCACTACGGGAAATCACTCCGCCACCACTACGGGAAATAATCTGGGAAAATAACACCGCCATCGCTACGGGTAAACAACATCGCCATTGCTACGGGAAATAATCTGCCACCACTATAGAAAAATAACACCACCATCGCTACGGGTACTAACTCCGTCACCAATACAGAAAAAATAACACCGCCATCGCTACGGGTACTGACTCCGTCACCATTACAGAAAAAATAACACCGCCATCGCTACGGGTACTGACTCCGTCACCAATACAGAAAAAATAACACCGCCATCGCTACAGGTACTGACTCCGTCACCATTACAGAAAAATAACACCGTCATCGCTACGGGTACTGACTCCGTCACCAATACAGAAAAATAACACTGTCATCGCTACGGGTACTGACTCCGTCACCAATATAGAAAAATAACACCACCATCGCTACGGGTACTGACTCCGTCACCAATACAGAAAAAATAACACCGTCATCGCTACGGGTACTGACTCCGTCACCATTACAGAAAAATAACACCGCCATCGCTACGGGTACTGACTCCGTCACCATTACAGAAAAATAACACCGCCATCGCTACGGGTACTGACTCCGTCACCAATACAGAAAAATAACACCGGCATCGCTACGGGTACTGACTCCGTCACCAATACAGAAAAAATAACACCACCATCGCTACGGGTACTGACTCCGTCACCAATACAGAAAAATAACACCGCCATCGCTACGGGTACTGACTCCGTCACCATTACAGAAAAAATAACACCGCCATCGCTACGGGTACTGACTCCGTCACCATTACAGAAAAATAACACCGCCATCGCTACGGGTACATAACTTGGGAAAATAACACCGCCATCGCTACGGGAAGATAACACCGCCACCACTGCGGGAAGATAACGCCGCCACCACTGCGGGAAGATAACACCGCCACCACTGCGGGAAGATAACACCGCCACTACTGCGGGAAGATAACACCGCCACCACTGCGGGAAGATAACACCGCCACCACTGCGGGAAGATAACACCGCCATCGCTACATGAAGATAACTCTGGTACAGCTTTTCTGCCTATCTTTGCAGCAGCTAGCTCCATCAATCACATGGATAACACAATATGAGTCTAGTCTTCCAATTTTCAGTGCTGACATGGCAGCAAATCTGAGAAGGACCCTACTGGGGATTTTCTGAATCCACACTGCTAGACACCTACTTTAACATAGGCGGCAACTTCCAAAAATCGATTCACGAAATCTTTTGATACTGGCATAACAACAACCTTGAAGAAATACTCCGCTGGAGGGGTAAGAGAAACTTAAACAAGCAACTCTGTGGGGAATAATGCCGCAATTGACCTTATCATTACATGTCTCACGCCGAGATCTTGAATGTTTGGTAATTACTTTGGAGCAAGAGCTCCCTCCACCTGCAAGGGAAACAACACTAGAAACAAACGGTTAACCAACCTGGCTTATGTTTCAAAATGCATATGTTTGACAATGGCGTAATGCTCCATTCGACATGGAAATGCTACGTATTTTTTTATTTGGTGGATGCAAATATGACACTATATGCCGATGCAAATGCAGGCTCGAACTGCTGGGATACAGAAAACCGCTTCAGCAAAATAAATGCTGAAGACAACGCCAACTCCGTTGGGGATAACCAGGCGTCACAGAATTATTCCAGCAAAATAAATGCTGGAAGAGTGAAGCCAACTTCGCTGAATGCGCTAATCATGATTGGACTTCTGTCAGGGACAGCTTACCCGTGCCAATGAAAATTGGACTTTTGCTGGGGAGTGAACGGGTATCACACGGTATTCCGACAAAATAAATGTCGGGGCACACAACCAAGTCTGTCGGGAAGAGTTTTAATCTTCGAGTTCCACTGGGAGGAAAGAAAACACTTGCTGAAAAGAGAGAACTCCGCTGGGGACGAAACGACTCTCTTGGGAAAAATCAACTGACTCTGCTGGGGGAGAGTAAATGACCCTACTGGGAAAGGAATCTCTACTGGGAAGAGTATATTGTCTGGGTACAGCTCACAAGTTTGGAAATATTAATCTTCTGAGGCTAAACCACTCTACTCGGGATGGGGGATCCTTTTGGGGGACACCACACTGTCTGAATACAACCTTCGATCTTAGAATCGTCAATTCTGTTGAGAGTAAGCGACCCTGCTGGAGAATGTCCTTCTGATAAGCTGCGACTAGCCGGGGAATTTGATCCTTCTTTAGTAAGGAACATTGTCATCTCAGCTTCAGAGAATGAGGTGCGACCTGCGCGGGGATTCACCTCGCCTAATGATCAAGTCTTTCATCAAAAGCCTCTGGTTAGGGCAACATGAACTCTATTCCTTCTCGGAAATTTGCCCCATAAATACCAACATGCCCCAGTCCGAGCATTTCGTCTGGAAAGGAAAGGCTAGCCATAGTGCTACTCACAATACCTTGTCCCTGAATCGGCACCAACCTTCCGATAAGGACTCTTCGATCTATGTACCCTGATGGTTAGATCTGTACTGTTTCTGCACGTCAAACCCCAAAAGAATGTCCCAACAACATCTTCTTCTTTTTTAGGGTGATCTGCCCCAGTCTTGCAATAATCTTTTGCCCCTAATCGACTGATTCGTGGAGTAGTGCCCATAGCTGTGAGAGATTTGCCAAATCTCGACCTAAATGCCCCAGATTAACTGATTCTCGACCGTATGACTTTACTGGGGATAACCGACCGTGCCCCGTATGGTTGGACTTCTGTACATCCGTGGTGGGTCATACACGCGTGATGCTGGACAATATCCTATCTGAATTCACGGCTTCTAGTAGAAGGGTCACGATTTCCCGCCATTCGTCTCAAACTTGAATATTGGCTGAATCCGCTCCAGTAGCTCTGAGTAACTCTGTTGTAGAAGAATAGTTCTTTCGCCTCTGTTATGCCCCGGCCTGCAGGAACCTCTGTGGGATAGTCTGAAAATCTGTACCCTGGCGGTTTAATATAAACTGCCCCAGTATTCTGAACTCCAGCGAGATACTTCGAATCGAACGCCTCTCGAATAAAGAATAATCCCTGCACTCTTGGGATGGCATGCCCCTGTCTGCAATGACTTTGCCTTAATCTGGTTCTTGGCAAAACCCACTCTGAACCGAAAGCACCTTGCTACAATACGACCTTGCGGTGGCTTACCCCGGTGTTTCCCTCAATTCAACAACTATCAACATCGTGACTTGCCCCTGAACGAGCGTTGAGCGACTTAACCTGCCCTGATCAAACATAGCATTCTGGATAACTGCCCCTGATTGGCTCTCGAGAAGATTCGCTTCTGATCAACTGCTTCTCAAGTAAACTGCCCCATAATCAACCGATGCTTCGAGACTTTTCCTCAGACTAATTGATTCCGAACTCACTAGAAGTCAATGCCCCAGATTTACAGGTTTTCACAACATACACCATTCTGATCCAGACTGTTGAATTATTCAATCCTGTTCGATTATTCCCTGTTGGAATTTCTTTCCTGTCAACTACTAACCTGCAAGTAAAATTGTTCAGTCCCAAATGGTAATTTTAATGCAGTGTTCATGCAAATTTTGAAAAAATGTGTTGTCACTCATTTACGTGTCATGATTGTGAGTGGCGAATGAACCAATAGTTCAAACGTAGTGCGGATTTGATCAGTGAAAAAAATACACCAAGGATATGATTAGCAAATCATGAAGGAGTCAAGTTACTCAACCTTATCGTAATGCGCTTTCAGAATAAACCCTGCCTCAATTAGGTCTTTCAAGGGTTGTATCATGGTCGGGTTCACGGTTCGTGAAACAAAGGATATTTTGGCTCAAATTATGTTTTGTACCCACCCCTTCTACGTGATGATCTCCGATCCTAAAGTTCAGTTAACCTGGCTCGAGCGCTCGCCTCTTCGAGAGGTATGTTGAATGGTGAGAACCATCGTTAAGGAAAACTCACAAGGTTTTCGGAGTAACAGTTACTCCTTTTTCGTTTTCGGTGTCTGTATCCACACGACTTTGTCCTTGTTCGGGGATTTTTCTTTTTATATCCTTTTTTTTATTCTTTTGATTCCCTAATTTTTGCCTGGACTGACTCCTTTTGAGTTCTTTTCGATTTTTCTTTTGAAGTCCAACGGGATGCCCTAATTTTTGCCTAAGTATTAGCTTTCCAGTTGTTTCTTTTTCTTTTTACTTAGCGGGCTCTCTTATTCTTTTTTTTTCCTTGGAACACAGTCGTGTGACACTGATTGTCTGGATTGCTCCGAAAAGATGGTAACTGTCTCACTCCTGGTTGGTGAGGTTTAACCATTGTGGTTGGCGAGATGCGACCTCTCGAGGGGTATAAACTGCAATTGGTCCTCGAAAGGCACCACTCCTCTGTAAGACTTGAACGCTCGGTCAAGCTAACTGACAACTACCCCGCCCCGGGTTAAGATGTGAGGGTTTAAGAGTCTGAAAAAACTTCTCCTTCCTGGCTCGAAGTGGTTAACAAAGGACTAACTCCTTATATCTCCAGTGTTCGGGGGATTTGAAACAATGCCTTGTACGTCATCGGCAAGGTTTTATCTGAAAACATACGATCATCGGTTATGAGTATTTAGTTTTGTCATCCTCCCTCAAATCGTTGCTAATCATAGTGATAAAGTGGAGTAAATAAAATGCAAGTGTCAATGCAATGCAATAAATGAGCGACAGCGACATGATTAATTCAGAAAAATGCATAGTCACTTTATCAATATTACCATTCGAAAACAAACAATGTTTAATAGCGAGTAGTAACTAACAGAAAAGAAACTACAAATGCAAATGATAAAAAGTCCGAGGACTGCCAATGCTGAGGGTGCCCGCCTGTCTGGACCACTGGCTTCTTGAAAAGGACCCTCTGAATCTGCGAGCTCAGACAACTGAGGGGTAGGCGTGAACAAACAAAACTCCTTCTGGAAAGGAAATGTACTCTTGGTCGATCAACTGTTGTACTTTTACCTGAAAAGCTTTGCAATCTTCAGTTGAGTGCCCCGGGGATCCGCCATGGTAACTACACTGGACGTGGGGATTGTACCCAGGAGGGTAAGGCTCTGGAACAGGCTTAAGAGCTTTCGGTTCCACTAAATAACTCTTGATCAAAGATGGCCGCAACTGGCTACACGGCATAGGCACTGAGTGGGAAGGAGCATTCCTTCGTTCCAAGTTGTTACGAGGTCTGTTCTGATTCTGACGCTGATTCTGATAACCCCGACCACGAGTTCGCTGATTTGCAAGAGGAGCGACACGACGTTCCTGATAGGGTGCCCCAGGCACAGTTGTCTGTCTAACATAACAAGGTACAGGAGATACTGATCCCTGAGAAGATGAAGAACCAACAGATTTCACCGATTCACCTTGAGGATACTCAACATCTGGCATGATTGCATTGATCACAACTCCTTCTTCATTCTGATAGTCATAAAGAGATTCAGCTTCACTAGCCTGACTGCTTGAGACATTCTGAATTCTTCCAATTTTTATGTTGCGCTCAATGCGTTCTCCTACCCTTACCACTTCAGAGATATTTGGCGCATTTCCAAGCATTCTTTTGGAGTACGGGCTTTCCAGGGAGTTTGCAAACATGCTCATTAACTCTCGGTCTAGGAGCGGCGGCTTCACTCTGGCAGCAAATCCTCTCCATCTCTGACCATACTTCCTGAAAGGTTCATCGTTCCTTTGAGACAATTCTTGCAACTGCATGCGACTAGGAGCCACGTCTAGATTATAATCGCACTACTTCAGCAAAGCTCTGGCTAAACCCACCATGATCGGATCTGATTGCTCTCTATTGCATATACCAACTCAAAGATGCCCCAGTCAGACTATCCTGGAAGCAGTGAATCATTAGCTTGTCGTCTTGCACAAACGAAGTCATTCTCCGCAGAACATCACTAGATGTTGCTTCAGACAACTATCTCCTCTGTACTTTTCAAACCTCGGTGCTCTGAACTTCGGAGGTAACACTAGGCCAGGAACCAAACACATGTCTGCAGCATTGAAGTTAACAACATCTTTAACTTTCAAGGCTTTAACTTTTCCTTCCGACGCTCAGAATCTTATAGCATACTCAGGAGCTCTTGGGTCTTCGGTCTTGGTTATCGGGACCTCTCTTCGGGAATTCGGTACAGGGAAGACAACACCTTGATAATCTGAGGTATCAACATAAGGAGAACGCTCACTTCGGGCAACAAACAGCTCATGTAGATCTCGGTCTTCAATAGAAGGCTATACAAGTTGAGCTGCAGTAAAGTTGTTCACTTGCGGGGATTCTTCGTCATGCAGAGAATCATACAGAGGATTGGATGTCACAGTGAAACCCGGCAAGGCATCAACAAACTGGAAGCTGCTCTCTGACATAGCTACCAACAACCTTCCACTGACTTCACTACTTGATTCTGCTCAAATCTGCTTCAACCCCTTGGTTGTCTTCTAACAATTAACACTTGCTCAGAACAATCACCGGAGAATCACCCTCAGAATCAAAACAACGGCTGGATAAGAGCTCTGACTAGCTGGAGAATGATATGCAATATGATGCAAACATGTTTATGCAAATGTAGTGCAAGATGCAACAAGGGACCCAGTTCCCCGACTGAGAAGCCCAAATCACACTAAGAACAAAGTCTAAGAGACCCTCCAATATTCTTCAAACCATGGTCTTAGACAGGCCCCATACATAAACTCCAACCCTGGTCTCTGCTAGACCCATTAACATAACTCCCAGTGGGTCTCTGATAGACCCCCACATTACTCCACTTGGTCTATGATAGACCCTTCAACTGTCCATAAGTAGCCTGAATCTCAAATCAAGAAACAAACCGGTATCTGGAGGTCTAGTTACCTGCATAGCCCCAAACCCCCTCACAGGTAGGTGTCCTAGCAACTGACAATGGTACGGCATCCTATGCGGTCGTCGGCGTCACAAACTTTCAGGGTTGATGATACGATTCCCAGAAGGAGTGGCATCATCAAATCCTAAAGAGGCCTCACTTAGCCAACTTCCAATTGATCGGTTCCCAGAGTCGACAATCCAACTAACCAGCAACCTATGCCACCCAAAGGGTGGGACAAGAGGCCAACCAGAAGAACCTCGTCTGAGTGTGAATTTTGCGGGACACTAGGACATGCAAAGCATGTGCGCGCCCGCTACTTTCCACTCTAATTCTAAGTACGCTCAAGCCCAGGTCCGGCTTATCTCTCAATAACAGAACCCCATCACCCAATAAACAGCAATAATCAATAATATAGTGCTGAAAGTAAATGACTGGAAAGTAAATCCATACAAAATCCTCGACAGGAAAACAAGCGTTAGGATTGACTAGCGTAGGGAACTGTTGGAGTCCCCAGCAGAGTCGCCAGCTGCTGGGGACAGGCCCAGACAGCTAGGAAGAAAACCCAAGGCGAGACTCGCATAGGGAACCATCGCATTCCCCAGCAGAGTCGCCAGTTGTCGCTACTGCGAAAATCGGCGCCGGCTGAACAGAAGAGTCGCCACCGTGCGTTATTTATCCCAAAGGAGGGAAAGGAAACGCTCAGAGTAAACCTACCGCAAAGACGGGAAAGGAATGGTCATCGCAACCAAATCCTGGATTCGGGAGTCGGTTACGTAAGGGGAAGGTATTAGCACCCCTCACGTCCGTCGTACTCGACGGGATCCACGCTTGTTTTCTGGTACGGATTGTTATTCTATCTATTCTACAGGTCTGGGGTTAAAAGAAAATAAAATGACTCGGCAAAGTATCGCACTTTATGCCTACGTATTCCCGTCTGGAACGAGAAATCAGAGTCAACGTAGTTCGCCTACCTACGGGAAAGGAGGGGAAGGTTGCTCGCTAGGATATCGCATCCTATGCCTACGTACTTTCATACAACATGAAAGATCAGAGCAAACGTAGTTCGGGCCACGTACGACACAAGTCTGTCTTGATTGTTTTTATCCTTCTGAAAAAGGGTTTTTCCTGATTAAGAGTCCAAGCGGACAAAAATGACGTCTTGATTGGTTCACAGTCTTTTACGCAAGAACTGTTTTTTATTGATGTTTATCCTTTTATTGTATTTTCTGATGGTTTTGAGATGAGAAGAGAAACAGCAACTCTAAAGCCTATGGTTGAAAAGGGAATCACAATCTACCCTAATGTTGTCATGTATGGATGAGAATCTAATGTCTGTCATATTTCTCTCTTGCGCAGAGAGAAACAGAGGTCCTAAGGGAATAAACGGAAATGAAACAGCATATATACAGTAAAGCGGTAAAATGCATGAATGCAACAGTACAAGCGAGACAAGGGAGTCCCACTCAACCTCGAACCTAGAAAACAATGGGCAAAGTGAAACAACCTTCACTTCAACCTCAAGGGGAAAATTATCAAACAATACAGTCAAGAAACTCAAACAATACATCAACAGCTCTAAACAGCACCAGCAGCTCTAAATAGCAAAACCTGACAGCATAAGCTCCTTCTTCTATCAGTCTTCAAGGCAATGAACTTCATCCTCAATCTTCAAAGTTTCTTCAAAGCAAGCTCTCCTAGATGAGTAATAGTTCACAAGATGATTTGGGATGTTAAACAGTCAGTTGACCACCAAAGGTGGCATACAGACTGTTAACAAAATACCGACTGTTTCTCTCAAAAGTTCTATCTCCTAGATACTGTCACTAAGCCTTCCAAAGGAAGGAGATGAGTATCAAAGAGAGACTTTGAATCATAGAGAAGAATGGAGGCAAAAGAAACCATCCATGTTTATGAATCATATTTCTACTCTAAAGCTCTACCTAGCTCCTAGGTCCTATGATCTTCAATCAATCTTCAAGCAAGCCTAGCACCTTCATCAACTTTGAACTTGATCTTCAACTCTTTGTCTTCATTATGCTTCATCATCAATGCTCTTCAGGTCCAAGCCCACACCCCAAGCAAGCCCAATAAGTCCATACAAACAAAATAAACCCCCAAAAGGGCACACCAAACAAGCATACAATTGCAAAATACACTAAAAATATTAATATAGTAGGGAAAATTCTAATATTATTTCTAGGGGATCTACTAAACCTACCTTTAATACCCATATATGACCCATAGCCTAACTTGTCCTAAAAAACCCAAAAGAAATTATTTTAATGCACCTAAGTTGAGGTTTAACCTAATTTTATACAACCTAGAATTACCTAATCAAAACTATCCTAAAAATTGTCACAAAAATATGGCATTAATCCAGGGGGAACCTAAAACATACATCTAACTAATCTAAAAATATTGAATTAAAAATCTAAAGGGAGCTACCTAAACTAAAATCTACAAATCATACATCAACTTAAAAGCATTAAAAAACTACTAAATGAAGAAAATATGCAAAAAAAATATAAAAATGAAATAAAATGGCAATTTTATGATTTTATATTTTTCTTGACAAAAAATGGAAGCTGGAGAAAAAACTCCCATGAGAAAATCTTTATTTTTCATTTTATTATGATTTTTTTAAGTTTGAGAAACTTTGGAGAAAATTAAAATGGAAAATAGATGCATGGGGTGCAACAAGCAATGATAACCAGTTCAATTGAGGATGGGCCCAGATAGGGGGGTGGCGAAAGTAAGCGCGCCTGGGCCCAGTTTGCTTCAGAAATTAATTGAAAAAAAACCAAAGAAAAAGAAAAAGGATGCGGTGCGAAAAGGAAGAAAATATAGTGTAAATTGGATTGGGCTCCGACTGGGGGGTGGGAATAGAATTATCACACAAAGCCCAGAAGAGGGCTTTAATGAAACGCCGCGTTTCATTCGCTGGCTTTCCCTCCATTTCGTTTTTTTAATCTCAGCCTAGAATAGGGTGTAGAAATGGTTTTGCATACCTTGCTCTTGGATATGGTAGGTGCTGAAACTCTCCAAATCAAGCCTTGTAACTCTTCAAGTATGATCCCTAGATGATGAATCTTCCTCTGTTTGCAAAAGGAATGGCTGGAATTGCTTGTACTTCAAGATCCAATGTAATTTTCTTTCTTGCAATTTCAATGTGAAAACCTTCAAATCTTCATTAATGGAGCCTCAAACCAATATGAACACACTCAGAAATGTTTATGGAGATGATTTGTGAAGAAAAATGAGATAGCAATGAAGAAGAATGTGAAGTTTGAATATGATTTGCAAATGAGGAAAATGGATTTCAATCTCTCTTCTCTACCACAATCAACACCAACCTTGCCTCAATGCAAGCTGCACTCATTATATAGAATGGATTGGAATAGTCTAGAACTCCCTAGAATCATCTAGGATCATCTAATGAGAACTTGATTTTTTCATCCAATGGTATTTTGCATTTTCACTTCTCCTTATATGGTATCTCATGCAATATGTCTTATAATCTTGGTAACTGAATTGAATTTCTCCTTACATGATATTTTGGGTGAGATACAATGCACATCTTCCTTGTTTATTGAGTTATTTTGAGTTTTGCCATGGTACCTTATTATGCAAGCAAGACTTTTCCAAAGCAACCCTATGAAGCAAGCCTCAAATCAAAATTGTGGCTGAACCATTGTTCTTAGAATGTCATTTGAAGTCAAAATGACCTATCATATGACATGGTTTGGACTTGTAGCTTATGATTTATGATTTTCAACTTCACTTGAATTAACTTATGCCTCATTTTTAGGCCATTTTTATCACTTTTTGATATGAGCCTTTACAACATCTCATGACCTCCCTACTAGCCTTAAAACATCATTATAAGCAACTTTTATGTTGAAGATTTTTCCATTTGAAGCTTGGAAGTAGGAGATATGGCCTTATGCTTGAAATGACTTATAACCTCCAAATGACCAAAATGCCCTTGTCTTGTCAAGATCATAAGTAGAGCTCCACAAATCAGATTGAGGCATACCATACCTTTCTAGAAATCTAAGATCAAGGGAAACAACTTTCATGTTAGCCAAAAATCCAATTGAAAACTCCTTGAGGGGAAAAAGTTGCTTGGAAGTCAAGTAACTTTCACAAACAAAATTTCAGATGCCTCTGAGGACCCCTAACTTGCAAGAACCATAACTTGAGTTCTATAAATCTCCTTGATGCATTCCACCACTCAAATTAAAGGTCTTGAGATACTCTACAAGTTTCATGTTGGCCAAGGATCCATTTGAGACTTGAATATTGAATTACTTTGCTTGGAAGTTTGACCTAAATCAGGGAATTTTACTCAGAAACCCTAATTTAGAAACTTCTCTTCTTCTTGATTTCTTTTGATTTCTCCTTGGCACAACACCACATCCATATCCAAATATCAAATTATGAATCCCACATCCTCCAAATAGGCCTTGATGCCCTTCAATCAAGCATTTGACCTAGGGTTGACCCAGGGTTGACCCAGATGACACCCTAGTTGACTGTCTTCAACTGTAGCTCTTGTAACCATGCCAATGACTTGTATTACTTTCAAAATTACCCTCTAGGTCTTCCATGCCCTCAATTCATAACCCATAACTTCTCTTATGATCTTCACATACCCTCAAGATAGGAGAGAAACCCATTGCTTGGCCTTTAAACTTCCCAAAGCTTCAATTTCTTTCTTGGTGATTTGAATAGGCTTGAATCTTGATAAGAGCCTCTTGAATACATTCCTTGAGATGAAAAATAGCACTTGATCCCTTGTCAGATGACTTGTTATGATATGCTATGCAAATGATTAGACTATGTACATGGCTTTTTATGCAAATGACAATGCAATTGAAACATAAACCAAGTGAAGTAGGTTGAGCAAATTTTAGGGTGCAACACTTAGCAGTAGGACAATGGGATACACGATAGTATTCATCTACACCTAATGAGGAGATTAGGATATTTTTGGCTTTCCAATCATAATCGTATTTTCTCTCATCGTCATCGGTCCATTGTGCTTCGGGCTTTGGCACAACCACATTATCCGCATTGGTCATAGTAATTTCTATTGGACCATTGAGGATAACGTTCCATATTTTTCTATCTATGGAGTTTATGTGCACCCGCATACAGTCTTTTCAATAACTATAATTTTCACCATTGAAAACGGGAACTCTATTATAAGCCCCTTTAGGTTCGTTAGCCATTTTCTATCAACGTTGTATTTGAAGCACCGAGTAACCGGAGCTCCTGATACCACTTGTTAGACTATGGCACGGATCTAAAAGGGGGGTTGAATAGATCCGTATTAAAAATTGATTCGGTGCTACCAATTAAAAATTGGTTTTGAAAATTTGTTTTAAGTGCGGAAGCGGCCGAGGAAAATATAGTCTAGAACGAACGGTTATTGGAAAACCGGATATGCGTTAAGCCTATGAATTAATGACTATATGGAAAAAGAATCACAACACTAGTCACACTTATCAATGATCTAATTCACTTGTTAGGATTCCTAGTTCCAATGATTTAAAGAGCAAACCAAAACTAGATACACAAATAAGATAATTTTGGTTCAAGCAAATTGTCGAACACTTGGTGTGCAAAAACACTCCAAGTGATATTTATGTTGAGTAAGTGATTCCAACTAGCCTAGTACAATGTCTTATTGTACTTTGGATTCAAAAACAGAGTTTCAACCTCTTACTCAATTGATATCACAGTTTGACAATAGTGCTTATACGAAAATCACTTATTTTTAAGCTAAAACGAAAATGCTGAAAAATAGAGAAGACAAAGATTTGGTGAGGCAGTCCCCCCGTCGTCCTCGCTTCAGGGTACGTCTGCCCTCAATTCTAAAACTAGAATTGAGATTGATTTAATAGATATCACCTATTGAATGTAACAGTTTATACAAGGATTGAAAAGCAAGTTAACAACAGAATTCTCAAGACGTTGAATGTTGCTTCCACTCCTTACCCCTTGTTTCAAGGTGAATCAAGTCCTCCGATCGTTGTTGATAGACCTCCGATTCCAGCCCCTTTATTGAATAACCCTCAGTTCTTCAAACCTCGGTCCGGATGATCTCAACTACAACGAATCGAACCCGAGATCTTCCCTTCAATATCACTGAATCCGCTACTAGATTGATGAAGACTTCCTCTTCACAATCACCTTCGCTCAGCTGTCCCTTGATGAAGAATCTCGTCCAAAAACCCCCAAAAATCAAACCAATCTTGGAGGAAAAAACTCTAAAGGTTTTATTCAAGAAAGAACCTATCGCAAGCTTCAACCTGAACCAGATTACCCAATCTCGGCTTCGAACCTTATCACCTTTAATCACTCACAAGGCACTTAAAAATGGTTGTGTGCAATTGATGTGTTATGAGATGTTGAAGATGAAGATGATGAATCTTGGACACCTATTTCACTCTTTCTTATTCTTTGTACACTTGAATCAATTTTATCAAAGGTTGTCTGAAATAAGTAATTGAACTTGTATATATAGTAACAAACCAACCAAAGACATAACAACTTTTCAAATAATAGTGGGAATCATTTAAAAACAACATTTTCGCGCGAACGGTCGACCATAGCAGGTATATGCGTCGACGCATAGCCTTCACCTTTGGAAATCTAAAAAATGCATCAGTATGCGTCGACCATATAGTCGGCGTGCACTGACCCATGGGAGAGTAAAAGTCTTCATGCGCCGACCCTACGGTTGACTCAAACCTTCATGCGCTGACATGTGAGAAATCATACTAGTGTATGCGCTGACCCGTGGGAAAACATACTGATGTATGCGCTGACCCTATGGTCGACTCATACCCTGCAAATCTGCAAAAATGAGATTCTTGTGGTTTTTCATGCATTGTGTCATTATCACATTTTATCCACACATGTTGTATTAATTATAACATTTTTTATGAATTTAAAATGGATACGGTAGTGATATGTTGCATTTGTTTGGTAGAGGTGGAATCTACAGTTGTCGATTAATCCATGGTTGTAATTTGTCATCATCGAAACCTGTATCAAGTGTTGTATGCAAACTCGTGTGGTGTATGGTAGTTTTCCCTTACAAGATTCTCCTTCACTTGAAGAATCATCTTCAGACCAAGATGTAGACAAGCCTTTCTTCTCCTTCTTGAGAAAGGTAGGACACTCAGCTTTTGTGTGTCCAAACCCTTCACATTCATAGCATTGGATTCCCTTTCATTTGTTAGACTTATTATCATTGTTGGTTCTTCTTCCAAAATCCTTCCTTCTGTTAATGTCAGATAACTGAGTCTTAACATTTGATCTTGACTTTTCGTCCATCTTTTTCAACATTTGGTTATACTGTTTTTCAAGAAGCACAACAGCCTTAGACAATTCTTCATTGGAATTTGGATCACATTCACTTTGATTAGACACCAAGGCTATGCTTTTCTTCTTTTTAGATTTCTCACTGATTTTCAGTTCAAACATCTAAAGAGATCCCATGAGTTCATCCACCTTCATGGTGTTTATGTCTTGGGCTTCTTCAAAGGCAGTCAGTCACCTTCATGTCAAATCTCTTTGGAAGAGATCTTAGGATTTTCTGGACCAACTTAGCTTTTGGAATCTTTTCTCCTATATCACTTGAAGTATTGGCTATATCAGCAATGTTCATGTGAAAGTCTTGAATACTTTCATCCTCATTCATCTTCAAGTTCTCAAACTTGGTTGTAAGAAGTTAAAATCTTGATGATTTAACCCTAGAGGTTCCTTCATGAGCAGTCTTCAAAATCGCTCAAGCATCTTTGGCAACAATACAATTCTTCATCAATCTGAATATGTTATTGTCCACTCCATTGAATAAGGCATTTAATGCTTTCGAATTTCCTTGAGCTAGCTTATCATCTTCATCATCCTAGTCTTCCTTAGGCTTAATAATATCAGTAATCTTACCTTCCTTATCTTTAGCCTTTGGTGGTTCCCATCTTTTGACCACATATTTCCAAGCTTTACCATCCATGGACTTAATAAAGGCCACCATGCACACTTTCCAATATTCATAATTGGATCCATCAAGGATGGGTGATCTGTTCAATATTCCTCCTTCCTTGTCTATTACACCAGAAAGTAACTTCCCTGAATCACACCCATATATAGAGTAGGATGCCAGCTCTGATACCAATTGAAATTCTGGTATGCAGATCTCAGATGTCCTAAGAGATATTGAGACACTTGATCTATGCTAAAACACAATGACAAGAATAAGCACAATAAAATTGCAGAAAGTAAACGAACACACAATAATTATTAACTCAGTTCGATGTACAACAACATTTACGTCTGAGGGCTACCAAGTGTTGGCTGAAAGTTTTGACTAAGGAAAGGAAACACAGAGATTGACTTTTTGTGTCGAAAGGCTGGGAAAGGTGGTAAGGAAAACAATGTGAGTCAACGCTAGCAGAGGGAGTTTTGTGAGTCGACTCAGGCCTACTCTGTCGAAGATGTCGACTGGGGGGCAAGGAAGCTGACACGAGATAGAAGAACGTTTGAGCGGGAAGAAAATTTGAAAAGCTGAGAACGTGGAAAGTTACAGAAGTGGTGGAAGGAGACGTGACGCCACCAAGATCAACATAACAGTTATTTTATTTTCCTATTTAAGGCAATACCCATGTTCATTTTAGGGGGCGCATTTTGTAACATTGTAAGAAAAAACACTCTGAGTACCAAGCGTTAAGAGAAAAGAGTTTCATTCTTGCAAAATGTATGATCGCATCCACATTTCCTCTTAACAGTTATTTATATCATCAACTTTAAAGATTTCTTGTCTTGTTGTTTTTGTCTTTTCTCGTTTATGCATTTGTCTTTATTTAAGTCTACACTGTCTTTCTCAAATTTATCTTCAACCTATTCTAAACAACACCATTCCACCACCATCTCATACACTCGACCGGTACGTTCTTGGACTTGTTTGGCCGGTCCCACAAGTAAACCTGCGTTAGAAGGTCAGAGGTTGTTCGCGCGAAAACTACGTGCGAACACCAAGCCAAACATGAAATCCACTAGATATTACTAATTCTAAGCTAAACAACCTCTAATTTACAACTTATCACTTAATCACTACTCGTGCTTAATTTCTACCTAAGACTCTCCTGGGTATGAGACCCTTCTCAATTCCCTTTCAATCATAATAGTGACAAAAATTACAATTTAATGCAAACAATCCTGCTCTAGTATCAACATGATACAAGAAAGGCGACAAATACACAACACCTAAATATCACTAAGCAACAATGTATTTTTCACACTTTGATTAGGTTAAATCCATCCTATTTATAACCATAAACTAGACTGGATTTGGGCTTCAAAAATGCAGCAATTTTGTTACACAGAATCTACAACTTATTCTCCTCCATAATAGTTTCTTCAATCCAAAGTTTCCTAAAATGTCTCCACACTTAGAAAACAACATCTTCAAATTTCAACAGAATCTTTGTTTCCTCAATCTTGAACGCCACCAAGGATAAACAAATATTCCCACAATATTCTGAAATCTGGAAATAAATTAGCAGTATCAAAACTGCAAAGTAACAAACAAAGATGTCGAATCATCATGATAGGACATCTTGTCTAACATCTTGTTCTTTAGTTTGTTCTTCATGTTAGGACAACTTGTCCAACATCTTGCTGTCAAGTTAGTTTTACCAAAATTAATGTCAATCTCAAAAGTTTGGATTTATCAGTAACCTTGATGGTTTCTTTGTTAAACTGAGCTACATATACCACAAATACTCAAAATGACCTCGGCAATTATTGAACAAGTTTGTCATCGAAAAATTTTAGTGTTTGATGGCCAATAAATGATGGATCATATTTTTTACTAATCATGCCTTAGAAGGTAGTCCAACATCTGATATTATTCCAACATTTGAAGAAGATTCTGAACAAGTTCAGAGGCCACAAAAAATCGGACAAATACCAAGAAGATTTGAGAGTTTGACATGTTACAAGATACTGAGATAGACTTTGAGGAGGAATTAATTCAAAAGTTCCATATTGGTAGACTCTGAACTAGTTAGTACTAAAGGAGCTTTAAAGAAGAAAGTATGGATAAAGGCCATGAAAGAAGAACTTAAGGCTATAGAAAGAAACAAGACTTGCAGAGTTTGACATGTTGCAAGATACTGAGATAGACTTTAAGGGGAAAGTCATTCATATGTGCCATTTTGGTAGACTCTGAACCATTTAGTACTGAATGAACTCTAAAAAAAAAGTTTGGCTAAAGGCCATGAAAGAAGAACTTAAGGCTATAGAAAGAAACACGACTTAGGAGTTGAATGAGTTTCCAAAGAACAAGAAAGTCATTAGTGTGAGATGGGTTTACAAGTTGAAACTGAAGCCATATGGATCAATTAACAAACACAAAGTAAGGTTAATAGCTACAGGATTTCTATAGAAATCTGGATTAGATTACCTTTAAGTGTTTGCACCTGTAGTTAGGCATGAAACAATCAGACGTGTGATTGCTATAGCTGCTAATAAAAATTGGCCTATGATGCATTTAGATGTGAAATATACATTTCTGAATGGTCCTTTATAAGAGGAAGTTTATGTGTCACAACCTTATGGATTTGTGAAAAAAAATCGGGAAGGGATGGTGTACAACTTGCACAAAGCTTTGGAAGTTTAAAATTGATTCATTTTTCAAGCTTCAAGGATTCATAAAATGTGAGATGGTGTATGGTGTTTATGTTCCGCATACATCTGATAGCAATATGATTTTGGTGTGTCTTTATGTTAATGACATATTGCTAACAGGGAGTTGTTCATATGAGATAGTCAAGTTCAAGAAGATGTTGATGAATGAGTTTGAGATGACTGATCTAGGAAATATGATATGTTTTCTACGGATGAAGATTATGTACTCAGATAAGGGTATAATTTGCATCAGCTGAAGTATGAACTTGAACTTCTCAAGAGATTTGAGCTTATAAATTGCATGTCTGCAATTACACTTGCTGAAATAAATCACAAGCTAGATTCTGATGTTGAGGGTGATGATGTAGATGCGACAACTTTTAAACTATTGGTGGCCTCATTGAGATATCTTTGCAATACCAGACCTGACATATGTTATGCAGTTGAAATGGTGAGTAGGTTTATGAACAAACCAAAATGGTCACATTACCAAGCTGCTTCCAGGATACTAAGGTATATTAAGACGACTATGAAGTATAGAGTTTTGTTCCCTTCTGGTGCTGAATTTGGTTTAGAGTTGATATGCTATTCAGGCTCAGATTGGTGTGGAAAAAGAGTTGACAGAAGAAGTACTTCTAGATATTTCTTCAAGTATCTGAGAGGTCTTATTTGTTGGTACTCCAAAAAGCAATCAGTAGTTGCATTGTCAACCTATAAAGCTGAGTACATTGGATGTGCTTTGTCTGTGTGGCAAGCTGTTTAAATTCTGAACTTATTGTAGGATCTGAAGATCAAGGTGAGTAAGTCTATGAAGTTGATGATTGACAACAAATCAACTATAATCCTTTCCAAGAATCTAGTGTTTCATGGAAGGAGCAAGTACATTGACACAAAGTTTTATTTTTTACCCAATTAAATTTAGAATAAAGTGCTTGAAATTGTTCACTGTAGCACTCAGAAGCAACATGCAGATGTGCTTATTAAAACTATCAAGACTGAGCATTTTATCCATTTAAAAGATAAAATTGGTGTTATTAATTTTAATCTTAAATGTGAATTAAGAGATGATATTAAAGTGTAATCCATCTTCACATTTAAGTTGTATTTATATTTTAATTTGACATAAAAAGATTGCTTTTATCATTTTCGGAAACTTTACGTATTGGCATATTATATTGAGAGCAATAAATCAAATTGATTTTTCATAAAGCCACTTCTCTTTCACGCAAATTGAAAGCAAGAAGTCTTCCATCTCCCGTTTCTAAATAATAAATTTAATCTCCTTAACATATTTTACATTTTATTAAAAATTATAATTAATGTGTGTATTTTATCTACTACTATAATTTTACTTAAAATATTGTAAAAAGTGCACAAAAAAAACTAGTCCTAGTATATAAAACAAAAATTGCAGGTGTACTTGTTTAGCGCTCCCTCCAAATCGGTGACATACTCAAAGTCTTGCACAGTTGACAAGTATCACCGGGAACGAAAACCCAAAAAATAAAAAGATTATAGTTTCTCTTTTTTCTCTTCGATGCTCTTCTCTGCAATGTAGGACATCGGAGAATGGCCGAATGTCACCGGAGCAACGTTGATTCACTAGTTCTCGATCACCGCCACCATGCCAAAAACACCACCACCGACAACTTCTGCATCTCCGCCTCTTCGATCCGCCGCATCATTTTTGACGCTGTGAGCTGCGGTGGAACTTCCCGGCACCGACATCGCCACCACGAGGAACTCCACAACGACATTGGCTCTTCTACTTCGACGGCAAGCTTTGCATCCGTTACCGTTTGCCACAAAGAAAAGAAGCATGTTCAAGAAGAGAAGCATGAGAAGCTATTGGATCTCCTGAACGTACAGGTGCATGTTACGGATGCGGAATCGAAGAAGAAAGAAGAGATATTGTTAGAGCTGAAGCAAGTGGTGAAGGAATTGCGTGATGAGGATTCGACGAAGCGGAGAATGGCGGCGGCGAGAGTGAGGTTACTGACTAAAGATGATACCGAAGCGAGAGGCTCACTCGCTATGCTCGGAGCGATTTCTCCACTCGTTGGAATGCTTGATTCAGAAGACGTTCATTCTCAGATCGATTCTCTTTATGCATTACTCAATATCGGAATCGGCAACGATGCGTGAGTTTTTTCCTCTCTCTGAGAATGTGATTATTCTATGATCTTCCTAAATTGGTTTCATACATTTCTAATTTGATTTGATTTGATTTTTTTTTTCTTTTGTTGTTTGTTTGATTAATAATTGTGCAATTTTGTGTTT
This sequence comes from Lathyrus sativus, assembly GCA_963859935.3. Lineage (NCBI taxonomy): Eukaryota > Viridiplantae > Streptophyta > Magnoliopsida > Fabales > Fabaceae > Lathyrus > Lathyrus sativus. The sequence goes on along the minus strand of OZ012739.1, from coordinate 616,971,651 downwards.
GATCTGATACAGAAACAAAGCAGCGATTGTAAAAGTTGGTGCTGTTCATAAGATGCTGAAGCTAATTGAATCACCGGGTGCTGTTGTTGATTCGTCGGTTTCTGAGGCAATTGTTGCAAATTTCCTTGGATTGAGTGCTTTGGATTCTAACAAACCAATAATTGGATCCTCTGGTGCAATACCTTTTTTAGTTAGAACCCTTCAAAATCTAGATAAAAATAGTAAAAGTAGTTCCCAAGTTAAGCAAGATGCTCTTCGGGCTCTGTACAATCTTTCGATCAATCAGACCAATATTTCGTTCATTTTGGAAACCGATTTGGTATTGTTTATGATAAACTCAATTGAAGATATGGTAGTGAGTGAGAGAGTCCTTTCGATTCTAAGCAATTTGGTGTCAACTCCAGAAGGTAGAAAAGCTATCAGTGCTGTTAGGGATGGAATCACAATTTTAATTGATGTATTGAGTTGGACAGATTCGCCTAAGTGCCAAGAGAAAGCTTCATACATTTTGATGGTCATGGCACACAAAGCCTATGCTGATAGGCAAACCATGATTGAGGTAGGGATTGTATCGGCATTGCTCGAGTTGACGCTTGTAGGTACCGCATTGGCACAGAAAAGGGCGTCAAGGATATTGGAGTGTTTTAGGGTAGACAAAGGGAAGCAGGTTTCTGGGAGATGTGATGGTGGAAACTTAAGTTTAACTGTCTCTGCACCTATTTGCGCCTCGTCGTCTTCGACGGATGGAGGAGGTAAAGAGTATTTAATGGAGGAGGTGAACATGATGAGTGACGAAAAGATAGCAGTGAAGCAATTAGTTCAGCAGAGTTTGCAGAATAACATGATGAAAATTGTCAAGAGGGCTAACTTGCGTCACGATTTCGTTCCATCCGAGCGTTTTGCTTCACTGACTTCGAGTTCCACATCAAAGAGCCTTCCATTTTGAAAAATTGCAGCTGCTAATTTCATCAGAGTTAAGTATATGAACCATGAAAGTATCCTCCATAGCATAATTACATTGATCTTTTGGCCTTGTAACTGTTTTAGTAGCACTGGTGTAATTTGTTCAAGATTTACTGTGGGATTGTTGGGTGTAAAATCTTTTAATTTTATTAGTTAAGTGATGCATTAAGTAGCCATTAATTATTTATTTAATGCAACATGACCTAGTTCTATTAACAGGTAATAGATCTATTATATGGTAAACTGGATATATGTTTGAATGGAAACATGACCTGTTAGTTGCAAAAAAGAATCAATTGACAATTATATTTTCTTCGCAGTACGTGCGCACAACCGCAACATGATGTTCGTAGGGTAGGGGTGGGGGTGGGGGATACTTCTCACCCATATGAAATGTTATCTTCATCTGGGTGCTAACTTTAACTTTGTTGACTTTTGGTATATATATATATATATATATATATATATATATATATATATATATATATATATATATATATATATATATATATATATATATATATATATATATATATGGAAAAAAAGATAGATGTACGTAAAGTTTTTTTATACGGTCAATCAATGATTGATTATATATGGAAAAAAAGATGATGTAAACACCGGAAAGTTTTTTTATACGGTCAATCAATGATGATCATGTATTGTTTTTTTATACGGTCAATCAATGATGATCATGCATTCTGTTGTTAAGTCATACTAAAAACTTTAAAAGGCTTAATTAGTGTCGAAGTCCGTTAATTTAATTTAAGATTTCACTTTAATCTCTTATCTAATAAACGTTTCATATTAATCCTTTAAAAATAGTTCCCTTAGTCAAATTGGTCCTTACTATTAAATTTTTTTAAAAGCCTTAACTTTGCCTACATGGTATGACAATAAGACATTTTTTAATAAGTTGAGTCAACATTCGTATTAAAAAATTAGTATTTTATTTTAACTTAAAAGGTTGTGTTTTTGAAGTAATGAGTGACAGAACAAAAGAAAATAAAAAATAAAACTCAGAAGTGTGAAAAATCAACAATCAACTAGCACAAACTTGTATGATATTGTGATTCACAATATACAAACTAGGAATTAAGAAAACGACTAAAATCTATTATTGATGATGAATTTACAACACAAATTATCATGGGTATCCTGAGCAATTTCAGAACTCTACTGCTCAAGAAAATATTCCTGAAACTTGACATCAAGTCGGTAGTTTTCCCTTTCATCATTTTGCAGAACTGCATGAAAAGATTGTGCAACCTGAAAACAAAAGAGAAATTATAAAGTTCATGATTCTTCACTTCCATGAAATAGTATGTACTTTATATGAACATCACTTTTACCATATACTTGGCGCAACTCTTCCTTAGTTTTCATATCTAGCTACAACATTTTAAGTGGAAAAAAAATCAAGGGATATGAATCGAAGCTCCCCATTCTCACATTTAGAAATTCCTAAATTAGTCAAAAACAACAAGAGTAACAAAACATAACCCTGAAAAAAATTCAACTCACATCATACTCAAACAAAACAAAATAATAGAATTTAAGTGAAAAAGAAATCAAGAGATGTAAATTGAAGATATTAAGTGATGATCTAGAATTTAAGTGATTACTTTGACATGTTCTATAAAAAAAACTAAACACCTCCAATTTCTGCTATAAGCTTATAAGGAAAAAGAAAAGAAAAGAAGAAACAACACAATGAGGGAGAAGGAAAAAAAGGAAGAAAAAAAAAAAGGAAACCCACCATGGGTACTAGTAGTAGAAGCTGTCAACGTTTTATAAAACGAATGAAGATGAAACCCCGGAGGAGGATCAGAAGGAGCTTATTTCTCAATTGCATTCTCATCTTGCTATAACATCATTCAGATCCACAATCCAAAACAACACATAAAAATCATAAGAATGTGTAGTGTTTATTATTCTGAACTAAAAAAACTTAAGAGAGTTAACAATAGATCTGAAGAGAATGAATTTAATGGTCTAAAAAGGATTAGAAAGAGATAGGAAGAAGAGAATAAGAGAGGTCACGACTAGAGTTAGGGGAAGTGAGAAAGATATTGTGGATAATAATGTTTAATAAATTATAATTAATAAAATAATTCCAAGTCGGCCAAATAAATGTCAGATGGGTACCACGTCTGCTCACTTTAACAGATTTTGACAAAATTTAACGGAAAAGACTAATGTCATTAACAGAACTTGATTTAAAGGACTTAAAACGAATGTTTATTAAATAAGGGACGACAGCGAAACCTGAAATTAAGTTAAGGGACTAAAGGATGCATTAAGCCATTTTAAAATAATTATATAACATGGCATATTGATATATTCTTATTGGATGACAGTGTAAAAATGTTTTACACTATCAGTGCATAACAATTAAACCATATATATATATATATATATATATATATATATATATATATATATATATATATATATATATATATATATATATATATATATATATATATATATATATATATATATATATATATATATATATATATATATATATATATATATTCTTGGATTATGGGCCAAATTTTGTTTACATTTCTTTTAAATTAAGAGAATTTCTTACTGCACCCCTTGATACTCTTAGGCACCATGCACGCTGACTAAAATGGTTCCCTAATTTCGGAGTTGTATCTCCGGACGCACCTTTTTTCACTTTTTTTATTTAATTCCATAGATGCATCTACAGAATCATTTTGTATTCATATTTATGGGGAAAAAACTAGAAACAGAATACCAGAAAATCAATATTGCAACAATAAAATCAACAGTCGTAAAATAAAATCGGCGTTACATTGATGATTTTGACAGAAATTTAAATATTATATTTCAATAGCTCGGTGGATGCTTGCACATCTCTAAGATGTCATCGACCGTTCTTCGAGTCGTCTCCTCCAATTCGAGCAGAATTTTCTCTTCGAAACCGAAATATGTTTGTCACATCGCTCTAACATCATCTTGATTCTTGAATTTTAACTTGTTGTAAACAACGTTCCCATCGTTGTCAACTGAACGTGAACGATACTCAAGCTTCACAACCTTTCGTTTGTCATTGTAAGGTAGGCGATATTGGATCTCGTCTATGATATCGGTGAGGGGTGAGGTCCATGAGCTTGAACGTCCTCCTAGTTGTTCTACCGTCAAAAAAGGAGACACTTGCGACATACCAACCGATCTTGATTTCAAACAATTGATATATTTTTGCATTTGTGTGAAAGATAACAAATCAAACCCCAAATTTATAGAAAACCTAGGTGAATATGGACCAACCATTTTTTGTCAAACTTGTTTCCGGAGCTATATCCATGGGACGACCCTATAATTATTGGTTTCGGATATGTATCTCCGGAACTTCCACTGAAATTGAAAAATTAAGAACCTTTCGTAGATACATATTTGGAAGCTTCTCTGCTACATTTTAAAAACCATAACTCAATATAGAAGCACATCATAATAAACAAATAAAATGCATATGTGCAAAAATAAGCATGAGAATAAAATGAGACTATTTTGCACTTCAAAAATTTATAATTAGTCGTCCGATTATACAAGAATTCAAAACGAATCAAAACAAGTGTCGCCGACTAAATCTATTGGTGGTACCCTTTTGGAGTTACATCTCCGGAAGTTTCCCTGAACTGAATTATTTTGAAGTTTCCTCAGCGTATGCCAGTAGAAAATGATTTGGTATATATAGCTCCGGAAACAACCAAATTTTGGCAAAAAAAAGGTGCGTCCGGATGTGTATCTCCGGAAGTAGGGGCATAAAAGAAATTTCTCCAGGTTTCTAAGAAGGCCAAGGGGTGGGATAAGAAATTCTCTAAATTAAATATAGTTATTTAGTCTGAGCATGTCACAGAGCATAACGTCAATGCAATTTTATTAATATAGTGTCATTGTGAATTGAAAAAACATCTTTAAATTTTATACATGAGAAATTATACAATTCGTACGTGTTTATAACATATAAATTATGTTCTAGACTGGGATGAAGCTTAACCCAGAACTAAGCAGGCCCAAAACCCACTGGGGTTGGGCCCAATAGGACCACGCTGACGAGCAGAAGACCCGTCGGGCACAACCTTCCCCCTTGACGGGCACAGATCAACAGTTGTCGGGCAGGACCCTCGCAACCGACCAACCAACCTCTTTCTTCCCCATCGTCAGGAAGAGTCCAACCTGCTCGAGGAGCTTCTCAAACCTCCCCCCACATTTTCTATGTGTCCCTCACGTAGGGACACGTCATAGAGTAACTACCCACGTCCTGGAGATTCGGTATTCCTCCTCCCGGATAGTGCAGAACAGTTACCCTAGGGCGAAGATCACGTGCTGGTCTTCACGACGCCATATCAGCCCTAGCAGTTAATGACATTGGGCCTGGCAGCCCAGCCCAGTGCTAGGTAACCGTTGGCCCTGCGCTGGGGGCTCACTATAAATACCCTCTTCACTAGAGGGTCAGGTAACTTAACTCTCTTACTTTCTCTCTGTACTTGCTCCCACTCTGCTCGTCACTTACTTTGGCATCGGAGTGTATTTCAGGTACACCCCCTCCTCATCCATACCTTCGGTGAACAACTAGCAGATCAACGACACGTGCCAGGTCACTGATTCCCTTCTGGTCAGGTACGATCAAATTACAATAGGATAATAGTAAATCTTCTCCGGCTGTGACCACATGTACGGGTTATGCCTTTGTGTGGCTCGCATTTAGGTTTAGATTTTGATGTTAAATATACGACGTTTAAAGATGTATTTTTAGATGCATCAAAATTTTATATTGCATTTCGTAAGGAAATATCCCCTTTTGTCATAAAATAATGCATAAGTGGGCGTCTTTATAAAAACTACAAAATTATATATTTGAATACGTTTTGAGTGATATTATCGCGCAAGACCTTCTCACTTCCTAATTTTCAATCGAGCTCACTCTAAACAAATAAAAATGCGCGTGAGAAATTTCATTTCCACTATTTTTCAATGTTTCTCAAACTTTCTACTACGTCACGCTTAATTCAAGAGTTTTCTTAATCTCTACTCCAGCCTATTCAGTTCAAGAGCTCCAACTTCTCATATTTAGTAAGATTTTTCATTTCCTTCATTTTTTTTTAATTTGTGATTCATCCATTACTAAATAGGTTGTTTAAGATACATTAAATTGTAGTTACATTCATAGTACGTAGTTTATTGAAGCATGAATTGATATTTTCTTAAAATGTTTAGAGCATATGGTATGTTGGATATATGTGTTTTCTACCATTTCTATGTTTCATGTTTTTAAACAAGTGCATTTTCATATTTTGTCTGAATTTGATTTTTCTAAGTTACGAAAGTGCTCTTCTGTATTTAGTCTGCATTGTTTGATTTTGCATGTCTATCATTTGACTTTGAGTTCTTTGATGATGGTAGTTTTTTTTGGTTTAATTATAGTCAAAATAGATGACAACCAAGATAGATTGAGACATGATAGAGTGTTCCAGCATGCATCTATTCGAAGGAAGTAAGCTAGACCCTCGCAACTGTTAACCGTTGAAATTGATAAACAAGCGCTAGTATTCAAAATTCTATATTTGTGGTTACTCGCAGGATCGAGATCCTAGAACATGTGCTTTTGTTTTCTTCAAGTTTTATCACTTATGAACATTTCGACAATGTTCCTTTTGTTGAAAGTAATGTTAAAGTTTATAAAAAAAAAAATGCAAAAATGTAAATAACAATGTAAATAACTTCAAAGTAAATTTACAATGAATGTAAATAACAAAATCATAAATGATTTGATATAAAAAATGTAAAAATGGTGATCACACATACATTGCACTCACGGACTTCTTTCTCAACAACATATATGCTTTGAGTAATATTTGAGTTTTTGTACAAAATGGAACACACGAATCCTAATCACTAAGATCCTTATTTATAATAAATTGAAAATAACAGTAACAAACAATTTCTTCTCCAGAAGATGATAAGTTCTTGATTGCATGGACTTGCTACTTACAGCTCTCCACGTGTCTTCTCAAGAAACGGATAAAGATAAAAAAACGGTTATTAGCCTTATTTTGAATTACGCTCATCGAACGCAACACCAAATAAACATCTTCGTCGAACTTAAGTCTGAATCCAAGAATATTTCAAAGTCCCAAACCAAAATCCCCCTCTTGTAAAGAACCTTCTTCTACTATGCTTTCACATACTTTTCGTCAAAATCAATATATTTTTTCTAGAATATCTCCTTTAACTCTACTAGCTTTTTTTAAATACTCCTCAGTGTTGAAATTTCATCTAACAAATTGCCCCACAAAAATGTCGTTTTCGACTATATGGAGAAAAAGACATTTTTTGAAATGTTTCGACGCAACAACACCTTTATTGTTATGAAGTCATGGTCATCTTGACCATGTTTCTTCAAACGTATCATCGAGATGTGCAAAAATCTTAGTTAATCGTCACACTCCTATTTCCTAGGAGATTGTGGGCCACGCTAATTGCCACTGTCTAATCATCCTTTCTCCAGTTAGCACGCGTCCCACGATCTTCAACAACGATCAATATTTTGAAATGAAACGTTTTTTCATCCCACTGTAAGTACCTCACTTCACCTTGTTTGTTACTTTTTCTTCTTCTAAACTTTTTTCCATTCTGAAGCACAAGAAAACTCTTCATTTTCTCTCAACAAAGCTCCAAACAAAACAGATTTCTTCAATATTTTCCATCATCAATGACGTCAAAAACCAAAAACTCCAAAGACTCCAAGAAACAGGCTGTCATTCCTCTTGATATTGCAGATATCATCATGGAGTTTGGGTTACTCATTGATCAGGTCACCTCAAACCTCAACCGTATAAGGGAAGTTTCAAACAAGATCCAAAATAAAATGGATACCCAAACAACTGAATGAGATGCTGCTACCAAGTCCACCAACAAGCTTGCAGAATTGGAAAAGAGCTTTGAACAAAGTCAAAAAGAAATTGAGACTTGTGCTAGCAACATCACTTCCTGGGAACAACAAAACGAAAAGCTGCAAGCTAAGATCCAAAAGTCCAAAGAGCGCCAATAATAGATTCAAAAGCTTGACCGCAAAGAACTCGAGAAAAAAATCCAGGTATGGGTGGATCATGCCGAACGGGCCTAAGTTTTGGGAACATAAATTGATACTCTCAACTCCAACAAGTCTGTGATCGACCGCCGCACGTCACTTTCGAAGATGAAGCATGAACACATGAAGGTTGCTCTCCCTTTTTAGTTATCTTGCTTACTCTTGTTGTAGCTGTTTGAATTTTTATTTCGACCCTAGAATTTGTAATGTAATGACTTTAGCCATTTTTGGCACTTTTAATCTAAGTACCATTTTGGCTTCGATCTTGCATGCGAACTATTTTGTTAATATTTTAACCTCCTGAAGTGCAGGCTTATATTTTTTCAAATATTTCATGTTTACTCTTAGGATTCTTTGATCCTCAGCTAACTTTTCGATCTCATATGCACTATTAGAAAAAACATGAACAATTTGGAATGAACCTTCCCATTTTGGGGACCGTTTACTCAATGCCCTATCTCTTCGATCCATAGGTAGAATTACTTTCCACACTAAGTCTCCATTCAAAAATGATTTGATTTTGACCTTTTTATTATATGCTTTCTCTACCCTCTTTTTCTGCCTCTTTAATAATTCTAAGGCATTTAACCTTTTTATTATATGTTTTCTCTACCCTCATTTTGGGGACCATTTTCTACCTGTTCCTTCCTTTGTGACACTCCTCTTTTCTAGAAATAATATTGAGGTTTATCTTTCTCATTCTCTTTGGATTTCTGAGCACTTTTGACCTTTTTAGCAGCTCTCGTGTCGAACACAGTGTTGCATCGTGGACATAACATCACCTCATAATCATCAATATGACACATGTAAAGGAACTCCACAAGACTCTCACCAGCTTTCAGAAACACATTTTTGTTTTTATTCTCACTTTCAAATTCAGCCATGTCGAAATCTTCAGTGACTTCAACCATGTTGACTACAAAAGGCTTTACATAACTAGCATCTCCAATTTTCAATGGATCAACATAAATCTTCATAGGATTCTTCCCCTTAGTAAATTTGATTTTGCCTTCATTCAAAGCATTCTACACCAGATCCCTGAAAAGAAAACATTGTGAAGTTTTATGTCCTAAGAAATTATGATATTTACAAAATCCTTGTTTCTTTCTTTGTTCTAATGTCTCTTAAATATTGAGTGTCTAGTTTCATCTTAATGGAATAGTCTAACCCACCAGCAACCATTTCAAAAAGTTCATACTCATGAACTTGGGTGAAACACCTTGTTTTCAATAAACAAAATCAATTTAGATAATCGTCAATTGACTCCGCAAACTTTTGCTTGACACTTGATAACTCCTTCAAACTAATCTTAGATTTTCCCATGTAGAACTACTCATGAAACAGCCTTTCTAAATGCGCTCAGTCATGGATTGAGTGAAGAGATGTGGTATTAAACCATGTGAAAGCGTTTTTTGTTAGAGAACTAGGGAAATGTACCATTCTCAAGTTCTCATTATTCGTTATGTCACATGCTTCAGTCAGGTAATGAGCAATATGTTCGACAGTAGATTCGTTAGTATCACCAGCGAATTTTGTAAACTGAGGGACTTTCAATCCCGTTGGAAATTTTGTCTGTAACACATATTTTGAAAAAGAAGATGTATAATTTGGTCTTTTTAATCCCGTGTTAACTCCATTTTGAGCCATTATTCTCTCAACAATGGTTGTTAAGTTATTTTCTCCTAACAAATTTCCTTGTCGAACCTGATGGACAACTTGGTCAACATCTTGGTTTTGATTGACCATTACCACGAAAGGATTACCTTCCCCAACATGTATCTCATGTTCGACATGTTAGGGATCTTCTTGGTGTCCCTAGTTCACAGTCTCTTTTAGACCTATTCCCTCGTTTCGAACCTGCACAACGCGTTGAGGCTGTGCAGCTGTCAAACTTATATTGGGGGAGCACCAAAAAAGTCAGCAATTCTTGACTTATGGCTGAACCAGACGCCATAATGGGTGAAAAGATATTTGCAGCAATATCCACAAATGTCGAAGGATTATTTTGTAAACTTTCCATAATTGTTGTTGGCATTCTAAAAAGTTGTTTACGCCCTGGAATTGGCACTGTGAAATTTATGGAAAAAGGCCTAAAATTCATTTCCATAATTATTCTAGGAGTCATTGGATGACTTTGGGGAATTGGGGACAAAACTGTCCCCTCAAGAGGAATTGTTGATGCCACCGTTGTGGATGACATCCTCGTCGCACTAGCGGTTGAAGGAATAGGTTCAGTAACCATTACAGAATTTGCTCCCATCCCAGCACTATTAGAAGTTTGGTCTCCATTATTATTTCTAGGATTCACCATTCTTCTAATGTATCTTCTGACAGGTTTAATCATTTTTCTCTTTGTTATTTTACCACACCTTAATCTTATGCACACTCGCACATAGTATAACACTCCAAAATTTACCCTCTTGTTCTAACTTTAACTGGATTATACTTCATTCATTTTCATCTTCATTTCATACCATGGAATTGGTTCTTGAGACATGGGATCAAGTTTTTTTTGTGACTCGTGACTTCTTTTTATTTCAAGTTTTTAAGCAGCAAACATCAGAGGCTCCGACATTTATTTTGCTCGATGATTTGGTATCAGATCATATTTTTTCAACAGGATATTTTTAGTGCAAGAGGGCATTCACAGCTTATTTCAAGAATTATTTGTATGCAATATCAAATGACAAGCTTCAGAGGCAAAACTATGCTCAGAACAAGTGCCAACAATCAATGTCCCAAGTTTCCCTCAAAAAGGCGCAAAAAAATCAAAATTTGGGTGTGTTAATCGATTAACCATTTTTGCCTTGCAAATGGTTAATCGATTAGCTAGTGTATATTTTGCCTAGAAATTTCAAATTTCAGCACTGCAACATTTTTTATTTCATTTCAATCACTTGAATCCACTTTTGCATCAATTTGAAGGATCTAGAGTTGTTCCAAAATTTGGTCCATTTTCAAAATTAATTTCACTTCCCTCCAAAAATTCAAATAATTACATTCCTAATCCCGAACCAAAAATTCTAACCCAGACTCCAAACCTCATTTACACTCCTAACCTAGAGCTTATTTAAGCTAATTTGCTCCAAACCTCACATAACTTCACTCATTTTTCTGATTTCACTACACTTCTCATTCCAATTCTCTCAATTTTTCTCTCATTTTTCTCTCATTCCAAAACCCTCACCAAAGCTCCATAACCAAAAGCTTCACAAATTGTACATTGAAATTTGTGAATCCTTGAGCTAAACCTCCACTACACCATCGTCCATTGTTCAATTCTGAAGTTGCAACTTATTTGGATCTTGATCAAGTTTTGGAATCACTTCTTGAAGAGCTTTTTGCTTATTTTTAGATTATTTCTTATTATTTCTTAGATCTTCAACTTTTCTTGTTAAAGCTTTATAGATCTCTGGTTTTCTTGCTTTGATCCATCAATTTCAGTTTGACAACATTCACCAAAGCAAATCTCAGCTTTGTAGGTTGGTAATATTCAGATCTAGCTTTGATTTGGTTTAATTTTGCATTTCACAATGTAGATCCATTGAGTATTGATGTGAATTGGTCCATTGATTGATTTAATTGTTGATCTTGTTGTTTGATGGAGTCAATTGGGGTTTTATTATTAATATTTGATGTAGTTTTCGTGTACAATTGCATGCCTATACATGTGGATGATTGGATAATTGATTTGCTGCTGAAAGTGCTTTTGAAATGCTGATTTTATGCTTCTGGTGCAGTGTTAATCGAGTAACCAGTTGCCAGGCAAAACTGGTTAATCGATTAACCAGTCTATTTTAGGTGTTCTTTTGCTGATTTTCAAAGGGTTAATTGATTAATCACTTTTTCCTTGCAAATGGTTAATCGATTAACACTGTTGCAGAATGTGATTTTTGTGCATTTTCAAGATTTTTTTAATTTCTTTCCACTTTTAAACTTCATTGATTGATATGATACATATTTGTGGATTATTCTTGAGCTGTTTCACCTTACGCTACCGTATGAATGCGATTCTTCGACACGCGACTCTTGGTTTTCATGATGCATGTCCATGACTTTTGTTTTGCATTTTTAGTGTGATAATCATGTTGCATAATCATTTGTACAATATTGTTGGCTTGTTCTTGTGCTTACCTTGCTGGATTCATGAAACATGTTCATGTTTGATTTCGATTCCACAAATGCATGTTCGTTTGAGATAATTAATTGCTGATGAATATGTTGTTATTCTTGTAAAATGTTAAGTGTGCAATACTGTTGAAATTTTTTCATGCTTAATTGTTGATACATGTTCATCAATCGACCTTACTTGATACATGTTCATGTTGAATCCTCACCATGTCATATGCATTTGTTGAAGTGTTGATGCATAATCATGTGTATCCTTGAATGACTTGATTACATGTCAATTGTTGCTCAATCTTTGTAGTTTGCAATCTTGATGCTTGGTTTGGATTTGTAATACATGTTCATGATCGTCTATGCTTGTTGATTACTTGATGTTTTGCTTCATTGTTAAATGCTTACATGCTTCTTGTGAATTTCACTATTGTCCTGAGCTATGCATGCTGTTAAATGTACTATTTTTGCTTGTTGCATTTTACACTTGTTCTGTCTTGAAAATGTGAGTTGTTAAATGTTGTATCTTGTTGTTGCTGGATTTTACTGTTGTCTGAGCTGAAGCGCTATTGTAGCTGTTGTTTTTGGTTTATTTTCTTTGTTTTGGTTTGCTTTGCATGTTCCCTTAAGGCCTCCTAGTCCAACTTAATTTTTGATTAAGCTTGGAGTAGGATAGACATTAGGAGTTGATCCATGCATGATAACATTAGGTTAGTCCCTTTCAACCTTAACTTTAAGTCCATCTTTGCATGCTAACATTAGGATAGAGATTCCTTTCGCATCCCAACCTTAGGACCACTTTGCATGACAACTTTAGGACCGAGTTTCCCTTATACCTTCCGTGCGTCTTTCTCTTCTCTTTCTCAAAACAAAGTCAAAACACATAATAAATATGATGAGTATTGTGCGCCACGAGCCTTAAGTATATGGAAAATGATGAGTGAGGAGTCTCTCCTTACTTCTTCTAGAGTGTTTAGCATACGTCCTGTTTGGGGGAGATCTTACGACACATTCTCTTCTCTGTGATAGACTTTAGTGCAGTACGCATCTCAAACAAAGTCAATTCACTTCTGTTAAAACTCACAAATAAACTTCAAATCATTTTATCCTTCGGGATTGTCTGTCAACCTTTTCAGAAAGGGTGTGTTACTTTCGTTCTACCACAACAGGCATCGATCCTAACTGCTAGAACGTGAACTTAGCATCGATCATAAAAGGCACTTAACCAACCCGTGGTCATACCCACGAACTATGAACACTCTAACTTCTTCATTCTCGCCTGAATGAGGATACGTAGGCACAAGACGAAAAAGTCTTGGCGAGCAACCCTTTCCCCTTTCACCCATAGTCTTCCGAACTACGTTGACTCTAACTTTCCCATTGCACGAGGGAATACGTAGGCCTAGGATGGTGAAGTCCTATCGAGTCTCCTTTTTGTATTTCTCTTTTTGTTTTCGTTTCTGCTAACATATGGGCTTTAGATAAACGCACCATTTGATTAGAACAACAAGAGTGGATCCCGTTGAGTACAATGGACGCGAGGGGATGCTAATACCTTCCTCTCGGGTAACCGACTCCCGAACGCATAATTTAGTTGCGAGACCATGTCTTCTCTTTTTTTAGGTTTTCTTCGATCGTTTCCTTTCCCCGTCGGGATAAATAACGTTCGGTGGCGACTCTTCTATTTTTTCCGCCGATTACTTTTTGGAGTTGCTACACATAGGATGAAAAGTTGAAGAAAACACACGCAACAAATTATGAATTTTTAACATGAATACGTAAAAGAAATAAAAAAAACCAATCCCATTGGGCGTGCCAATTTCTTTACTGTTAAATTTGGTAAACATATACAAATTTCTATTAAAACTTAAGGGATCAAACTCGAAATCATCCCGGACATGTTTGTGTGTCTATCAATTATGAAAACTTCTAACGTTGTCGAAAATATTTGGAATGTTGGTCGTGATTACTTAGAAAATAAGGAAAATGTTTAGAGAATAAAAGGCTGAAATTAAAATGAAGAAAAGATTGTTGAAGTCGAAAGACAAAAATGCAGGGAAGGAAAAAAGGGTTGAAATTAAAGTGTGAGTAATGTAAATTAGTAAGAAAAGTAAAGGAAATCGAAAAGATTTTAATGCATAAAAAGATGTTTAAAGTAAAACTGATGGAAATGTATAAAAGGGCGGAACGCATACATACATCTTTCCTCACTCATTTCTCAAAATGCAGGTGCTTTGAGTTTACAGAAATGTGTACAATTTGCGGATCCCTTACAAAATGAACCTAAGTATCCTTATATAATACTCTAAAATAACTGTCTAAGAATGATAGATCACTCCCATGGTGAAATGTCCTAAGTTCATATAGCGGTTTCCCCTACGTGTTGCCACGTGTTCTAAGTAATTGTCGATGCTGACGTAGTTCCCGCCTTATGATACCATTTGAATTTCTTAACTGCTTTGCTGGGAGCCAAGAATTAACTATCCCCGTCGAGGCCTTCGACGTCGACCAAGTTAAGATAATATGCTCTATCGTATTCTCCATTATAGTGATGAACTCCACATGTAGTACTCAAGTCAACATTGTTTTCATTATAGTGATGCACCTCACATGTGGTGACTGAGTCAACATTACTTCCATTGTAGTGATGCATTCTACATGTGGTGACTGAGTCGACATTACTTCCTTTATAATGATGAAATCCAACCTTAGCCAACATAGCATAGTATTCAATTTCACTAAGTCCCCAAGTTCCTCACTACGTCCTTCGACCATGCCACCTTCGACCGGTATCACCCTATGAGAATTCCGACCTTGAGTCATATTAATCATGTGGACTCACTCTTTTATTTTCTTCCATGTGGCATGTCTATGGCTAGTCTCATGAGTACTTGTCGTTTATAATCAAGTCAAAAAATCCAGTGTAACAGAGTGATGCAAGGCTTGCTTCCTAAACAACATTCTGCTGGCCCCTGATTTTTTTAATTCTTGGTAGGACATCTATTTAGAACATAATTAATAGTATACATTACTTCACCCCAGAATTTATAAGGCAATAACTTATGTTTAAGCATGCTCCTAGCCATTTCAACCAAGCTTTTATTCCTTCTCTCAGCCATATCATTGTGTGGAGGTGTGTAGGGGGAGTTACTTCATGCAAGATACAAATTTCATGACATAATTGCTTGAATTCATGGGAATTATATTCCCCTCCTCCATCTGTCCTGAGTATCTCAATCAGTTTTTCACTCTGTTTCTCAGCCATAGCCTTAAACTTGTTGAACATGTTTAAAGCTCCTTATTTAGACTTTATCAGATACACACATAATATTCTACTGAACTCATCTACAAATGAGATGAAGTACTTGCTTCCTCCACATGAAAGAGTTTCAAAAAGACCATAAATGTTAGATGAAACTACATTCAGTACATGTTTGGCTCTCATTGATAGTCACTTCACAAAAGGTGACCTAATTTGCTTCCCAAGCATGCACATGTCACATGCTTTATCAGGTGTCACTATCTTAGACAATGCTTATACTAAATTCATAGTATTCAAATGCCCATACCTTTTTTTCCAAAACCAGCTTTCTTCATCAAGAATTGATGAATAAAGACATTGTGATTCTAAGGCCTTCAAACTAACCTTCTAGATTCAGTTTCTGGTCAGAGTTGATTTAAGGACCATTATTTTCTTCTTGTCAAATAACTTCAGTGAGCAATCTTCCATGATTAATGAGAATCCTTTCTCTACCAACTGACCAATGCTCAGCAGATTACATTGCATACCAGGGACAAATAACACATCTTCTATCAATGTTATTTTGTCTTCCTTTCTTTGTATGACAATCTTGTCCATGCCTTCTGCCATTAAACTTCTGCTATTTGCCAACTTCACATTTTTCTTTTTGTTTGAGTTAAAGTCAGACAACCACCCCTTTTGTCTAGTCATATGGTTAAAACAACCAAATTCTAAATACCACACATCAGAGGCTATAGCCCTTTAGAGGTAGTTATCATCAACATGACATGATCTAAATTTGAATCATCTTTCACCATGTTAGCTTCCTCTGCACTAGTATTTTGCTTTCTCTTTCAAAATCAGCAATCTGAAACAAAGTCACCATACTTATCACAATTGAAGCATTAAATCTTTCTATTGTCTTGAAACTTTTTGTTTTGAAATTTGCTAGATCCTCCTCTTCCTTTAGAGAATTCAGATATTTCTTCAAACTTTTTCTTCTTCTCTTTACTATCTGGTGTGACTTCTTTCCGGTGCTTTCTTTTTCCCTGCTTCCAAATTCTCTTTATTTCATCAGAACCTCCCTTTCTTGAATGAGCAATTAGGGCATGTTCATAATATTTATTTGTCTCTCTTTGATTCCGTCTTAGCTCTCTGGCTTCAAGGGATCCTTGAAGATCTTCCATCTTCATTATTTCTAGATCTTTAGTTTCCTTAATTGTTACTACTATCGTATCATATTAAGGAGTGAGACTTTAAAGTACCTTTTTGACCTTCATTTGCTATGTCAACGTCTCTCTAAAAATTTTCATCTGATTGATTAATTCTTAAATCCTCGTGAAGATATCTGATATCGATTCACCCTCTTTCATATGCAGCATTTCATACTGCTTTCTCGAAGATTAGAGACACACTTTCTTGACCTTGACATCCCCACCATAGTAATTTTCCAACATATCCTATCCTTCTTTCGAAGTTGCAGCATGAGCTATTTTATCAAACACCTTCGCTTCAATGCATTGGTGAATGTAAAATAAGGCCTTTTTATCTTTCTTCTTGGATTCCTTGTATGCTGCGTTCTAAGCATCAGTGGCATTTTATGCTAGCGGTTGAAGTCCCTCTGCTACATACTCAGACACATCTTGAACATTGAAGATGAATCTCATCTAAATGAACCACTTTTCCCAATTCTTGTCATCAAGAACTGGATGATTTGTAAGGAAGTTGTTACCGCCTATTCCAACCATAGCGACAATCACTATTGAATCTGGATCAGAATCGGTCTCATGATATCATATGTTGGTGTTATTACACCTTGCGGATGCGGAAGTTAATTGAAAGAAAGATAAATAGAGTGTTGGAGTGGAAGGAAAGAAAAGAGAGAGAGTAATGAATATTGAATGAGAGAGTTTTGTTAGAGAGAGATTATTACAAACTACACAAGTGGTTATATATGTACATGTAATAATTAACTAACTAATTAAGTTTGAATTAATACACAACAAGTCTGGTTGAATAATTTAAAATAGGCTTAAATAGTCTGTTGGTCCCTGTAATTTATTTTCCTTCAAATTTTCCTATGGATTTTGACTTTAGGAACAAAAACGCACGCAAAAAGTGAGATATAGGAACTCAGACAAAAAAAAAATTATAGAGACCAAACTCAAAATTTACTAACTTACAGAGATCAAAAGTGCATTTAAGTCTTTAAAATAATATCTCGAAATATTTTTAAAAAAACTATGTGATATGCAACTCAACTCAATAATATTGTTAAAGATATATTTTTTTTTGAAATTATTTTATTATAAAAACAATACTAAATGCTGTAATAGGACTATCCACACTCTAGTAAAGCTAGCTAGAACAAAACTTTCATCAATCGATACTAACATTAATATGCTTATATAGTCTATAGATAGCAAATATTGATCATATAGACCAAATCTGTGCTAGTGTATTAAATGCTGATCTTAGATTTGGTACGTGGGGCATTATATTGACCTGATCGGTATGGGTATTGCATGGTTGAACCTTCATTGATGACTATAGTAACAATTGAAAGAGACCTTGACTACCTGAAGAAATACAAAGGCATAAGTTAGCAATACAACATCATGAAGTAAGCTTATACATTTCGATGATGGTAGCTAGAGATTATAGTAATGACTGTCATTAAATTCTGGTGACATGTGCTCTTTTTGAGTTGTGAATAAATTAGTTATTAATTATATATTCCATATTTATAAGAAAATAAGTGTCTATGGTTGAGCAAATATAACCTATCATTCATGGGTGCTGCTTTGATATGATGTGTGAATTCATTTCATTCAACTAACGGAGTGGGCTAGTGTACTTTTCTTTGGGGTCCATGTGGCCCAATGTCCATATATATTTTACCATGCTTGCATTAAGTTCAATAGGAGGTTGTTGTTGGATAACTTGTGTTTCAAGTCATTTGTATTTGAGGAATTTTAAAAAGAATTAAAGGCATTAAAGATAGGTATTCTTAGAATGGGATGAATACAAATACAATCAAGGAGAGTTTTTTTTTAAATGATTAGTAAAACCTAAAATTAATTGTTTAAATCGTTTTTACATTGGATGGTTTGGTGTTTTGATGATCCCTACCTTATTGACCGCAACTTCTGTATTTATTATCGCTTTCATTGCTACCTCTCCGGTAGATATTGATGGTATTCGTGAGCCTGTTTCTGGATCTCTACTTATTAGTGCTTGCTGTGGAAAAAGTTTTTCCTACGAATGGATTAACGATTTTTGTTATGAGTCCTAATTATTAGCTATTCCCCATTATTTTATGGGGTAGCAAGAAATGTGTAAAAGAAAGAGTATATTGATAAAGATCTTTTTTTTTCAAAAATCAAAAGAGCGATAA
This sequence comes from Lathyrus sativus, assembly GCA_963859935.3. Classification (NCBI taxonomy): domain Eukaryota; kingdom Viridiplantae; phylum Streptophyta; class Magnoliopsida; order Fabales; family Fabaceae; genus Lathyrus; species Lathyrus sativus. Next base: position 616,952,805 of record OZ012739.1, on the reverse strand, counting down.
ATGATTAGTAAAGCCTAAAATTAACTAACAAATTTAATTCTTTAAGTTTTGACAGTTACCTTTTGTTTCATTTATAATTGCAACACTTTCAAACTGTCTTCAACAATCCTACTTGAAATTGAATTATATTCTAATATTTTTTTTCTAATTCGAATTATCTAAGTCCCCATTTCCACTAATCATTTAAGACTTTTAAATCTTACGTGCTTTAAAGGTTTTGTCATGATATATGCATACTATAACTCAATTTTGCAATACTAAATTCTCTATCTCTTTTTAACAACTTGGTCTCTAAAAAAATGGTATCTTCTTTCCATGTGCTTGCTCCTACCATAGCTCATAGGATAGTTTTCCAAATCAATTGTTGATTGATTATCCACTAACAACATAATTTACATACAGTTGTTTACATTCAAATCTTCCAGTAGCATCTCAAATCAAATTGCTTGACATGCAACATAGGAGGCTGCAACATACTTTGCCTCACATGAAGACAATGATATGTTTATATAATGTGATATCAACCAATTCATCTTTTGACTCCTTCTTCAATTTGATGTTGGTATCCATAGGTATGATCACGAAATCTCTCATAATCATTCAATATAAATGATTGAGTTCTAGATCTTGTTGATCTCCTTACTTCATGAGGTATGTAGGCTCAATCTTAGTATGTACTTCTTAGTCATCATTTTGAAGAGTGGTTTTGATATGGGTTGAACCTTCACCCTCTTGCATTGGATTACTCTAATCTCTCAGCTAGTCTCATCTTTTACTTTCATCAAATTCCACATCTCTGCTAATCACCACCTTGTTCTTATTTGGTGAGAACAACTTGTAGACAATTGTGGAATGGTAACCAATTAAGACCATGAATTGGCTTATACCATCAAGCTTCATTCTACGTTTATCAAGTACATGTCTCTAACACTTAGTTTCAGTCCATACCAAGTTTCATAAGGTGTCTTATTGTTCAACTTCTTTGTTGGACATATATTTATGATGTAGACAACAATAAAAGTAGCCTCACCCCAAAAACAATTTGATTTTTGCTTTTCCTTGAGCATGTTTCTTGCCATGTTCAAAATACTTCTATTTTTTCTCTCGGCAATCTCATCACACTGACGTGTGTAGGGTGCTATGACTTTATGCTTCACTCATTCTTCTTCACAAAACTTAGCAAATTCAGTTGAGATGTACTCACCGCCACCATTAGTTCTCAACCTTTTATACACATTCATCATTTTTTCAACTATCTATTTGAACCTTTTGAACTTGGTGAACACTTCACTTTTCTTCTCTAACAAGTAAACCCATGTGTATCTAGTGACTTCACTTCAAAGGGGACATGCACATCTGAGTGCATAATCTCTAACTTTTGTCGTAACTTCATTAGCAAGTCATGTTTGAATGGATTTCCTGTCAGCTTGGTAATGCATCAATATTCACATAGTTGTTTTGGCATTGTGATTTTGGGAAGTCCATATACTATATTCTTCATGTGCATTATGTCGAGACTTCTAAAATTGATGTGGTCATACCGCTGATGCCAAATCCAATTTTGATATCTAATTATGGTTGATGCAAGACATTAATAGTCTAACACGTTGACCATAATCTTGAATGTCATGTTGGTTTATAAAGGTTCCTTCAATATTATATTGGGACTTACATCAAACACCTCGACCTATATATCTTCTACCCTCATTGTGTAGTTTTTGTTAAGAAATTAATCTAAGTTAATCAAGTTACTTGCTATAAAAGAAACATACAAGATATCACTTATGATTACTTCTTGTCCATCTCTTTTATCCACAATATTGTTTCCCATTCCTTTTGACGTGGGCATGCTATTATCTGCAAATATAATGAATCTACTCACTACTTCATCAAGCCTAATAAACCAATTTTTATTGGCAGTCATGTGATTGTTGCACCTTTATAATGGTACCAAACATTAGTTTTATCTTGAGCCAAATTTGTTTCATCCATCAAAATAACCTCTTCTGACCCATTACTTTCAGCATAGGCAAATTGTGCCATGCCCTTGTCGCTTCTATTAGATTCTTTTATTGAAGTAACAAACCCTATAATAGTGTCTAAAATTTTGAAAACGATAGCATTGGCTTCCTTCATTTTCACCTTTTTGAGTTTTTTATTATGAAGGGCACCATTCTTGCTTGTCTCACTCTGACTTGTTAAGTTCTTTCCTACACCATCACTCTCATTCCACTTCTTCATAAACCTCTATTTGCCTTTTTTATTCCTTGAGGATTATTATTTGATTTTATTAAAGAATTTATCCTGCAAAGCTTGTTTAGACACATTATCTAAATTTCTCTATTTTCATCCTTAATTCATGAGTTTCATAAATGCTTGCAATTACTAAGCTTCATTTCAAATAAATACTTGGACTCTTCAATGGCCACAACAATGTGATCAAACTTGGTTGGCAAACTCTTATAACCTTTTCCACTTTCTAAATTTCAATATCTTTTCTCCATACAACTTCATTTGATTGGTCAGAACCACCAATCTTGAGAAGAACTCTACAATTGCTTCACTGTCATTCATATGCATATTCTTATATTGTTTCATAAAGAATCACATCTTGACTTTTTTTAACTCATCATCTATATGGACATATGTGCTTGCAAGTATTGTCAACATGACCCAAGGTGGTATGTTTATGGATAGTAAAGTTGCAAGTCAATTGAGTAATTGTTTAGTTTTGATGATGACAACACTTAATATCAAACAATATCTAGTGAAGTATGTATATGTTAAAGATAGATCAAACGGTCGAAGATGCTTAAGATGGTTGATTAAGATATCCTCTTGGAGATGTTCTTGAAGATCAAGCCATCTCTTTAAAGTCAACAATGTGATCAAACGCCAATCAAGTAAAGACTTCTATTTCAAGGTTCACCAATGGTCTAACATCTCAATTATTAGATAATAGTAATCAAAATGAAGATCTCTCAAGTTTGATTAAGAAGATTCAAAGTTCTTGTATGATACTAAACTTAAAGATAATAATGTCAAGACTTAAAGTTTCAGAATTGTGAAAGAGAGAAAGTGTGAAAGTTCATATGGTTGTGTCTGTGTGAGTGACCAATGTCTTGTAAAGATACAAGGGTATTTATGGAAATACTATGGAAAAATTACACACACTTAAAACCTTTGATAAGCTTCTCATATTTTTTAAACCACTTGAAAATATTTTTAAGGCTTAGCCAACTGATTAAGGGGGTGTTTGATTACTTGTAAAACTTTTTCCAACTAAATAATTGATTAGACCTAATGAAACAATTGATTATGTTCAGTAATTTGAGTCTAAAATAAATTCGGACAATCTCTTAATGATTAGTAATGGCTAAATATAAAAACCTTTCATTTGTGGCTTAAAAATCGATTATTGGAGGTCAATAATCGATTATGACATTGGTTTTGCCCATGAATTTTTTTTAAAATTTAAACCATAATTTAGATTATAGATAGAGAGTTTCTCTATCACTCTTTTACATTCAGAAAATGAGCTTTGATATCACTTTTATTTCTCTCATCGTTTTTTATCTTGACGGTTGATTAGAACCTGGAGTAGGCCAGAGACTTCATATGTGATGCTGGAATCAAGGAGGAGGGGTTGTACCTGCAAGGCACTCTGATGCTAAAGTAAGAATCGAGAGAGAGAGAGAGAGAGAGAGAGAGAGAGAGAGAGAGAGAGAGAGAGAGAGAGAGAGAGAGAGAGAGAGAGAGAGAGAGAGAGAGAGAGAGAGAGAGAGAGAGAGAGAGAGAGAGAGAGAGAGAGAAGGAAAATACAAAGTAAGTGTTTCTTAGGGTGATTATTCGAGTGAATATTCAATCCCTGACCCTCTCAAACGAGAGGGTTTTATAATGCCCCCAGCGCTTGGCCATTGGTCCCTATTTTTGGGGCGAGATATTCGCGCTCCCAAGAATAGGTAACTACCAGAAACTAGCCGTTGAGACTGGCAGACATGCTTAGAACTAGCCATTGCTTTGAGCATGGGCGTGGTTCCAGACAAACGCGTCGTGACTGTTCCTGGATGGATAAACCGCGTGTGATGGACAGAGATGGAATGACGGACAACTGATCCTGTGGGACAGCTAGCCAAGTCTCCTCGGCTGAAGGGCACAAGAGAAAGTGATTTCTTTTGACCCCAACTGGCAGGACCTAGGCTATTGGTTCAGATCTGGGTGCAGAAGTGGATTGGGCCATATCTAGCCATTGGGCCAGTCCAGAACAGGAGCCCCTCAAATCGTTGCTTCTGAGCATAGGAGTGATGACTTAAGGGTAGTCCATGATCCCGAGGAGGAGTGAGCGTGATCGACGCATGTTACTAATATGTGGTCGTTCCGTGGTGCTTTAGGGCATATGTGCCCGAGGAACCCGAAACATTGTCTAGTGTGTGTCCGTCGAGCAGGGAGCCCAATGGTTAATGAGACTTGAAGGGATGGAGTGCCACGCTTGCATCGAGCCATGTGTCGCATTTAATGCGTAATGATGGCTATGTTAGGGCCGTAATGATGCCCCTACGCCACGCGTGCTCATGCACGTGCTCTTGAGTGATCTATAAATAGAGGGGGAAGCGTTCATTTCTACTTTCCGCTTCTCCCTCCTTCTTCGTCTTTTGCTCTTAACTTCTTCAGCCACCGCTTGTCGTCATACGCAGCTGCACAAGCACCGGTTCATCTTCACCGAACATCTATTCTACCTCTTCGACCATATAAGTTACTCACCCTTTTCTGTTTTATGCAAGTTTCAACCTTATTTTGCTTAGATTTGTATGCGGTTAGGATGGAAACTGGGTAGAGCATGGGTGCATTCTGGAGAATATTGGTGTCTGGCGGTGTTTAAGTCATTTCCTATTGTTGGCGTCATCGTCAGGGTGTTAGGAATTTAGGTTTTTTATGGATTCTGGCACCGCTACGACGACGAGCGAGTTTGTCGCCGGTAGGACTTGTGAATTTTTCGGCGTACTTATGAGTTTTCTAGTAAGTCTTCAACGGAATTTTGGGTAAAGCTTCGGGGAGGATCTCCCCATGAGGGATCAAGGGATTGTCCCATAGAATCTCCTTGCACCTTCATTGCATCGCTTGAGTAAGGGCTTAGGTTGAGGACGTTATCCTCGGGTCTCAGCGCGCCCTTTCACTTGACTAGCGGTGGAAGGGTGGATTTAATTTTGTCATTAAATTCACTTTTGTCCTCTGCTTTTCAGGTAAAGGAGATGTCTCGCAAACTCGAGGACAGCGTCATGCTCGAGTGGGATCTACCCGAGGAGAGTTCTTCAGATGAGAGTAGTTCGAAAGAAACTGCCACTCTCGGGAATGCCGACGAAACTGTCGCTCCTAGTAGTACCAAGCAAGAGTGGATTGTTGCTAAGCCTCGGGAGCATGTATCCTTTTATGCCTTCCATACTCAGGATACCTTCACGACGGTGAGGATCAAAGGAGACTAAGAGGTCCATTTTCCTGAGGAGGAAGATTGAATCTGCTTGGATTACGGCAAGAGGTTTCCCATGTACGAGTTTGTTTTCAAGGAGATTGGGTTAAGGTTGCCCTTCACGGATTTTCAGGTGGTAATTTTTGGGAATCTGGACTTGGCGCCCTCCCAACTACACCCAAACTCGATTGCCTTATCCGGGCATTCGAGATTACCTGCAAATATCTGAAGATTGGAGCCACTTTCCCCTATTCTTTATTGTCTTCCACCTCAAATGCCAGGTCGTGCAAGGTCAATTCGGATGGGTTTCCTTGAAGCAGGGGACTAAATTGTTCAAAACCTTCTCTGAGTCCATCAGGACATTTAAAGAGTGGCATTATATAGTGAAGCATGTGTCAGGAAGGGCTAAAGACTCTTTGTTCATCTGGGAGATTGATACAAATGAGAGCGAGAAGCCCCTCCATGACAACCAGGGCAAGATTAAGGGGCGTCGTATGCTGAAGTACCGCTTCTCCTAGAGCGAGGACCATTTTACCAGGGCGGCCGAGGAATACATAGCCAAGTCGTCCATGCTGGAAGAGGATGACCTGGCCAACTATAACAAGTTGGTGGCTTTTGTTTATGGCTTTCGCCCTGTCCAGTGTGTGACCAAGGGCGGGGACATCATTCTTGAAGAAGACGAGGGGCCTAAGGTGGAGGTCCGATATATTAATACCAAGGAGCTCCTCGAATCCGTCACGCGCAAGGAGACTCTGGAACTCTTAGGTAGCTATTTTTCTTCTTAGCTCGTACCGTGTTGTTGTTTTATGTTTACTGGTGTGCGTTTTTTGTTTTGCAGGTAAATTGTCCATGGCCTATGAGCGTTTGGTGAGAAGTGAAACGTCCAAGCTTAAAATGGGGAAGAAAGCCGGTAAAAGCCTCCCTGGAAATCAAGCAGGCCAGCCTCCAGCGAGATCGGGGACCTCTTCCTCTACGCCGATTACCGTTCATACTTCGCCACTAACCGTGACCTCGAGGCCCAAGCGTCCTCGGGCAGAAGACGTCCTTGACCTGACTTACGAGGGGGAGAAAGGAAAGTTCGAGGTGCCCCCTGCTTCCACAACAGGAGCTTCTTCGAGGGCTCTTTCCTTACCCTCCATCGAGCAAAGTCTTTGGTGCTTAATCGTCCAAGAAAGAGGGCGCTGCTAGCCCAGGACGTTGTTGCGCTAATGAGGGTCTTGGGCACGGAAGTGGTCTATACAGAGGAAGGGACCCTCCAGGAGGAGGAGCTAAGGAAGGTTTGGGCTGCCAATGCAGATCTGGAGGAGAAACTGGAGGCCGCAGAGGAGGCGGCAAAAAAACTGCAAGCTGCAGAAGAGGTTGTGAAGGAGGGGACCAAGGAGCAGGGTACCTTGGCTGCAGATAAGAAAGTTGCGAAGGATGTGGTCGCTTCTCCATGGGTTGTTGTGGCTCCTGCTGAGGATGAGAGCAATGAGGTGAAGAGTTTGAAAACTCGCGCCGAGCTAGTTTCCCGCATCAAACAAGCTGAGGAGGACTGCTTAGGATCCGCCGAGGAAGCCTTCAACAACATGGTGGAGCAGCTGAAAATTATAAGCCATGGGGTTGAGTTGGTCACCGAGGGGGCTGGGTTTCTCCACAGCATGGTGGTCGGCCAAATTTTCATCTCAGAGTTCCTCAAGTTTAACGAGGGGAACGAGCAGTCAGCCATCGAGGAGCCGCATCTGAATGTTGATTGATTCCTTGCTTGTATTTCCGGCATGTGTGTCGTATTATGTAATTTCTTTTGATGGGGCTTAGCCCCTTTTTATGTAATCATTACAATCGCAGTCCTCATGGCCGTTTATCTTTTGTTATATAATTACAGTCGTGGGTGTCGTTTATGTATATGTTACTTTAGATATTTTTGCATACATGTTTCTATTTTTCTAAATTTTGCTAAGTGTCAAGTGTTGCTCGTCATGAGTGCCCGTTGTACGGGCTACTTTTGTGAATGATTTTTCACTTGTTTTCGGGGTTTACTTAACAAATTGTTGCTCGACAACGAGGGGAACTGGTCGAAAATCCTGGGTGGTTACCGGGCAAGGGAGTGGAGCTCAGGTTGCGTTTGTGGTCTGAGTTCGCGGCGTGAACTTCCCATCGTGAGTTGGGCGTTATGCCTTTCGTGGTACGGTGGTAACGGTTGTCGCAACTGCGAAAAACAACCGGCGGAAAACAGAAGAGTCGCCACCTTTCGTTATTTATCCCAAAGAGAGGGAAAGGAAACGATTGGAAAAACCTAGCGAAAAAGGGAAAGACAAGGTCATCGCAACCAAGTCCTGGGTTCTGAAGTCGGTTACGCAAGGGGAAGGTATTAGCACCCCTCACGTCCGTCGTACTCGACGGGATCCATGCTTGTTGTCTATCTAAGGAGGTTGTTTATCTATCTACGCTACAGGCTTGCGGACAAAAAGAAAAAGAAAAGAGACTTGGAAAAGCGTGGACGCTCTGTGCCTACGTATTCCCTCGTGCAATGGGAAAGTCAGAGTCAACGAAGTTCGGCTAACTACGGGAGGGAAGGGGGAAGGTTGCTCACCAAAACATCGTGTTCGGGCGGAAAGATTAGAGGAGACGTAGTTCGGGCGGACACGAAACCGCAGGTTGATTAAGTGTTTTATCCGAGTAGGGTTAAACATTCGTTCCAGCAGTTAGGGACAAAGTCTGTTTGCGATAGAACCGAAGTTTAACAACACTCTTTTCTGAAAAAGAAGTTTGATTAATCCCGAAGGAAAAAGGTTTAAATTTGTTTTGTGTTTTTTAGGGAAGAAGTGTTTTGAATTTGAGTGTTTATAATGAATGTTGTACTAAATTCTAGAACCTAGGATCGAATGCGTCACATATCGTACTAAGGACGTATACTAAACACTCTAGGTAATTGAGGAGAAGCCCCTCAATCACCATTTCCCAAGTGTAAGGCTCATGGCACAATATCCATTATTTTTGTTAAGTGTGTTAAGATTGTATGAAGATGAGAAGAGAAGACACACGAAAGGTCTAAGGGAAACTCGGCCCTAATGTTGTCATGCAAAGTGATCCTAAAGTTTGGATTGAAAAGGGGAAACCTCTACCTTAATGTTAGCATACTTGGATTGAACGCCTAATGTCTCTCCTACTCCCATCCTAAACATAGGGACTAGGAATCCTATGGGAATCATGGCAAGAAAGCACAAGAAGAACAAAGGAAGAATCAATCACAAGTAGAAAAATGCAAACACGAAAATGCACACTTAGAATGGTGGGAGGGAGGAAAAATGTGTGAGGCAGCGGCCGCCACAAGCGCGTCTCGACCTCAACAGCGATGCAAGAATGATGCAAACACGCGGAGAAAAGCGAGAAATGAAAGCCATTAAATATGCAAACGAATGATCGATTCGAACCACATACACAAGCTTGCAAATAAATGGGGGAATGAAAATGCATGTCAACAAAATCATGATTAATCAACCACAAACAGTGACAATTATCCAAAACAATTCAATCCTAATGCATCACACTGATCTATGATGATTCGAATCGAACCGGTATGCAAACAAGCAAGCAAAACAGCAAACATTACATTCTGGCACAGTGTTAATCGGTTAACACATACTGTTAATCGGTTAACCTGTGTAAAACAAGTGAAAATCTGGAAATTCGTAGGTGTTAATCGGTTAACACCAGGCGTTAACCGGTTAACACCCTGAAATCTTTGAAAAATTTGAATATTTGAATTGGTTAACCGGTTAACACTGTACCAGAAGTGAAAAACAGCAGCAGAAAGAAAAAAAAACACTTAATGCACAAAATCACTTAATCAAGTGATCCAACAGAGCAGCTTATCAAATAAGCACGAAATTACACCTGCAAACAGAAAACCAATAGACATGCAAACATGTCTACACAGCACAATCGCAATTCACACGGATCGAAATCCACCAAAATTCAATCGAATACGAAAATCATCATGGAAATGCAAATAAGCTTAAAAAATGTTATAGATATAGAATCTCCAACCTTCGAAGCGGAGATTTGCTCCGGTTAGTGTTGATCTTGTTGTAATTGAGTAGTTCAAACGCTAGAAACCCGGAAAACTTCGAGATCCAAGCCAATTGTGGTTGTACGAACGAAGATCCACCAAATTCGAGTCGAAACGCTTCGAATAATCACTTTCAACTCAAGATTCAAAATCAGATCTCAATTTGCACGAAAATTGATTATGAAAATGGATCCAAAGATGAGGATGGATGAAGGTTTATGCTCAAGAATCCATTGATTTTAATAAAAAATCAATGAATCCTAATGAAAAAGAGCTTTGAGTGTGGGTTTTGGAAATGGAGAAGTTGAGAGAATTTGAGAGAAAGTTTGATCAATTCTGAAAAATGAAGGTGAGAAATGAGAATTGGATTCTTTTGGTTTGTAGTAGATCACTTAAATACCATCTAGGTTTGGATCCCAAAGGTGGGGTTTGGACTTTGGATTGGAAAGTTGGTTTGGAGCTAGGCATGGGAATTTGGAGGGAAAATTGAAATAACCAACTTTCAAGAACATTCTAGATCCTTCTTTTGGTAAAAATGAGTTTCAAGGTGATCAAAATTGGACCCCAAGTGCAAATGGCTTGCAAAATCACGTACAGGGTAAAATCTGCTATGGTTAACCGGTTAACCAAATGTGTTAACCGGTTAACACTGTTAAAATTTCAAATCTGAGTTGATTCACCAATGGTTAATCGGTTAACCATATGTGTTAACCGATTAACACCTTCAAAATTTTGAATTTGGCGCCTTTTGGAGGGAAACCTGCCCGTTTGCCTGTTTCTTGTCGTTTTGAGCTCTGCTAAGCTTTTGACACTTGCTCTTGAATACCGTGACTGTGATAATGCTGGATATAGACTGAATGTTGTCTCCGAGCATAACCTGCAAAATAAAATCGGTCGCTCGACCGCTGGGCAAAATAAATGTCGTCTCTTCTGATGCTCGCTGCTCAGTTGCTTGCACGGGAATGAAACTTGAGCCACGGGAACCTTGATCCCCTGCCAAAAGAACGAATGATATGCCATGCAGATGCTAAATGCGAAAATGAAACAAAAGTCAGTTGCAGAAAATAGGTTGGGCAAATTTTGGGGTGCAACAACGGCGATCTCGATCGAGGGACCGCTGTCGGACAGGGGTTTTTCTCGTTTCAGAGTAAAAGTCTGCCTTGATTGATTTTAGTATGCAGCGTTTGTACCAGGGCGTGCACTTTTGGTCGGTACTTTGTGCTCGTTGTTTGGACGAAGCACGTTAACTGTTGTAGCCTTAGTTGTAGTATTGTTTTAGATTTCCGGCGTTCCATGGTCTAACGAGTTCTTCCCCGATAAGGTATTCTAGGTAGTAGGCTCCGTTTTCCATTTAGTAATTATTTATTATTATATTAATTAATTAATCATGTGATTTTGATGCCTAATTGATTTAATTGGTTTAATTAAATTATGTGATTTATTTTAATTAAATGGATTATTTGATTTATTGAATTTATATGAGTTATTTGATTATATGTGTTATTTAATTTATTAGATTTATATAAATTAATTAATTTAATTGAGTCGTTTGGATTAATTAATTTACACGACTTATTTGAAATGATTTATTTATTTTATTTGGTAAAATAAAATAGAATTAGTAGAATTAGTAATTGGGTCTAATTATAGGAGTGTGAATAGACAGTGAGAGTGGATTGAGTAAAGCCCAATAGATAATGATTTGTTAGAGTTTAACAAAAAGGAAAGAGATATAATAGAAAGAAAGAAAGTTGGAAAGGAGACAAGAATAGAAGAGGAACTCAAGGAATTCAAGAAAAGTAAGGAAAGGGTGGGTTTTTACTTATTTATTGGGATTGTTTGATAATGTAGATTGCGTAGAAACATGTTTAGGTTGAAACCCCTAAATTTTCCATGTGTTAATCTTGATATGTGTTAATTTAGTTGTATTTGGGATTGATATTTTGGTATACTATAGAGACACATTCAAAATTTGGAGTAAATCCATTAGAATTAGAATGAATATATTTATTGAATAGTAGCGTAAGAACTTAGTAGTATAGGTGGGAATTCTTTTACTCACATATTGGCTACTGTAGCGATGAAATAAAAAATTGTGAATTATTTGACTTCCACGTATACTGTAGCACTTGATTCATGAAGTAATGTGTTTTCTTTCTCTTTTTTCCAATACTGTAGCGGAAAACAATAACGAAGTGGCCTTTCTCCACTTTCCTTTAGTATTGTGTCACAGGAAAACAATTATAAGTGGCTAGGAATGAACCTTAGGTTCTTGTAGCAAACACTAAAACCTTTTCTCATTCTCATTTAATGTGGTGGAAATCAATTGAAATAAAAAGTAATCTGTATACATGATATGAACTGTAGCGTAATAATTGAGTATGAAGATGATATATATCATACGATAGTTACACATCATAGAAAGTTATACTATATATTGATTACACTAAAAACAAATATTGGAAAATGGAACAGAATAATTAACCAAGCAACGTAATTTTATTGTTTCACATACATTCATGTAGCGCATGACTTCCTCTTACCCTATATATATATATATATATATATATATATATATATATATATATATATATATATATATATATATATATATATATATATATATATATATATATATATATATATATATATATATATATATATATATATATGTGTGTGTGTGTGTGTGTGTGGTATTTCATTTATAATGTTACTGTAGCGAAACAGAATGTATATGTATGTTTTAGTGAGGTAACGAACCAATTACTAATGTAAGCCTTGTCTTTCATTCTTTTGCATTGTAGCAGAAAATGGAGTTGTAGAATCATAATATAACTCCTTTAATTCATTGTTGTTGTAGCAATATATATATATATATATATATATATATATATATATATATATATATATATATATATATATATATATATATATATATATATATATATATATATATATATATATATATATATATATATATATATGTATATATATATATATATATATATATATATATATATATATATATATATATATATATATATATATATATATATATATATATATATATATATATATATATATATATAAACATTAGGCAAGGAAAAATAATATTTATTTAAAATTACTGATATATTAACTGAATTAATTAGTAACCAAATAAATGTGAAGATTATTTAATTTTTCCTTTTTAGTTTAATTATATATCCTAATTTTATTAGCTTAAATAATAGTAATATTAATATATCTTCATTCAATTATTGATATTTTCTTATTATCGTTCAAATATTGAATTTGATTATTAGTGATGGATTAATTACTCAATATTTAATCGGTGATGTGTGATTTGTGAATTGGGATTGAATTGTATTGATACGTATGGATTACTTGCTAATTATCGTGATGATGTTTAAAGTAAGAATGCTATAATTCATGAGTATGTGTATATGTGCAATTGTGTGGTAATTCAAATGTGATGAATTATTGAAGATATGCATGGATGTTAAGATTGAGGGATAGTCTTAATTGCATATGGTTGTTGAATTTCACATGCATCATTTGTGTCAAGAGACAATGCTTGTTAGTTTCGTAGAAGCTAGTTACTTGTCCCAAACCTAGAGCGGGGTTTGAAATCTTAGGGAACGGGTTTTTTGTGTGTTATTAGCCTAGGGAATGGACCTGGTTTAAATGTAAAAACCGAAAAATAATAACAAGTGATTGGTACCACATGCATGAGTTGCATTTGAGCTTTGCATTGAATCACATGTTGTCTTTGGTTGTAATATGAGATTATGTGTATTACGTTAATTGTTGAATTGGTGAAACGGTGGAATTGTGAGTATGCACTTGTGAATGGTATGGTTACTTGAGTGATACTATGTTGATGAAACTTTTGAAGTGGGAGAATAATTGTGATTTTGTTTGTATGCCTTAAATTATATATCATCTTATAATTTCAATAATTATGTGAATTCTCACCCTTCTATTGGAATTATATTTTGTACGATATCGCTCAGGTACCAAGGGGTATAGTTGCTTCGAGTACGAGTTAGCCGTTGGAGTAGCTTTTTTAGTTTCTTTATTTATGTTGGGTTGAGTCGTGCTCTGATTATGTAACACTGAGGAATGTTTCGATTCATGTTTTGAGAGATACTTTATGTACTCTGATTTATGTTGTTATTTTTATTTTGAATTATATGAAGCATTTAACTTTTATCTAAGTATTGAATACAAATGAGATGAGCGTGAGACTTCCATTAGGTCTATTATGATTGAAGTAAATCTGTTGCTATATGCTAATGTTAAAGTGTATGAAAAGTATGAATTTATTTTAAGTGTTATAAGCATGGCAGGTGTTTGTGTGATGTTTTGAAAATATATGTGACACCCTTTTGTGAGATGCCTGAAAATTACTCTGATTATTTATATTTATTATGCGGGGTTTAGAAGGGTGTTACATTAGTGGTATCAGACCAGGTCGGTCCACCCGGCCAGGTTGTCTAATGTTGTTTGTCCCCTAGTATGCGACATGTGTGTGAAAACATTGTTGGTACTTATTTGTCTTTCTAACCTTTGTCTGCAGGAGTGGGATTGAAACAAGTGGGGGAGAAATTTGTGCTTCTCTCAGATGCTTCAAGTGTGGAGTGGTAGCTCTGTGTGTCGTTGAACGCTATTAAATTCTGGTATAGATGGTTTATTCCCCATCATGATTGTCGACTGTCTATTAACAAATTGAGGAATTGGTCACCCTTAATCTCTTGTTGATAGTAGACGGGATCGCGTTGGGTGGAATAGACGTGTCTTGCATGCGTAGATGGTGTGTGCAATGAATTATTTGGAGTTAAGCCAAGTGCTTACAGATTATTGTGATAAGACGGTTATTTTTCTTGAACTTGAGAATGAAGAAGACTTGCTTATGTCTGCTAAGCAAGTCAATGAGTCGGTGCAAGATGGTGCTGATATATTTTTGTTGATGGCAACTTTGAGTATTAGTGAAAGTGGAGCAGTTGGTGCTTTGCCAATTTTTTGTGATTTCCGGAAGTTTTTTCCGATGAGATAAGTGATTTACCGCCAGAACATGAGGTGGAGTTTACGATCGACTTAGTTTTTGGAACTAATCCGGTGTCGATGGCTCCATATCGTATGTCCGCATCGAAATTGAAAGAGATGAAGAGTCCACTTAAATATTTTCTTGAGAAGAGGTTTATTCGTTCGAGTGTGTCCTTGTGGGGTGCACTAGATTTGTTGGTTAAGAAGAAAGAAGGTTTTATGAGGCTTTGTGTGGATTATAGGCAATTAAACAAAGTGACTATCAAGAATAAGTATCCACTTCCATGGATTGATGATTTGATGGATCAGTTGATTGATGTAAGTGTGTTTAGTAAGATAAATTTGAGATTTGGGTATCATCAGATTTGTGTAAAGACTAAAGATATTCAAAAGACTACTTTTAGAACGAGGTATGGGCAATACGAGTATTTTGTAATGTCGTTTGGTGTGACTAATTCACCAGGTGTATTTATGGAGTACATGAACAGGATTTTCATCCTTATTTGGAAAAGTTTGTAGTTGTGTTCATTGATGATATTTTGATCTTTTCGAAGAATGAAGAGGACCATGTTGAGCATTTGAGGATTGTGTTATCTGTGTTGAAAGAGAAGCAGTTGTATGTTAAACTTTCTAAGTGCGAGTTTTGGTTGAAGGAAGTGAGTTTCCTTGGCCATGTGATTTCGAGTAGAGGTATTGCAGTTGATCCATCCAAGGTTGAAGCTGTATCGCAATAGGAAGCTACATAATCAGTTTTTGAGATTAGAAATTTTCTTGGTTTGACAGGTTATTATCGAAAATTCATTGAAGTATTTGCCAAGTTATCTTTGTCGTTGACACAGTTGACTAGGAAGGGTCAAGCTTTTGTTTGGGATGTAAAGTGTGAAGAAAGTTTTCAAGAGCTTAAGAGAAGATTGACAATAGCTCCTATTTTGATTTTTTCGAATTCGGCAGAACCATTTGTTGTGTATTATAATGCTTCGTTGATGGGTTTGAGAGGTGTGTTGAGGCAACATCAGCAAGTTGTAGCTTATGCTTCAAGGCAACTTAAAGTGCATGAGAGGAATTATCCGATGTATAATTTAGAGTTGGCCGCTGTTGTGTTTGTGTTGAAGCTTTGGAAACATTATTTGTTTGGATTGAGATTTGAGGTCCTTAGTGATCATAAGAGTTTGAAGTATCTCTTTGATCAGAAAGAATTGAATGCAAAGAAAATGAGATGGTTGGAACTTCTGAAGGATTATGATTTTGGTTTGAATTACCATCCGGGTAAAGCAAATGTGGTAGTTGATGCATTGAGTAGGAAATCTTTGCATATGTCGATGATGATGGTAAGAGAGTTGGAAATGATTGAGCAATTTCGAGATTTGAGTTTAGTTTGTGAAGAGACTTCTTATGGAGTTAAGTTCGGTATGTTGAAGCTTATTAGTGGTATTCTTGATGAGATTCGAGAAGGTCAAAAATCTGATTTGAGTTTGGTAGATCGGTTGACTTTGATCAACCAAGGTCGAGGTGGAGGTTGTCGTGATAGAGTTTGTGTTTTGGATATTGTTGAGCTGAAGAAGAGTATTCTTGAGGAAGGGCATCGCAGTGGATTGAATATTCATCTCGTCGCTACTAAGATGTATCAAGATTTGAGAAAAGTATTTTGGTGGCCTTGTATGAAGAAAGATATTGCAGAGTTTGTGTATTCTTGTTTGATTTTTCAGAAGTTGAAGATCAAACATCAGAAACCGTTGGGTTTGATGCAACCGTTATCTATTCCTGAGTGGAAATAGGATAGCATATTGATGGATTTTGTGTATGGTTTACCTAGAACATCGAATAATTATGAAGCTATTTGAGTTATTATGGATTGATTGACGAAATCTGCTCACTTTATTCCAATGAGAATAGATTACCCGTTAGAGAAGTTAGTGAAGCTTTACATTGAGAGGATTGTTAGTTTGCATGGTATTCCGTCTAGCATTGTGTCAGATAGAGATTCGAGGTTTACTTTGAGATTTTGAAAGAGGTTGCAAAGTGCTTTGGATACGAAGTTGCATTTGAGTTCTGATTATCATCCGCAGACAGATGGTCAAACTAAGAGGACGATTCAGTCACCTGAGGATCTTTTGAGAGTTGGTGTGTTAGAAAATAGATGTGCTTGGGAGCTTGAAAGTCAGATGAGGGAGTCTTATCCTGAGTTTTTCGTTAGAGGTAATTTTCGAGGGCGGAAATCTTTTAAGTGGGGGAGGGTTGTAACACCCCAATTTTAGTAATTATTTATTTATTATATTAACTAATTAATCGTGTGATTTTGATGCCTAATTGATTTAATTGGTTGAATTGAATTATGTGATATATTTGAATTAAATGAATTATTTGATGTATTGAATTTATATGAATTATTAGATTTATATGAATTATTTGATTTATTAGATTTATATAAATTAATTGATTTAATTAAGTTGTTTGGATTTAATTGATTTATTGGACTTATTTGAAATAATTGATTTATTTTATTTGGTAGAATAAAATAGAATTAGTAGAATTAGTAATTGGGCCTAATTGTAGGTATGTGAATAGAAAGTGAAAGTGGTTGAGTAAAGTCCAATAGATAATAATTGTTAGGATTTAACAAAAAAGGAAAGAGATATAATAGAAAGAAAGAAAGTTGGAAAGGAGACAAGAATAGAAGAGAGAAGAAGAAGAAAGGAGAAGAGAATAGGAAATCAAGAAATTCAAGAAAACCAAGGTAAAGGTGGGTTTTTACTTAACTATTGAGATTGTTTGATAATATAGATTGCGTAGAAACATGTTTAGGTTGAAACCCCTAAATTTTCCATGAATTTGAAATTGTTAGGCTTTAGTGTTAATCTTGATTTGTGTTAATTTAGTTGTATTTGGGATTGATATTTTGGTATACTATAGAGACTCATTCAATATTTGAAGTAAACCCATTGGAATTGAAATGAATATATTTATTGAATAGTAGCGTAAGAACTTAGTAGTATAGGTGGGAATTCTTTTACTCACATATTGGCTACTGTAGCGATGAAATGAAAAATTGTGAATTATTTGACTTCCACGTATATTGTAGCGCTTGATTCATGAAGTAATGTGCTTTATTTCTTTTTTTTCAATACCGTAACAGGCCACTCCACTTTCCTTTAGAACTGTGTCGCAGGAAAACAATTATAAGTGCCTAGGAATGAACCTTAGGTTCTTGCAGCAAACACTAAAACCCTTTTTCATTCTCATTTAATGTGGTGAAAATTAATTGAAATGAAAAATAATTTGTATAGATGCTATGAACTGTAGCGTAATAATTGAGGATGAAGATGATATTTATATCATGTTGTAGTCACACATCCTAGAAAGTTATATTATATATTTATTGCACCAAAAGCAAATATTGAAAAGTGGAACAGGATAATTAGGCTAACAATGTACTTTTATTATTTCTAGGATGCATTCCTATATATATATATATATATATATATATATATATATATATATATATATATATATATATATATATATATATATATATATATATATATATATATATATATATATATATATATATATATATATATATATATATATATATATATATATATATATATATATATATATATATATATATAAAGGACAAGGCAATGAAATGTGGTACTTCATTTATAATGTTATTATAGCAAAACGGAATGTATAAGTATGTTTTAGTGAGGTAGCGAACCAATTACTAATGTAAGTCTTGTCTTTCATTCTTTTGCACTGTAGCAGAAAATGGAGTTGTATATCATAATATAACTCCTCTAATTCACTGTTGTTGTAGCGAGATATATATATATATATATATATATATATATATATATATATATATATATATATATATATATATATATATATATATATATATATATATATATATATATATATATATATATATATATATATATATATATATATATATATATATATATATATATATATATATATATATATATATATATATATATATATATATATATATATATATATATATATACATTAGGCAAGAAAAAACAATATTATTTAAAGTTATTGATATATTAACTGAAATAATTGGTAACCAAATAAATGTGAAGATTATTTAATATTACCTTTTTAGTTTAATTATATATCCTAATTTCATTAGCTTAAATAATAGTAATATTAATATATCCTCATTTAATTATTGATATTTTCTTGTTATCGTTCAAATATTGAATTTGATTATTAGTGATGGATTAATTACTCAATATTTAATCAGTGATGTGTGATTTGTGAATTGAGATTGAATTGTATTGATACTTGTGGATTACTTGTTAGTTGTGGTGATGATGTTTGAAGTAAGAATGTTATAATTTATGAGTATGTGTGTATATGCAATTGTGTGATAATTCAAATGTGATGAACTATTGAAGATATGCATGGATGTTAAGATTGAGGGATGTTCTTAATTGCATATGGTTGTTGAATTTTCACACGCATCATTTGTGTCAAGGGGCAATGCTTGTTAGTTTCGTGGGAGCTAGTGACTTGTCCAAGACCTAGAGCGGAGTTTGAAAGCTTGGGAGTGGGATTTTTGTGTGACAATTACTCTGATTATTTATATTTATTGCACGGGGTTTAGAAGGGTGTTACACCTCCGAGGAGGTGAAATTGCCTTCACGAGAATCTTTGTGATTTCTCCTCAGGACGAGACTGCCCACTGGGAAGTCTCGTCGTATGATTTTAGCGTTATGCATGATTGCAATTTTTTGTTTCAACAAAGCCTCACAAAGGACTACTTCTAATCGGACCTCTTCAATGAGGTCGAGCTCCTCCCTCAGTGCCTCGTTGTTCGTCTCTTCGTCCCGGGGAGCTTCAGTCTGCCTAGAGGGCACGTGTATTTTGACAGGGATCACCGTCTTGTTTCTGTATGCTAATCGGAAAGGGGTTTCCTCGGTTGTTGAGTGGGGTGTGGTTCTGTAGGCCCAGAGCATATTGGGCAGCTCCTCGACCCGCTGTTTTTTGGTTTCGTCCAGTCTTGGTTTGAGACCTTGCAATTTTACCCTGTTCATTGCTTCAGCTTGCCCGTTCGTCTGTGGGTGTTCGACGAACGCGAAGTGTTGTTTGGTGCCTGTTAGAAAGTATTTACGGTAATGTTTTATCGTATCCACGGGGATTGAAGAGAATATAGATGCTTGCCGCTCAATGGTTTAGTGACTTAAGAGTAAGGGGTTTTTTAAGTTGTTTCATTGTTTGTAACAAAAGTTTGCAATAAATAAAGTGAAATAAAAGTCGGTCTTTAAGTTTGATAAAAGCATGTCAAGATTAGGGTTCGCTAGTCCATCCTAAATGTACAAAAAGTAGCAAATAACTTCATCTATATTGATTAACAACTTGTTCACATACAAGAGATTAAGAAGAATACATAAAATCTGAACTAACTACTTCTAACCTTGACAAGAGAGGGATTTAGCTACTCATTTTCATGATAGCTTGACAACAAGTTTTGGGAGAAGGTTGATCAACATCTGAGTCGAATAATCGAGATTGGATGGGAATCCACCTTCTTTTTTGAAATTATTGTCAAGAGATGATGACAAACGAAAGAAAGGGCTTTTAGGTCAGAAAAATCACCTCTAATGCAAAAACAAGAAAAAAGATATTTTTACAAAAAATAGTCCATGCTACTTATAGAAGTCTTGCTGAGTGTCATGCTTGCTAGGCGAGTAAAGTGGTTCGCCTAGCGAACCCCAAAATGTGCCACCAGAAGTGCCTGTGTCCTGAGGACTCTCCATAGAACAGTTTGCACATGTTCGCTAGGCGAGTAATCCTTCGCTAGGCGAAGCCTTCGCTGTGAACCTCGCCTAGCGAATTTATAGTTTTTTCGCCTCTGTTCCAAGTATGGAGGTGTTCGCTACCTGCTCGCTGGTGCTTCGCCTAGCGAGCTCTTTGCTACCTCCCTTGCCTAGCGAGTTTATGCTCCTTTTGCCTCTGCCCAAAGTCTGGGAGTGCTCGCTGGCATCTCGCTGCTTCTTCGCCTAGCGAGTACTTCACTACCTCCCTCGCCTAGCGAGTTTAAGGCCCTTTCCATTCTATCGTGAACAGTGTCAAGATTTCTGGCCTTCGCTACATAGTTTGCCTAGCAAACTTTGTGAAGTTTTGGAGGGAGCTTCGCTGGCAGTTCGCCTAGCGAACTTGCTGTTGTTTGCTTACTTTCTTGGTTTCTTTTCCATCTTTCTTGTGTCTTAATTTCCTACTCTTTCATGCCTAATTCTTGCACAATAACACACAAATTAAAGGTACCAAGATCCTTTCTCATAATGTTGCAAACCAACCAAAGCAAAAGCAATTTTGAAAACTTTCTCGACAAAAAGGAGTGAAAGATGCCCACATTCGATAGCTCAAATAAGCAAAATTGGGCATCTAATAGTGCCTAATTTTTCGATGAACTCTTTGAATTTTTTGTCCGTGAACTGTGTTTCGTTGTCGGTGACGATTGCATGGGGTATGTTGAAGTGGGCAAGGATGTTTCGCTTGTAGAAACGAAGTATATTTCGGGCAGTTATTTTGGCCAGGGCTTCTGCTTCTATCCATTTTATAAAATAATCCACGCCCACTATCAGGTATTTGTTCTAATATGATCCTACGACGAATGGTCCTAGGATGTCTAGGCCCCACCATGCGAAGGGCCATAGGGAGGACATCATCTTGAGCTCGTTTAGCGGTGCCAGGTGCATGTCCACGTGACGTTGGCATTTGTCGCATTTTTTCACGTGCTCCTTAGCGTCATGTTGCATGGTCAGCCAGTAATATCCTGCTCGCAGAGATTTCCTGATGAGGGATCTTTCTCCAAGGTGTTGGGCATTGATTCCCTCATGGATATCGCGCAGGATGTGGGTGACCGTGTTTTCCTCGACGTATTTGAGGAGAGGAATGGAGAATCCTCATATGTAAAGCTTGTTTTCGACCAGGACATAGGAAAAAGCTCTGCGCCTGACCATGATAGCCTCCTTTTAGTCGGATGGTAGCTCATCCTTGGCAAGGTAGTTGTAGATGGGGATCATCCAGCATTCATTGTCGCCAATGATGTTTACATCGAGGGTTGGGGGAGCTCTCTTGATGCTTGGTCGGGGAAGTATTTCCTGGATGACGAATTGGTTTCCTCCTTTCTTTTTTGTGCTCACTAGCTTTGATAGGACATCAACACAGATATTGTGTTTGCGGGGAACGTGTTTCACTTCTACAGACGTGAACTTCGTCATTTTTTCTCTGACCAAGGTCAAGTACTCGAAGAAGTTATCATTTTTAGCTTGATACTTCCTCGGTTCCCAGGTCCTCAGCAAGGTGTAGGCCTACAAGGAAAGCCTCGTATTCTACCTGATTGTTAGAGGTGGGGAATGACAGAGTTAGCAAGACCTCGACGAGGATACCCTCCTTGTTTTCCAAGATGACGCATGCCCCGCTCCCCGTTGAGTTGGACGCTCTGTCAATAAAGATTGTCCACTTGCAAGCTCCGTGAGTCAGGGAGGCAGGCAAGGTCATCTCCACCACGAAGTCGGCCAGTACCTGAGCTTTGAGGGATTCTATGCTCTCGTACTGGATTTCAAACTCGAACAGTTCCAACGACCATTTGAGCGTTTTGTCGGCCATGTCGGGGCGGCCTAACAGTTTCCTCACGGGCTGGTCCGTGCGCACCACGGTGGTGTGGGCTAGAAAATAGTGCCTCAACCTTCTTGTTGTGTTGATGATGGCCAGGGTTACCTTTTCGATTTGCTGATATCTAGTTTCTGGCCCTTGTAGTGCATTGTTCATGAAGTATATGGGCTTTTTCCCTTCTTAGGTTTCACGAATAAGGGTTGCGCTTACGGTCTCGATTGCAACGACGAGATAGAGATAGAGGGTCTCCCCGTTGTCTGGTCGGGAGAGAACCAGAGGTTCCAACAGCGCTTGCTTTAGGTGGAGGAGGGCTTTGTCTCATTCCTCCGTGCACTCGAAAGTTGCCTTCTTGAGGAGGAGTTTGAAGAAGGGGAGTGCATGCTGAGCAGATTTTGCCACGAAACGTGACATCGAGGTGAGCATCCTATTTAGAGATTAGATCAATTTCTTAGAGCTCGACATGGGGAATTCGAAGAAGGCTCTGCACCTGTCGGGGTTGGCTTCGATTCCTCGTTCTGTCAGGTAGAAATTGAGGAACTTTCCTGCCCAAACGTTCACTTCTTCGGATTGAAGCGCGTCCTGTACTTCCTGGCATGTTCGAAGACCTTCTTCAGATGGAGGGTATGGTCGGATTCCTCGTGGGATTTCACAATCATGTCATCCATATAAACTTCGAGCATATCCCCTATTTCTCCTCAGAAGACTTTGTTCATCATTCGTTGGTAGGTAACGCCAGCATTTTTCAAGTCGAAGAGCATTACGTTATAGTAATAGTTGCCTGATTCGATCATGAAAGTTGTGTACCTTTTATCGGTTTTGGCCATGGGTATTTGGTTGTAGCTCGAATAGGCATCCATGAACGATAATAATTTAAAACCGACAGAATTATCAAATAATTTATCTATGTTGGGAAGGAGATAGGCGTCTTTAGGGCAGGCCCTATTAAGATCAGTATAGTCAATACAAATTCTCTATTTTACATTTGATTTCTTTACAACTACAACATTGGACAACCAAGTAGTGTACTTGGCTTTTGAAATGAAATTTTCCTATAGGAGGTCTTTTATAGCTTGCTCGGTAACCTCAGTTTTTTCCGGGGACTGCTTGCGCCTACGCTGGGCTACTGCCCTTACAGTGCAGTCAATGGTGAGCTGGTGGCAGGCCACCTCTTGATCTAGCCCATGCATCTCTGAAGCTCTCCACGCGAACAGGTCAGCATTCTTCAGAGGGAGGCCTTCAAATGTTTCCTCGCAAGGTCAAGGAGGTCGGTCTCAATCTTCACTCCCTTATAGGGGTCGTAACCAAGGAGGACTAGCTTGAACTCTCCATATGGGATTGGCTGCAAAGGAATAGCAGGCTTGCCGCTACATGTTGATATTGAGGGGCTGCTCGAGCTTGGCTAAGTCTCTTTCCCCTTCTTCTTCTGGTCTCGCAGGTCGTCTTTAGAGTAGTGGCTGTTGAGGTCAATGGAGTCGACGCGGGGCAGTAGTTTCACCTTGTCGGAGCTGCAGGGTAGGACATGCTTGCTAGATGTCTTTGGTCGAGTGGTGATGGTGCTCATCCCTTTTGAGGCTAGAATTGGTAAAGGGATGGACATTCAATTACCAAGAACTAGACCATGATGGACCTGGTCGTCTCTGCTTCCCCGAAGGTGACAATCATCTCCACATATCCCTAGGGCTTCGTGACTGAACTGTTGAATCCGTAGAGATCAGAGCCAACTTAGGGTGTCAGGTGCGACTGATCCAGCTAAAGTGTGGAAAATAGTTGTGAATAGATAATGTCAACCGATCTTCCCTGATCAAACAGGATTCGTTACACGTCGAATTTGGCTATCTTCTCTCTTATGAGTAGGGGAATAATGGAGTTGGGGGCTCCGCCGAGGAGTTCCTTGTGATAGAATGTAATAGGAACGGATTCCCCCGGACCTTGTTGAGGGTAGAGCTTTGGCTTGAGCTTGTGTTGATGAGGTGCTCAAATTTCCTCTTTACGGACCCCATGATCACCTTGTTGAATCCTCCGCCCAATATGACCATGGCGAAAGGGAAGGCTTTCCAGGGGCTGTGCGCGGAAAAATAAGGAGGGACACAAAAATCTTTTGGCCGCGAGATGCTCATGGCGAGGAGCATCTTTCTTTGATTCCTGGGCCTCCTGTCGAGGAACATCTTTCTTCCTTGAAAACTGCTTCAAATGCTCGTCTCTGATCAGAATCTCAATTGCATCCTTGAGATGGATGCACTCGTTCGTCATGTAGTCGTGGCTTTTGTGGAACCGGCAGTACTTCGTTTTATCTGTGTTTGGCCTGGCAGGTATCTACTTTAGGAAACTGACTTCTACCTGCCGGAACTCCAAATTCACGCACTCGGTGAGAATCTTATTGTGTGAGGTGGTCAGTGGCATGTATTCGTGGAACCAGCTAGATGGTCCCTTATGATCTCGGGATTCCCGGGGGCGGTTATCCCTTCTTTTCTCAGCTCCCCGACGAGATGTCGAGGCTTCGTCACACTTCGAGGACCTGGCATTCTCCTGGTGCCTAGAGTCCCAGGCGATGTTGGGATTCCCTTTCTTTATATTGGATGTATGCATGAGCCTTGAGGAGGAGGACATCTAGTGTTTCTGGGGTTTCGGTGCCAACTGCCTTGGAAAATTTGTTGTGGGAATGGAGCTCGCGCTCTAGTAAATATTTTTCATGTCGTCAGTCGTGGGAACCTGAATGACTTCTTTGTTGAATCTTTCGATGTAAGCTCGAAGAGATTCGTCCCTTCCCTAGATGATAGCCTCGAAGGAGGCTTCTGTTTTCGGGTGTCGGCGGGAGGTCGTGACATGTCTGGAGAACATCCTCCCCAACTGCCTTCACGAGGTGATGGATTCATTGGAGAGGCTCTTATACAAGGACATCGCTCCCTTCCTCAGCGTTGTCGGGAACAATTTACACTTGATGGCGCGTCAGACGCCGTGGTAGTCGAGCATAGCATTAATGTTCTCGATGTGCTCGTCAGGATCTATTGTGCCATCGTAAGTGCCTAGGTGTGGAGATTTCTCTAGCCCCCTAGGTAGTCGAGTGGCCATGATCTCCTGGGATAATGGGCCTCGAGGTTTTTCATCGTCATTATAATTGATCGATAGCGAACGTGAGCAGGTGTATTTGCTTGGGCGAGGACTGCGATCTCGATGGGGAGAAAGAGTTTGTGGCCGACCATTAGGTCTGGGCAGAGGCAAACGTCCTCCTTCTGCCCGTGGGTCTCTTCTTGCTCTCTTGACCCATGAGGAGTTATGGCTCTAGGGATGAGTGTGGTTACGTTTCCTGACTAACAGGGGTTCTGGCTCTGCTGGGATATGGTGATTCCTCTTCCTCGAAGGAGGAGGGCTTTGAGACCTCTGCTGCTCGCGCCTTGGTAGAGGATATCTTGGACATCAGACTTCTTCCAATGCTCTAATTATTGCATTCTGCTGGAGGATCAGATGGTTTGTCTTATTGAGGGCTTCAAGCAAAGCTGCCATGGCTGAGTCGGCGTTGGGCAGAACTGGGACAGACTGGTGATCCACTAAGTGTTGGACCTCTACATTATTGTCGCGATCTGGGAAGGGAGATGCAGTGACTTCATCCCTCAGCTGAGGAAAGTTCTCTCCAAGAAAAGGGTTTATCCCGTCGTTGTTTGTCTTGCTGGCGTGAGGAATGAAAGTGTTGCGAGCAACATGGACGTTGTCATGGCTGGCCATGATCGGAATCTTGGAAAGTTTCTTTGATATTTGGTTTCATGGGAAAGAAAGATGAAGTTTCCACAGACGGCGCCACTGATTTGACGGTTGATCAGAACCTAAAGTGGGTCAGAGACTTCATATGCGATGCTAGAATCAAGGAGGAAGGGGTGTACCTGCAAGGCACTCTGATGCTAAAGTAAGAATCGGGAGAAGATAAGGCATGTACAAAGTACGTGTTTCTTAGGGTGATTATTCGAGTGAATATTCAATCTCTGACCCTCTCGAATGAGAGGGTTTTATAATGCCCCTAGCGCTTGGTCATTGGTTCCTATTTTTGGGGCGAGATATTTGTGCCTCCAAGAATAGGTAACTTTTTGAAACTAGCCGTTGAGACTGGCAGACATGCTCGGAACTAGTTGTTGCTTTTAGCAGGGGCGTGGTTTCGGGCAAGCGTGTTGTGGTTATTCCTAGATGGATGAACTGTGTGTGATAGGAAGATATGAAATGAAGGACAACTGATCCTAGGGATCAGCTGGCCAAATCTCCTTGGCTGAGGGACAGAAGAGAAAGTGCTTTCCTTTGTCCTCAACTGGAAGGACCTAGGCTATTGGGCCAGATCTGAGTGCAGAAGTGGATTGGGCCATGCTTAGCCATTGGGCCAGTCCGAAACAATGTTCATTAAATCCTATTTTCTCATACATATTTAGTAATATTGCTTCAAGAGTATTCTTGAGTTTAAGTGAGGATCTTTGTTCTGGGTGAGGGCTTAATTGTAATTTACCAAAAGTGTATTATCTCTTGAGTAAATATTTTCTTCTATAATAAGTTATTTTTTTATTGCAAGCTAAACTGGTTAAAAGCTCTTGTTTGATTTAGGAGATTGTCTTAGTAAATCTTTGTTTGGTTCGTGAGTTTCACCAAGAATAAAAACTCTCTTTTGGTTCGTGAAAATCAACCATTAAAATCTCCACGACAGTTCTTGAGCTCAGCCTGATTGAAACCTCTGTCGGTTCAAGATTAGCATATGTAAAATCTCACTTGGTTCCTGAGTTTAGTATAGTAAAAGCTTAGAGCAAGATTAGCCCGTGTAAAACCTCAACTTAGTTTGTGGTCAGCCTGTACAAATCCTCGGTTCGATTTGGAGGATAGTTAACTCAAAACTCCATATTGGTTTGAGATCATCCTGTAGTAAATCTATGTTTAGTTTGAAATATATTCACTCTGAGCCTCGTTCATTTTTTGGTTAGAAGTTAGCTTTAAAACTTCATTTTCTTATATAAGGAGGTTTATGGGCATATCCTTCTAAAAGCTCTCAAGTGTATTGGATACTCTCAAGAATAATTATTAGGGACATGAGTATGTCAACTCATGCCAAACTTGTACAAATCTATGGTATTTTTTTCTATCCCTTATCTCTTTATTTTATTGTCTTTCCTTTGGTTTTTCACTGCCTGTTCACTTGCTTATTTTAAAAAGTTTTCAAACTCTGAATTTCTAAATGATTTTTTTCAACCAAAGTTTTTCAAACCTTCATAACTAACCCCCATGTCTTATGTATGCAGTCACATGTTCAAAAAGTGACATCAGAGTCTAACTCTTATTTAAAGATTAATCATCTCAAAAGGAAGATGACTTCCAACATTTCTTTTAACAAGAGGATTTTTCTAAACACACCTCTGTCATTTAATGGTGATGGGTTTGAATAATGGAAAGTTAGAATTTAAATTTTCATTCAAAGTATCAATCTTGAATTGTGGGAAACAATAATCAATCAGATTATCCCTACTCACTATTTTAATGGTGAAGTAGTAGATAAACCTGATTTTCTTTGGACCAAAGAAGACAAGAGAAAATTTGAATTTGATTGTAAATCTAAAAACATTTTGGTTATGTCTTTAAGTAAATAAAAAACTTTATGTCCTTAAATGTAATGTTACCAAAGTAATATGAAACACTCTAGAAATGATATATTTAGCCTCCCCAAATTTAAAACAAGAGGGAATGAACACATGAGAAAGAGAAGTTGAAACATCGAATAAATGTGAATGTTATCTTCACAAGTGGTGTTCAACCATTATGAATCTTGGAAATCGTGTTAGAACATTATTAGCTAAAAAACATCTGAGTTGAGAATTGAAATTAGAAATTTGATCCAATCCTTAAATCGAGAGATGGAAACGTTTAAAATTTTCAAGACAACTCTATAAAGGAGGAAATCATCAAAAAAATCAACGAATTGGTTCAACTATTAAAAGAATAAGGATTTAACACAATGAACCTTATGGATCCTTAGCAACTTTATCAAAGAACTCTTTTGAAGAAGAAAAAGAAAAGTCAATTATTGTTGTCTTTGAAAGAACAATCTCAGTGGACGAACGATCCTTAGAAGATTCGTTATTCGATAATGAAGAAACTTCATCAAGAATAATATATGAAGAAGATGAAGAAGTTTCATCCAATAAAGTTTTCAGAAGAATAAATGAGAAAGAAGTCTCAACAAGAAATAACTTTAAAGACTTAGCATCAATGAGAAATCTTGTAGAATCAACCTCTGGTAGAATCTTCGAAGATCTCTCATCCTATGAAGAAGATGAACACATTTTCTTAAAGGTCTCAGATGAAGGGGAGAGTTGTGACGTAACAACTTTATCATACAAGTAATTGTTTAAATTAAACGCTAAGTGCTACAAACGGTAAGAAAGTCTAAAGTTCTCACGTTTATTGGATTACTCTCAAGTTTAATTCTTAGGGACATGAGTAAGTTAACTTAGGCCAAACCTGGATAAACCTTTGGAGTTTTTCTCTATCCCTTATCTCTTTATTTTATTGTATTTTCTTTGGTTTTTCGCTGCTTAATCCCTCGTTTGTTTTAAAATGTTTTCAAACTCTAATTTTTTAAATGATTTTGTTTTCAATCAATTTTTTAATGTGATTACTACATAATGCATTTAAAACTAACTATTTTATCTAATACATTAATTAAAAAAAACTAAATGAAAAACTTACTCAAAAAAGTGTTGATGAGGGTGAAAAATATTGAACGTAGTGATGGAGTGGGTTGAAATTAGTACTATTCCTTGAAAAACTGGAAGAATGTTGCTTACAAGTTTCAATATATTTCAAAAGTTGAATGTAAAATAAAGGAGATAAGGAGGGTTTATTCGCGCATTATATATAAATTAAACAAGTTCGGAGATAAATCTTTAAAATAATTAATGAATTTGAAAAGAAAAAAAGAATTTAAAAATACATTTATATATTTTCTAAATGATTTTGTTTTCAATCAATTTTTTTAATGTGACTACTACCTAATGCATTTAAAACTAACTATTTTACCTAATACAGTAATTAAAAAAATTAAATAAAAAACTTACTCAAAAAAGTGTCGATGAGGGTGAAAAATATTGAACTAACTATTTTACCTAATACATTAATTAAAAAAATTAAATGAAAAACTTACACAAAAAGTGTTGATGAGGGTGAAAAATATTGAATGTAGTGATGGAGTGGGTTGAAATTAGTACTATTGCAATAAAGACTCTGATGTTCCTGGAAAAACTGGAAGAATGTTGCTTACAAGTTTTAATATATTTCAAAAGTTGAATGTAAAGTAAAGGAGATAAGGAGAATTTATTCACGCAATATATAAATTAAACACATTCGGAGATAAATCTTTAAAATAATTAATGAATTTAAAAGAAAAAAAATAATTTAAAAATATATTTGCGAACCTAAATCCATACTGCATTTCGAATTAAAATTTTGACAAAATAATAGAAGATCAACAAAAAAAAAAAAAAACTATTGACATTCTTTACCTTTTGCCAATGAATTGAGAAATTTTGGCAAATGTAAAGATGATAAAATTGTTATTACCTCTCATCTTTAATATATGGAAAAAAATAAATTTTTAAATTTATTGAAGAATTAATATATCTAAATTATATGTAATTTTTATATATTGATTCTTCAATGAATCTCCAAAATAATTTTTTTTTTCTTATATTAAGGAATAGAGGAGGAGTGTTCAATGGCAGTAGACAATTTCCCTAAAGAAATCTTGTCATCGTTGAAGATTGTCATGCTGATATTAGGATCTTATTTACTTCAAAACCAATATTCCATCATTGATTGAAATATTATATAACTTGGGTGTAAAGATGTTTGTCGTACATACTATATCGTTAAATTAACCTTTTTTGTTAGCAAATAATATCTTCAAACTTAGCTAATTTATATACTACAAATGAAAAAGAAAAAGTTTTCAAACATTGGGTTCGTAGTTATTAGTCATCGGTATAATAGACTAAACTTAATTCAACTGAAAATAAAGTTACTAAATCCATCGTCCTTATTAGTCCTATTTGAAAAATTACCCATTAGCACATTGCACAACAAAAATAACAGATGCAGCAAGTATCTCTGCAGGGAGAAAGACCTGCAGTACTTCATAACAAAGCGAACCTATGACAACATTTTCTATCATTATATCATCCTAAGATTGCTCACGTATATTTTTCCCTTCAACAATCTGCCTCTATTATCACTACCCATGCTAACCTCCCAATCACATAATCCACGTTAATTGGACAAAATATTGATACTACTCAACTTGTTTGCTTTCGGTAACAGGAAGATAGACACCTTCAGCTGCCACCCAGATATTGTCAGCGCGCTTTTCACGAAGACCGCAAACCTAGTCAAATACAATAAATGACAATCAATAATGATAATTTACTTCCAATATCATACTTGCTAAAAAAAATAAATATCAGGATCACTATAAAAAAACATGTATTATGATATCATAATCGACATCATTATTAGTAATGCAAGCCAAATACCCAAGCAACTAACATTAAAGCGCCTAACAAATGACAACTGAAAGCAGCGAGTTAAGTATCCAAAAAAATTTAGGGTACATAAAATTATCTGCACGTCGCTGCTGATCTGCAATTCAATAAAATATTGGCGAAAGACAAAAGAAACTTATAAGATTCCAGGTAATTTCTCACCTCCTGCTGTCCCCCAGCAATCCGACTGTATTTCTTATCATGACTGTGTAGATAGCCTGAAGTGTCAACGTGCTGAAGCCGAATCTTTTGATCCTGCTTCCAGGTCTTTCCACTTCCTTCTATAAAAAGCCTAACGAAAACAAAACCAATATAAGCACTTCCTAGAATATAGTGATCTAGTTATATTATTGTCCATGAAAAACCATGTTACCTCCAATAGTCCCCGGTATCAGAATCATTTTCTCCACCAAAGCAGCTGACCTATTTTCAACTCAAAATTATAAACCCAGTTATTCAATGGTTAGACTAGATCTAAAACAGGTTATATTTGAATCATAACTTTAACTTTAATCTCATCTCATTCAAACGCAAAGGAAATTAAGTAGGACCAAAAAATAATGTCTAGGTTTAAGAAAGAAAAATAGTCTGTTCTGTTTAAGTTCTATAATTCAAGAAATAATTAAGCAATGTCAAATTTATTTGCATCAGTCAATATAAATGAGGAAATAACTTAAGAGTAGTGGTTAGTTGTATAAGTCTTGATTTTTTTGTAGTACAACTAAACCTTATCTCCATAGACAAGGTCAATTACATACTATATGATAAACAGTATTTTTCATTTGATTTTTATAGAGATGCAACTAAGAGATACATCAGGATATTGTAGTAAGTCATTTTCATTTGTGTTTTACTTCAGCAAAGGATAGGCATAGGCTTAAGACAAGTTTGAAGAAATACTGAAAGACCAAAACGGCTGAAATGAATACAAAGAAATCAAAGTGGAAAAGTGCATAGAACCATCTAGGTTATATAATTGGTTTGATACCACATATGAAGCACCAGATTAGCAAGAGCTGGAGAAGAAATGATGGGTTGATTAAGCAGCAAAAGATGCATAAACCTGGGGTGTGAGCCAGATTAAATATGTCAGAGAGATCTCACCGGCTCAATATGGTCCGATTTTTAAAATATTGGTTCTAATAGAAAGTATGAGTGGTGAATGTAAGAAGATGATGAGCTTACTCAAAGCTAAGAAAAATAACATTATACTAAGAAAAAAAAGAACCCATTGTGGATGATGTATCGGACACATTATATCACATTGTAGTTTGAGAACTTTGAAAATCAAATGGTTATGGTAATAACCAATAAAAAGGTTCAATCAGATTTTGGTAAGAGATTAAAATAAAAAGAGTATATTTCATCTTTATATAGCGAATAAGGCACGTTACGCTGTCAACAACCATGTAATATAAAAAATCCTTAAACACGATATATGATTGTATAATACTATTCATTTAGCATATGACATAATGTCCCAAAGTGAAATGATAGAATTAAACAGTGGCCTCTAGCATGTCGCTAAGACAAGAGATTTCGACAAGAGAAACATAAACATAGACATAAAGAAGGTGCAAGAGGAGGTGACAACCACAGAATGTTTCAATTAGATACCAAATGCAGAGTCTTGTCTTTATAATCACACATCTAATGAAGCAAATAGAGCACATTGCAATGTGCAACATTAGCTTATGCAAGTGGGAGCAGAGGTATAACAACCTATTAAAAAGGAATCACCCGTGTTTTGTAATTATAATTTGGCGGCTATATGTAAGGGGGCATACACAGGAAACACCTTAGAATCAGCTTATTGAAGTGAAACATTTACCAAAAACACTTGCTGGAAAAATGAAAAGAAAACACACCTCGAGATTGCCTGATATTGGGGACGCATGCAAATGGCTGTGCAACCACTTCCTTGTCCTCATGTGCTGTAATCTAATGATTGTGCCACTTTTAATGGCATCGCCTTGTTTAGCTGAAGTCCCTGGCTCAGGCCTAACAATCTGCAAAATAATAACACTCAGATTGAAAAGTCAAGAACCAAATGGCCAACCAATATTAGCACAAATCATCACAATAACAAAAACCACCTAGATATTAAAGGTCTGTTCGGATGAACTTGTTTGAGCTTATCCACTTACATTAATACTTAGGAATGCTTTTAAGAGCTTATGAGAACATGTTAATATCATATGTATATAAATTGTTTTCTTCCTATTGCATAAGCTCCCCGGGATAACTTATTACGTAATGATAATCAATATAGCAACCATTCTACATTATTTTCTCTTCTATTACCAAAAATAGCTTATAAATAAGCACTTATGTGTTAAGTGTTACTCCTATAAGAGCATAATTAATCCGTTTATCTAATCATAGCTTAAGCAAATAGGAAGAACGAGATAATATTACCCAATAACTGTTGGAATCATCAACCGTAGGAAAACCAGTAACCGATTGCTGTCCACTGCCAGAGCCATACGGCACATCATGAGAATGCAACCTAAATTTCGTCTTCTCGTGCATAAGCTTTATAACCGAACCATAAGTAATCTGAACCTATACAATTTCCAGATCAAACCAGATCAGTAACAAAAACAACACTTAGCAAATTTGCAAGATCTCTAACCCTAGACAACGAAATCGAAATTGAAAGCAAAGAAAGAAAAAAAAACCTCGACGCCTTCGGAGGAAGCTGCGGAAGCAGAAGCGGTGGAAGACGGAGAAACATCAGGATCTAGAGTGAGAAATAGAAAAATAGCGAGAGCGAAGAATCCAAGAGCCATCACAAACAGAAACGCGATGAACCAGTTACGTTGCCAGATCGGAAGATCAGATTCGGAATGAACAGTTGATTCTCGGTATATGATTCGGGTCGACCCGGTTTGTTGCGTAGAAGAAGAAGAAGAAGGTTTTCTTCGTGATAGTCCTCCCTGGTGTTGCGACCCTGAGGAAGCCACTGTGATAGAAATAAATTAGTGCATTCCACACTTCACCGTGAAAGAAATGAAAGAAATCCGTTTGCGATTTGGTTATGTTATGGTGCTGATTGTGATGCCTTCATTCAACCCCTTCTTGCACGGTAACGTAACGAGTCGTTTCGATGGTTGAATGGACTTTTAGATGTACGTTTCGTGACATGCTTTGGTCCAATTGATAACGTACACGTGGATGGTAGTGTTACGTGGATGCTTTTTAGTGGTTAGTTTGATTTTAGGAAAAACTGTACTTCGTTTTTCTATTTCACATTATGTGAAATGTTTGAAAAATGAGAATTTTTTTTGAAATAACATATATTTTCAACAAAAATAAATTATAATAATTCAGATTTAAAAAAAAAAAAATACTAAGTGGCTTAGTTTCAATAAGCATGTGCCATATGACATGACGACAGTATTGCAAAATCAACTAATGCGCTTGTTCGCACGTGATTTTCGCACGGACAATCTCTGACCTTCCTCTGCGGATTAGCTTGCGGGACCGGGCAAACTAGTCACAGGACATTGGTTTTGGGTGGATTGTTTACTTAGGTTTATGGCGCACTTTGACGGTTGTTTGCTTTATGGAGCGTGTAGGATTAAACTTTAGGCAAATAAAGAAAAATTAAGACAAAGAAATGCTGAAACAGAGGCGTTAAAGAAATGTTGAACAAAATGTTACTCTAAATAACATAAATACTTGGTAAATTTAACGTAAAAAGGGAAAGCACAACTGGACATATTCGTACATTTTGGAATGAAAAAGTAAAACTCTTTTCTCTTTAGTGTGTGGTACTTAGAGTGTTTTTTCTTCAAATGCTAACAAAAGACGCCCTTTTTTGAAAACAAGACTTTGTTTTATATAGACACATAAAATAACTGCCAGGAGGCTTCAAGATGTGCCACGTGTCAGCCCATGACTTTTGTAATTGCTCTCACGTTTCTCTTTTCAAAGTGATTTCCCGCCAGGCACAAACCTTTTCACGTCGAGGGTACTCCTGTTGGTTTTCTTTTGGGTCGATCGACGCAGGAACCCGTCGACCATGCCACTTTGCAGTGTCGATTCAGTGCGTATTTCTTCCAGGTTTTGTTGTTGTCGATCCTTGGCTTTCACCCAAGGATTTTGTCGATCTGACGCCTACTTCCTTGAGCTCCTGCCGAGGTGGATGCTTCCAGTTGGCTAATTTCTAGCCAACAAGATGCCACACTAAAAACCAAGCTTCGACTGAGAAGCTTGGTGTTTTTCCAGGCATGTGGCAGCTGTTTGTGTCATCATGACTTTTCTGTCAAATCATCCATGTATCAGTCGCCCCTGACGTGATGATGACACCTTTCTGCGCCACAACTTTCAAGAATTACCATCATTCTTTACCACTTCCCCACATCAGTACCAACTTCCACTCATTATTTTTCCCACGAGTGAGCAACTGAAAAGCCCCTTACCTTTTTTCCTTCCATACTAGCATTGAGTATAAATAACCCATAAGTCTCATTTTAGAACTTTTCCCCTCAATACTTTTATGCGCTTCTTCTTCTTCAAACACCACAACCATACCAGTTTCTCAAGAACCACCATTTTCAATGGCATCTCCATCTTCCCAAACTCACACAACAGGCAACTACCCTATTACCTTTGTTCTGTCAGAGGCTGATGCTCACAAACCGCTCCCAAATCCCACTTCTACTGACGAAAACATCGTGGCGGCCTAAAAGAAACAAATGATTATCCCTTTCGCGGTGGCCGGAAAGCTTCATGTGTTTCACGGTCCTTACCCCCTATGCAAGCCTAGCCATGCAGCCATGTAGCCATTTTTTTCCTGGCTTTCCGGCAGCCATGCCTCCAGCTTTCCGCAAAGGTGGCAAACTTGATCTAAAATTTATGGTGCCAAAAGCTAGGGTATTCTGCTCGATGCCCACCCCAGGCAACAAAGACTACCTTGTCCGGTTGAACAAGGTTCAAAACAAACGTCAGACCCAATGGAAAAGGTTTGACATCTTCGACGCCATCCAGCTGTCGAGGAATGCTCACAGGGTCAACCCATGCCTCCTTTTGGCGTCGATGTTCTTCTAGGAAGGTTCGACAAACACCTTCCAATTACCCTGTGGGATGCTGTCGCCCACTCTCTTCGACGTGGCGGCCATTACTGGTCTCTCTCTGGTGGGAAAAACTTTTGACTCCACCATTAAGATGGAGGCCTCTTTTGAGTTTGATCGGGCTGGTTTTCAAAAATTTATCGAAGATCATCACGACACAGACTCAATCGAGGTGTCCGACGAAGAGCACATTATCTTCCTGACTTTATGGCTTTCGTATTATCTCTTCTGCCTAGGTTCTTTGCAGATAGCCAAAAGCTATATCAACCTGGCTGTTCAAATCCATGAGGGTCGACAGGTGGCCCTTGTCAATCTTCTTCTAGCCTCTTTGTATCACTCTGTGGGGCTGGCATCTCTGAAGATTGCCCATCTTTATGACACCACCAAAGCCATGAACATGTTAGGGCCAAAGTAGTTGCTACAACATTGGATAAACGCCACTTTTGAACATCAACTGGGCTACCCAGTGTCGGCCAAAATGCAACGTTTGATCGAGGATCGGCCGGTGGAGGGAATTCGACTTGCTCTTCTGACCACGCAGGAGACTCTCAATAAAACCCTTTTTTGAAATACCTCACTATGTTTGCCGAGGCAAACCTCTTTGCTCCTGGGATGGCTCCCTTCGCCCATCGAAGGTTTGGGCCGACTTGGTTCCAGAATCCTTTTCGTGGTGCTTCCCCTAGCACAACTGCAAGATCCAACTCCATCTAGAGAGCTTTCCTAACCTCGGCGATGCTGTCATTTCGTATCGACTCGAGCAACACTGGGTACGAGTTTATGAACTACTAGCCTAATTTGGTTGCTCGATAATTTAGCCTGAGCCAGATGCTATCAAAGCCATTGGTTCGCCATCATGATGATGTCGTGTGGGCTAGTCGAAAGCTTAACCAGACAGGCCACAAGAATTGTCTCAAGTTTGCCAAGTCGAGTCAACACCTAGAGTTGCATGTGTTTCGTTACAAACCTTCATTCTTTTCCACCGAGAGTTTCAATGTCTGGTGGTCAGAGTACCAAGCGCAACACTTCGACCATGACCTTTTCCTAGAGAACATGGTCGATGCTTTTGTAGCTATCTTAGGCGAAGCTCTTGGCCCATCAGCACCTTTGGTGGAGGCCCGACCCACCAATGCCCCTAGGGATGCTAAAAAAAGAGTAAGTTCATTCCTCTGTCTTTATCTGCTTATGCTGAGTTTTTGCATCGTTTTCTGATTGCTACTTGTTTTTTCCCGGGGGCACAAGAGGGCTCCCTCTGTGGTGTCAACTTCAACCCAACCAGCTAAAAAACAAAAAGTTCTTAATACTTAGATATGACACGTTCCCTTTTTTTTCTATCGCTTGTCCTTGTCGGCCAACTTACTTGAATTGTTCCACTCAGGATCTTGAACAGCAAATCATTTCCGACGTGGTGGTGTCGGACGAGAGTACCTGTTCTCGGGTTTTTCCTTATGAGTCGTTGGACTCTCCTCTGAGGTGGAAAAATAAAGTGCCAACAAAGAAAACCCCCTAAAACGAGGATGTGTCGACTCCAACATCCGCCGTACTATAAGACTTAACTGAAGTCTTTCATACCGTTGTCACCAGAACTTCTCCTCCACCCAAAACTCCTGAGGTAATGTTCTTTCCTCCCCTTTTGTCAATAGGCCTCTCGTGTCTTCTTATCGATATCTTTTATCTTGTTTTCTTCGCAAGACACCGAAGATCCAAATTCTCCAATGCTTGCCGACATTATCGCCAACACTGATGGGCAGTCTGTTGAGACTACTCCTCCTCTAAGTCCCCAAAATGTTGGCGTGTTCCCGGGGACTTCGAAGGAGGAAATTTCCAGACAAAACCCTGTTGTTGTTGTTGTCTACCTTGAGGAAGATGTTAAGAATATCGCTCATAGCAATAGAGAGGATGGTACAGGTGCTAGTCATGTGGCTAGACCTTCTTCACCTTCGAGGGATGGCGTCGCAGGCTCGCTCAACACCCCCGAGGATATCTTAGCCTCCAAACTGTCAAACCCTACGGAGACGTTAAAAGATATCATCAAGCTTCGTGGGACTGTCGAGGCCGTTAACCCTACAGGGTCTAAGAATACAATTAATCCGGCCGAAGACAACACTTTTGACCTTAAGCTACAGGAGTTGACGGCCCGCTTATTTGAGAAAGAGTTTGTTGAAGCAGTCGCTGAAGCGCCTGTAGATCGAGACGTCTTCAAGATTCTGGAAGCGCTTTCGACATTCGACGTGTCGACTTCTACAACCGTCTATCTGTTCGAGTTTGAAGCCTTCTTCACCCAATTGGCGAAAGATGTGACCCTGTGCAAACATGCTGATGCCCAAATCCGAGCCCAAATAAACGAGATAAAGCGGGAATGGTATTTCAGCACCGTCTGTGAAAAGAACTTGAAATATTATAAGGCCTCCCAGCAGACACGCTCCGACAGACGCCTAGCCCTCAACCAGCAGATATCTAGCTATTGCGCCCAAATAACGAAGCTAGAACAAAAGATCGTCAATGTTGAAAGGGAGAAGGCTTCTTTGGATGTTGAAGCACCTTTGCCAGCCAAGGAGGCTATCGACCAAGACGTGGCCAAAGGGATTGCTCATGTCGAAGATGCTTTGAAAATTAAGGCCTCTATTAAGCAAATACGTCAGAAGAAGTTTGTCTTAGAGAGTCGGCTAGACCATGAACGCACATTGCTTCAAGGCTTCAAGGCACGGTTCCCAGAATGATTGGGTTTCTTTTTTGTTTTTGTAATTTTTGTAGGCAATCCACATTCGTCGGCCTTTTAATGAAATCATAATTTTCTTTTATGAATCTCTTGTAGCATAGGTCTATAAGCTTTTAAATATTTTCCATTTATCTGGATGACCCGTCGGTCTCCTCCGACTTCTTAGACCTCATAAGCGTTGTGACTGAACGCTTGGGTCACTTGGAATGGCCCCTCCCAATTGGGGGACCATTTTCCAAACCTTTGATCTTTTCGATCCATCGAAAGGATTGCTTTCCAAACATAGTCACCGACCATGAAGACCTTTTTCTGGACTTTCTTGTTGTATGCTTGGGCCACTGGAGCCTTCTGGTGTAACAACACGTCAAATTCTTCTACCCTTTCTTCGTCTAGGTCCACCATCTCTTCCATCATCATGTTCCAATACTGCTCCGACAGGATATTATGTTGACGCTGGATACACACTGACTGTAAGCAAATTTCTTATGGAAAAACGACGTCATGTCCAAACACCAAATGAAACGGTAACGACCCGGTGGACTCTTTTTGAGATGTTCGACATGCCCACAATATTTGGTCTAACGTCTGGTGCCAATTCTTTGTTTTTTGGGATATGTGTTTCTTAATGAGCCCAATTATTATCTTGTTGGATGCTTCGACTTGACCGTTCGCCTAGGCGTAATACGGGGTCGAAGTAATCAACTTAAACCCTTCTTCTGCTGCGAACTGCTGCATTTTTTGGCCGACGAACACTGACCCTTAATCTATAGTGATCGTCTCAGGAATGCTGAACCTGTACAAAATGTGTTTCTAGACGAAGTTGATGACAGCTTCTTGGTCCATTTTTGACAATGGTACGACCTCATTCCATTTAATAATCTATTCCGACAAGGATGAACTTATGTTTCCTGGAGGAGGCTGGTTGAATCTCTCTGATTATGTCTAAAGCCCACCCTCAGAAAGACCATGGCTTGACTACTGTGTGAAGTTTGTCGGCCGACACCCGTTGTATGTCGGCATACTTTTGACACTCCTAGCAACCTTTCGTGAAATCTATGCAATATTTGAGCATCTTTGGCCAGTAGACTCCCTATCGGAACAGTACCCACCTCATCTTTTGCCCGACTTGGTAGGCTCTGCATGCCCCACCATGCACCTATGATATTGCCAAATATGTGTCTGCTTCCCCTAGACACTTAAGCAACACTCATTCGGGTATTTTCTTGAACAGTTCGTTCCCCATTAGGACGTAGCTCAAAGTATGGTATTTGATCTTTCTATCGGCAGTCGCCGTTGGCTCCTTTAGATACTCGACCAAAGGCCTTCGCCAATCTGTCGGAGACATGTTGTCCACCACGAAGATCGCGCCATTTATTCTACTGTTGTCTCCTATTCCTGTTAGGTCGTTTCTTTCACGAGCTTCCTGGCCCTCAAACGAATTGATCATCGGCTTACCTTTGACCTCGATGAATGCTTTCAGCTTGTTTTTCGAAACTTTATATCCAAAGGCGATTTGTGCCAGCTCGTTGGCTTCCTGGTTGTCTACCTTGGGTACGTGCACAATGCTGACCAATTCAAATTGCTCCAACAAACTTTTCGTTATCGCGAGGTACCTCACCAGATGTTCTTTGACACACTTGTACTCGTTGATGAGTTGCTTGATAACCAGTCCGGAGTCGCCCTTAATGTTGACACTTTTGGTGCCCAGTCCTCTGAGTATTCTCAGACCAGCGATCAAGGCCTCGTATTCTGCCTCGTTATTTGAGCATCTACCTTCGACCCCACATTTGAACTTGGTTGGGTGCCCCTGAGGGGAAATGATTAGGACGCCTATTTCGGCTCCATTTTTGTGACTTTACCCGTCGAAGTACAACTTCCAAGGGTTTGTGTTAACCGAACAAAGTGGTTGTTCTGTCACTGCGTGGTCGACCATGAAGTATGCCATTATATGTCCCTTCATCGCTCTTAAAGGGACACAGGTAAGGGAAAATTTCATTAGTGCCAAGGCCCACTTTCCCACTCGACTGTGTAAAATTGGTTTTGACAACATGTACTTGATAATATTGAAATGCGATGAAACGTGAACTTCAACCAGTTTAATATATTGTTTCAATTTAGTACATGAAAAATACAAGCATAGGCATAACTTCTCAATCATAGAATACCTAATTTCAGTGTCAACTAACATCCAACTAAGGTAATAAATGGGTCTTTCAACACCATTATCATCCTCTTGAGCTAACATACTTCCTATAGTTGTACCGGACGCTGCAATGCATAACTTCATGTTTTTATTAGAGCTTGGTGGCAGTAAAACTAGAGGCTTTATAAGATATTCTTTGATTGCGTTGAAAGCCTCTTGTTTCTCTTGTCCCCAACTGAACTCGCTCTCCTTCTTAACTTTCAACAATGGTGAGAATGCTTTTGTCTTGCCACTTAGATTCGATATAAATCTTCACAAGAAGTTTACCTTCCTAAGCAGGGACTGGAGTTGCTTTTTCGTCGTTGGGGGTTCGAGGTCTCTAATTTCCTTTGTTTTGTTTTGGTTTATTTTGATACCCTTCTTATGCACCACAAAACCCAAGAAATCCCCTGCATGTACGCAAAAAGCACATTTTAGTGGATTCATTTTCAATCCATATTTTCTCATCCTTTCAAATGATGGTCGAAGGTGGTCTAAGTGACCATCCTCGGACGACGATTTTATGACTATGTCGTCAATATATACCTGCATGAAATATTCGATGAAGTCGTAAAAAATAGCATTCATGGCCCTTTGGTATGTTTCCCCAACATTCTTCAGGCCGAACTGCATGACCACCCACTCATAGGTCCCCAAGGCCCATAGGCAGTGGAATGCTATTTTAGGGACGTCTTCTTTGGCTATGAAAATCTAGTTATATCCAGAATATTCGTTGAGCATGCTCAGATACTCGAAACCAGCGGCCGAATCGACTAGCATCTCTACTACATGCATGGAGTATTCGTCCTTAGAAGTGAAACTATTCAAGTCCCTGAAGTCGATGCAAACTCTCAGAGTGTCATTTTTCTTGACCACTGGAACTATGTTCGCCAACCATTCGACATATCTTGCCGTACGAATGAAACGACTCTGCAGTAACCTTTTGATCTCCTTCTTGATTTTTTGCGTCACTTCTGGGGCAAATCTACGTGGCTTCTACTTGACTAGTTTCTTCCCTGGTTGGATGGGCAGGCGGTGCTCCACAACCTCCCGACTTAGCCCTGGCATTTCGGCGTAGTCCCAGGCGAAGCAATCTTTGTACTCTCTTAACATCTCGATCAGGCTGGCTCTCATCCTCGAGCCAATTTTAGTGTTCACGTATGTAGGTCTCCTGGTGGCCCCTTCCCCCAGATCGATCTCTTCCAGGGGGTTTTGCGTCTGTATTTTCTGTGCATCGAAGGTTGGGTTCCTTTCGAACTCCAAAGGCTCATCGTCATATATACAGTCTAGC
This sequence comes from Lathyrus sativus, assembly GCA_963859935.3. Lineage (NCBI taxonomy): Eukaryota > Viridiplantae > Streptophyta > Magnoliopsida > Fabales > Fabaceae > Lathyrus > Lathyrus sativus. The sequence goes on along the minus strand of OZ012739.1, from coordinate 616,910,769 downwards.
CTCTGGCTTTCCGAAGCTGTTGTCTGGCCTTGTCGGCCATTTGCACGTGTGTTATTGACGGTATCTTCGTATTTTTATTTTTTAAGTACCGATTTTCTTTTATTTTCAGCCACATAGGTCGAAATTCAATTCAGAATTTCTGACTCAGCAGCCATCTTCGTTTATGGGGGGCCACCCTGTAGGTGGACAACTTTGCGACGACTCTGTTGGGGGGTCAGATGAGTCCCAGACGAAACCATGATCTGGGTCTAAATTGAGGGTACGACCGGTATTGATGGAGGTATAAGAACCCGATTCGTCGTCACATGGCGCCATGTTCGCCAGGTGTTGGTCGAAATACCTTTTTGTCCCTTTGGTTTCCTCGAGCCTATAATAACTTTGGTCGGCTTCGACATTCTTCATGATGCCGTCCTTTCTCCAGATAGTTAGTCTTTGGTGCATTATTGAAGGTACCGCTTCAATTCCATGAATCCATTCCCGTCCTAACAGGAGGTTAAAGTTTACCTTTGAATTTATGACCATGAAGAGCATCGACTTTGTAGTGGTTCCAACAGCCAATTCGACTTGGACCACTCCTAGAATATTACTGGTTTTGCCTTCATAATTGGACAAAACCATATTGTGTTGCTTGAGGTCGGCTTCAGTTTTGTCGATCCTCTTGAAAGAAGTGTGGGGCATTAAATTTACTGCTGCCGCACCATCTACGAAGACTTTGTTCATCGCCACGCCGTCGACCTTCGCCTTTATGAACAACGGTTTCAAGTGATACATCATCCATGGGTTGGGTCTCTCGAACATGGCAGTTCTTTCTTCTACCACACCATTATTCATTACGTAATAACATAAATGCTTGTCCTATGTATCTTTGTCTAGTAAGAAATCGTCTTCTGATTTTGACACTTCAGATACCCTATCATATTCTGCTGGAAGGATTGACACAATTTCGCAGCTTACGACGAAGTCTTCACCATATGTGTCGTCATTCGTCTCGTCGCACATGTCTATATCCATATCTCCTTCTGGAGACGAGTTGTATTCTTCACTGTCCGACTGAGGTGTATACTCTGGTTCATCCTCGTCTGACTAAGGGGTATATTTTGGTTCTTTCTTACCCTCTAAGTTGGCGGTAAACGTCGAATTCTGGGTTGACGCTACCGCTTTTTTCCCCGAGACTTCCATGATCATTGTTGTAGTTTGGTTGACCATTATCTTCTCCTTTTCGACTCATCTGGCTATTAGGGGTTGACTCCTCGACCCGAGCTTCTCGACCGTCCATAGTTGCAAAGTCGACGCTTCTCTGACTGCCTTTTTATTTCGCTGATGACGCCTCCACTAGGTTCTCGTCATTAGATTCTTTCCTTTGTAATTGGGGGACACCATATAACCTTTTGACTTAGCGTTCTTGTCGGAGGCCCTTACCTCTTTTTCCAAATCTAACACCTTCCACTTTGGCCTTTTGCTCCCCTTCTGGGTCACAGGGGCCACCCATTGGTCTTGTGGGATATCCGACGAGGGCACAAAAGTTATGGGCCTTGCCGGCTATAATAACTTTCGGTACTCCTGATTTTGTCAAGGATTACCGTCTTTGTTGAACACGAACCTTGGAACTGGTGCTCTGTCTGACTTGACCCTGTCTGCCACTTTCTGATCGAATACAACATGACACCTGGGACAGAGGGCGATTGTGGAGCCGCTGACTTTGCATTTTTCTTGAAATTCATCCAGACTTTCCCCAGCTTAAGGTTAGATACCCTCAAACTTCTCCTTTGTCTTTTTGTCGAAACCCTCAGTAGCTTCGATCATCATGCATTATAGGACTAGGGTTGCCACTTGCTCCTCAAGGCCCTCAGTAACCTCGATCATCATGCATTCTGCCATGTCAAAGTACAATGCTTCCTCTGTCTTCAGAGGGTTCTCATCCACTTGCATCTTTGGTCTTTCACCGATCTGCAACCGTCCTTCCTTCAACGCTTTCTGCACCAAATCCCTGAAAAGAACACATTGAGCAGTTTTATGACCAAGAAAGTTGTGAAATTTACAAAACCCCCTCTTTTTCTTTTGTTCTAGAGGGGGATTTTTTGTCCCGACCGGGATGACAATTTGACTATCTTTAACCAATACATCAAATATCTCATCACATTTGGATACATCAAAAGAATATGTTTTCGTGGCGTATTTGTCCGTTTTCTCCGTATCGACCGAATTCTTTCCGTTCGACGGCTTCAGAACTCTGCACGCGTATGAGGGTCCAGGTTTTAGTTCATCCATATTGACGATATTTTCTTCTACGAACTCCTCATCTTCAGGTGAATATTCGTCGGTGGCTACAAACGCTACTTTTTCTTTCTTACGGTACCGACTGGTCTGCAATTTCTCGCTCCTCAAACGTTTGACCTGCCGGACACGGTCGGTCAGCTGTGTCACATCTCTTAGGTATTGCATATCTAATATCTTCCTAATGGAATAATCTAGTCCTCCCGTGGCCATTTCGACCAATTCGTGTTCAGGGACTTGCGTAAAGCATCGTGTTTTCAGTAGTCTGAACTTGTTCAGATATTGGTCTACAGACTCCGCTGCTTTCCGTTTTATGCTGGCTATCTCTTTTAAGTTCATCTTTGATTGTCCCATGTAAAATTGTTCGTGAAACAATCTTTTTAGCTGTGCCCTGTGTGGACCGACTGTGGGGGCAACGGGGTGAACCATGTGAATGCATTTTTTGTGAGGGAACCAGGAAAATATTTCATTTTCAAGTCCTTGTTATTCGTTATGTCCCCAGCTTCGATCTGATACCTAGCTACATGTTCAACGGTGGACTCCTCCGTTTCACCCGCAAACTTAGTGAATTTTGGGACCTTCCAGCCTCTTGGTAACTCTGTTTGTAACACGAAATCTGGTAAAGGGGACGTGTAGGCGGGCCGTCGAAGGCTAGGGTTCACACCATTTCGAACCATAATGCGTTCGACCATGGCATCTAGATTGGCTTCGCCCCCGGGATTCTCGTTTCTAACTTATCTGACTACGTGGTCTGGGTCTTGGTCCCTACGAACCATCACGATGGCAGGCCTTTGGGCCACCCTAGGAATATGTTCATTCTCATGCACTTGTAGGTTGTTTGTCTCTTCAACAGGCTCATTATGTTGGACCGGCGTGTCGGGATGATTTGGAGGGTTTTTCCTCCTAGGTTCCCCTAAGAAGTCTCCTATTCGGGTAATCTGAGTTGCCAGTTGTTAGTAGCTCTGGGTCAAATCTTGTATTAAAGGTCTCGAAATGATGCTCATTTGTTAGGTTAACATATGTACCATTTCGTGGTTACTTTCACCCATCAGCTGTCGCATGAGCGCGACGGAACTAGTGGTGAAAGTTGGTATTGCGGTGGGAAGTGACCCAAAACCTGGTGGCTTTCCCCCTTGTTGGGTTAGGGGGCCTAGATTTCGATATGGCGAGAATGTTGAAAAGGAATTCTCTCCCGTGCCTATTCCACCATAGCGTCACGTAGGCATAAATTCTGGTGGCATCCCTAAGTGTTAGGGTGCCGACATGGTGAAACTGGGCAAGTATTGCCCGTCGATCCGAGGCAAGACCCGTGACAGGGTCTTGCCTCGGGTCGACTTGAAGTCGCGAATGGTCCGCTACAAGCGGTTGGCGTGACTATTGTCGTGGATCCGGTGCCCAGAGCCGTCCCTGGTAATGAAACCAGATTTCCTTGCAAAGATGCTTCTTTATTTTATCGCGGTGTCACCATTTTTCTGCTACGTAATTGCATATACCCAAACCTATGGGTCCCACCGGGTGTGCTAATTTGTTCGCACGTGATTTTCGCGCGGACAACCTCTGACCTTCCTCTGCAGGTTAGCTTGCAAGACCGGCCAAACTAGTATCAGGACACTGGTTTTGGATGGATTGCTTACTTAGATTTATAGCGCACTTTGACGGTTGTTTGCTTTATGGAGCGTGTAGGATCAAACTTTAGGCAAATAAAGAAAAACTAAGACAAAGAAATGCTGAAATAGATGCGTTAAAGAAATGTTGAACAAAACGTTACTCTAAATAACATAAATACTTGGTAAATTTAACGTAAAAAGGAAAAGCGCAACTGGACGTATTCATACATTTTGAAATGAAAAAGTAAAACTTTTTTCTCTTTAGTGTGTGGTACTTAGAGTGTTTTTTTCTTCAAATGCTGACAAAAGACATCCTTATTTCAAAACAAGACTTTGCTTTATATAGACACATAAAATAATTGCCAGGAGGCTTCAGGATGCGCCACGTGTCAATCCATGACTTTTGTAACTGCTCCCACGTTTCAAAGTGATTTCCCGCCAGGCACAAACCTTCTCCGGTCAAGGGTACTCCTGTTGGTTTTCTTTTGGGTCGACTGACGCAGGAACCCGTCGACCATGCCACTTTGCAGTGTCGATTCAGTGCGTGTTTCTTCCAAGTTTTGTTGTTGTCGATCCTTGGCTTTCACCCAAGGATTTTTTCAATCTGACGCCTACTTCCTCTAACTCCTGTCGAGGTTGATGCTTCCAGTTGGCTAATTTCCAGCCAACAACGCCATATCATATGGGGCATTCAAGCTTCATAAGACATGCATCATTTTATATGGCGACTGCGTTGTTTTACCCTAGTTCTCTAGAGGAGGCGCCATATGATATGGCGCCTCAGTATAATCTCTTTTTTTAAGCCATATTTGATTTGTTTTTTTTTTGTAATTTAAATGGTTTTTTTAAAGGGTAGATACGCCATATGATGTGGCGACTACACTATTTCATTTTTTATAAATAAGACTGCACTCCACAATAATTATCACCAATATTTTCAACTCAATCTAGAAGTATGTATGTATTCTTAAATCAATGTTCATCGTCGTCATCATCATCAGAGGAACTGCTTCCAACATTTCCACTTATGAAAAGAAATGCCCTAGTTTATTTTTCAGCAATAAAGCCTCCGATGAAGGTCCTACTCTGTAACGCGCAGACCTTTGAGCATTTGCATAGGGAACTGAACCGCCAGCTAAAAGGAGATATTTCTATAGGTGAAAAATCAGGAAAATTGAGAGGCTAGTTGAGGAGTCAAGTCCAAATGGAGTTACTCGTACTTAGAGAAAAGTGGAAAATGATGCTGGTGTCCTTATGATGATGTTAACACCAAAGAAACTTATCTTGATGATTATAATATCCTAGACAAGTTAATGCATTAAGTTGTTTTATTTGGGTATGTTGTTGTTATTTTACGGTTGTTATTTTGGTATTAGTTTATGTCATTATTATTATTGTTGTTGAGATATTAAGTTATGTTTGTTTAAGTTATGTTGTTGTTAATTGTAATCGCTTAGGTATGCTATCAATGGAATGAAATTTGTTGTTGATATAAAGAGACAATGTTACATTTGAAACTATGATCTTGTGATTGATCCTACATTGGGACATTTTGTACGATTGTGTCCCGGCTGTCAGCACAAACTATATAATCTGACCATATTGTTTGTTGCATCCATCTCCGTTCGAATACCATGCTATTAGAGCGACCATTTTTCTTTCTTTACATCAAATTATTATGCCATACAATTTCGCCTTCGTATGTGTCACACCCTCATTTTTCATCCAGCATTTTATACCATGGGTTCATCAGCTTCATCATCCTTGGACATTTGAAGCAAATGGATTTTGTATCTCTTTAAAGTTTCATGAAGATTAGGGTTTGAGCTTTAGGAATCAAGAAACCTAAGGCAGTCCTAGTTTACCTCTGATTATTTTGGAGGAATACAAGTTTCAAGAAGTTTTTCACTTATGTCTGGTTCAAGGTCTTTCTTGATCAATGTGAGGATGTTGAACATTGGAGTGATTATTTTCCTTTCAACTGGATAAAGGTTCAAGGTTATGAGAATAATTTCTGATCTGAAGTGATCAGAATGGATCGTCTTGGCCTTCAATATAGGGCAACAACAGTGGTTGTAAGAGAGGAGGGGGTTGTACCTACAAGGTACTCCAATTCCAAAGTATGTTTTTGGGGATTGTGGGTCGCGTGTGACCTCCTCGGGGATGAAAGGTGTGTTTTGTGTCGACCAGACTTGTTCTTAGGATAAAGGAAATGTCGACGAGGCTCTTGCTTGGATATTGATCTGGTGACGTCGTCGAGGAGAATATCCCCACGGGGAGCTGAAGAGACTTGTCTTTTCCCAAACATGTGAGGGGTTAGTTTTGAGGATGCCAAATGGCAGCCTCTTTGTGCCACATGTGATGGTGCAATAAATTTTGTTTAAGGCCTAGGAGACTAGGAAACGATGGCGTTTTGCCCTTTGTGTTTCCCCATGCGAGCAAGGGAGCCTATATAAAGGGGGGAAGAAATTTCATTTTCACTTCACGAAAATTTCTCTCCTCCTTATCTTTTTGCTCTGCAACAACGTCCGTTGCCGGAGATCTTATCACCGTCGTCCGCTGCTCCTGCCTTCTCAGGATCTTCATCTTCAACCTCTGAACTCAAGTAAGTTCTTCAACCTTGCATGGATTTCTGCAAATTATTCTTGAATTTGCCGGTGGTTCATGAATTTTTCGATTGAAGTTCATGTGTTTCTTGAAGAACACATGAATTTTCAGAGAAATTCATGAAGGCTTTGAAGAAATTAAGCTTAGGATGTTGCATGTCTGTAGATCTTCCTAAGTTGTCGTGTGGGATTATTTTATGTTTGTTGTCGGGCAGGGGGTGTCCTCGTAGCTGAGGGATTTGCCTTTAAATGCCCTACACGTCGTGGTAGTCGTGGGGGCTTATCCCCCTTAGGGTCTTTATAAGTCGTGGGGACGTATTCTCGGTGTTGGGGACGCGTTTCATTGAGACCCTTTACCGTTGATAAGAGCATGAGTCGGGGAGACATCCTTGCACTTAATCCTTTCCCTTTCACTTAATTTGTGGTGGAAGGGTGGATTTTATCTTCGTTGAATTCACTGTTGCTTCCTCTGCTTTTCAGGTGAAATGGATGATCGTAACAAGGGAACCGTCCTTGAAGTTGGGGCAAACATTAACGAAGACGTGCCTCCCGCCGAGTATGCCAACGTGCGAGTGGCTGAAGGGGATCTTAGTTGGATCGCCCAGGATCCCCTTGTGACAAAGTCAACATTTGCTGAGGAGGAGGCCAGTAGTTTTGATCTCCTTGAAGACAAGGTTGGAGACGCGCCCATGAGTTGGAGAGTGATTAGCCCGACAGAGAATGATCGAATATGCTCAGTGTATCCAGGGAGGAGATTTCCTATGTATGAGTTTTCCTTTAGGGAAGCTGGGTATCGTCTGCCCTTCACGGACTTCTAGGGGACTACATTCTGCCACCTCAAAATGTGTCCTGCCCAACTCCACCCGAATTCTCTTACGTTCATTCGTGCATTCGAGTTGGTGTGTCGTTATCTCTGGATAGGGGCTACCGTAGAACTCTTCTTTTGCATCTTCCAGCTGCAGAGGAGTACTTCGGAATCGAAGCAAAGTTGGGTGTCTTTCAAGCAGCAAAACAGGTTATTCTGGCCCTACTTGGAGTTTGTTTCAAACTTCAAAATTATATTTTTGGTTGTAAATCCCCTTTCCAAAGCGTCCAAGAGCTCCCTGGTCACGATGGAGACAATAAAGGAAGATGGTCAAGAAGTGGTGCGTCTCGTGTCAAAGTTTCCCTTGGAATGGGTGTACGCCCATTTTCGGTATAGGACAGACCAATTTCTGGTGAAGCACGGCCAGTTATGCTCCGAAGACAAGAAATCTCTTCGAGCACTGACAACGTTCGTCGAGAGTTTCATCCCTGATGCTGTGGTAGACAAGGATGGCAATTTTATCTACTCTGAAGATGGGGAGCCTGCTCGGGCAGCTCGTTACATAAATACTAAGGCCCTTTTTAATTGAAGAACTGAGGCAGAGGCCTTTGAGCTTCTAGGTATAGATGATGTGCTCGACTTGTTTCTTGGTGTTTTAATGTTGTGATGACCTCTTGTTTCTTCTTTGCAGGAAATATGTCAAATTTGCGTGAACGCTTGGTCAAGTCACCTGCAACTAAAAATGTCAAAAAGGTTTCGACCTCGAGGGCGGATGCGGTTAGGCAGCATGTGACCCTGGAGAAGTTTGTCGGTCTTTCGCTATCACCAGGAAGCACTTCCAATCCTCCTACCCCGGATCCTCAGAAGAAGAAGAAGTGAGATGACCTTGGCTCATCTTCGGCCGGAGGCTCTGGTTTTGCTGGGGGGAAATTCACCATGCCCCCTTACTTTTTGCAAGACAAGATTTTTGACGGGGAGGGATTTGTGCAGGTCCCCGATCTAGAGGCGTCGGCCATCTTGGCTGCTGATCCGAAGGTGAGGAGGTCACTCCTTTGTTGCGATGTTGTTGTGATGATGAGAGTTTTAGAAACGATACTGGCCCTTAGAGACACGGAGATTGTTCCTCTCAAGGAGTTGAAAAAATCACAGGCCAGGGAGGCTGAACTTGAGTTGGAGACAACAGATCTACTCAACCAGTTGCAGACCCTTAAAGGCAACTACGAGGCTAAGGTCGCGCTCCTCAAGGACATGAATGAGATAGCTGATGAAATAAAGAAGATCAAGGAGGAGAACGCTGATTTGAAGACCAGGGTCACTGAGCTAGAGGGCTCCTCGACGGTGGGGTCAGACAAAACTGAAGAGGAAAAGTCTTTGAAGACTCGACGAGAGATGGTCGAGAGAATACGTATTCTTGAGCAGGACGCCCTTGGAGCTACTGTATTTGGGTTTTCTACTACTGTAGAGCAGGTGAAGGCCATAAATCCCGACCTTCAGCTGGTTACCGAAGGAATGGGTGTTCTGCATCAGGTGGTCGACGAGAAGGTGGTCCCGCCAGAGATTCCCGCTGATGATGAATAATTGTTATGACATAATGTATTTTGGCCCGCGTGCCAATTTTCTGTACTTTTGATCTTTGGACTCTGCCCAACATTTATGTAGTATTTAAACACTTTCCCAGCCATAAGGTTGGGTATATTTATAGATGTTTATTTTGACATTGTATGCCTCGACATTGTATGCCTTGTTTATATTTTCTTGCGGATTATTTTTAGAATTTTCTCGACTAGTCGTGTTACTCGATAGTTTATGGAACTTGTCGAGGTGATAGAGTAATCTCGCCGAATGTGGGATTAGGATCTCGATTGAGGTCCTGATCGCATAGGGCTTGGACTTTCCCATCACGAGCTGGGTGTTCTGCCACGCTGGTACGGCGACGACGAAGCTTGATTGAGTTATCCCCGTCGGGCACATAATTCACTCTTTTCATGAGCGGGGACTTACCTTAGTTATGTTTGAGGAATATGCTTGCACCAGGGAAGGCTCCTTTGGCCGGAAGATTCTCCTTTGGGAGTATAATCGTCGGTGGTAAGTTCTACTTGCGCTAGTGCTAGTTATAATATTGTTTGAGTTTTTCAGCATCCCAGGGTCGAGCAAATGGTTCTCTGTCTAGGTGTTCGAGGTAATAAGCCCCGGTACCTATTTCTGATCTCACCCGGTAAGGGCCTTCCCAATTTACGGCCAGCTTACCCTTATGCGAGTCTTTTTGGTTTCGGCATAGGACAAGGCTGTCCACTTGGAAGTCGCGCTTTATAACTTTGGCGTCATGGCGCAGCGTTATTTTTTGTTTCAGCAAAGCTTCACGGGATGCTGCCTTTAATTGGATCTCTTCGACCAGGTTGAGTTCTTTTCTTAACAATTCGTCATTCAATTCCTCGTCGAGGGGGGCCTCTGTCCGTGTCGAGGGTTCTTTGATTTCCACTAGGATTACTACCTCGGTTTTGTATGCTAGTTAGAAGGGAGTTTCCCTGGTGGTGGAGTGTGGAATTATTCTGTATTGCTAGACCTGCCTCGACCTACCTTTTTTTAGCAACGCCCAACCTTCGTTTTAGTTCGTGGAGGATCACCCTGTTCGCGGCTTCTGCCTGTCCGTTGGTCTGGGGGTGTTCGAAGGACGCGAAGTGTTGCTTGGTGCCTAGTTTGGCAACGAAATCCTAAAATTTCATGTCCATGAATTATGTCTCATTGTCGGTCATGAGAGCCTGGGGTACACCGAATCGTGCAAGGAAGTTTTTTTATGTAAAATCGAAGTATGTTAAATGTCATGATTTTGGAGAGGGCCTCATCTTCGATCCATTTTGTGAAGTAGTTGACGGCCATGATCAGAAACTTGTTCTGATAGGATCCTGCGATGAAGGTGTCGCGGTGAAAATCGGATACCAAACTATTGATTAGTTTGAATCTTTAATTCATTTTGCAACCAAACTTTGATTTGTCCAAAGGAAGGGATAAAGATCGAAATTCCCACAATGCAATGCAAATGCAAGGTTTAGAGAGTTTAGGTCGAGGGTTGGTTAAACTTAGGGAAGGTGCTAGCATCCTATGTTTCTGTAGTACTCTACAGGAACCTCTTGTTTTATGTTTGTTTTTATTTGCAAAGGTTTATCTGCTTAATGGTTGAAAAGACCTAGGGGTTTATTTTTAAGTATACTCGATAAGATATCGCATCTTATGCCTACATATCCTTAGGGGAGTGGAATCAGAGTATCTGTAGTTCCCCTAAAGGGTTTTAGGAGTTCTTTGATTGTGGTCAAAGTTCCTACGGATTTAGGGTAGTTGATTGATTGATTTTAGGAGAAAGATGAGTTGTCATTTTAAGGGAGATTTAACCGCCACAAGTGTAAGAGATTGTATTTGTTGTGGGGTGGAGATTCTATCTCGCTTAAGATGATTAACATCTTTCTCTAATGTTTGAATAATTGTATTGAGTTGTTTGGTTTATTCTAAGTTGTAAAGAGGTCCTTCCTATGGGGTAGGATCTATCTTAGAGATCGACTTGAATGGGATCAAGGATCAAGTGGGAATATGATGCAAATGTAGATGCGATATACACAAGTGTTAAGTCATGTGTAGGTTCTTCCTTTGGACGGAATGCAATACGATAAATACGGTAAAGGTAAATTGCAGAAAATGTAAATGGGCAGATAATTAAATCCATACATGAACGCATGAAAACGCTAAGTGTGTGAATGTGAATTATGAATCGAAGTGTAAGCGTGCATGATTGAGTTGATTAATTTGCGATGTTGATTAATTTTACGGTGATTGATTAGAGAAAGGTTGAATAGGTCTTAAGAGGATTGATTTTGATTGTTTTAAGAAAATGTTTGAATTGGTGAGGTTAATTGATTTTAGGAAGTGATTGATTTTTTTTTATTTTTTAAGAAAATGGTGAATTTGATTAGTGAAATTAGATTGAAAATATAAGTTAATTGGTTGGAATAAAATAAATAAAGGTTGATTATTAAAAAAGTTTATTAAATATGTAGGTAATTTTTGGTTATTATTAATAACTATAAGTTATTTTAAAATTATGAGATAGATCTTTTTATTATAAATAGTTTTCTAGTCATTATTTAAATAAAAGGTTGCCATTATTGAAATTCAAGTTATTTTAAATAAAGGTTTTGGAAGATTATTATATTGTTTAATTAATAAAATAGAATCAAGGTTGATTTAAGTAGGTTAATTATAAAAAAGTGATTAGTTTTTTTCTATAGAAAAGAGTCTAATTAAAAAAAAATTAATAGATTAACTAGTTAAAATAAAAGAGTCAAAATATTAAAAAAGATTGAGGTTAATTTAATTTGTTAATAAGAAGATTAAAAGTTAATTTGAAAGTATTAGTTAATTTTAAAAAGGTTGTTATTGAAATTGTTAAATAAATAAAATTAAAGTTACATTGATTGGACAAGAGTTAATTAGTTAAATTATCTTAATTAAATATATTAAATATCAGGTTGATTATTAGATTGATTAAACTAAATAATTAACAGTGAGTTAATTAGGTTTAATGGTGGGTTAATTAGAGGGGGCGGTGTAGTTAGTGTGTGTGTAGGTGATTAACAAATTACAACAGATAAAGAAATAAACTGAAAACCCTAAATCCCCTTTCGATCCCCCCCCTTTCCGTCAATCTCCTCCGTCTCTCAATCTCACTCTCTTCCCGTCGTCAATCTTTCTTCTTCTTTCTCTGCGAGAGTCTCTCCTGTTCTATCTATCTCTCTTGCCTTTTCTCCTCGTCTTCCTTTTTCGATTTCCTATATAAACAAACCACAAACAAAAAGAAAGTGTTAAAGTGTTAGCAATAAAGACACTCACTCTTTCAATTTTTTGCAGGGTTTTTTTGAAAGCGGTTGATAGCAGACTCGCGGTGGTGTTCGGAATGGATTCAACGGCAACTCACGAAAAATGGAGGGTTTCGTGGGGATGGGCAATAGCAGTCGGCGGCAGCGATGATTTCGAACGAACACAGAGATAAGTTCGCTTATTTCACAGTTTCGGGGTTTTTTGATGGGATTTCCATGGCTATTTGAATGTTTGGGTTTCTGTTGATGGCTGTGTATATTCTAATGTTGTCGAATGCAATTTCTAGGTTTTGGATTTGAACTTAGGGCTGAAGCTAATTGGAGCTACAAAGTTGTTGGTTTGGAATTTTTCGTTGGAGTTGTGGAACTTGGGGTTTTTTTCTCTCTGTCTATTTGTGTGGATTTCTCTCTTTTTATAGCTTCACTAAACCTTTCCTCAATGATTCTCCACTAAAGTTCTTTCCAAATCCGGGTGGACATGTTGGCAACTGTTTTGGAAGGTAATGTTAACACTAGTAATTTTGTAACGGAAGTTTTCGTTTTCGCTCTAACATGTCGGGACATGTCTTGGAAACCTGATTTGTTTTATCCTCTTAAAAATGAACTTCCAAATCTGTGTATTCCTGTTTTGGTAAGTTAAACGGCTACTTAGGAAAGTTTGAAATTAACACATGTTCCTCCTTTATGCAGAATGTCGATGATGTTCTGTCCTGCCTGTAGTTGTGCCGTTACTGAAGAGAAAAGATGCTTTCTAATGTTGATTGTGGAGATTTTGCTTGTAGGCGTTGTTGACTTGTTACCCAAGTGTATAGACCTGGTGATTTTCATTGTCTAAAAGCTACTTGAATTTATTCATTTTCCCATTGGTGCTGAGTAGTTCTTATTTCTTAATTTAACATTGCAAAGGTTGATACAGTTAGATAGCGAAAGGATAAGCATAACGCCCGTGGATATCAATTCCTTGTTCGATTTGCATTAACTCTTTCAACCATGACAGAAAATCAGGGCTTTCAAACCATTCCTTCAACTCTGTCTAGGTTGCTAGATGTTCTTGTTGTAGTAATATCTTCTCCCATCACCAGCAGCATGCTCTGCCCAATCAAATGCAGAGTTTGGGTTAGTGGTATCAGCTGCAGTATCACTTGATGTAGTACCAGATAACCGTCGCAGCACTTTGAGGTACTGAGGATGGCCAAGGTTGTCCAGCAGGAGGTGCTGGTATGTTTATCTCTTATACATCGTTGTCGGATTGCCCTCCACGGTTTTCTCTTCGCACATAGCTTTCTTTTATAAATTATCGATTCCCTGATATTGCTCCGTCATTTGCAGTTACTGAATCTTTGTTATTTGTTCGAATGTAGGTAATTGCTGTTGAGGCTTTAGTGAATTCCAAATGACAACTCCACGAAATGTGAAAGCTTGGTATAATTGGTAATCCTATTAAATTATGCAGAAATGCTATGACAGTGACCAAGTGCCTTCTAACATGGACATTATGTAGGTGATTTAAGGGTTTTGGCGAAGCTTGAAGAAAAAGTGAATGCGAGGCGGTTATTCATGTTTTGAAACCTTAGGCGTCAAGAGAATATGATCCCATGGTAAGTTGTTTACCGTTACGGTCGTGGCTTTTCTAATTCAAAAACAGGTATTAGCTGCATTATCATCCTGATGCATCTTCTTCTTTGTTGCAGGGCTGGATGTGAATGGTGAGGTATTGCATGTGTTTGAGCTAACAGAAAGAATGCCTCTATGCTCTGCCTTCTGAATGCTGGTTTGATTAAAGCTTGATGGCATTTTAATCATTTTACGCTCATCATTTGATTAAATAACTGTAGCTTTCATAATGTTGTTTGTTGCAGAAATAAGCAGCCTAGAACATCACTATTGAGGGTTACAAAAGTTGTTATCAAGCATGAACTACTACTGCATCATTTGATGAATTTTACTCGGCTTGTCAGTCTTAATTGTGGCGGGAGCAACATTTTGGAGACGTCTTTAGTAGCTCGTATATGGCTTATTCGGAGTGGCTTCGGCGAGATTGGGATGTCGACACGTGAGCTTGGGATATTGGCGATTATGTATGATCTTCGAGGTATGTCAATTTACTGATGATAATTGTGTTCTCATTTTGTTCTGATCTTCTCAACACTGATACGACCACTTGATAAAAAACCGGTTCTCCGTTTTAGTGATAACTAACTCTTACATTCCACGTTTTTCAGATGCCTGCAGCAACACGTGGAACATCTTGGGGAGTAAAGGGTGCTTGGATTGAGTCAACTTGAAGTTAAGGCTGTATGCGGAAACGGCGGAGTGCATTTTTGAGTGATTTAATTATGACAGCATGGAGGAGTTTGAGGTTATGAACTTGCAGCTTGTTTGATAACTCATTGTTTGATGCAATTTTCCAACATGGTTTGCAGATTCCGACAGCGTCCTTTCTCAAGCATTCTTACGGCACAAGTGCTTCAACAGACGGGTGGTACCAAGACAAATCCTTCCATCAAGATATAAAGGATATTCTTTAGGCTGCCTTTAGACTTTAACTTCTTTTGTAATTTAATGTATGAACACACTTGAATCATCGATGATGTAAATGAGGTATTGTGAGAGGTTTGGATACAGTCTTGTAAGAAATCTCCTCAAATTAATTGTCTTGGATATTTGTATGTTTCTTCAACCAGCTTAGTTGTTCAAATTAAAGGAAAGGGATACTTAAAGTATTCATCCCTTGTAGTATTACAACCTACGACCATAAACGCACATCAATTGGCATCCCTCATAAGTCTATCATGCTCAATTCCTACCGATAGTAATGCCTCTTGTAATTGGTTTTCAATGGACTCGGGCTTTATACTCTTGTAGTCTTCTTGGTTTTAAAATGAGGGCTTGTTATAAAACTTAATAAGTTTTGACTCTTATCCGTCCTTATGTTGACAATTCATTCGGTCATGATCATAATTTGAATTTAATAATCCTCAACTAATTGCAACGTTCGCTCGTGGAATTGGACTTGTCACTTATTAGTTTAACAACTTCAATCCTTTCAAGTCGAAACTAAAATAATAACCAAATTGTTGGAGGACTAAGGTCTTGGAGTAAAACGAGTTAAATCTTTGCTGTCGTAAATTAACTACCGCTTGAATAGATTGCACCTGCTTGATAAAGAGAAAAACTTGAAAGGGACCGAAATCCTGATTTAAGGGGATATAGGCATAAGAATCAGCTTGAGATGTCTTTAAAATCGAAATGATCCTGCATACAATCGTTAGTCCTGATAAACATAAATAGAGTCAAATAACGCCAGAAAACGCATAAAATAGGTGAAATCTTAAGGTCAAAAATTAGGGTGTGACAGATGCCCCTATGTAAGTTACTTCTATCCGGAGATATGGAGATTGAAATCTTCATCTCGACGAGATAGGAGGGACTTAAATACAAACTTTGCACGAATTTTTGGCCCTAAGAAACCACTAAATGCATATGATATGAAATGATATATAATGTGAGACACGCGGAGGGTCCTTCGGAGAAATTGCGCCACAGGGGAGAAACCAGACACGACTCACGGGAAGAACAGGCTCAACAAAGCCAGACCCCATGGGAAGAGACAATGATCAGCATTGTGGATTCTCCAAAATGGAGATAAGATATAATAATACCACCAGAAGTACAGTAGCTTGGACAGTGAAACAGAAACTTGAAAGTGAAGGGTAGCTCACTACCAACGTGTGGTAGCCTAAGCAAAGATGTCCGGTTGAAGCAAAGAAACACATGTTACCTACTATCAATTAAATGATAGCCTAAGCAAAGGCAACACAAAGGAAAGATGACCTACTACCAAACACGGTAGCCTAAGCCCAGGCATCTGACCAAAGAGGATGGTATATTGCCTACTACCAAACGTATGATAGCCTAAGACAAGGTAATAGCCCAAACAAAGTGTATTACCTACTATCAAATGTATGATAGCCTAAGAAAAGGTAATAACCAAAAGGAAAGATCACCTACTACCAAACATATGGCAACCTAAGAAGAGGCGTCTGACCATAATAAAATGTGTTACCTACTATCAAACATATGATAGCCTAAGAAAAGGTGGTAAACAAAAGGAAAGATCACCTACTACCAAACATATGGCATCCTAAGAAAAGGTGTCTGACCATAATAAGATGTGTTACCTACTATCAAACATATGATAGCCTAAGAAAAGGCAACAGCCAAAACACGGTATATTACCTACTATCAAACGTATGATAGCCTAAGAAAAGGTAATAACCCAAAAGGAGAGATCACCTACTACCAAACATATGGCAGCCTAAGAAAAAGTGTCTGACCTAAAAGATATGGTATATTACCTACTATCAAATGTATGATAGCATAAGCAAAGGTAATAAACTTGAAAAGAGAGATCACCTACTACCAAACATATGGTAGCCTAAGAAAAGGCGTCTGTCCAAAAGAAAGGTGTATTACCTACAATCAAATGTATGATAGCCTAAGAAAAGGTAATAACCAAAAGGTGTCGAGATCACCTACTGCCAAACATATGGTAGCCTAAGCCAAGGCGTCTGACCAAAAATCAAAATGTACTAGAGATTGTAAAGCTTCGATGGGGATCTTTTGAAAAGATGTAAGTCGGTTGACCAGTAACATATGTCTTCTCGAATAAAGAGAGATCCATTGTAATAAACTTCAGCAAACCTCTCGGGAGGGATGTCATTTGATGGAATTAGCTTGTGTGATAAACTCGCTGAGGAATACATTCCTGAGGAGTATTTCTTGTTGTAGTTGTAAAATATTATGTGAATTCTCAAATAAAGAGAAGTATCTGTAAAGTCTTCGACGAACTTCTCTGATGGATTTCCGAAGAAATGCCATTTGATGAGCTGATAATCTTGATAAATCCACCAGGGATGGCCGAACTGTCTTGAAGAGACTGCCATTTGTCGTTTCGAAGGAGATCCTGACCAAAACGAGTTGCTCAAATAAAGAGGATGTCTTCAATAGTTATCTTCATAAAAATTCTCTTGGGGAGCCGAGTGCAAAATAAATGCACACTTAATCCTTATTCAAAAGTTGGAGATGTCCACAATGTGATTGCTAAGGACCGAAGTTCACTTCGGGAAATAACCGAAGAGGAACTGTCAAGCAAGACTCGACGATTGAGCTAAGAACTCATATGGGATGTACTAAAACAACCGTCTTCTAAGAGGATCAAACTTAGTGGGGAATTAGAAATATTGAGCTCTTTTTCTGCCTAAGGCTGACAACTCTACTTGAAGGAGAAGACACACCTAGTCACTCGGGGATAACCACAGCCAAAGCGACAGAACGAACAAACACAAAGATGTCGGATGCATATGCTATGCCACCTATCTATGTGCTATGCGTATGCTTACGCTGACAAAACAAGCAAGGAAAAGTAACCGGAGATGAAATAAACATCTCGAAGCAAACATCCGACCAATCTTCAAAGATAGAAGTACCACTGGGGATAGGTGGGGAACCAAATATGGGATCACACTCCTGCTTTAGAGCTTCAAAGCTTCTTCTGGGGAATAGAGATCATTCCACTTGGGATGTAATACCTTGATCTTACTTGAAGGGTTGTCTTGTTGAAGATGAGAATAAAGATCTACCAGAGGTGGATCAAACTCATAACTAGAGAAACTTTGTGGATAAAATAAATATCCACCTCATATGGGGAAACCTGGGTTAACAGATGCCCCTATTTAAGTTGCTTCTATCCGGAGATGTGGAGATTGAAATCTTCGTCTCGACGAGATAGGAGGGACTTAAATACAAACATTGCACGGAGTTTTGACCCTAAGAAACCACCGAATGCAGATGATATGCAATGATATGAAATGCAAGATGGGGGGTCCTGTGAGGAAAGGATGTCACAGGGGAATAACTGGACATAACACGCGGAGAGCAAACTCAACGACACGAGAAGAGAAAAAAATCTGCGTTGTGGATTCTCCAAAATGAAGATAAGATATAATAATATCACCAAGAGTACAGTAGCTCGGACAGTGAAACGAGATCTTAAAAGTGAAGGGTAACCCACTACCAACATGTGGCAGCCTAAACAAAGGTATCCGGTTGAAACCAGAAGCGCATGTTACGTACTATCAAACATATGATAGCCTAAACAAAGGTAACATGAAGAGGAAAGATAACCTACTACCGAACTTGGTAGCATAAGCAAATGTATCTGACCAAAAAGTGATGGTATGTTACCTACTATCAAACATATGATAGCCTAAGCAAAGGTAATAGTCAAAACAAGGTGTATTACCTACTATCAAACATATGATAGCCTAAGAGAAGGTAATAACCAAAAGGAAAGATCACCTACTACCAAACATATGGCAGCCTAAGAAAAGGTGTCTGACCAAAAATTAAAATGTACTAGAGATTGTAAAGCTTCAACGGGGATTTTCAAAAGATGTAAGCCGGTTGATATGTAAAATATGTCTTCTCAAATAAATAGAGACTAATTGTAACAAACTTCATCGAACTTCTCGGAAGAGATGCCCTTTGATGGAGTTAAAGCTTGTATGATAGACTCACTAGGGAATGCGTTCCTAAGGAGTATCTTTGTTGTAGCTGTAAAATATGTATCCTTGTAAGTTCTCAAATAAAGAGAAATATTCGTAATGTCTTTGATGCATTTCTCTGATAGATTTCCAGAGGAATGCCTTTCGATGAATTGATAATATTGATAAATCCACTGGGGATGGCTGAACTGTCTTGAAGAGACTGCCATTTGTCGTTTCAAAGGAGATTCTGATCAAAACGAGTTGCTCAAATAAAGAGGATGTTGCAGTCCAAATATAAATTGTTGAGAAGCTTCTAATAATGTGTTGGAGAAATATCTGTCTTCGATAATGATCTTCATAAAACCCCTTCATGGGGAGTTAAGTGCGAAATAAATGCACACTTAATCCACATTCAAAAGTTGGAGATGTCCACAATGTGATTGTCAAGGACCGAATTTCAATTCAGGAAATAACTGAAGAGAAACTGTCAAGCAAGACCCAACCATCGAGGTGCGAACTCAAATGGGATTTAACTAAAACAACCGTCTTCCACGAGGATCGAACTTCATGGGGAAAGTAGAAACATTGTGCTTTTTCTGCCTAGGGTTGATAACTCTATTTGGAGGGATAAAACACACCCAAGCGCCTGGGGATAAACACAGCCAAAGTGACAGAACAAACAAAACAGAGATGCAAGATGCATATGCCATGCTGTCTACTTATATGCTATGCATATGCTAACAACAGAGATGAAAAACATCTCAGACGAAAGGCACTCAAACCAAATCTTTACAGATCAAACATCGCCTAGAGAAGCGTGAGCTTGCTTTAGGAATCCTTCTGGGGAACAAAAATCGGACCAATCTTCAAAGACAGAAGCGTTACTACTGATAGGTGGAGAACCATATACGGGACCATAATCCTGCTTTAAGGCTTTAAAACCTCTCGGGGGAATAGAAAATATTCTGCCTGAGGATATAACATCTTGATCTTGCCTAAATACTCTTGGTTATCATGTTGAAGATGAGAATAAAGGTCTACTGGGACTCATAATTTGAAGAACCTTCATGGATAAAATAAATATCCACTTCAAAGGGGAAACCTGGGTTAACAAAACTGTTGAATATGTTGGAGTCGAAACTTCGTGGGGATGAAATAAACATCCGCTTCGCTGGAGAGGTGAAGCTAATCAGCTCACTGAGAATTCTCAGGTCACCAACTGGAGATTTCTTGCATGGAAGATGTTCGTCGCAGAATTGTCACAACCACCTTCGATTTTCAAGTGCCCCAAGTCACACGGTTCATGAGAAAAAGGTCCTCTCGAGAGGATTTTACAGAAAACATGACGTCCAAATGCCCCACTATTTTTAAACTCTTGGAGAGATTCGCAGAAGCTCGACGTAACTGCCCCTGATTGACGGTATAACCGAGTCTTCAAACTTGTGCTATGGATAAAGTCAAACTTGTATGGATCAAACCTCTTGGAAAATGACTTACCCTAGGTCAGCAGAGTCTTCAAATTTAATCGGTGATGTCTTCACGTAATCTTTCTAAGATATCAAGCAAAATTAGCGAGCTAGAAATGTTAATTCTGAAACTGTTAACACAACATATATGTTTGTCTCGAAGAAGTCTTTTTGAAAAAGATATCACAATGACTAGTGATCGAAATCACTAGTTAGGACATGAATTAAATTTATTTATAAGGCTGATACTGAATTTGAGCATAGCTCATAGGAGCCAGGAAACAATATCTCATCGAGTATGCTTTCGAACTAAACCTTACTTCAATTAGGACTTTATGGGTTATATATATGGGTTTAGTTTATGATTTGTAAAGCAGGGGAATAAAGGGTCAAAGTATATTTGCGTCCACCCATTTTTTTTAGAGATGCTCGTTTTTGATGATACTCTGCCCCAGGTTAAAACGAGGTTTTGGTTTGGGAGAGAAAAAACAGATCCTTTCTCAAGGCTTAAAAGAAGGGTTGACTATTTCTGGTGTTTTAGGAGGTTCGAAACATATGCCTTACATCATCAGTAAGTTTTTATTCAAAAGCATACAGCGAGAGATCCTGGCATTTTACTTCGTCATCCTCCCTCCAATTATCCACCAAAGTGAGAGAATTGGGTATAGTAGGCGCTATAAATTATGAAAAATATTTTACGAGTGAAACAAATGGATTTCTTCAAGACAAACATTTTATTGCATTAATTATTCAAAATAAACAAGCCAGACATGCCAAACATGCTTTTAATCAAAGAAATGAAATACGCATAAGAAAACACCCTGATGAGCCCTTCTCAGGATTTTATTCAGTCCTTGTATGGAATGGAGAAGCTTGCAGAATCGTCGGTTATGTCGCCTTTCGATTCCTCTTCAGGCACTATATTGATATGACCTTCCCGAATAACCTTGGATCATGTTCGCGGAGGATGAACCATGCTGAGGTGGGGGATTATCTTGCACATTAGGAATGGAACCTTTAAAGGATAAAATTTCGCACTTGATCAACCTTTGAACGTCTGCTTTCAAACTGTAACAATTCTCAATATCGTGGCCTGGAGCACCTTGATGGTATGGGCAAAATTTGTCAGCTTTGTACCAATACGGGAGTTTCTTAGGTACCTTAGGTGGAGCTCTCGTCTGGACTTGATCCTTTTGAATCAAAGTTGGGAACAAGTCAGCGTATGTCATCGGGATGGGATCAAAGTCTATTCTTTTGTGTACACGATTCTGATCCTTGAATGGCTGATTTTGTTGATGTTGTGGCTGATAAATCGCAGCAACCTGATGTGATGGTAGATACCCTCTCTTGGATCGTCCCTGCTGCACAACACTTGCCTCGTGTTCTCTCTTTTTCACGAAACCACTCCCATACTTTTGAGCATTATTGGGAGCACTCCCCTCCTTGACTAATCTTCCTTCGCGGACCCCCTCTTCCAAGCGCATTCCCATGTTTACCATTTCAGTGAAGTCATTGGGTGCACTTGCGACCATTTTCTCATAAAAGAAAGGACCTATAGTCTTCAGAAAAATTTTGGTCATTTCATTTTCTTCCAATGGTGGTATGACTTGAGCGGCTAACTCGCGCCAACGCTGAGCATATTCCTTGAAATTCTCTTTGTCTTTCTGAGCCATGGCCCTCAATTGATCACGGTCGGGAGCCATGTCCACGTTATACTTGTACTGCTTGATGAAGGCTCCACCTAAATCATTGAAAGTTCGAATCTTCACACTATCCAATCCCATATACCACCTGAGCGCAGCGCCTGTTAGACTGTCTTGGAAATAATGAATGAGCAATTGATCATTGTCAGTTTGGGCAGACATCTTCCGAGCATACATGATGAGATGACTCTGAGGGCAAGTATTTCCCTTGTACTTCTCGAAATCAGGGACCTTGAATTTTGGCGGAACCTTGACGTTTGGAACCAAGCATAGATTATAAACGCTCTTTCCAAACAGATCCTTCCCACAAAGGGCTTTCAACTCCTTTTGCATCTCAGAAAATTGGTCTTGAAATCCATCCATCCTTTCTTCCAAACCCACATTTTCGGTTGGCGATCCATATAAAATTGGCTCATCTCGAATATACGGAACATCGTTCACATGTGGAGGTGCAGTAGTCATTACAACAGTAACCATAGGAATGGCTTGGACAGTGGTCACAGCAGGGATCTCAGGCACAGATGGACGGCAGCCGGCCGGAAAGAAATGAGGAGGCATCCCCCACGGGAAACCTGGCGGCATGTTGTAGGTCACTTCAGCAATAGTAGGCACCACTGGGATCGGTGCTGATACTACTTCGGATATAATGGTCCTCTGAACTTCTTGATTGTTGAGTACAGACTGGTTGGACAAAGCTTCAACTAAACCATTCAACCTTTCCAAATTTTCCTTCAAGATTGAAACTTCGTCATGGAGCACTCTGTTTTCTTGTTCCAATTGATTCATCTTTTGACTTTGATTGGTTCAAGTGTTGTACTGGTGATTCAACTTGTTTGTGAAGATGAAGCAAGAGTGAGACCCCCCGGAATGCAAAGGATGTTATGCTGATGCGAAATGCGAAATGCAAATGCAAGAATGCAAAACAAAAGGTTTCATGGAACTCAAGTATTTATAAACGTCACAGAGTACCCAAAGAAAACTCATTTATTATTACTATTTTTTTTATAATGGATTACAAGGAAACATTCTTATAAGAGTCCTGACATAATAGCTAAATAAAAGCTAATAAAGTCCTAAGGAAGTCCTTCATCGTTCTTGTTGATTTGCTTCTCTAACTGGATCTTCTTGAGGATAAGTTGTCCACGATCGACTTCTAAGGAGTGGTGTGATAGAGGAAAATAAATCCTCTATCTCTTGTTGGAAGATAAGGAAAGAAGCCCTTATTTACTTGGATCTTCAATGTTGATGATAGCTTTTTGAAACCTCATTTAATCCTCAATAATAAAGGAAAACCTCTTATATTTGTCTTTCGAGTTCTCTCGATTCTTCAATCACTTCCCTTAACTTCCTTAGGTCATCCAAGTTAGGACTCTTAGAAGAATATTTCAAAAATATTTTTTGTAATCCCTATTGGTTCTATAATGTTTATAAATAAACTCGGGATTTTGTGAAACCAATGCAATATGATGCTTATGAATGCAACAAACACAGGTAAGCACATAGATGCACAAAGGTAAACAAACAAAGAGGACCCTAGGTTTGCAACGAGCATGGAGCCGAAGGGTATACCCATTCCCAACGGGTGTGGACTAAAGGTTGATTGTACCTGCAGAACAAGGTTCTAAAAAAGTTCCCAAAGTCATTAGCCCATCTTTCGGATATTATCAACTTCCCAAGTACTCGGTGGTTAATAACATTCTCAAGAGAACCTCTTTTGAGTGTAGCATCGTGTAGCACTATTTCGGGGGGTACCCCCTCATAGCCCCGCACTACATCCTAATAAAGGCCAAAGTGGGGTTAAGGTAACTACGGTCCTCAATATCATAGGCTCCAACATCGAATATAGTGCATGTTTTCACGATTAAGAACTCGTTTAACAATACAACTTTCGAGAGGGCCTCAATTGAGCGTGATTTTCAAGTCAGCTTGGTCGGGATTCCATCCCCTACAAGCCTCTTTGAACATATCACTATCCTATCTTAAGTTTACTCAAGTCCGGGTGTAGAAATTTGTCTCACCACTCAAAGGTAGCAACCCAAAAAGCAATAAAGGACAGATAAATAAGTAAGCAAATAAGCAGATATACAACAATAAACAAGCAAAAAAAAACAAGATAGGGAAACCCACCGAGGCATCCCCAGTGAAGTCGCCATTTCTGTCGCGGTGAAAATCGGATACCAAACTATTGATTAGTTTGAATCTTTAATTCATTTTGCAACCGAACATTGATTTGTCCAAAGGAAGGGATAAAGATCGAAATTCCCATAATGCAATGCAAATGCAAGGTTTATAGAGTTTAGGTTCGGGGGTTGGTTAAACTTAGGGAAGGTGCTAGCATCCTAAGTTTCTGTAGTACTCTACAGGAACCTCTTGTTTTATGTTTGTTTTTATTTGCTAAGGTTTATCTGCTTAATGGTTGAAAAGACCTAGGGGTTTATTTCAAGTATACTCGATAAGATATCGCATCTTATGCCTACATATCCTTACGGGAGTGGAATCAGAGTATCTGTAGTTCCCCTAAAGGTTTGAGGAGTTCTTTGATTGTGGTCAAAGTTCCTACAGGTTTAGGGTAGTTGATTGATTGATTTTAGGAGAAAGATCAGTTGTCATTTTAAGGGAGATTTAACCGCCACAAGTGTAAGAGATTGTATTTGTTGTGGGGTGGAGATTCTATCTCGCTTAAGATGATTAACATCTTTCTCTAATGTTTGAATAATTGCATTGAGTTGTTTGGTTTATTCTAAGTTGTAAAGAGGTCCTTCCTATGGGGTAGGATCTATCTTAGAGATCGACTTGAATGGGATCAAGGATCAAGTGGGAATATGATGCAAATATAGATACAATACACACAAGTGTTAAGTCATGTGTAGGTTCTTCCTTTGGACGGAATGCAATACGATAAATACGGTAAAGGTAAATTGCAGAAAATGTAAAAGGGCAGATAATTAAATCCATACATGAACGCATGAAAGTGCTAAGTGTGTGAATGTGAATTATGAATCAAAGTGTAAGCATGCACGATTGAGTTGATTAATTTGCGATGTTGATTAATTTTACGGTGATTGATTAGAGAAAGGTTGAATAGGTCTTAAGAGGATTGATTTTGATTGTTTTAAGAAAATGTTTGAATTGGTGAGGTTAATTGATTTTAGGAAGTGATTGATTTTTTTATTTTGTAAGGAAATGGTGAATTTGATTAGTGAAATTAGATTGAAAATATAAGTTAATTGGTTGGAATAAAATAAATAAAGGTTGATTATTAAAAAAGTTTATTAAATATGTAGGTAATTTTTTGTTATTAGTAATAACTATAAGTTATTTTAAAATTATGAGATAGATCCTTTTATTATAAATAGTTTTCTAGTCAATATTTAAATAAAAGGTTGCCATTATTGAAATTCAAGTTATTTTAAATAAAGGTTTTGGAAGATTATTATATTGTTTAATTAATAAAATATAATAAAGGTTGATTTAAGTAGGTTAATTATAAAAAAGTGATTAGTTTTTTTCTATAGAAAAGAGTCTAATTAAAAAAATTAATAGATTAACTAGTTAAAATAAAAGAGTCAAAATATTAAAAAAGATTGAGGTTAATTTAATTTGTTAATAAGAAGATTAAAAGTTAATTTAAAAGTATTAGTTAATTTTAAAAAGGTTGTTATTGAAATTGTTAAATAAATAAAATTAAAGTTAAATTGATTGGACAAAAGTTAATTAGTTAAATTATCTTAATTAAATATATTAAATATCAGGTTGATTATTAGATTGATTAAATTAAATAATTAACGGTGGGTTAATTAGGTTTAACAGTGGGTTAATTAGAGGGAGCGGTGTAGTTAGTGTGTGTGTAGGTGATTAACAAATTATAACAGATAAAGAAATAAACTGAAAACCTTAAATCCCCTTTCGATCCCCCCTTTCCGTCAATCTCTTCCGTCTCTCGATCTCACTCTCTTCCCGTCGTCAATCTTTCTTCTTCTTTCTCTGCGAGAGTCTCTCCTGTTCTGTCTATCTCTCTTGCCTTTTCTCCCCGTCTTCCTTTTTTGATTTCCTATATAAACAAGCCATAGACAAAAATAAAGTGTTAAAGTGTTAGCGATAAAGACACTCACTGTTTCAATTTTTTGCAGGGTTTTTTGAAAGCGGCCGATAGCGGACTCGCGGTGGCGTTCGCGGTGGACTCACCGACGACTCCCGAAAAATGGAGGGTTTCGTGGGGATGGGCAATAGCAGTCAGCGGCGATGATGATTTCGAACGAACACAGAGATAAGTTCGCTTATTTCACAGTTTCGGGGTTTTTTGATGGGATTTCCATGGCTATTTGAATGTTTGGGTTTCGTTTGATGGCTGTGTATATTCTAATGTTGTCGAATGCAATTTCCAGGTTTTGGATTTGAACTTGGGGCTGAAGCTAATTGGAGCTACAAAGTTGCTGGTTTGGAATTTTTCGTTGGAGTTGTGGAACTTGGGGTTTTTTTCTCTCTGTCTATTTGTGTGGATTTCCCTCTTTTTATAGCTTCACCAAACCTTTCCTCAATGATTCTCCACTAAAGTTCTTTCCAAATCCGGGTGGACATGTTGGCAACTATTTTGGAAGGTAATGTTAACACTAGTAATCGTGTCACGAAAGTTTCCGTTTTCGCTCTAACATGTCGGGACATGTCTTGGAAACCTGATTTGTTTTATCCTCTTGAAAATGAATTCCAAATCTGTGTGTTCCTATTTTGGTAAGTTGAACGGCTGCTTAGGAAAGTTTGAAATTAACACGTGTTCCTCCTTTATGCAGAATGTCGATGATGTTCTGTCCTGCCTGTAGTTGTGCCGTTGTTGAAGAGAAAAGACGCTCTCTAATGTTGATTGTGGAGATTTTGCTTGTAGGCGTTGTTGACTTGTTACCCAAGTGTATAGACCTAGTGATTTTCATTGTCTAAAAGCTGCTTGAATTTATTCATTTTCCCATTGGTGCTGAGTAGTTCTGATTTCTTAATTTAACATTGCAGAGGCTGATACATTTAGATTGCGAAAGGATAAGCATAATGCCCGTGGATATCAATTCCTTGTTCGATTTGCATTAACTCTTTCAACCATGACAGAGAGTCAGAGCTTTCAAACCATTCCTTCAACTCTGTCTAGGTTGCTAGATGTTCTTGTTGTAGTAATATCTTCTCCCATCACCAGCAGCATACTCTGCCCAATCAAATGCAGAGTTCGGGTTAGTGGTATCAGCTGCAGTATCATTTGATGCAGTACCAGATAACCGTCGCAGCACTTTGAGGTACTGAGGATGGCCAAGGTTGTCCAGCAGGAGGTGTTGGTATGTTTATCTCTTATACATTGTTGTCAGATTGCCCTCCACGGTTTTCTCTTCGCACATAGCTTTCTTTTATAAATTATCGATTTCGTGATATTGCTCCGTCATTTGCAGTTACTGAATCTTTGTTATTTGTTTGAATTTAGGTAATTGTTGTTGAGGCTTTAGTGAATTCCAAATGACAACTTCACGAAAATGCGAAAGCTTGGTATAATTGGTAATCCTATTAAATTCTGCATAAATGCTATGACAGTGACCA
This sequence comes from Lathyrus sativus, assembly GCA_963859935.3. NCBI lineage: Eukaryota > Viridiplantae > Streptophyta > Magnoliopsida > Fabales > Fabaceae > Lathyrus > Lathyrus sativus. Next base: position 616,883,324 of record OZ012739.1, on the reverse strand, counting down.
AGTGCCTTCTAACATGGACATTATGTAGGTGATTTAAGGGTTTTGGAGAAGCTTGAAGAAAAAGTGAATGCGAGGCGGTTATTCATGTTTTGAAACCTTAGGCGTCAAGAGAATCTGATCCCATGGTAAGTTGTTTACCGTTACGGTCGTGGCTTTTCTAATTCAAAAACAGGTATTAGCTGCATTATCATCCTGATGCATCTTCTTCTTTGTTACAGGGCTGGATGTGAATGGTGAGGTATCACATGTGTTTGAGCTAACGGAAAGAATGCCTCTATGCTTTGCCTTCTGAATGCTGGTTTTATTAAAGCTTGATGGCATTTTAATCATTTTACACTCATTATTTGATTAAGCAGGAATAAGCAGCCTAGAACATCACTATTGAGGGTCACAAAAGTTGTTATCAAGCATGAACTACTACTGCATCATTTGATGAATTTTACTCGGCTTGTCAGTCTTAATTGTGGCGGGAGCAACATTTTGGAGACGTCCTTAGTAGCTCGTATATGGCTTATTCGGAGTGGCTTTGGCGAGATTGGGATGTCGACACATGAGCTTGGGATATTGGCGATTATGTCTGATCTTCGAGGTATGTCAATTTACTGATAATAATTGTGTTCTCATTTCGTTCTGATCTTCTCAACAATTATGTTTTCATCTTGATTATACCTATGCAAACACTGATACAGTCACTTGATAAAAAACCGGTTCTCCGTTTTAGTGATAACTAACTCTTACATTCCACGTTTTTCAGATGCCTGCAGCAACACGTGGAACATCTTGGGGAGTAAAGGGTGCTTGGATTGAGTCAACTTGAAGTTAAGGCTGTATGCGGAAACGGCGGAGTGCATTTTTGAGTGATTTAATTATGACAACATGGAGGAGTTTGAGGTTATGAACTTGCAGCTTGTTTGATAACTCATTGTTTGATGCAATTTTCCAACATGGTTTGCGGATTCCGACAACGTCCTTTCTCAAGCATTCTTACGGCACAAGTGCTTCAACAGACGGGTGGTACCAAGACAAATCCTTCCATCAAGATATAAAGGATATTCTTTAGGCTGCCTTTAGACTTTAACTTCTTTTGTAATTTAATGTATGAACACACTTGAATCATCGATGATGTAAATGAGGTATTGTGAGAGGTTTGGATACAATCTTGTAAGAAATCTCCTCAAATTAATTGTCTTGGATATTTGTATGTTTCTTCAACCAGCTTAGTTGTTCAAATTGAAGAAAAGGGATACTTAAAGTATTCATCCCCTGTAGTATTACAACCTACGACCATAAACGCGCATCAATTAGCATCCCTCATAAGTCTATCATGCTCAATTCCTACCGATAGTAATGCCTCTTGTAATTGGTTTTCAATGGACTTGGGCTTTATACTCTTGTAGTCTTCTTGGTTTTAAAGTGAGGGCTTGTTATAAAACTTAATAAGTTTTGACTCTTATCCGTCCTTATGTTGACAATTCATTTGGTCATGATCATAATTTGAATTTAATAATCCTCAACTAATTGCAACGTTCGCTCGTGGAATTGGACTTGTCACTTATTAGTTTAACAACTTCAATCCTTTCAAGTCGAAACTAAAATAATAACCAAATTGTTGGAGGACTAAGGTCTTGGAGTAAAACGAGTTAAACCTTTGCTGTCGTAAATTAACTACCGCTTGAATAGATTGCACCTGCTTGATAAAGAGAAAAACTTGAAAGGGACCGAAATCCTGATTTAAGGGGATATAGGCATAAGAATCAGCCTGAGATGTCTTTAAAACCGAAATGATCCTGCATACAATCGTTAGTCCTGATAAACATAAATAGAGTCAAATAACGCCAGAAAACGCACAAAATAGGTGGGATCTTAAGGTCAAAAATTAGGGTGTGACAGAAGGGACCGAGTATGTCCATCCCCCACCAGGCGAAAGGCCACCGGAGGACATGGTCTTCAACTCATTGGGAGGGTGCTAAGTGCATGTCCTCGTGGCGTTGACATCTATCTCATTTTTTTACATGCTCCTTCGTGTCATGCTTCATAGTTGGCCAATAGTGGGCTTTTCATGCCAACGATCTTCCTCCTGAGTGTTATGCATTGATCTCATCGTGAATTTCTTGGAGAATGTCTGGGACCTTGTTCTCCTCGACGCACTTTAAGAGGGGAGTGGAGAATCCTCGCCGGTAGAGGTTTCCTTCGACCAGGACGAGGAGTAGGCCCTTCGTTTAGCTACGTTGGCCTCTTTATTATTTTTGGGCAGCTTCCCCGTGGTGAGGTAGTCATGCACCAGTGTCATCCAGCAATCACTGTCTCCAATGACATTAACATCGAGCAGTCCTGTCAGTTTTGTAATGCTTGGATAGGGAAGAGTCTCCTGTATGACGGACTTGTTGCCATCTTTCCTTCTTGTTCTAGCTAACTTCGATAAGATGTCTGCCCGAGCGTTCCTTTCGTAGGGAATGTGCTAGACTTCCCATGTTTCAAATTTGGATATCTTTTTTCGCACCACTGTCAAATATTCAACGAGGTGGTCGTTTTTAGCCTGATACTCTCCCCGTACCTAGGAGGCTACGAGCTGGGAGTTCGTGAAATTTTTTATTTATTTTGCGCCCAGGTCCTCCGCCAGTCGTAAGCCTGCAAGGAAAGCTTCGTATTCGGCTTGATTGTTCGAGGTTGGGAAAGACAAGACCAATGATACTTCAATTAGGATATTCTCTTTGTTTTTGAGGATGATATCTGCCCGCTGCCCGTGGAACTGGACGTTCCGTCGACGAAAATTGTCCACCTATACGTCCCGCTGGAATGGGATGTTAGGGGTGTCATTTCTGCCGCGAAATCGGACAGGACCTGTTACTTAAGGGCCTTCATGCCTTTGTAATAGATATCGAATTCTGACAGTTCCAGAGACCATTAGAGCATCTTACCAGCCATATCTGGTCGACCGAGTAGTTTCTTAATAGGTTGGTCCGTCCGAAATATTATTATGTGGGCCAGGAAGTAATGCCTTAATCTTCTCGTAGCGTTGATGAGAGCCAGGGCGAACTTCTCGATTTGTTGGTATTTAAGTTCTATCCCTTTTAAGGCTTTACTTGTGAAGTATATTGGCTTTTGCTCGTCGAGGGTTTCTTGAATGAGGGCAGCGTTGATGGCTTCATTAGTGACAGAAAGATAAAAGTAAAGTTTTCCCCATTGTCTGGTCGTGACAAAACAGGTGGTTCAAACAATGCTTGCTCGAGGTGGCGTAGTGCCTGCTCGTATTCCTCCGTCCACTCGAACATTGCCTCTTTCCGAAGGAGCTTGAAGAAGGGCAGGGCGTGTTGGGCGGATCTGGCCACAAAGCAAGATAGTGAGGTGAGCATCCCATTGAGGGATTGTATGGATTTCTTTGACTTAGGTGTGGGGAATTCAGAAAATGCTCGACATTTGTCGGGGTTGGCCTTGACCCCCCTCTCAGTGAGGTAGAATTTGAGGAACTTTCATGCTCGTACACCAAAGGTGCATTTTTCTGGGTTGAATCGCATTTTACACTCCCTGGCTTGGTCGAAGACCTTTTGCAGGTGGAACGTACAATCAGATTCCTCTTGGGATTTCACGATCATGTCGTCCATGTATACTTCGAAAATGTCTCTGATTTGTGATCAGAAGACTTTGTTCATCATCCGCTGGTACGTGGCCCCTGTGTTGCACCCCAAAATTTGACCAACATTTATTCATTCATGAAATGTTTGAAAGTTGATACCTTCATCAGAAAGTTCAAGAGATCCTCAGAGGAATTGGTTGAAACCAAAGTTGTGTGTCTCATAACTTGAGAGTTGTGGGTGTTTCTCAGATGATTCTGAGACTTTGAGAAAGAACTAGATGTTTTTAGAAATCCTATGAGATGTCTTGATAGCCATCATGAAGCCCAGAGAGGTCATTGTGCAAGAGTTCAGAAGATTCAACCATGAATGGTAGAATTAGGGTTTTGACTGGGTCAACCCTAGGTCAACTGATGATTTGGAGAAGGTTGAGACTTAATCCAAGGGCCATGAGATCATGGAATGATGCATAGAGATGTTATAAAGATGATTCCTAGACCAACTCATCATGATTGAGGAGTTTGAGAAGTTTCAAGTCAGGGTTCCCAAGGATTGTCAGTGGAAAAACCCTAATTTGATCCCTATCTTCCAGGCAGTTTTAGCCCTAGATGTGATTGATATCTCATTTTCCCCACAACATGAATGTTGTAGAGCTTGTTCTAAGCTTTAATTTGAGTGGTGGAAGTCCTTGATAGGAGTTACAGAGCTCAAGTTATGGTTTTGACAAATTACAGGTCAGTTGATGTGTGTGAATCTGGGTCCTTGAAAGTCACCCAACTTCCAGACAACTTTTGCCCTAGTAGGTTGATTCCTATGGTTTCTTGGTCAACATGAATGTTGAAGAGGATGTTCTTAGCTTTAATTTGAGTGGTAGAAGTCCTTGATTGGATTTGTGGAACTCAAGTTATGGTTTGAGCAAGGCAGGGGTATTTTGGTCATTTGTCAGTTATAGGTCATTTTAGCCAATGCCTAAAACTCCTATTTCCAAGCCTCAAATGGAAAAACTCAAAACATGAAAGTTGCTCAAAATGGGATTTTAAGTCTAGAAAGAAGGTCACAAATTGTTGAAAAAGCTCATAGCACAAGATTCCATGATTGGTCAAAAATGAACTAAAAATGACTTATAACTTTGAAAAGTTGAAATTGAAAAGTGTTTTGGAAGATCTACAAATCCAAAATAGGTCATCCAATATATCATTTTGATTGGAAAAAACATTTTGAGAAGATTGGTTTAAGTAGAATTTTCATTTGAGGCTTAAAAAATGAGGTTCCTTTGGAAATTTGTTACTTAAGAGAGAAGGCAATGTTAGAAAACCCTACACAAGCCAAGAATGCACTTGTTTTTCACACATTCCTTCTTAATAACTCATGTAAGGGCATTTTAAGTCAAAAATAACAAGGCATGGCATATGAGATGAGATGACCATTATGGAGTATCATGGAACTTTCAAGAAACTTCCATCACATTCTAGATGATTCTAGAAACTTCCATTGATTGTTATAAAAAGAATGCATCAAGGAGTGTTAGAGGTTGGTGAAACTTGAGCCAAGTCAGAGGAGAGAGAGAGATACATAGCCATTGGAGACATTTCTTCAAGTTGAAGCAAGTTGAGATATCTTGCACTACCAGCCATCTCCTTCATCACCATTGCAAACAGAATACTGAGAATCATTCAAGGACCATCTGCAAGCAATTCCAAGGCTGGGAACCACCTCTACACCACTGCACCATAACCCTTTGACAGGTTTCTTCTTCACTTTATACCTCCTTAATTATGCAGCTTCAATTAGTTTCTTAGGCATAGACATGATGTACTAGGCTAGATGATTCTTCCCCATGAGTTACAGCCTGTTCCATGAGGTTCCATGGCAGGTGTTTGAAACTTTGATTTTCAAGAACTATTAGTTTAGGGCATTTCAATCATCAAGAATTAGTGTGCATTAGTTAGGGTAATGTGTAGGGTATCTGTAAATCATTAGGTTGAAGTTTGGTGAAAGTTTGATAGCAGTTGAATGTGGTTGTACCCGGATCTTCAATCCTTCTGTTAGAACAATTTAGGGCGAGTTATGGAAAACTTTACGTATGGTTGTGTAGGGCTTGAGACGTAGGTGATTTTTTGTGTTGGAGTCGTGTGGAGCCGTGGCCTGTGGAGGGAGATGGAGGAGTTGGAAGATGAGTGCGTGGGATTAGGGTTTCTGAAAACCCTAGGGCGTTTGGAGAAGACGAGCGGATGGCCGTTGGATCAAGTTTCAGGGATTGACTCATTCTCCCCATCGTGTGGCTGTGAGCGCGTCTGAGAATTGGGGGGAGATTCAAACTAATGAAACGCAGCCGTTTCATTAAAGGGGCGTTCTGGGCCCAGAATTCTATCCCCACCCCCCTTATTTGCTGGCCCAACCAATATAACTAGCGCGTATTTCTTAATACACCCCCCTCCCTTTATTTCATTTTATTTCTTTTTAATTTTATTTTAATGTTTTCTGTTTTGAATAATTCATTAAAAATAGTTAAAAAATGATTTTTAATTTCTTCCTTTTTCTATGAGTAGATTAAAATGAGTAGAAAATTATAAAAATAAAATTGAGATTTTATTTTTAGGTTTAATATTTTTAGTAGATTTTCCAATTAAATAGCTTTTTAATTGTTTCATTTTGATATTTGATTTTGTAGGAATTGTTTTAGTACTTTCCATTAATCTTTTTTACCCATTCTTTTTGGTGCAATCAGATGATGAGTCATACTTCCCCATAGGTTTTTTTCTAGATTTTTTAGAATTAATTTTGATTAGTTTAATTAGGGTTGACTTAGGATAGTCTAATTAGGGTTTAGAATGGTGTTTAGGTGATGAATCATTTTCTTGGAGCAAGTTTTATCTTGATTTTTAGGTAGAAACCTTTGTAGATGTTATGAGTAGGTGTTGAGGACCCTTATGAATATTTGTTGAATTTTTCCCCATTAGTTTAATATTTTTAGGTATTATCTGAAGATTGCCTGATAATGTGATTTGTTCAGTGGGTTATCTGTTCATCTGTGGGGTTCTTTCTGAGGAATTTGATGAAGGGCTTGGGTTGCCTTGAGGATATTGATGGAGAGCATCATGAGGGGAAGCTTGTAGATCAAGATGCAGAGACCCAGAGCTTGGCTGATGCCCTGTTGGTGAGGTTTGAGAGCCTGAAGTTTGAAGGAAGTTCATGGTACTTTCCTGAGGAAGGCACTATGAATGACTTTCATCCTTCCTTCTCACTTCTTTCTTAAGTATCCAATGATGTTGGAGCCAACTTGTGAGTTTAATTTCTCCTGAGGAGGAATGTAAACTGATCACATGTTGTTGAGCCACATGGGATGCAAATCCTAAGTGGAAGCCTCCTAGTACTTTCCTGAGGAAGGTCCTATGGGTCTGTTCACTTAGTTCTACTAGTTGATCTAGGATTTCTTAAGTATCCAATGATGTCGGAGCCAACTTGTGAGTTTAATTTCTCCTGAGGAGGAATGTAAACTGATCACATGTTGTTGAGCCACATGGGATACAACTCCTAAGTGGAAGCCTCCTAGTACTTTCCTGAGGAAGGTACTATGAGTCTATTCACTTAGTTCCACTAGTTTAAATAGGATTTCCTAAATATCCAGTGATGTTGGAGCCTGCTTGTGAGTTTAATCTCTCCTGAGGAGGGACGTAAACTGATCACAGTGGTTGAGCCACATAGGGTATGATTCCTGAGTATACACCTCCTAGTGTTCTCCTGAGGAAGACACTATGAGCTTGCTTGCTTGGCTCCCTTTCTTTGGTAAGCTTATTCTGAAGCTTGAAGACTGGGAATGATTTCTCCTGCCTAGGGTTCTGCTTGAGAGTTTTGCTTAGGTTTGTTTAGATCCTGTGATTAGGATTATGGTTAAAGAATAGATGATTCTTTCTCATGTGTTTTGTTTGCCTGATGGTACTTCATTTCCTTTATCTGTATGATTGCAGTTTACTGTTTTGCTTGATGGCATGTTGATTATTTTCAGTATGATTACTGTTATTTCATGACTGGCTTGAGGTTGAGATGAGCTTGTGGAGGCTGAAGCCCCACACACATTTCCTCCCTCACTTGCATTACATGCATTTTACTGTTTAAACTGATGTTTTTGTCTGTATTCTGTGTATCATTGACATGATCCCTTAGGACTCTCATTTCCTCGGACGAGGATTTGATGATAGACTTTTAGGTTGAAACCTATGCATGACAACATCTAGGAGTTCCCTGTTCAAACCTCAACCATAGGATGAATCCATGGCATGATAACAGTAGGACTTGATAGTCTCCCTCCTAGTTGAGCCATATTTTCAGTAGTTTCCCGAACTACGTTTGCTCTGATCTTTCATACCAGATGAAAGTACGTAGGCATAGGATGCGACGTCCTAGCGAGCCACCTTCCCCATCTTCACCCGTAGTTAGCCGAACTACGTTGACTCTGATTTCTCATTCTCTGATGAGAATACGTAGGCATAAAGTGCGATGCTTTACCGAGTCTTTTTCTTTTCTTTTTCAGCCAGCCTTGATAGGTAGATAGATTATAACCAACCCGTCCAAGTAAACAAACAAGCGAGGATCCCGTCGAGTACGACGGACGTGAGGGGTGCTAATACCTTCCCCTTGCGTAACCGACTCCCGAACCCAGACAATGGTTGCGATGACCTTGTCTTACCCTTATTCGTCAGGTTTTTTCCGATCGTTTCCTTTCCCGCTCTGAGGGATAAATAACGAAAGGTGGCGACTCTTCTGTCATGCCGGCACCTTATTTTTCGCGCAAGCGACAGCTGGCGACTCTGCTGGGGAAGCAAGCATCTAGGGACTTTTCCCATCCCTTATGCTGGGACCGTTTCCCATCCCCTACGCGAGTCAATCCTATCGTTTGTGTGTTTGCTTGTTGGGTTGCGTTTATTTATCGCATCTTTGCTTCTCGCATTTTACTTCCCGCATTTTATTTCCCGCATTTATTTCCAGTTTGATATGATTATCTGTGCTGCTGTGGGAGAGGGATGTTACTGCGAGTGAAAAGCCGGACCTGGGCTTGAGTACACACCTAGATATAGTTGTGGAGAAGTAGTAGACGAACCTGTCTGTTGAGCAGGCACAGTTCCCTACGAAAATCTGCGCTCAGACGAGATTCTTGCAGAGGTGCTCCTTTCCGGTCCTGAGGATCTGAGGGGAGTCCAGACGTAAGGATTGTCGACTCTGGGGACCGATCATTTGGAAGTCAGCTAAGAGAGGCCTCTTCATGACTTGACGATGCCACTCCTTCTGGGAATCGTATTGTCACTCATGAATGTCTGTGACGCTGACGACCGCATAGGATGCCGTACCTTTGTCCGTGGATTAGGTCCATCATACCTGTGAGTGGGGTTGGGATATTGCAGGAAACTTTGACCTCCAGACCACCTGGTTTTCTTGACAGCGAATCAGTTATGTTGGGTTCTCAGTTGCAGATATGTTCTTGATAGAGCAAGGGTTTGATCAGAGGATCTTATCATCAGGTGTTTGTTTGTTCTTGATAGAGCATGTTCCGATCAGAGTATCGTTATCAGAGGTTTGTTCTGGATGGAGCAGATTTTTGAATGAGGTCTGAAGATCTCATCAGCGGTTGTTATTTGTTCTGGATGAAGCAGATTTTTGAGTGAGGTCTGAGGATCTCGTCAGCAGTTGTTATTTTGTTCTTGATAGGGCAGGTTTTGAGTGAGGTCTGAGGATCTCGTCAGCAGTTGTTATTTTGTTCTTGATAGGGCAGGTTTTGAGTGAGGTTTGAAGATCTCATCAGCAGCTGTGTATTTGTTCTTGAGAGGGCAGATTTGTGATTTGGGGTCTGAAGACTTCTCCAACAGATATTCCTTGATCTTGCATCCAGGGTTTTCATCATCAGGCCTTCGTTCTTGTCAGAGCAGAATTTTGATCTCGATCCTACCAGATGGTTATTCACAACAGATCAGATCAGTGGGTTTACACCGGGGTTTCCTTCTCAGCAGTAACTGTTGACATCGAATCTCCACAGCAGCCTTGGATATATTGTTGCATGCCTGCATTTTGCATTAGCTTGCATAATCATTCCATTAGCGTGTGTCTGTGAGGTTACTATTTCCATGATTGGGCCCAGATTCCTCTCCTTACTATTGTCAGCAGATGCCAGGACCGGGGAAATCTCTCAAGCACACAGACACACGCATGCATTTGCACGAAGCATTCTTGCATGACATACATTCTGTTGCTTTTCCTAACCTTTAATCTTGACAGGTTTTTCAGGTACTCAGGTTCCGAGCTGCTTTCAATCTCCAGGATTGATCAAAGATTCATCCACCGTTACTCGACTCGCGCCAATCAAACGAGAATCATGGACCAGGTACAATCAGATGTTCAGGAGCTTCGTGAAAGGATGGATCGTTTTATGGAGTTGATGCAAGTAGTTGCGAACGGGCAAGAGCAACTTCGTACTTTGGTTCAACCTCTCATCTCCAGGGTTGACAGCAATGGAATTCTTCACGGCGGGGCCGTACCCACTCCTCCTCCTCAAGTGGATACTCCTCAGAACGTTGTTCCTGCTGCCGGGGGCAACGGTAGTGCTAACGGCAATCTTATGAATAATCTCGGACTTAACGCGGCGGGCGCCGTCAATGGTGGTTTGGGAGCCAATGTTAATGTTGGTGCAGGAAATATGGTGGTGCCTCAACCGTGGCTGGAGGACCATCAGGACGACATTTTCTCTCAGAGAGGTGTAGAGGCTGAGTTAACTGCTGAAGCTAGACTCAGGTTCAAGGCACTGGAAGATAAAATGAGAGATATAGAAAATCAGAACACATTGGGCGTTGACATGTCCAAACTTGGGCTGATTGCTGACTTTAAAGTACCTCACAAGTTTAAGGTGCCTATCTTTGAGAAGTATAGAGGCACTACTTGTCCCCGTGTTCATCTCCGATCGTATTACAGGAAGATGTCTGCTTACTCTGATGATGAGAAGTTGCTGATGCACTTCTTTCAGGATAGTCTTTCTGGCCCATCGCTTGAATGGTATATGGGTTTGGAACCCGCTGCTGTGCGAACGTGGAAAGATCTCGCTGAAGCATTTGTTCTCCACTATCAGTATAATAGCGACTTGGCTCCCAACCGAGTTCAGCTTCAGAATCTCTCGCAGCGTAGCAATGAAAGCTTCAAAGAGTACGCCCAGCGGTGGCGTGAATTGGCTGCTCGGGTTCAACCGCCGATGGTTGAGCGTGAGTTGGTACAGATGTTCGTGGCTACTCTTCCCGGAGTCTATTATGAGAAGTTGGTTAGTGGCATGTCCGGGACATTCTCGGCCCTCATCACTTTGGGCGAGCATGTTGAAAATGGTATAAAGATCGGCAAGATTCAAGGCGAATCATCCTCATCTGGAGGAGCCAGCAAGAAACCTTATACTGGCAAGCGTCGGGAGGGCGATGCCAGTGCTGTCTCTAATGCTAGGAGAAAGGGCAAGGGCCCTCAGTCTCAGATCGCTAGCATAAACATCCCAGCTGCTCCCCCTCAGCCGCAGCAGCAGCCTCAGCAACAGAATAATCCGGGATATAAGAAATATCAGCATCGGGGTCCCCTGGCAAACCGTCATTTGGAAACTCCTCCTATGTCGTATGCCCAGCTTCTGCAGACGTTGCTTCAGCTCCAACTGGTTCAGAAAAGGACGCTAGCTCCCTTGACAGGGGCACCACCACCCGGGTACGATGCTAATGCTACATGTGAATTTCATTCTGGGGCACCTGGCCATACAGTTGAGAACTGCAAAGCTTTTAAGCATAAGGTCCAGGACATGATTGACGCCAAGATAATAAATTTTTCTGACAACGTGCCCAACGTCACCAAGAATCCGATGCCTCATCACAGGGGGGGCGGAGTAAATGCTGTCATCACTGAAGAGAATTCAGACTTGCTGACTGATGTCAGAGATTTGAAAACGCCACTGAGTTTTGTTAAAGCTAAACTGCTGAAGAAAGGCTTCTTTCCCGGGTGTGGGGAATTTTGTATGGCATGTGCTACGCTTCCTGACGGGTGTGAGCAGTTGAGTGAAGGTATCCAGAGTCTGATGACCGAGGGTATTTTACAGTTTAGTCGAAGCATTGAGAATGCGTCAGGGGAAGTCGTGCTGAAGCAGGCGGACGAAGTCGCTACTATCACCATTCCTCGCCACCCTATCACCATTTCTGCACTTCGTCCTCCTACTATTACCATCACCAGGGCTGGACCAATCCCTTTCGAGAGTACCAATGCCGTGCCATGGCATTACGGCGCTGAAGTGTATTGTAATGGCCAGAAGGTAGAGATTGAGCCGCCCAGATCGACTGCGCAGAGTCTTGCTGAGGCCAGTGGTATCACCAGAAGTGGCAGAGTGTTCGCGCCGGCAGAAGGTGCGGCAGAGAAGGTAGTCAGGGCTGATGCTGCTGATAAGGGCAAAGGTAAAGCCGTTGAAGAGGTTCCTGCAGGGGCAGAAAAAGACTTGTTGGTTAAAGACGCAGAAGAGTTCATGCGACTGATCAGGAAAAGTGACTACAAGATTGTAGATCATCTTCACCAGACTCCGTCAAAGATCTCAATTCTCAACCTGTTGCTGTGTTCTGAAGCACACCGCAACGCATTGCTGAAAGTATTGAATGCTGCATACGTGCCGCAGGAGATATCAGTTAACCAACTTGAGGAAGTGGTAGCCCATGTCAACGCTGGTAATGGGCTGGGTTTTACAGATTTGGAGCTGACGCCCAAGGGAAGAGATCACAACCATGCCTTGCACATCTCGATAGAGTGCAGGGGCACGATTATGTCACATGTCCTAGTAGATACGGGCTCCTCGCTGAACGTGCTTCCGAAGAAAGCACTAATGAAGTTGGATACCCGGGGACTGCTGTGCACGCCCAGTGATCTGGTCGTAAAGGCTTTTGACGGAACCAAACGCCACGTCTTTGGAGAATTGACCCTGCCAATTCAGGTTGGACCAGAGACGTTTAATGCAGTGTTCTATATTATGGATATCATGCCCGCCTACAGTTGCCTCTTAGGTCGGCCGTGGATTCATTCTGCTGGTGCCGTGACGTCCACGTTGCATCAGAAGCTTAAATATGCTGTTGGGGGCAGCATAGTGACAGTTTGCGGAGAGGAGGACATCATGGTAAGCCACCTGTCGTCCTTCAAGTATGTCGAAATGGATGGCGAGATCCATGAGACTCTTTGCCAGGCGTTTGAGACCGTCAAGGTGAAGGAAGTAGCTCCCATTGTTACAGAGAAGCAAGAGGTGAACCTCTCTTCGTTTAAGGAAGCTAGAGCCGTTGTCGAAGCTGGTTCTACCCCAGGCTGGGGGCATGTCTTGGATATACCATTCAAACAGGATAAGTTTGGATTGGGATATTCTCCGGAAGCTGAAGCTTCAACTTCTTCTGGTAGCTCATCTCGTGGAAAGGGGCCGATCCTATTCACTAAGGGAGGAGTAATATTCGAAAGTGTCAACGCAGCGTCGGAGGACAGCGGGGACAGTGACTGTGATCTCGATGCCTGGATTCAACCGAGCAAGCCAGGCGAGCGCCTTCACAACTGGACCACCAAGGAGATTATCGAGCTGACAAGTGAAGAGTAATGATTTGCTTTTTACAATCTTTTGTACAACCCTATGTCCTGCCCGGGGCATAGTGGTTTTACTGTCAGGGCCTTGTTGGATTATGTGTATACATTTTATCAATAAATAAAAAGGCGTTTTCTTCGTAATCAAATATTGTGTTCTCTGTTATTCATCTTTTATGTTTGTTTTGAAAAACAGCAAAATGGCAACGAGGTTCGTGCAAACCTGCATATTCCTGCTTTAAACTTAACCCTTGTTATTGCAGGATCCACGTAACAGACGACATCGACTCTGGACCCTCTACGGCTCACTACGACTTTGATTGCCCGATCTATCATGCCGAGGATGAGATTGATGAAGACGAAGACCTTCCGGAAGAATTGGCCCGCTTGTTGAAACAAGAGGAGAAGGTTATTCTGCCTCATGAAGAGGAGATTGAGATCATAAATCTGGGTTCTGAGGAGCTTATCAGGAATGTCAGGGTTGGGGTTGCGCTACAGAACGATGTCAAGCATAGACTGGTCGAGATGCTTCGAGAGTATAGTGACGTCTTTGCTTGGTCGTATGAGGATATGCCCGGACTTGACACAGATATCGTGGTTCATCGCTTGCCGTTGCGAGAAGATTGCCCTCCAGTCAAGCAGAAGCTCAGGAGGACGAGACCAGACATGGCTGTGAAGATCAAAGAAGAAGTCCAGAAGCAGTTGGACGCAGGATTTTTAGCCGTTACCACCTACCCTCCGTGGGTCGCCAACATAGTGCCTGTACCGAAGAAGGACGGTAAGGTACGTATGTGCGTCGATTATCGGGACTTGAATAGGGCGAGCCCTAAGGATGATTTCCCGTTGCCTCATATCGATGTGTTGGTCGACAATACAGCCCAGTTTTCCGTGTTTTCATTCATGGATGGCTTCTCCGGTTACAATCAGATTAAGATGGCGCCGGAGGACATGGAGAAAACAACGTTTATTACCCCCTGGGGCACGTTTTGCTACAAGGTAATGCCCTTCGGTCTGAAGAACGCAGGGGCCACTTACCAGCGAGCAATGGTAACTTTGTTTCATGATATGATTCATCATGAGATCGAGGTCTATGTTGATGACATGATTGCAAAGTCCCAAACGGAGGAGGAGCATCTGGTCAATTTGCTGAAGCTGTTTGAAAGGCTTAGGAAGTTCAGGCTGAGGCTGAATCCTAACAAGTGCACTTTCGGAGTGCGATCCGGAAAGTTATTGGGGTTTATCGTTAGTGAACGAGGTATCGAAGTTGATCCTGCAAAGATAAAAGCTATCCAAGAGATGCCAGCGCCGAGAACAGAAAAAGAAGTTCGTGGTTTCTTGGGCCGAATAAACTACATTGCGAGGTTTATCTCCCAGCTCACAGCCACTTGTGAACCGATGTTCAAGTTGTTAAAGAAAAATCAGGCGATTACTTGGAATGAAGATTGCCAGAAGGCATTCGATAAGATAAAGCAGTATCTTCAAGAACCTCCAATCTTGATACCCCCAGTGGCTGGACGGCCATTAATCATGTACTTGACAGTTCTGGAGAATAGCATGGGGTGTGTTCTCGGTCAGCATGACGAGACGGGCAGAAAGGAGCATGCCATTTATTATTTGAGTAAAAAGTTCACTGAGTGTGAATCTCGATACTCGATGCTGGAGAAGACGTGTTGTGCACTAGCTTGGGCTGCCAAACGTCTACGACAGTATATGCTCAATCACACCACTATGCTGATTTCGAAGATGGATCCGATCAAGTACGTCTTCGAGAAGCAGGCTCTTTCGGGTAGGATTGCCAGATGGCAAATGGTGTTAACAGAATATGATATTCAGTACGTCTCTCAGAAAGCCATCAAAGGGAGCGTATTGTCTGATTACCTTGCCGAACAGCCAATCGAAGACTATCAGCCGATGAAGTTCGAGTTCCCTGATGAGGACATTATGTTTCTCAAAGCAAAGGATTGCGAAGAGCCATTGCCCGACGAGGGGCCGGATAGGAAGTCTCAGTGGAAGTTGATATTCGACGGAGCAGTCAATTCCTATGGAAGTGGTATCGGGGCTATCATCACGACTCCTCACGGATCCCACATCCCGTTTACTGCGAGACTGACGTTTCCAGTTACCAACAACGAAGCCGAGTACGAGGCATGTATTATGGGTCTAGAAGAGGCAATTGATTTGAGAATCAAGAATCTAGACATATATGGTGACTCAGCGCTTGTGATCAATCAGATTAAAGGGGAGTGGGAAACTCGTCAACCGAATCTAGTGCCGTACATGAATTACGCCAGAAGGCTGCTTCCGTTCTTCGACCGAGTAGAACTTCATCATGTACCACGGGCTGAAAATCAAATGGCTGATGCTTTAGCCACGTTGGCTTCTATGTATAAGGTCAATCTTTGGAATGAGGCTCCAAGCATTGTTCTTTCGCGTCTTGACAGACCAGCATATGTGTTCGCAATCGAGGATGCCACTGACGGCAAGCCATGGTTCCACGACATCCAGACCTTCCTTATGACTAAGGAGTATCCGGCGGGTGCGTCAACCCAGGATAAGAAGACTCTGAGGAGGCTATCTGGAAACTTTTATCTCAACCCTGATGGAGTGCTGTATAGAAGAAACCACGACCTCGTGCTACTCAGATGTGTAGATGAGAAAGAGGCCAGTAAGCTCATGGAGGAAGTCCATGAGGGCACATTTGGTACGCACGCCGGCGGGCATGCCATGACGAGGAAGATCCTGAGAGCAGGATATTACTGGTTGACTATGGAGTCGGATTGCTTCAGATTCGCGAGAAAATGTCATAAATGCCAGATTTATGCTGATAGAGTTCATGTGCCGCCGTGCCCCTTGAATGTCATGTCCTCCCCTTGGCCGTTCTCCATGTGGGGCATTGACATGATAGGCAAGATCGAGCCCACCGCGTCCAATGGTCATCGTTTTATTCTGGTAGCTATCGACTACTTCACCAAGTGGGTGGAGGCAGCCTCGTATGCTAATGTGACCAAGCAGGTGGTTGCTAAATTCATTAAGAGGGATATCATCTGTCGCTATGGAATTCCCGAGCGGATCATTACTGATAATGGTTCGAATTTGAATAACAAGATGATGAAGGAGCTGTGCCAGAGCTTCAAGATTGAACACCACAACTCATCTCCTTATCGGCCGAAGATGAATGGCGCCGTTGAAGCGGCCAACAAGAACATCAAGAAGATTGTTCAGAAGATGGTTGTGACGTATAAAGATTGGCACGAGATGCTGCCGTTTGCCTTGCATGGTTACCGTACGACGGTGCGTACGTCGACCGGGGCAACTCCTTTCTCCTTGGTGTACGGTATGGAAGCTGTCCTACCGCTAGAAGTGGAGATTCCCTCTTTGCGAGTTTTGGTTGATGTGAAACTTGATGAGGCAGAATGGGTGACGAATCGCCTGAACCAGCTCAGCCTGATGGACGAGAAGAGGTTAGCATCGATTGCATTTGGTCGCCTGTACCAAAGCCGAATGAAGAAAGCTTATGATAAGAAGGTGCGTCCTCGAAGCTTTCAGACGGGTGATCTCGTCCTGAAGAAGATTCTTCCACCACACTCCGATCACCGGGGCAAGTGGACTCCGAATTACGAAGGGCCGTATGTCGTCAGCAAGGTCTTCTCGGGAGGAGCTTTGCTGTTATCCACGATGGATGGTGAAGATTTTGCATCCCCGGTGAACGCGGACGCAGTTAAAAAATACTTTGCTTGAAAGCGACCCGCTGGACAAAAAAAGAGAGTCCAGGCAAAAAAGGGGCATCCCGGCGAACCAAAAACAGAATAAAAGGTTCGGGCAAAAATTAGGGATATATTGAAAAAATGTACACCCGCGAAGTCGAAAACCTACACTGGGCGGCTTCGGCAAAAAAGGGTATCCCGGTGAACTGAAAACCCGAAAGGGCGGTTCACGCAAAAGTTAGGGATTTAAATAAGCAAATGACTGCGTTCCGCGTATGGACTTTCATTGTTTAGTGGTTCGGAAGACCTGAGGGCCGTTTATCTGAATCAATCTCTTCCAAAGCTGAAGCATCGGAGAAGTATCGAAGTCGAGTGGGTCTTAGAGGGATCAACTCATGGTGTTCGTCTACGCCTCGATTGCCGACATTTGTATATACTGATGTATATTTATGTTTTCTTTTTGCGCGACTTCCTCATTTCAGGAGCTTGCCTCTGTTGTAAAACATTTTCGCCCATTCAGGGGTTCACCATCAATAAAATGCACATTATTCAGCAATTCTACTTGTCTGTTTTGCATTTATCTGTTTTGTTTGCGGATGATAACGCCGATGTGTTTTTTTGATAAAATGCGCATACATAAACCTGCGGGCCTAAGCCCATTGATTGTTGAAACAATTAATTAATTGAACGTTGTCGCGAGATAATAACCCTGATAGGCCCCTTTGAGGAGGGTATCTTGTCTGTTTGTTTGTGTCGTTGCAGGTATAGCACCCGTCAGAAGATGTGTCGTGCGTATCCCCGAAGCAGGATGAGTCCTCCTTCTTCAGCAGAGTTCAGTGATCTCTCCTCCGCGGAATCAGAATCAGATAGTGAGCATTGATATGTCTTCCCCAGGTAGAGATGATTCTCTTCCCCCAAGAAGACGCATCCTGAAGGAACGTCACCTCATCAGCTGAGTTAAGCGCCGAAAAATGATTGAGTACCGTAGCTCGTCTTTCCCCAGCACCGGGTCACAAGTGCAGAGTTCATAGAAGTGTTCGGGAGCTGAAGCTCGTGTTTCCCCAGTAAAGTCGCTGAAGCAGGATTTTCCCCCGCACCGGGTCACAAGTGTAGGTTTCGCAGGAAGCTAGTCGTATACCGAAGTGTGCAGTAACTGATGATGCCAGACTGAAGTCTCCAGTGGAATTGAGATTCCTCACCAGAATCAGGCTCTCTCCTGAAGACGGACGATTCCTTCTTCCCCAGTAGAGTGTTGGAATAGCTAATGTTGTATTCCCCGGCAGAGTTGTACTCTCCCCCGAAGTCAGGTGATCCTTTCCTCCCCAGCGGAATAGAAATTCCCCATCAGGGTCGTACTCTTCAGTGAAGTAGAATGATTTCTCTCCCCGGCTGAGTCCGCAGAAAAGTAGAATCCTTGGAGGTTGATCAGATCATGATTAATTCTCCCCAGCAGAGCATGGAGCAGCCGATGCTGTATTTCCCCAGAGTCGTACTCTATCCAGTAAAGCAGAATGATTTCTCCCTCCTCAGCCGAGTCTGCAGATGTCCAAGGGATCCGAATCCTGGGAAGTGGATCAGATCATGATTGGTTTTTCCCCAGTGGAGTGTTGAACAGCTGAAGTTGGTTCCCCACGGAATAGTTATCCCCAGAAGAGTAGCCGAGACGGCCACGCAGTTCATTCTAGCGATTGATATCAGCAGATCCAAGTTCTCGTAGAGCTTCATCCCCTGCAGCAGTCAGCTGAAGTTGTTCCCCTGCAGCAGTTCGCGGAAGATTGATTCCCCAGACAGAGCCTAATTGATATTGGCGTGTTCACATTCTCCTCAGCAGGACGATTCCTCTATCTGAGCGGTTCTTTCTCCTTGACAGGAGGATTTCCCCCCTTCGGCATTTATTTTGCTGATGGGATCGCATCATTGTGCATGATTGCATAGCATTGTGCATGACTGCATAGCATTTAAACGCTGCATAGAATTATGCAGGATTGCATGGCATTTAGCATAAATACATATCATTCCCACCGCGTGGGGCATAGTGCAGAAGCATACACATCATAAGCATGATCTAGGTCATTATCATCCTTATTGTACAGGTGTACTACCGAAAGACCAGTTGCTCAGGACGATTCCTGATATTCTCTCCAACAAGGTCGCTTTCTTAAGATGATTCTTAAAGACCCCGGTGTGATCCCCGCAGTCGCTCGCTCAAGATGATTTTTGAGATCCCCAGCAAAGACTTCGGTTCGAGATGATTCTCAAACCCCTCAGCAGGGTCATTTGCTTAAGACGATTCTTAAGACCTCAGTACAGCTTCCCGAGTGGTTCGCCTAGTATGATACTTGAGTTCCCCAATAGCGCCTCCAGCAGGAGTTGCCCAGGAAGATTCCTGGAATACCCAACAGAATGTTTACTCCAGAAAGGTTATTAGTTCAGGACGATTCTTGAAGACGCCCGATGGATCTGTTTGGTCAAGATGATTCTTGAAGACCAGAGCAACGTGGTATGTCTGCTCCAACAACGATGTCTAATCTGAAGATGGATTTCGTAAGCGCCCGAAGGCGATATCAGAAGGTTCCTGTGAGTTCAGATTTCCGGATTGATGAATCAACGAAGGGCTGAAGATAAGGTTCCAGGGTTGTAGATACAACAGAGTGATTCGTGTGAGTCTGAAGACCAAGTCAGTTGTCCTGAGGTGATGATTGAGCGCGATCAAGTGAATGATACGTCTTCTGATTGAAGTCGAAGATGTTTCTCCGGCTGAAGCAGAGTTTTGCCTGTAGGCAAAGCGTTTGAATCCCCGTGGAGTCATGAGTGGCTCAGGATACCATTTCTCTGACTAAAGTCACGGATTTCTTATGCTGAAGCAAAGGTGCCTGAAGGCAAGGTTATCCCCCAAGGTCGTGAAGGACCTAGGATTCATTATTCGGGCTGAAGGCCGAAGTATACCCCTGACTGAAGTCTCGGATGCTCTATAGCAGAGGTGGAGTTGCCTGAAGGCAGATTCTTGTATCCTTGAAGGGCAAGAATCACTTTCTTCAGACTGAAGTCGAAGGATACCTCCTGCAGAGTTGCCATCCTTGGAGGCCAAGGATGCTTATCTTCAGAAGTACTTGAAGATCTTTTCTAGCTGAAGCTGGAAGTGGCCAGGGGCCAGGGTTTCATCTATCTTCATAAGTACTTGAAGATCTTTTCTAGCTGAAGCTGGAAGTGGCCAGGGGCCAGGGTTTCATCTATCTTCATAAGTACTTGAAGATCTTTTCTAGCTGAAGCTGGAAGTGGCCAGGGGCCAGGGTTTCATATATCTTTAATGTTGAAGTTCTACAGCGGGCAGTGTGCAGCAGTATTTCGATGTTCGTCATGGTTCTGAGGGTGAACCCCAGATCAGAGTGTGCTCGGTTAAGTCTCTCATTCCCAGCAAAGTAGCTTCAGGTATGCAAGTGTACCATTCACCAGGGGTGAACCCCAGGTCAGAATTGTTCAGTAATATAGTTGTCCAGCAGTGAGCTTGGGTATTTTGATTATCCGACGGCGAGGTCAAATTATATTTTGTCCGGCGGCGAGGTTGGATGTTTGTTCGATGGCGAGGTTGAATGTTTGTTTCCGACGGCGAGGTCAGATTATGATTTGTTTGACGGCAATATCAGACTCCTTTAAATCCCCAACAGAGATGATGTTTGAACGACGGCGATGTCGAGTGTCTCTCAGATTATGTTTGTTTCCGGCGGCGATGTCAGATCAGTATTTCTCCAGCTAGTTGTTGAGCGGCTAGTGTTGCAGTATTCAAAGATTTGTTCCCCGCAGAGTACCGTGTGCTTGTGCAGTTGGCAAATTTTCGGGTTTACCGATATTCAACCGTCGCGTACCTTGATTGGTTGAGAGCCGTTCGCTTCTCACCCAGTCAGGTCCAAGCCGTTTGAATAGGGGCAGCTGTTGCACCCCAAAATTTGACCAACATTTATTCATTCATGGAATGTTTGAAAGTTGATACCTTCATCAGAAAGTTCAAGAGATCCTCAGAGGAATTGGTTGAAACCAAAGTTGTGTGTCTCATAACTTGAGAGTTGTGGGTGTTTCTCAGATGATTCTGAGACTTTGAGAAAGAACTAGATGTTTTTAGAAAGCCTATGAGATGTCTTGATAGCCATCATGAAGCCCAGAGAGGTCATTGTGCAAGAGTTCAGAAGATTCAACCATGAATGGTAGAATTAGGGTTTTGACTGGGTCAACCCTAGGTCAACTGATGATTTGGAGAAGGTTGAGACTTAATCCAAGGGCCATGAGATCATGGAATGATGCATAGAGATGTTATAAAGATGATTCCTAGACCAACTCATCATGATTGAGGAGTTTGAGAAGTTTCAAGTCAGGGTTCCCAAGGATTGTCAGTGGAAAAACCCTAATTTGATCCCTATCTTCCAGGCAGTTTTAGCCCTAGATGTGATTGATATCTCATTTTCCCCACAACATGAATGTTGTAGAGCTTGTTCTAAGCTTTAATTTGAGTGGTGGAAGTCCTTGATAGGAGTTACAGAGCTCAAGTTATGGTTTTGACAAATTACAGGTCAGTTGATGTGTGTGAATCTGGGTCCTTGAAAGTCACCCAACTTCCAGACAACTTTTGCCCTAGTAGGTTGATTCCTATGGTTTCTTGGTCAACATGAATGTTGAAGAGGATGTTCTTAGCTTTAATTTGAGTGGTAGAAGTCCTTGATTGGATTTGTGGAACTCAAGTTATGGTTTGAGCAAGGCAGGGGTATTTTGGTCATTTGTCAGTTATAGGTCATTTTAGCCAATGCCTAAAACTCCTATTTCCAAGCCTCAAATGGAAAAACTCAAAACATGAAAGTTGCTCAAAATGGGATTTTAAGTCTAGAAAGAAGGTCACAAATTGTTGAAAAAGCTCATAGCACAAGATTCCATGATTGGTCAAAAATGAACTAAAAATGACTTATAACTTTGAAAAGTTGAAATTGAAAAGTGTTTTGGAAGATCTACAAATCCAAAATAGGTCATCCAATATATCATTTTGATTGGAAAAAACATTTTGAGAAGATTGGTTTAAGTAGAATTTTCATTTGAGGCTTAAAAAATGAGGTTCCTTTGGAAATTTGTTACTTAAGAGAGAAGGCAATGTTAGAAAACCCTACACAAGCCAAGAATGCACTTGTTTTTCACACATTCCTTCTTAATAACTCATGTAAGGGCATTTTAAGTCAAAAATAACAAGGCATGGCATATGAGATGAGATGACCATTATGGAGTATCATGGAACTTTCAAGAAACTTCCATCACATTCTAGATGATTCTAGAAACTTCCATTGATTGTTATAAAAAGAATGCATCAAGGAGTGTTAGAGGTTGGTGAAACTTGAGCCAAGTCAGAGGAGAGAGAGAGATACATAGCCATTGGAGACATTTCTTCAAGTTGAAGCAAGTTGAGATATCTTGCACTACCAGCCATCTCCTTCATCACCATTGCAAACAGAATACTGAGAATCATTCAAGGACCATCTGCAAGCAATTCCAAGGCTGGGAACCACCTCTACACCACTGCACCATAACCCTTTGACAGGTTTCTTCTTCACTTTATACCTCCTTAATTATGCAGCTTCAATTAGTTTCTTAGGCATAGACATGATGTACTAGGCTAGATGATTCTTCCCCATGAGTTACAGCCTGTTCCATGAGGTTCCATGGCAGGTGTTTGAAACTTTGATTTTCAAGAACTATTAGTTTAGGGCATTTCAATCATCAAGAATTAGTGTGCATTAGTTAGGGTAATGTGTAGGGTATCTGTAAATCATTAGGTTGAAGTTTGGTGAAAGTTTGATAGCAGTTGAATGTGGTTGTACCCGGATCTTCAATCCTTCTGTTAGAACAATTTAGGGCGAGTTATGGAAAACTTTACGTATGGTTGTGTAGGGCTTGAGACGTAGGTGATTTTTTGTGTTGGAGTCGTGTGGAGCCGTGGCCTGTGGAGGGAGATGGAGGAGTTGGAAGATGAGTGCGTGGGATTAGGGTTTCTGAAAACCCTAGGGCGTTTGGAGAAGACGAGCGGATGGCCGTTGGATCAAGTTTCAGGGATTGACTCATTCTCCCCATCGTGTGGCTGTGAGCGCGTCTGAGAATTGGGGGGAGATTCAAACTAATGAAACGCAGCCGTTTCATTAAAGGGGCGTTCTGGGCCCAGAATTCTATCCCCACCCCCCTTATTTGCTGGCCCAACCAATATAACTAGCGCGTATTTCTTAATACACCCCCCTCCCTTTATTTCATTTTATTTCTTTTTAATTTTATTTTAATGTTTTCTGTTTTGAATAATTCATTAAAAATAGTTAAAAAATGATTTTTAATTTCTTCCTTTTTCTATGAGTAGATTAAAATGAGTAGAAAATTATAAAAATAAAATTGAGATTTTATTTTTAGGTTTAATATTTTTAGTAGATTTTCCAATTAAATAGCTTTTTAATTGTTTCATTTTGATATTTGATTTTGTAGGAATTGTTTTAGTACTTTCCATTAATCTTTTTTACCCATTCTTTTTGGTGCAATCAGATGATGAGTCATACTTCCCCATAGGTTTTTTTCTAGATTTTTTAGAATTAATTTTGATTAGTTTAATTAGGGTTGACTTAGGATAGTCTAATTAGGGTTTAGAATGGTGTTTAGGTGATGAATCATTTTCTTGGAGCAAGTTTTATCTTGATTTTTAGGTAGAAACCTTTGTAGATGTTATGAGTAGGTGTTGAGGACCCTTATGAATATTTGTTGAATTTTTCCCCATTAGTTTAATATTTTTAGGTATTATCTGAAGATTGCCTGATAATGTGATTTGTTCAGTGGGTTATCTGTTCATCTGTGGGGTTCTTTCTGAGGAATTTGATGAAGGGCTTGGGTTGCCTTGAGGATATTGATGGAGAGCATCATGAGGGGAAGCTTGTAGATCAAGATGCAGAGACCCAGAGCTTGGCTGATGCCCTGTTGGTGAGGTTTGAGAGCTTGAAGTTTGAAGGAAGTTCATGGTACTTTCCTGAGGAAGGCACTATGAATGACTTTCATCCTTCCTTCTCACTTCTTTCTTAAGTATCCAATGATGTTGGAGCCAACTTGTGAGTTTAATTTCTCCTGAGGAGGAATGTAAACTGATCACATGTTGTTGAGCCACATGGGATGCAAATCCTAAGTGGAAGCCTCCTAGTACTTTCCTGAGGAAGGTCCTATGGGTCTGTTCACTTAGTTCTACTAGTTGATCTAGGATTTCTTAAGTATCCAATGATGTCGGAGCCAACTTGTGAGTTTAATTTCTCCTGAGGAGGAATGTAAACTGATCACATGTTGTTGAGCCACATGGGATACAACTCCTAAGTGGAAGCCTCCTAGTACTTTCCTGAGGAAGGTACTATGAGTCTATTCACTTAGTTCCACTAGTTTAAATAGGATTTCCTAAATATCCAGTGATGTTGGAGCCTGCTTGTGAGTTTAATCTCTCCTGAGGAGGGACGTAAACTGATCACAGTGGTTGAGCCACATAGGGTATGATTCCTGAGTATACACCTCCTAGTGTTCTCCTGAGGAAGACACTATGAGCTTGCTTGCTTGGCTCCCTTTCTTTGGTAAGCTTATTCTGAAGCTTGAAGACTGGGAATGATTTCTCCTGCCTAGGGTTCTGCTTGAGAGTTTTGCTTAGGTTTGTTTAGATCCTGTGATTAGGATTATGGTTAAAGAATAGATGATTCTTTCTCATGTGTTTTGTTTGCCTGATGGTACTTCATTTCCTTTATCTGTATGATTGCAGTTTACTGTTTTTCTTGATGGCATGTTGATTATTTTCAGTATGATTACTGTTATTTCATGACTGGCTTGAGGTTGAGATGAGCTTGTGGAGGCTGAAGCCCCACACACATTTCCTCCCTCACTTGCATTACATGCATTTTACTGTTTAAACTGATGTTTTTGTCTGTATTCTGTGTATCATTGACATGATCCCTTAGGACTCTCATTTCCTCGGACGAGGATTTGATGATAGACTTTTAGGTTGAAACCTATGCATGACAACATCTAGGAGTTCCCTGTTCAAACCTCAACCATAGGATGAATCCATGGCATGATAACAGTAGGACTTGATAGTCTCCCTCCTAGTTGAGCCATATTTTCAGTAGTTTCCCGAACTACGTTTGCTCTGATCTTTCATACCAGATGAAAGTACGTAGGCATAGGATGCGACGTCCTAGCGAGCCACCTTCCCCATCTTCACCCGTAGTTAGCCGAACTACGTTGACTCTGATTTCTCATTCTCTGATGAGAATACGTAGGCATAAAGTGCGATGCTTTACCGAGTCTTTTTCTTTTCTTTTTCAGCCAGCCTTGATAGGTAGATAGATTATAACCAACCCGTCCAAGTAAACAAACAAGCGAGGATCCCGTCGAGTACGACGGACGTGAGGGGTGCTAATACCTTCCCCTTGCGTAACCGACTCCCGAACCCAGACAATGGTTGCGATGACCTTGTCTTACCCTTATTCGTCAGGTTTTTTCCGATCGTTTCCTTTCCCGCTCTGAGGGATAAATAACGAAAGGTGGCGACTCTTCTGTCATGCCGGCACCTTATTTTTCGCGCAAGCGACACCCTGCATTTTTCAGACTGAAGGGCATTACGTTGTAGTAATAGTTTCCCGACGAGGTCATGAAAGTGATGCACTTCTTGTCCTTCTCTGCCATGGGGATCTGGTTATATCCCGAGTAGGTGTCCATGAAGGATAGAAGTTTGAAACTGGCAGAGTTATCCACTAGCTTGTCGATGCTAGGCAGGGGGTACGCATCTTTCGGGCAAGCCCGGTTGAGATCGATGTAATCAACATACATTCTCCATTTTCCATTATGTTTGTTGACTAATACAATGTTGGAAAACCAGGTTGTATACCTGGCTTCCAAGATAAATTTGGCCTCTAAGAGGTCTTTTACAAGTTTATTCGTTGTTTCATTCTTCTCGTCGAATTGCTTGCGCCTGCGTTGTGCTATTGCCCGAGTAGATGGGTCGATGGTAAGCTGATGGCAAGCGATTTTTGAGCTGAGATCGGGCATGTCCGTGGAGCTCCAAACAAACAAGTAATCGTTGTTCTTCAAGCAAGTCTTTAGTTGTTCTTTCACTTCATCTGGCAGTCCCGTGTCAATCCTGACTCCCCGGTTGCGGTCGTCCCCAAATGTGATCACCTTAAATTCGAATTCTCTATCTGGTGTTGGACGTATAACAGTCGAGGAGGATGAACTGCCCATTGAGACTGGAGTATCTTCTTCACCTTCTTCTAGGATTCTGTTGTCAAGGTCGATAGTATGAACTTGGAGCGCTTGCTTCTTTCAGAGCTGACTTTCTTCGTTAGGAAGATCTTCGTCTCTTACCCATTTAACAATCTGCGGTGCTGCACTGATTGAACTTTTCCCTTTGGTATCCGCTTTGAAGCATCATCTTGTAGCCTCGATGTCCCCGTGCAGAGTGGCGACATGCCCCTTTTTAGTATAATACTTCATCTTAAGATGAACTGTGGAAGGGAAAATAATTAGTTCGGTGAGTGCCGGTCTCCCCAGAATGCATTGGTATAATGAGGGGCAACCTACGACTAAGAACTGAGTCTTAATCATTTTGACAACATCCTTTTCTCCGAATGTAACTTGGAGCTCTACGTATCCGCAGGGTCTAGCCGTGGTCCCGTTGAATCCTTGTAGATCTGACCCTACATATGGGGACAGGTTCTCCTGGTTGAGTTTGAGGGCGTGGAATAGGCTGGTGTACATGATATCCACCGAACTACCCTGATCGACAAGGATTTAGCAAACGCCAGTGTGGGTTAACCTGGCTCTGATAAGAAGAGGGATGTGAGAGTTGAGGGAGCCTCCGAGGAGCTCTTCTTGGTAGAAAGTGATTGGCTAGGATTGTCCTTGGAATTTTTCGAGTGTCAACAACCGATCTAGACTACAGCCGATCAGTTGTTCGAACTTTCTCTTTACTGATCCTACTATGAGTTTGTTGTATCTGCCACAGGAAATAACCATTGTGTCGGGGAAGGCCTCCCAGGGGCTGTGTGTATAAAAATATGCAGGCCCCTCGAACCCGCTGGGGATGAAAAAGTCCTCTGGTCACGAGATAGACATGGTGACTAAGGGGGAGGGCTAGAAGACGAGGCTCTCGTATCTTTCTTGGATCCTAACGTTTCTCCTCGGGGGGCTTCTCCTTTATTTGTATACTACTTTAGGTGGACCTCTTTGATGAGGATTTCGATGGCGTCTTTCAAGTGGACGCAGTCTTCTGTTACATGGTTGTGGCTGCGGTGGAAGCGACAGTATTTGCTTCGATCGGTATGGCTCTTCGAAGCTGTTAGCTTGGGGAATCGGACGCCTCCTTGCTTGAATTCAACATTGATACAATCAGACAGAATACGCACGCGGGGAGCGGGAAACTGGGTGTATTCGGTAAATCGACCAGCAGGACGTTTATGATCTCAGGGACAATCATCTCGTCGCTTGTCTTTGTCTCGCCTGGAGGTTTCTGCTTCGTCTTTCTTCAACACTCTGAAACTCTCTTGGTCCTTCGAGTCTCTAGACTTACACACAACTTCCTTTTCTTCATATTGAATATAGGATTGTGCCAACGGAGAAGTTCGGCTAGAGACCAAGGAGGGTTGAGTCCCAATGCCTTGCGGAAGTTGATTTTTGGCCTCAATCCCTTTTCTGACAAATACTTTTTCATGTTGTCGGTCGTGGGGATTTCGACTGCTTCCTTAGTGAACCTGTCAACGTAATTGCGAAGAGGTTCATCCCTGCCATGGATGATACCTGAAGCTAGCGGAATTATACCTGAGTGAATCAAACATTCAAAGATACAACAGAGTCGCCACCGAACTTTATTTAGTCCCAAAGGACAAGGAAAATATTGATAAAACCCAAGGGAAGAGAAACAGGAAAGGGGGTCGGTTATGCAAAAGGAAGGTACTAGCACCTTAAGCATTCATCGTACCCGACGGGAACCATTTCGCATGCTTATAGGCTTGGATGGGCTATCTATCTAGAGGCTTCTAGCTAAAAAAGGAAGGAAGGAAAAGAAAGAAAAAGAAAGAAAGGAAAGTGCACTCGAGGATTGGGGCCTTCGTGCCTACGTACCCTCATAGTGCAATGAGGAAGTCAGAGCTCTGTAATTCAAGGAACCAAGGAAAAAAAGAGGATCTGGACGAACCAGAGAGATAGAAGAATAGGAGAAGGTGGAGGAAGGTGGCTCGCAAAGATTTCACAATCTTGTGCCTACGTACCCTAATAGTGCAATGAGGAAGTCAGCACCTACGTAGTTCGGGGAACTAACTCTGAAAAAGAAAAGGGAAAGAGACGGCGTCAAATTCAAGAACCAAAATAGAAAGTAAGACCCAACTGGGGAATGCAAGAGGAATGGTGTCAAAACCAAGAAAACTCTGCCGAGGAACAAAGAAGCGAAGAAAGAACTCTGCTGAGGAATGCAGAAGAAAAGCAATGACTCCACTGAAGAGAAAACAAAAGAATGGCGACTTGGCCGGGGAAGAAAGGAGTAAAGGACAAGAATCAAAATAAAGGTAAGATCCACGGGGGACTCGGTGCATTAATTATAAATAGTGATTAACCGAAGAAAGATAAGAGTAAAACTCTATGGGGAGAGCAAAAAGTCGGTGTCAACAGATGGACTGTAACGAACCAAGCGAAAGAGAGTATTGAACCAAAGGGAGGTGTTGGACTCTGAAGGGAAATTGGTATATTAACTGATAAACAGTGGTTAACCAGAAGGAAAAAGGAACTGGTTTTAACTGATAAACGGTGATCAACTAAGAAACGGGTGTGGAACCAAGCAAAGATTGTGACCCAAAGAACGGGTGTGGAACCAAGCGAAGATTGTGACCCAAAGAACGACACATTGACTGAACAAACAACACTTGGCCAAAGGAAAGGGGTATTTGAACCGAACAAAGGTTACTAACCTAAAGCTAGCAGTGTTTAAACCAAAGAAAGGTTACTAACTGCAGGGGGTTTGGTGCTTAACAGACGGACTGTGATTAACCGAAAAGAATGAGCATTTAACCAAAAGAAGGTGATTAACTAAAAAGAAACTCAATATCTTAACAGACGGGCTATGGTTAACTGAGAGTAAGAGTGATTAGTTCAAACTGGCGGACTATGATTGACCAAAAGGCGGATGATTAACCAAGAGAAGGTGATTAACCCAAAGAAAAAGCTGGTTTTAACGAGCAGACCGTGATCAACCAAAGATCGGGTGATTATCCGAAAGAAGGCGATTAACCCAAAGAAAGTTCAGTATTAACAGACAGGCTGTGATTAACTGAGGAAAAGATGACTGGTGTTTAACTGACAGGCAGTGATTAACCAAAGATCAGGTGATTAGCCGAAAGAAGGTGATTAACTAAAAGAAAGTTCAGTATTAACAGGCGGACTGTGATTAACTGAGGAAAAGAGAAAATTGGTGTTTAACCATCAAACAATGATTAACCAAACACGGAGGAGAGACAACCAAGAGAAGTTTATGAACTTTGATGGGGATTAGGTTTTAACAGGACGACTGTATAAACCGAAGAAGAAAGACTGACTTTGCTGGGGAAGAAGAGAATTGGCTTTATCCAAAGAAAGGTTGAATAGCCAAGGAAACAAGTGATTACAAATATCTGGGGAACCAATAATGGATTGGCCTCAAGAGAAAAGAGTGTTGAATTGAAAGGAGGAAGTTACTTCCAAATAGGAGTTAAGGGTGTAAGTGATCAGGTATCGACTCGACTGGAGAAAGCAAGGATACCACATTAAGGAGATAGAGGCGACTATTCTAGGCACAAGGTCATGCGTCCCCTACCCAAAGTAGTCAGAATGAGTGTAGGAATTCTCCACTCTCATTCCTTCTTTAACACCAAAGTGCGGTGCAAGAAACGAAACGGGAAGCACAACGGTGCCAAGTTTGTACAGTGCTCCAATGCGTTGCTAATCTTCAACTCCACGGGGAAAAAGAGAGGACAAAGCTCTAGAAGATCTAAAGGAGAAGGAAAAGGGAAGGATCGACTAATTGAAACGAAGCGTCGATTAGTCCATCAGAAGAGGAAGATGCTAACAATTTTCCAAAGGGATGAAAAATCATTGAAGCGAAGGATGAGTTATTGATTATACAAGATTAAGTTCATTCCCATGAGGAACAAACTTAATGCAAACATTAATAGAAGTGTAAAATAGTACCGAATGCAATTAATATGCATCACAAATCATGTAACATGTGATCAAAGAATGTGAAAGAATGATCATGATTATACAATGTCAAAGATGCAAATAATCGAGAATCGACAAATCGCACATTGAAAGTTTGTATACATGCTTCATACAGAAGGTGAACAGCTCATAAAGCATCCAAAAATACCAAGCATATCAAGCCATGGAAGTTACATGAGGAAAGGATAGCAAACAAGCTTGAAAATAGGCAAAAATGGCATTCTGCCACTGAGGTAACCGGTTACTTGCTTAAAATTGCAAAAACAGGTGAAATTTGCACAGAGTAACCGGTTAATCTATTTTTCCTAGAAAGTGAGTAACCAGTTACCACTGTGATAGTGGCAAAAACAACTTTTTGAAAAATCACTTTCAGCAACCAAAAGACTTATCCAAACCTCCACATGCCATGATTAACACTTGAGCACAAAAAATGAAGTTAAAAATTACTTAGGAATCAAATAAACATCAATTGAAAGCATTAGACATGAAGATCAAAGATCAAACAATCACATGATCAATCAACACGAAAAAATAATCGAACTACACCGTAAACACGCGAAAGTGATCAAAACAGTAAATTAAGTGCGAATTACCAACTTACAAGGCGGAGAATTGCCTTGGTCATTGTTGCTATTAATATGTGATGATAATTAAGCAAAGAAAACTAGAGAATTCCAAGCCTGAGATCAAATCATGAAGAAATCGAAGAAAATGTGATAAATGCTCCGGTACCGATTTGCAACGAAGAAGCTTGAGATGATCACTTGAATTGGAGAAGAATCAACCGTAAATCCATAAATCCAAGTAAGAATATGGTGGAATGAGGTTTAGCTCAAGAAAATAACAATTTCGATGTGAAGATTGTTACACTCTAATGGTGAAAATCGAGCTTTTGGTGTGGTTTTGGGAGAGGATAAAGATGAATGTGAAAGTGTTGCAGAAAATTCAGAGAGAATGTGATAGAATTGAGAGTAAAGAATGCAGAAATTGAGAAAATGATTGAACCCCTTGTGAAATGGTGGTGATTTTCTTATATAGGGTTTTGCTTCAGAGTTGCTAGGTTCGAAGTGAGCTTTGGATGCAGCCTTGGAACTAGCCTTGGAGTTAGTTAGCCTCAACTTACTGAGTTGGAGGTTAACTCAGTTAATTAAGTAGTTGACTCGGTAACCATCCCAATACAAACTTAAATCTAAGGGCTCATATGCTTGAGAATGAAGCAACATGGTGGTCTTAATCCAAATTGATGTATTGGAGCAAATGCCTTGAAGTGTCTTGAAAGGTCTTGAATTATCTAGAGATGTCTAAAATGTTCCACACAATGCTAGAACCAAGTAGACCCCCAAAATATAGAGTGAAAGTTGTTGTCACAGAAAATGCAGCAAAAACTGCATTTTTACACAAGGTAACCGGTTACTCTGTTTTGCCTAGAAATGGGTAACCGGTTACTTCAGGCAAAACATGCATATTTGCTTGAAAAATGGTGTTGTGGCCACGATTTTGATTTTTGACCTTTTGCTTTGATGAATAGGCATAAAAACCTTCATTTTGTGCCTGTTTTGATGAAGTGATAATCTTTGAGAGGATGTGATTAATTGGGCTTGCAAAACCCGAATATTCCTGCAACAAAAAAATTAGAGAGAAAAAGTGTGAATGTGTATGCCAATGATGCGAATGCTGCCCCTGTTTAATCTTCTTGGACCTGAATATTTGAATTACGTCAGCTTTTCGATTATTCAAGGTAGAAGGAGATTAAGTAAAAGAGTAGTTCGAAAGATTTGGCTGACAACGACTGGTGGGGGAAAAAGGTTAAAATCTGCTCAAGAGCAAGGTTTGGCTTAGATCCGTTGTAGAGATTAATAAGTCAAAGGGAAGTATGCTATGATGTTCAACATGATGCTCGACATCATGCTATGCAGCGGAAAAGGTCGAGATGCGGTTTCTCCGACAAACAGAGATTGTAGAGAAACAAACTTGACATCCTCAACTAAGGAACCTGATTATGCTGTTGGGGAAAGAGCTTAGAAATCTTAAACTTCCAAACTATTAACAACATTGTTGCTGGAGAGAAAGGAAATTTCTAACCATAGCTGACCCTGGCTGGGAAATGAAGAAACCATGGTTGATCTTTGTCGAACCAACTCTTCCTGGAGAGGAAAAAAGTCAAGATGATCAAAATGAAGCGCCATCACCGCTGGGGATTGACAACCTCGATCTGTTGGGGTGCTGCAAGAAATTTTGCTTCTACTGGGGAAAAGCAAACAAGTCTCTGCTTGGGGAATATGGTTGTCCTGAGGAAATGAAAAACAAATCCTTCCCTAGAACCAAACTGATGTCTGTTGTTGAAAAGGAACGCAGTTGGCAGTCCTAACCAAACACGATATTGTTCACCGAGAATCAAGTTTAAAAATGAAAACTACCAATCTTCCTTTGATAATTTCTGGTAAAGCATGCAATGCATAATATTTTCCTGGTTGATTTTAGCTTTTATGTTTCTCAACACTTTTAGCATTATGTGATCACAAATAATTGTTCAATTTGCAAATAAAATACTAAAAAGAGACAAATAAGAAATCAAAGGATGAACCTTTTATTGAATGTAAAAAGCTTTTGCACATAAGATGTGCACAAGGATGTAAAAATCCTTTATAAGGAAATTTACAATAAAATTGAAAAACAAAGTAAATGGCAATAAGAAATTTGACTTTGAATTGATTACAACATTGGCTACCATCCCTTGGAAGTCCGGGTTCCAACACTGTGCGTCAGTTTATGATGATTTGACTGATCATTTCCCGTCTGAGGCTTAGACATGACGAAGATAGGCTCAGGTGTTCACGGTCAAATGCCTTTATCCCTAATTTTTGCCTGGACATTTCTATATATTTTTTCGTCCACCAGGATACCCATTTTTGCCTAAGTAACCCTTTCGGGTTTTCAACTTAGTGGGCTTTTATTGTTTTTTATTTGTCCATAACTTTTGCATGGACATTTTTTTTTGGGTCCATCGGGATGCACTCTTTTGCCTAGATTGCCCTTGCGGATGCCAATCTAGCAGGCTTTTTATTCATCATTCGTTTTTTTAGGCATAATATTTTTGACTGTATCGGAGTTCACGAGATGTGGCAACTCCTCCCCATCCATGGTGGTGAGGATCAAGGCTTCGCCTGAGAAGGCTTTCTGGATAATGAAAGGTCCTTCGTAATTGGGAGTCCACTTGTCGTGTGGATCCGAATGAACAGGAGAGTACCTCTTGAGCACGAGTTCGCCTGCTTGAAACGCTCGAGAAAGAACTTTCTTGTCGAAAGCTCGCTTGAGGCGTCTCTGATACAATTGACCGTGGCAAACGGCTGTCAGGCGCTTTTCCTTAATGAGATTCATCTGGTTGTATCTGGATTGAACCCATTCATCCTCATCAAGATCTGCTTCTATAATGACCCTGAAAGAAGGAATTTCGACTTCGATGGGTAGAACAACCTCCATACCATATATTAGTGAATACGAAGTTGCCCCAGTAGAAGTACAAACTGAAGTTCTATATCCATGTAGTGCAAATGGAAGCATTTCATGTTAGTCCTTGTAATTCTTGGACATCTTCTGGACAATCCTCTTGATGTTTTTGTTTGTTGCTTCAACGACACCATTCATCTTGGGCCGATATGGTGAAGAGTTGTGGTGCTCGATTTTAAATTCTTGACACAACTCTTGCATCATCTTGTTGTTCAGGTTCTTGCATTATCAGTGATAATGTTGCTAGGAATACCATAGAGACAAATTATCTCTTTCTTGATAAATCTGGCAACCACTTGCCGTGTAACATTTGCATAAAAAGCAGCTTCAACCCACTTGGTGAAATAATTGATAGCAACTAAAATGAAGCGATGACCGTTGGAAGCCTTCATCTCGATCATTCCAATCATATCAATACCCCCATATAGAGAAGGGCCAAGGAGAAGTCAGAATATTCAATGGAGTTCGTGGCACATGGATCTTGTCACCGTAGATTTGGCACTTGTGACATCTTTTGGTAAAGTTGTAACAATCTACCTCCATTGTTGTCCAATAATACCCAGCTCGAAGAATTTTTTAGCCATAGCAGGACCTTTGGCATGTACACCCTCACAACCTTCATGTATGGACCTTATGATTGTGCCTGCTTCGTGTCTATCCATGCATCTGAGCAATACAACATTATAATTCCTTTTGTAAAGTACACCACTACTTAAGAAGAACTTGGCGCATAGCCTCCTGAGAGCTTTCTTATCAGTGATAGTGATATCCTCGGGATATTCCTGTTTTTCCAGATATCTTTTTATGTCATAGAACCAAGGCTTATCATCGGACTCGTCCTCGATTGCTAAACAATGTGCCGGTTCGTTCAAATGATCAATGTGGATAGAAGGAGCTTCATTCTTCCACTTGACTTTGAATATGGATGCCAGGGTGGCAAGAGCATCAGCTAGTTGATTTTCTTCCCTTGGGATATGATGAAAAGAGATTTCATCAAAGTAGGAAATCAATTTTGCGATGTGTTTCTGGTACAGAACCAGCTTGGAATCCCGGGTTACAAAGTTCCCTCTGACTTGGCCAATCACCAGGGCAGAATCTCTGTAGACCTCAAGAATCTTGATTCTCAT
Organism: Lathyrus sativus; assembly: GCA_963859935.3. NCBI lineage: Eukaryota > Viridiplantae > Streptophyta > Magnoliopsida > Fabales > Fabaceae > Lathyrus > Lathyrus sativus. The sequence continues at coordinate 616,848,533 of OZ012739.1, read as the reverse complement.
GTCAATTTCTGCTTCAATACCGTAGATACATGCTTCGTACTCAGCCATATTGTTGGTGCATTCAAAGTATAATCTAGCGGTAAAGGGAAGATAAAAACCAGTCGGAGAGATGATAATAGTGCCAATTCCACGACCTTTAACATTGGCAGCACCGTCGAACACAAGCGTCTATCACGCCCCTGATTCTTGTACTATATTAAGGTCTGGAGTCTCATAAACTCTGATGAATAGAACATCCTCATTAGGAAAGTCAAACTTCATCTGTTGATATCCTTCCACTGATTGATGAGCAAGATAGTAAGACAAGACACTCCTTTTTATTGCTTTCTGGGTAACATGTTAGATGTCATACTCAGTCAACAACATTTGCCACCGAGCAATTCGTCCATAGACAACAGGCTTTTCGAAAATATACTTTATCAGATCCATCTTGGATATCAATAAAGTAGTATGGAAAATCATGTATTGTCTCAGGCGTCGAGCAGCCCAAGTCAGAGCACAACAAGTTTTCTCCAATAGTGAGTATATGGTCTCACAATCATTGAACTTCTTGCTCAGATAGTAAATTGTATGTTCTTTTCTGCTAGTGTTGTCATATTGACCTAATACGCACCCCATTGATTCATCGAGAACAGTGAGATACATGATTAAAGGCCTAGAGGAACCGAAGGTACTAAGATCGACGGTTCTTGCAGATATTTTTTTATCTTGTCAAAAGCTTCTTGACAATCATTGTTCCATTCAACCGATTGATTTTTTCTTAGTAATTTGAAAATTGGTTCGCAGGTAGCTGTCAGATGAGAAATGAATCTAGAAATGTAATTAAGTCGGCCCATAAAGCCACAGACTTCTTTTTCTGTTTCGGGAGGCGGCATGTTTTGAATTTCCTGAACCTTGTAAGGATCAACTTCAATGCCCTTCTGACTCACAATAAAGCCTAACAGTTTTCCAGATCAAACTCCAAAGGTGCACTTTGCTGGACTCAACCGTAGTCTGAATTTTCGGAGTCTGTCAAACAACTTCTTCAGATGGTCCAGATGATCATCTTCAGTTCTGGATTTGGCAATCATATCGTCCACGTAAACCTCAATCTCTTTATGGATCATATCGTGAAAGAGGGTTGTCATGGCACGTTGGTATGTTGCCCCTGCATTTTTCAAACCAAATGGCATGACTTTGTAGCAATATGTGCCCTAAGGCGTGATGAAAAAGTCTTCTCCATATCGGCTGGGGACATCTTGATTTGATTATATCCTGAGAAACCATCCATGAATGAAAAGACAGAGAACTACACTGTGTTGTCTACCAAGACATCAATATGAGGCAGAGGAAAATCATCTTTCGGGCTTGCCTTATTGAGATCTCGATAGTCCAGACACATTTGGACCTTCCCATCTTTCTTCAGAACCGGGACAATGTTGGAAATCCACTCAGGCTACTCAGAAATGGCTAGGAACCCACCGTCAAACTGCTTATTTACCCCTTCTCTGATTTTAAGTGCCATGTCGGGTCTGGTCTTTCTGAGTTTCTGCTTGACAGGAGGACAATCAGGCTTGAGTGGCAAGTGATGTTCAAGGATGTTGGTATCCAACCTAGGCATATCTTGATAAAACCAAGCAAAAATATCAACATACTCTTTCAATAACTTGACCAACCCGGAGTGTACATGTTTAGCGAGGGATGCCTCAATCTTGACTTCTCTCTTGACTTCATTAGTACCAAGATTGATAACTTCCACTGGCTCTTTATAGGGCTGAATCTCTTTCTGCTTGTGCTCGAGGAGCCTTGCTAGTTCAGCCGGTAATTCATAATCTTCCTCACCATCTTCTTCGGCTTAGTTAATTAGAACCCCAGGATTACAACAAATGTTTACCAAGTTGTTATCAATGCAATTATTTGTTCTGCATGTTTATGAATTATGTTTAGAATAAAGCTATTTGAAAATGTGTAAATTAAAGGAAACTTTGCCATTTATTTATTTTTGAAAAACAAAATAAAGAAAGAAATATGAGCATGATTTGAATGCAAAAAAAACTTTTATTTATTGATCACATAATGTTTCAAAAGTGCGAGGCCCTTATAAGCTATCCACTCGTCTCAGGCGAGGACGAGGGAACAGAAAAACAAAATGCATTACATGTTTGTGGGAAAAACCACAGGAATCACGGTAGATGTCCAACTGTTGAGCTTGAAACCCGGCGGACATTTGCCTACAAAGCTTGTACTTCGGCTGCTAGGACCTGCATCGTCAATGGCTAACACAATATCCTTCTCTTGGAATCCAACACTTGTGAACTTTATCAAATTGCATTTCTAATGACTGTACAAACTAGCTTGCTGATCAGGATGATAACCTAGTCCAAAGCGATCATGCTTTTCAACCACATCCAGGATTTGCCCCTAGCCAGGCAAGGCACCTTTCTCAATGGTCTCTTTAGCCCTCTTGACAGATGACATGGCCATTTTTGGTAGTCTACCAGAATTGACATAAGCGAAGCTGACATCTTCAAATTTGAGACATTGCAACAGAACTTTAGCTATGTCTTCATCAGTCTCGACATATCGGAAGGATGATAACTTGCTTACTAGCAAATCTTCTTCAGCACAGACGATGACCATCTGATCTTCAAACATGAGTTTTAGATTTTGATGTAACGTGGATGTAACTGCTCCTGCGGCATGGATCCAGGGTCTACCCAATAAACAACTATATGCAGGATTGATATCCATCACTTGGAAAGTAATGGTAAACAAATGCAGCCCAACTTTAATGGGTAAATCCACTTCGCCAATGACTTGCCTTCGAGAACCATCAAAAGCTCTAACGATCAAAGCGCTTGGTCTCATCTCTCTCCCCTCTACCAATAGTTGACTCAATGTACCCTTAGGCATCACATTGAGAGAAGAACCGGTATCCACAATAACATGAGATAACAAAGAGTCCATACATGTCACTGAGATGTGCAAGGCCCTATTATGACAGTACCTTCAGGAGGTAACTCTGACTCGTTGAAACCCAAGTACTGACTAACAGTTATGTTTGCGACGACGTCGTCAAATTGTTCTACTGGAATATCATGCATCACATAAGCGGTGTTCAAAATTTTCAACAAGGCTGACCTGTGCGCTTGCGAGCTTATGAGCAAAGATAAGATAGAAATCCTCGACGGATTTTGCCCTAGCTAATCCACAATCTCAAAGTCGTTCTTCTTGATCTACTTGAGAAACTCTTGATCATCCATGACTTCTTTGCTTTTGGTGACGTCCGCAGACAAAGTAACTAGAACTGATGCTGCAGTTGTTGCCCCTTGTTGTACAACAGGGGTTGCTGAAGTAGATTTCTCCTTAGGAGGAATGACAGTTGGAATTTGCACTGACTTAGATACAACCTTCAGAGCAAACACTCGCCCGCTGCGTGTCATCCCTCTAGTGGCGGTGACGTTCATGATTTTAGATTATGAGAATTGGATTTCTCGACCTCCGGAGAACACGATCAGACCATACTTCCAAGGAACCTCTTTTGAATTCTGATACGGAAATGGCTTAGGAACACAGACAGTAATAGGCTGAATTTTCTTTTTAGGAGTTTCCACAGGAACCTTCCTATATACTATTGTGAACGACTCAATAGTAGCTACCTCTTCCACAGACTTGGCTCTGGAAAACTGAATTACACCTTGGTTCATCAAGATCTGAATGCAACCTTTCAACCTTCAACACTGATTAGGATTATCATAGCAGATCTGACATTTCCCATGAAGACCTTTCAATAACCCCCGTTCTTTCAACTTCTTGATCACAACAGTCATCTGAGTTTTCACTTTGTCGACATCTCTGATCAACTCAGCCTTTTGATTATCCTCAATGATATTAACCACAGGTCCATCATGGGTAGGCAAGGGATTAGTTTGTGTATTAGGACGCTCCTTACAAAATGTCAGGAATTTTTGATCAATAAGCTCTTGAACTTTGGCCTTGAGAATAATACAATCTTCGGCAGTATGTCCTATGTACCCAACATGGTAAGCACATGATGCATTTGGATTATGCTTCGGATCAAAAGGAGGAACTGCATGTGTAATCTCTCTGAGGATTATTGCCCCTTGATGAATAAAATAAGGAAACAACTTTGTATAAGGCACATGAATTCTATCAAAATTCATCCACTTACGGTTGTTCTGATTGTTGTTATTATGTTTGTTCTGGTGTTGATTTATGTTGTTTTGTTGAGACTGTTGATGTTGAGGTTGATTCTGATTTTGAGAATTCTAAACTCGTTATTATGGATAATACTGATATTACATTTGTTGATATTGAGCAGCAACAACATAAGGATAAGGATATTACGACATGGGAGCCTGATACTAAGGAGAGGCCTTCGCCATCACAGCATTCACTTCACCTTCCTTTTTCCTTGAATGACTACTTTGAGGTTTCTTGGTTGGTTGTTGAACAATGGAACCAGCAATCCTACCAATCTTCAACCCATTCTCAATCCTTTCACCAATAGTCACAATATCAGCAAAATTTGTCAAAGAACTACCCATCATTTTGTCATAATACAAACCTTGCAAAGGGCCCATGAAAATGTCAACCAATTTATTTTCAGAGAGAGTAGGTCGCGCCCGAGAAGCCATCTCACGCCACCTTTGTGCATATTCTTTGAATGTTTCAGTTGAACGCAGTGACTGATTCTGCAACTGCAATCTGGTAGGAGCCAGATCAAGATTATATTTGTATTGTTTCAAGAATGCCTCTGATAGGTCTCTCCACGAGCGAATCTTGCTACATTATAAACCCATATACCAATCTAGAAAAGCTCCAAACAAGCTATCTTGGATGCAATGCATAAGCAGTTCATCATTGTCAATATAGGACGCCATCTTCCTATAGTACATGGTTACATGACTGCGTGGACAACTCAAACCCTTGTATTTTGGCAACTCGGGATCCTTGAGTTTCTGTGGCAGCACAACATTAGGAACCAAACACAAGTCTTTGGCTTCCATGCCAAAATCAGAATATCCTTCAATCGCACTGATTCTCTTGTCCAACAATTTATACTCAGCAGGTATGTTATGGGCAATAGATCTGATAAGAGCCTGAGGATTTGGAAGCTGTGATGCGGCTGGAGTAGGTATCTGTGAAGAAGCAAACTGAGACGGATATACCAACCCAGAATTTACCATCTGACCAGCATTCTGACCCATCTGAAAACCATATAGATAACCGGTAGGAAGTACCACAACAGCAAAAGATGCCCTAGGGTGGGGCATAGAATGAACACTGTGACCCATAGTTTGAGCAGGCTGAGACAAAACTGGAACGTGAATAGGAGGGCCCCTATACACATGCTCGTCTTCAAGAATTCTAAAATCAGTAGACACAGGCGTTTGGCGAACCTGCATTTGAGGAATCTTGTAATCATCATGATTCACCACAGGAGGTGGAGTCGAAATAGGCATGCCCCAAGGATAAGCAGCAGAATTACCATTGAGCATGGGCGCAAAAAAAGGTTGATACGGAAAAAAAGCACTACCATTGGCAATTTGAGGAGTGAAATTTGGAGGCATTCCCCATGGGAAAGCAACATGCATTCTATTCAGTCCAGGCTGAACAGAAGGTAGATTGACAGAAGGCTGAACAACAGTCTCGACTGGCGCTTTGGTAATAGCTGGAGAAGAAGCAACGACAGGAGTAGGGATCACCACAGGAGTGACGACAATAGCGTCAGTAACATTTGCAACCATAGAAGTAGCAGCAACAACGTCCTTACGATCACGAAGGAAGTCCATAATAACGTCCATGTTAGTTTGGAACTGATCCATCCGATCTTGAAACTGAGCCAAAGTATTCTTGTAGGCAGTGTTCTCTTGTTCAATATCAACCATGATCCTGGTCTTGTTTGAGCGAATGAAATAGAAATGTCGAGTTGTCGTCTTTCTACAAGGAATGATGGACAGTGTAAGCACGCGGTTTCTGGATGATTGGATGCAATGTATGCAAAAATAAAGTTTTATGCATATGCAAAAATGTTAATGGTTATGATGAAATGGCATGAGCCAAGCACAAACCCGATCAATCAAATTTGCCCAATCTGAATATCTAAGTCTGCACAAACTGAATATCTGCGTAATCCTGTGTCGGTTCAAAAATATGACGTGCGTGAGAGAAAAAAAGGTATGAAGAGTCTTGGTTTCCTGAAAAAAAACCCAAATCCCTCTCATAGGTGTGATCTAGTCTTGGACGACGACATCCTATGCAGGTCATCAGTATCACGGACTCTCAGGTTGAGAAATGATGATACGTTCACCATTTCTGGTTCGGTATCATGGTCAATCAAAGAGGTCTTAACTGACTTCCCAATGAACGGCCTCCAGAGTCGTTAGTTTTTCTAAGTCAATACTCCCTCAACTGCACTAGACGCGCAAGATAGAGTATCTCCAAAGAAAAACCTCGTTTGGACGTGAATTTCACACGAGCTATTATGTGGCAAGATGCCACACAAGCTCCCGCTACTCTCTACACTAATCCTATGTGTATACTCAAGCCTGTGTATTGGGCTTATCTCTCAATGGAACAACCCACCCCAACAACAGCAGGACATATCAAATATCTAGAATATGAAGCATATGAATATTTAAAGCAGTAAAGAAATGCAGTAAATAACATAAAATAAAGTGAGTAAAGCATAAAGATAAACACCCAAGCAAGAAAGAAAATCAAGCAAAACTAGGCGAGACCTCAACTTGCAAGCACAAGGACTCCCTAGCAGAGTCGCCATATGAAGCTAGCGGGATTATACTTGAGTGAATCGAACACTCAAAGATACAACAGATTCGCCACCAAACTTTATTTAGTCCCAAAGGACAGGGAAAATATCGATAAAACCCAAGGGAAGAGAAACGGGAAAAGGGGTCGGTTATGCGAAAGGAAGGTACTAGCACCTTAAGCATCCGTCGTACCCGACGGGAACCATTTCGCGTGCTTATAGGCTTGGATGAGTTATCTATCTAAAGGCTTCTAGCTAAAAAAGGATGGAAATAAAAGAAACAAAAAGAAAGAAAGGAAAGTGCCCACAGAGGATTGGGGCCCTCGTGCCTACGTACCCTCATAGTGCAATGAGGAAGTCAGAGCTCCGTAGTTCAAGGAACCAAGGAAAAGAAGAGGATCATGACAGACTAGAGAGACAGAAGAATGGAAGAAGGTGGCTCGCCAAGATTTCGCAATCTTGTGCCTATGTACCCTCATAGTGCAATGAGGAAGTCAGAGCCTACGTAGTTCGGGGAACTTACTCTGAAAAAGAAAAGTGAAAGAGACGGTGTCAAAGTCAAGAACCAAAATAGAAAGTAAGACCCAACTGGGGAATGCAAGAGGAATGGTGTCAAAACCAAGAAAAATCTGCTGAGGAACAGAGAAGCGAAGAAAGAACTCTTTCGGGGAAAACAAAAAGAATGGCGACGTGGCTGGGGAAGAAAGGAGTAAAGGACAAGAACTAAAATAAAGGTAAGATCCATGGGGGACTCGGTGCATTAATTGTAAGTAGTGATTAACTGAAGAAAGATAAGAGTAAAACTCTATGGGGAGAGTAAAAAGTCGGTGTCAACAGATGGATTGTGACGATCCAAGCGAAAGAGAGTACTGAACTAAAGGGAGGTGTTTGGCTTTGAAGGGAAATTGGTATATTAACTGATAAACAATGGTTAACCGGAAGAAAAGAGGAATTGGTTTTAACCAATAAATGGTGATTAACCAAGAAACGGGTGTGGAACCAAGAAAAGGTTGTGACCCAAAGAACGAGTGTGGAACCAAACGAAGGTTGTGACCCAAAGAACGATACATTGACTGAACAAACAACACTTGGCCAAAGGAAAGGGGTATTCAAATCGAAAAAAGGTTACTAACCCAAAGCTGGCAGTGTTTGAACCAAAGAAAGGTTGTTAACTGCAGGGGATTCGGTGCTTAATAGACGAACTGTGATTAACCGAAAAGAATGAGTGATTAACCAAAAGAAGGTGATTAACTCAAAAGAAACTCAGTATCTTAACAGACATATTGTGGTTAATTGAGAAGAAGAATGATTAGTTCAAACAGGCAGACTGTGATTGACCAAAAGGTGGGTGATTAACCAAGAGAAGGTGATTAACCCAAAGAAAAAGCTGGTTTTAACGAGCATACCATGATCCACCAAAGATCGGGTGATTAGCTGGAAGAAGGCGATTAACCCAAAGAAAGTTCAGTATTAACAGACGAGCTATGATTAACTGAGGAAAAGATGACTGGTGTTTAACTGGTAGGAAGTGATTAACCAAAGATCGGGTGATTAGTCGGAAGAAGGCAATTAACCCAAAGAAAGTTCAGTATTAACAGGCAGATTGTGATTAACTGAGGAAAAGAGCAAATTGGTGTTTGACTGTCAGGCAGTGATTAACCAAACATGAAGGAGAGAGAACCAAGAGAAGGTTGTGAACTCTAATGGGGATTAGGTTTTAACAGGATGACTTTGTAAACCGAAAAAGAGAGACTGACTTCACTTGGGAAGAAGAGAATTGGTTTTATCCAAAGAACTGTTGAATAGCCAAGTAAAGAAGTGATTACTATTAAGAGTCCCACATCAGACAATATATGGCATGAACATGTGCTTATAAGTGGGGGAAATCCTCACTCTACCAACCGGTTTTGTAGGGTTGAGTTAGGCCCAACCACGTTTCTTAACATGATATCAGAGCTTATCGATCGGACCTTGGGCAACCCACTGTTTAAATCCACGCACCAAGCCCAAAAAGAGTGCTGGGCGTGAGGGGGTGTATTAGGAAGATCCTAAAGTCCCACATTGGTTGGAGATGGAGCATTGAAATAGTTTATATAGAGTGACACCCCTCACCTTATCAACCGGTTTTGTAAGGTTGTGTTAGGCCAAACTCTAATATGGTATTCGAAATATGCTATGGATATTTTGGAAGAATTAGGTTTGTTAAATGCTAAACCAGCCGATACTCCTATGGGTCCAAGTGTTAAACTACTACCCAATCAAGGGGAGCCTCTATCTGACTCAGGAATGTATAGGAGATTGGTTGGAAAGTTGAATTATCTCACAGTCACTCATCCAGATATTTCTTTTCAGTCAGTATGGTAAGTTAGTTCTTAAATTCCCCTTGTCAGGAACACATGGATGCTGTTATCCGGATTTTGAGATACATCAAATGTGCTCCAGGAAAAGGTCTTGTGTATGAGGATAAAGGATATAACCAGATAATTGGATACTCTGATGCTGATTGGGCAGGGTCACCCATTGATAGACGATCCACCTTTGGGTATTGTGTACTTGTTGGAGGAAACCTTATATCCTGGAAAAGTAAGAAACAAAATGTAGTTGCAAGATCAAGCGTCGAGGTAGAGTATAGGGCCATGGCAATGACAACATGTGAACTTATTTGGTTAAAACAGTTGCTCAAGGAACTTCAAATTGAAGAAGCAAGACCAATGACACTTATTTATGATAATCAAGCTGCATTGCACATTGTTTCAAATCCAGTCTTCCATGAGAGGACAAAACATATTGAGATAAACTGTCACTTTGTCAGAGAGAATATCGAGTCAGGCGACATCGTCACAAGCTTTGTCAACTCTAATGATCAATTGGCAGATGTGTTTACAAAATCTCTACGAATCCCCATAACTAATTATATATGTAACAAGCTTGGTACATTTGACTTATATGCTCAAGCTTGAGGGAGAGTGTTGATATTTATAAATATATATAGTGTTAAGAATATTTGTATATAAAATAGTCCCACATCGACTATATCATGTAATTAGTTATAATCTATCTATATATAATAATGTCTCCATAGTGCTTTTCAATACACACGATTTATTCAAATGTCTCTTAGTCTCTTGTATTTCAACAATTACAAATATCTGGGGAACCAATAATGGATTGGCCTCAAGAGAAAATAGTGTTGAAATGAAAGGAGGAAGTTACTTCCAAAGAGTAGATAAGGGTGCAAGTGATTAGGGATCGAATCGACTGGAGAAAGCAAGGATACCATAGTAAAGAGATAGAGGCGACTATTCCAGGCACAGGGTCACTCGTCCCCTACCCAAAATAGTCAGAATGAATGTAGAAATTCTTCACTCTCATTCCTTCTCTAACACCAAAATGCGGTGTGAGAAACGAAACAGGCAGCACAACAGTGCCAAGTTTGTACAGTGCTCCAATGCGTTGCTAATCTTCAACTCCACGGGGAAAAAGAGAGGACAAAGCTCTAGAAGCTATAAAAGAGAAGGAAAAGGGAAGGATCGACTAATCGAAACGAAGCGTCGATTAGTCTATCAGAAGAGGAAGATGCTAACAATTTTCCAAAGGGATGAAAAATTGTTGAAGTGAAGGATGAGTTATTGATTATTACAATATTAAGTTCATTCCCATGAGGAACAAACTTAATGCAAATATGAATAAAAGTGTAAAATAGTACCGAATGTAATTAATATGCATCACAAATCATGTAGCATGTGATCAAAGAATGTGCAATCATGATTATACAATGTCAAAGATGCAAATAATCGAGAATCGACAAATCGCACATTGAAAGTTTGCATACATGCTTCATACAGAAGGTGAACAACTCATAAAACATCCACAAATACCAAGCATATCAAGCCATGGAAGTTACATGAGGAAAGGATAGCAAACAAGCTTGAAAATAGGCAAAAATATACTACTATATATCAGGTAACCGGTTACTTGCTTAAAATTGAAAAAACAGGTGAAAATTGCACAGAGTAACCGGTTACTCTGATTTTCCTAGAAAGTGAGTAACCAGTTACCACTGTGACAGTGGCAAAAACAACTTTTTGAAAAATCACTTTCAGCAACCAAAAGACTTATCCGAACCTCCACATGCCATGATTAACACTTGAGCACAAAAAATGATGTTAAAAATCACTTAGGCATCAACTAAACATCAATTGAAAGCATTAGACATGAAGATCAAGGATAAAACAATCACATGATCAATCAACACAAAAAAATAATCGAACTACATTGTAAACGCGCGAAAGTGATGAAAACAGTAAATCAAGTGCGAATTACCAACCTACAAGGTGGAAAATTGCCTTGGTGATTGTTGATATTGATATGTGATGAGAATTAAGCAAAGAAAACCAGAGAATTCCAAGCTTGAGATCAAATCGTGGCAAAATCGATAAAAACGCGATAAATGCTCTGAATACTGACTTGCAACGAAGAAGCTTGAGATGATCACTTGAATTGGAGAAGAATCAACCGTAAAATCCAGAAATCCGAGTAAGAATATGGTGGAATGAGGTTTAGCATAAGATAATAACAATTTCAATGTAAATGTTGTTACACTCTAATGGTGAAAATTGAGCTTTTGGTGAGGTTTTGGGAGAAGATAAAGATGAATGTGAAAATGTTGCAGAAAATTCAGTGAGAATGTGAGAGAATTGAGAGTAAAGAATGTAGAAATTAAGAAAATGATTGAACCCCTTGTGAAATGGTGGTGATTTGCTTATATAGGTTTTGCTTCGGAGTTGCTAGGTTCGGAGTGAGCTTTGGATGCAGCCTTGGAACTAGCCTTGGAGTTAGTTAGCCTCAACTCACTGAGTTAGAGGTTAACTCAGTTAGTTAGGTAGTTGACTCAGTAACCATTCCAATGCAAACTTGAATCTAAGGGCTCATATGCTTGAGAATGAAGCAACATGGTGGTATTAATCCAAATTGATGTATTGGAGCAAATGCCTTGAAGTGTCTTGAAAGGTCTTGAATTATCTAGAGATGTCTAGAATGTTCCACACAATGCTAGAACCAAGTAGACCCCCAAAATATAGAGTGAAAGTTGTTGTCATAGAAAATGCAGCAAAAACTGCATTTTTACACAGGGTAACCGGTTACTTTGTTTTGCCTAGAAATGAGTAACCGGTTACTTCAGGAAAAACTTGCATATTTGCTTGAAAAATGGTGTTGTGGCAACAGTTCTGATTTTTGACCTTTTGCTTTGAAGAATAGGCATAGATACCTTCATTTTGTGCTTGTTTTGATGAAGTGATATCTTTGAGAGTATGTGATTAATTGGGCTTGCAAAACTTGAATATTCCTGCAACAAAAAATCAGAGAGAAAAAGTGCGAATGTGTATGCCAATGATGCGAATGCACATGCTTATGCAAAAGGCAAGAAGGAGGTCAAATTTCGGGTTACGACAATACCCTCAAGCGTAGCTTCGGATTTCGAGTGACGAATTGGATATCAAGCTATTAGTTAACTTGAATCACAAATCATGAAGTTCACCACCGATCTTTAATTTTTCCAAGGGAAGGGAAAAAGATCGAAATAACCCATGAGTATGCAATGCAATGCAAAGTTAGGGAATCTAAGGTTCGGGGGTTGGTTAAACTTAGGAAAGGTATTAGCATCCTAAGCATCTGTAGTACTCTACAAGAACCTTTTATTTTATTGTGTTATTGTTGTTTTCTAAGGGTAAGAGACCTAGGGGTTTATTTCTAAGTATGATCGCCAAGACATCACATCTTGTGCCTATGTACCCTGACGGGAATGGAATCAGAGCATTCGTAGTTCCCCTAAAGGGATTGAAGAACTCTTAACTATGGTCAAGTTTCCAAGGGGAGAAGGTTTGTTGATTGATTCTAGGAGAAAAGACCAGTCGTCATCTTAGGGAGAAGACTCAACCTTAACCACCACAAACATATAAGAGACTGTTTTTGCGTTGCATTGAGAGAAGGACTCCAACTCAGATATATAATTGACGAGTATGCCACATACCTCTCTCAAGCGGAAAAGATGCTACATCTTTCTTGATTATGTTATGGGGTAGGAGAATTATATCTCGACTACATAGATGAATCGCGTCTAATTCTCTTGTGCGAGAATGGGGGATTTAATTGTGAGTTATCTAAGTTGAAAACCTATGGGAATTAGCCTAAAGATGTAGAGCGTGTTTTAAGTGGATCGACCTGAGAGAAATCAGGGATCCAACAGGGGAAAAATGATGTAGATGAAAATGCAATGTATATAACTTGCAAGGTCATATACATGTTCTTTCCTTGGACATTCACATATGCAAACATGTAATAAATCAAACGCGAATCAACATATGTTTATCTGGACTAAAATGACACAATAGGCAACCATTAATAGATAATAAGTACCATGAATGGTTGTTGGAAGATGAGTTCAAGAAATAGAAAGAAGCGTAAAAGAAGAGCTTTCTAAGCAGATATTAGCTAGTTCGAACAAATCCTTGGTCAAAACAGATAGAACTGTTGTAATCCTAAATCAAAGGTTAGTTCCCCAATTAGATCAAATAATAAATCAAGTATTTGATTAAAACTCACAATATTAGACTTTTATTTCGCTAGTCGTTTTTATATAATTATTAACAAGAGTCACATATTAGCCAATGAATTTTAATCAAATGAATCAAAGGGTAGTTAAACAAATCAAACAAAAGAAAAAAAGGTTGAAGATTAATTAATATTAAAAGGATAAAATTAAACCTTGAAATTATTCAAATCAAAAGATCAAAATCAATATTAATCAATAAAATACAAGTTGTTCAACATGAGTTACCAAAGTTCAAACAAATCATGAAGATTTAATAATCAATTTAAACAAAATGGTTGATTAATAAAACAACAAAGGAAAAAAGAAAAAGAACCACAAAAATAAAATAAAAATAAACTAAAAGAAAATCGAACGAGTCTAAAGCTTTAGGGCCTGGTCTGCTGGGGAAGGGTTAGTCTAGAAGAGAAGGGTTTGAAAGGAATCCTATCCTCCACAGCATCCAATCGCGATTTCATCTCTCTCAATACCATACTCTTCTGAAAATCCTTTCTATTCTTCACCCAATTGATAACACTGAATCATACTATGTATTTGACTTGGATTACACATGTTTTTTTAGGATTTTATTGCTATTTTCTTGTGTTATGCTTTTGTTTTGTTTTGTTTTCAAGATTTTGTAATCCGAGAGCTCCTCGCGAGGAAATGAAGAAAAACCAGTTTTTGAGGAAATTGTACACATGGCATCCACCATGGCGAGCGCCATAGGGTATGCCATGACTTGGATAAGAGTCAACTGCTGTCAACTGCCACGGTCTCCACTTCTTTCTCCATTGATTCACATGGCGGGCGCCATGAGGGTGTGGCGGGCGCCACCTTTGTAGTTTGTTTTCCCTCCCAAAATAAGTTGGAAGGCACTTTGGTTTTTCCATAGATTTTCCTAGGCTATAAATAGTTGAGTTCTTGATCCTTTTTAGGCATCCAAGCTTAGTTACAGAACTCAAGCCATATATTTTCAGTATTGTAAAGTGATAAACTTCCCACATCGGGGAGTTATCACACTGTTTGATCGAGTCTATAATCGAGTTTGGAGAACTTTGGTTGAAGTTAATCCTGCCGCTATTTTTATTTCCAGTCATTTATTCCAGTTGTACCAGATTTAAAGCCTCCCATTTGGGGCAGGTTTCCATTTACTTTCCTGCATTATTTACTTTCCTGCATTATTTACTTTCCTGCATTATTTATTTCTCGCATTATTTACTTTCCTGCATTATTTATTTCCCGCATTATTTACCTTCTCGCAATATTTACTTTTCCGCACCATTTACTTTCTCGCAATATTTACTTTTCCGCACCATTTACTTTCTCGCATTATTTAACATATCTATTTATATTTCCATGTCCGGCTAAATTTTAATGGTTAGAATGTAAGGATCATAGTTAAAGTAGTATTCCATACAAGCTGTCAGTAGAAATACTTAGGGGTTATTCTGATTTTTAACACGAGTTTTCTGCACTTTATTTCTGTTGGGTAAGATTGAAAGCCATCCAACCTTTGGTTAAACTAGGTTAGTCTTAACTGTTTAAAGGAAGCGAAAGCGCTTTGTCCAGTTAAGTAGGAGTTTTTAATACTTTAGAAAAACGATTTCAAAACTATTTTTGGACGCATTTATGAGTTTAAAGTCCGGTTCGCATGAACCTCTTTTCGTTAAAAAGTTCCAAGTCAAAATACTTTTGAACTGAGTCAAGAAACTATATTTTTTAAAAATAGGTTTATTACTTTAACACAATGCGTGCCTTTTTATAAGTGACAATAAGAGGGTTTGATTAAGGGATAAACTCGGTTCTGAATACGCGAAAGCGACAATTCCTGTTAAATTAGTTCTTTTCATAAGTAGAAAACATTACCCCATTAGAAGTTCTATTTACAAGCATTTGGAATACTACCTGGCTGTGTGAATTACATTCAAGCCTATTGTTTTTGAATTTTATATCTTCGTACTTTACTTTTACTGTGCACTCACGAACTCCCGATTGATTTGCCTTAGATAAACATCGTAACAATAGAAATTGATAGATTGACGTTTAGTCTCTATGGGATCGATAATATTTTATATTACTCTGGCGCGATTCCTATACTTGCGAAAATACCGCATCAAGTTTTTGGCGCCGTTGCCGAGGACCTATTACGTCAAAATTTCATACCCTGTTGTTACATCGTATAGACTAAGGCACTCTTATTTCAATTACTATGTATAACCCAAATTTCCTCTACAAGTACCACTCTCAATATTTTGAGGAATCGCAAGATTTCCATAAATCCAACCTCGAACTATTAATGGAGGAATTCAATGCGACGCTTACTCACTCTAAGATAGAATTTATATTGGAGCGCTTTGTGGAGACACAAACTCTTAAAAATGAAGATTTTAGAAAACAACATCTCCAAATTAATGAAAACCTTAGGAAGATGAATATTATGGTCTATTCCCTCGCGACTCACAGTGAGGCATTGGAGACTCAAACTTCCTTGCTTGCACAAACACCTCTAGGACCCTTCCCTAAGAGACACATGGATGTTGTAACAACTAGCAGTGAAGAACAAATAGAAAATCCTAGGGAGAGTTCTAGTGAGAAAAGCATAGATATTGAGAAAAATCCACCGACACCACCCGAAAGGAAGGTTGTTGAAAAGGTAGAGAAGGAAGCACCTATTGTTGTTCCTTCTCCCTATACCTCACATATTTCTTTCCAACAAAGGTTTGTGGAAGCTAAGGTAGACTCCCAATCCAAAACATATGTGGAGGTATTGGAAAATATCCACACCAACGCACCTTTGTCTGAGGTCCTGCATAAAAGAGGAAAATTCGAGGACCATGAAACTATGGCTATCATTACTGTTAAAAGGGCAAGATTAACTTTTGAGGTGGTGGATCAAATAACTAAGCCTAAATTTGAAAAACTGATACTCAGGATAGATCCAGAACCACCACCATAAGTTCAAAACAATGAACCACCCCACAGAAGAAAGAAAAGAAAAGGTGAAGGATATGACAAATGGCTTGATAAGTGGCCATGGAAACCGAAGACTATTAAAAGTTCGATCGAGGAACCATTCTCGAAAGAACCACCATGAGTGCTTGCACTCCTTACTCGTCAAGCTAACGATGTTAAACAAGCGCTGCATGGGAAGCAACCCACGATTTTTTTTGTTATTTACCTTTTTTTTACGTCGTTGTTAGTTTGTTTTATATAAACTAACCCTTTTATAATGCCAGATTTTAGGTCTTGTCCTCTAATATTTCTTTTTAGGATGCAAACCTTTGATGACATGCACGTCACTTTCAGAGATGACGCTCAGAAACAACGGTATTTAGTCCTTTATCAGCGCCCCATGGCACCTACCCGTTATCCTGGCCAGGCATGCATGGATGCCTTAGGCATTGAGCCCAGTATAAGGTTTCTATGTAACCATCGCTAGTGGGATGAGTATGTTGATGACTTGCATTTGACCTATAGACATCTCATCTCTGAGTTCCTCAATTCATTCAGCCATGAGCCATATGTTGGTCAGGACGACATCGTCACGTTTAGACTGTTTGGGATAGAGTACGCTTTTACCCATAAAAGGTTTGGTGATTTGCTAGGTTTCTAGACCTCCCCTAATGCCATTCCTGATTTATCTATGGGATACTTTATGAGTTGAAATATCGACAAGTTATGAAGCGACATTACAGGTGGAGGAAGCCCTGATCCGTCCACCCAGCTATCTCACATCATCCATAACCCAGCTCTCAGGAGGAACAGTTACTCAGATTGCTACCGCTTTGGGTCTTACTAGTAAGCTGCTTCACCTGACTCTCTACTGCGGGTATACCATGCTGGATATCGATTTCTTCTTAGACCGAGGGTTGATGAGGAGAGACGGCCATACCATCCATTACTTCACTTTACCTGATCCCACGATGACTAGTATCCACGACCCTGCTAATTGGAGTTATGCATTAGAAGGTTATGGAGAGACAATTGATAAGCCTCGCTCGCCACCGTCATTAGAGTATCACCCCACACTAGCTTCTTCCAAGATTACAGTGTTGTCGAATAATCATTCCTTGTGGAGGCCTGACCTGTACACACAACCAACTGAGCTACGTATAGAGACTGCCAGACTTTGGCAGACGGTTGTTGATCTTACCTTGTAGGTCTAGGTGTCTGATCTGACTCACGCGATAGAGGCTGATAGCTTGTATTAGGAGATCGCAGATCTACGACGTGAGTTAGCCGCAGTTCGAGGTTCGACCAGACCAAGGAGCACCTGGCTCCGTGAGGACACTACTCTCATTGTCTTCTTTGCAATTTAATTTACGTATTTCTGTTTTTTTCAGACTTATATATATATATATATATATATATATATATATATATATGTTTTACATTCTCGCATTTTGCTTCCATGTTGTTCATGATATACTTGGATTTTTATATATATGCATTTTATGTTTATCATTCTCTCATTCTTATTTTTTTATTTATTTACTTATTTTTTTTATTTGCATTCTTTATATACCAAAATAGAATATATATATATATATATATATATATATATATATATATATATATATATATATATATATATATATATATATATATATATATATATATATATATATATATATATATATATATATATAAATAATATGTGTGTGTGTGTGTGTGCTAAAACAGGAAGGACTTGCTACCTGCACCACCCAAGTAAAAGAGGAGCCGCAAGCCCAAGAATGAAAACGCAATACCAGCCCAAACCGTGACCTTGGCACCGCTTCCTCCCTGCACAATTAATATAAAATTTCTCAAAGACATGAAATTGTGTAAGGTAAGGAGGGAAGGGGGCTTTGAACTCATGGTCCACGGGAAGATTATCCCATCTGTTGTTTTTCCATGCACTAGATGTACTGATGTACGTATAGCGAGGAACTGAACCTATGATTTAGATGCCCCACCTGTTACGGGTCCACTGCCTCCTAATGTTTCTATTGGGGACGGTAATGAGACTGATGACGAGTATGACCAGCGAGAGCAGTCTCCCGATCATCCTATGTCACCCCACCATGTATCACCTGCACCCACTGCACCGTCTTCTTCTCACTCTTCTGCAGGTACAACTCCTGGTTTCTATATTACTGAGCAGATGTAGCACGACCAGCTGGCCAGAGAAGAAAGGTGTGATGGCTTGCTTGCTGCCATCCAACAGCAAATGACCGACAACATGAGATTCATGCAAGAGTCACAACAGCAGACAGACTGCTCCATTCAAAGTATAATGCAATCTCAGACTGCTTTGACCACCAGACTTGACGAGTTCGCAACTTCTTAGAGCGATCGTTGCTGCAACAGATCTCGTCGCCCTAGGCACTCACCGCACGCTGGCGACAGTACCAATAGCATGCCATAGGACTCCCAGGTTACTCTTTCCCTGTCTTATTTCGAAGCATTGGGGACAATGTTCGGTTTAAGTGTGGGATGAGACTTTATTTGTTTTACTCGCATTTTCTTTCCTTTAAATTTGTTTTATTACTTTCTAGTTACTTCTCTTGTTTTTAGTTTGTTTTTAGGATATGCATGTGCTTGACGAGTCATCTGTGAAGTGTATCCTTATTTCCCAATTTCCTTAGCCTTACCAAAAAAATTATTGACAAAAGAAAGTGTATTGTTCTGAAAATTTGGGCTTTGAGGCAGGTTCGAGTTAGGATGCGGATGACTTGGAAAAACTTTTTTTTGAAACATCGGTATCATTTTAACACGTTAGACTTCGTGAATATAGAAATCAACCCCGATACCCCATATACCATGGCCTTAATTATTTTTTTAGAGTAAGTCTTTAGTAGTTTATCCCAGCAGTCAGCTTCGGCCTAAGCATGGTCTACGTAAGGGACTGATGAACATAAGTGACTGATCTGTATGTTGTGCTTCATAAAAAAATGCAACTCGGGTATAGGTAACCCTCACAAGGTCATTTAACCCAAAAAGTTGTAAAAATTTCAAAAATAAAATATATATAATAAAATTTCCCATTATTTGTTGGTTCAGAGGTATTTGGTGCTGAACTTGGTAGGGCGGGTTACGATCTGATCTCCCACAACTACAATTGGTTCAATAAAGGGGTTACGCCGGTTTGTGTACCAGAGCCCTGTGCTTGAGATCAGAATCACTAACCGGTCACTTTACTATGAGTATGTACGGATAACGGGCTTAATGTGACTGCACCAGAACGAAGAGGACCCAAAAAGAGATGCAAAAAAGTAGGCCTATGTACAGTGGGGTAGTATGGATTTGTTTGTATAGGAACGAAGTTTATGTCCGTGTCTGCGCAAAAGTGTCATTGCAATATCCTTGGTTCACTTAGTTAGTACATATCACTTTATCCTAGTTTGAACTAAGAATCCCTTTTTAGCCCAAATCATTCGTTGATACCACCTTTTTTCTTTCATGAGTTATAAAGTGTTTTGCTTGAGGATAAGCAAAGGCCTAAGTGTGGGAGAATTTGATAACACTGAATCATACTATATATTTGACTCGGATTGCACATGTTTTTTTAGGATTTTATTACTATTTTCTTGTATTATGCTTTTGTTTTGTTTTCAGGATTTTGTATTCCCAGAGCTTCTCGCGAGGAAATGAAGAAAAACGGGCAAGAAAAACCAGTTTTTGAGGAAATTGTACACATGGCATCCACCATGGCCGACGTCATAGAGTAGGCCATGACTTGGATAAGAGTCAACTGCTGTCTACTGCCACGGTCTCCACTTCTTTCTCCATTGATTTACATGGCGGGCGCCATGAGGGTGTGGCGGGCGCCACCTTTGTAGTTTGTTTTCCCTCCCAAAAGAAGTTGAGGGGCACTTTGGTAATTCCATAGATTTTCCTAGGCTCTAAATAGTTGAGTTCTTGATCCTTTTTAGGCATCCAAGCTTAGTTATAGAACTCAAGCCATATATTTTCAGTATTGTAAAGTGATAAACTTCCCATATCGGGGAGTTATCACACTGTTCGATCGAGTCTGTAATCGAGTTTGGAGCACTCTGGTAGAAGTTAATCCTACCGCTATTTTTATTTCCAGTCATTTATTTCCAGTTGTACCAGATTTAAAGCCTCCCATTTGGGGCTGGTTTCCATTTACTTTCCCGCATTATTTATTTCCCGCATTATTTACTTTCTTGCATTATTTATTTCCCACATTATTTAGCTTCTCGCAATATTTACTTTTCCGCACCATTTACTTTCTCGCAATATTTACTTTTCCGCACCATTTACTTTCTCGCATTATTTAACATGTCTATTTACATTTCCATGACCGGCTAAATTTTAAAGGTTAGAAAGTAAGGATCATAGTTAAAGTAGTATTCCATACAAGCTGTCAATAGAAATACTTAGGGGTTATTCTGATTTTTAACACGAGTTTTCTGCACTTCATTTCTGTTGGGTAAGATCGAAAGTCGTCCAACCTTTGGTTAAACTAGGTTAGTCTTAACTGTTCAAAGGAAGCGAAAGAACTTTGTCCAGTTAAGTATGAGTTTTTAAGTCTTTAGAAAAACGATTTTAAAACTATTTTTGGACGCATTTATGGGTTTAAAGTTCGGTTCGCATGAACCTCTTTTCGTTAAAAAGTTCCAAGTCAAAATACTTTTCAACTAAGTCAAGAAACTATATTTCTTAAAAATAGGTTTATTACTTTAACACAATGCACGCCTTTTTATAAGTGACAATAAGAGGGTTCGATTAAGGGATAAACTCGGTTCTGAATACGCGAAAGCGACAGTTCCCGTTAAATTAGTTCTTTTCATAAGTAGAAAACATTACCCCATTAGAAGTTCTATTTACAAGCATTTAAAATACTACCCAGCTATGTGAATTACATTCAAGCCTGTTGTTTTTGAATTTTATATCTTCGTACTTTACTTTTACTGTGCACTCACGAACTCCCGATTGATTTGCCTTAGATAAACATCGTAACAATAGAAATTGATAGATTGACGTTTGGACTCTATGGGATCGATAATCTTTTATATTACTCTGACGCGATTCGTATACTTGCGAAAATACCGCATCACCAATCCAGAATCCTCCCTACCTCACTGTTCAAGTCCTCCTCCTATGAAAATGATCAAACACTCTCACCCACTCTCTTTCCCTCGCGATTTTGCCGATAAAAATCCGCCAAACCAAAGTCTCCTACTGGCGGCGGCGGTTGTTTGTTGAATAAAAACACCCCAAACTGCAACCGATTAATCCTTCTACCCACCCATTTTGCTCTGAACCTCACTCGAAACCATAAATCGCAATTGAAAACAAAATTAAACCACGACGGCACACACAATAGGCAGTGAAAGGATACCAACCTAGATATGAAGACGACGATGGATGCGGCTCTTCAGGCACGTGTTCTTCTTCCTTCGCTTCTACCTCCTCCTTCCTTCTGTATGCATTGTTGTTATTATTGTTGCGATCTGCCCCTTTTGTTATGTATACTTATCTGTCGTGATTTGTAGTGATATGAACGTGTTATTCTTACCCTCTGTCGTGATCTTTTTTACTGAATGATGATGTTTGTCTTATATACTTGAGCGAATTCAAATTCCTTTAAACACTTTCGATTTTGTCGGTATTCTGTTTTGGGAAGGATTAATAGCTGCCGATTTTGTATGAACAAGTGGTTTAATATTTCCATTCTTTCCTGAAATCGGTTTTGGAAAAAACACATACTGCTATGAATTTGGGTTCCATCATGACAATGTTATTTCCTTTTTGATTCAGACATGCCTGGGCATATTGAATGCAGTGTTTAATTTTGTAGGTTGTAGCTTAAAAACATCCTTATATGATAACTTCCTTTTTTGTTTGAAATGTGTTGGGATTCTGATGATTGTTTCTCATTTCCAGTCCAACAGTTAAAATACAACGTGCACTTAGCAACACCTTATGCCTTGGTAGAAGAAGGGTAACATGTTTGGAAATATATGTATGGATCATGCTAGCCAAACTCTACATGGAGGTGACCTAAAGAATGGACCTTACATTCTACCTCTTGCCCTTGTGCATTCGCGATGTTGCGGCAAGGAAAGATGAGACAGTTGGGAATGCGTTAAGCTGTACAAGCACCATGTCGGAGTAATCCAACGGGGTCCGAGTGCCAATATCGTTGGGGTAAATTAATACGCACTTGTATTATTTATCCATGTTGTACGCACATCCTTGACCAAAGGACACACTTTAAGTTAACACTTGTAGTCACGATTTGTTAAAGAACAAAAAGTTCTTGAAAATGACTTGCTTCTTGGATAAACTATGAGTCCTGCAATTAATTACCGCACTTAAATTACGCTCAACTTTTAAACTTGGATGCTTGAATTGGTGATTAGCATCTCTCGCTTGGACATACCTTATGACTCTTGAGTAAAATGGAAAGGCAAACTCGTTTAATCTTTTTAATGATAACGGAACTTGTGACTTGGGTTTTAAATTTGACTGAACCTCCAAAGGGTTATTAAATTCCAAATAAGCCAAATGGGTTGATTAAAGTCTTGGAAAATAAACATTGGACTTGTGAAAATGATTCCTAGTAAGTGCCATGATCCAACCAAGTAAAACGCACAAGCAATAGGGCTAGATAAAGGAGCTTAAAGTCGTGAAGTCCTTATATGCCCACTCAAACCTGCGAGTCCTTGCGATGTATAATCCTTAATTTAAGTTGACTTGCTCGAGTCTTTAGAAAATAAAACAAATCATATGAAAATCTCCATACTTTTGGTAGTTTAGAATTCTTAAAAGTGATGAATTCCCTTGTAAATCACTGCTTGTCAAAAACTCAAAAGGTTCGGAAAAGGGAACAAAGTATTTTAAGCAGATTCAATCCTAGATTGAAGCTTGATAAGTCGAATATGGGCTTGGGTTGAAATGAGCTTGGATAATAAAGAAATCTTTGAACACCTTAGATCTTGGATTTCTTAGAACATGTGAAGTTCTGGTAGTCTACTTTGTAGATCCTTAATTTTGAACTTTGAAACATGAAAGTATGTTGGAAATTCTTGAACCTGTATAACTTAACTTTGTAATGAAGAACCTTTATACTTTGAATTTTTGAATTGACCTGAGTTTACGAACTCCATCGTAATTGGATTTGTCCTTAAAGCACGAATCTCATGATTGACCATGGGGTGTATAACGATGAACAATTAAATTGTGCTCTTGTAGAAAAGCAATGAGTTTGGGAATTCTTAGTCACACTTCTAATTTATCATGAAATTTCTATTGTGCCAAACCATTACTTCGACCTTGTAAATTGGATATTTGGATGTGGCTTTGACTTGTTACTTCTGATGATGACTTCTACTCTTTAGTAGCTTTACTCCAACCAAACTTGGGAAGAATTAAGACCTTAATTCCAGGATGCCTTCAAAACAGATGGTCTTAGGATGGCTCGAGTATGAGAAAGATCTAACAGTGAGGCCTAGGTGAAAACCCTAAAACTATTTTGAATCTGGCTCAACTGGTCATAACCTGAAATACTTGATTGCGGTAATCTTTACTTGAAATTATTGCACCTGCACAAGCTGACTAGTAATAAAGCACGTAGATAAGCAAGGTGATGTACAAAGAGGGGACCTTAGGTGCAAAAATTAGGTTGTGATTGTCGCATCGTTGCAAAGAGGAGCCGACAAGGACAGAAGAGTCGCCACCGTTCGCTATTTATCCCAAAAGAGGGAAAGGAAACGATCATAGAAAACCTACGAAAATGGAGAAGACAGGTCATCGCAACCAAATCTTGGGTTCGAGAGTTGGTTACGCAAGAGGAAGGTGTTAGCACCCCTCACGTCCGTCGTACTCGACGTGATCCACATTTGTTATCTATCTAAAAGGGTGTTTATCTATCTAAGCTACAGGCCACAGGGACAAAAGAAAAGAAAAGAGAGACTCGATAGAGCATCACCGCTCTATGCCTACGTATTCCCTCGTGCAACGGGAAAGTCAGAGTCAACGTAGTTTGGAAAACTAGGGGTGAAGATGGGGAAGGTTGCTCGCCAAGACATCGTCGTCTTGTGCCTACGTATCCTCGTCTGGTACAAGAAATCAGAGCAAACGTAGTTCGGGATAACAAGACCACATATTGGTTCAAGTGTTTTATCTGAGTAGGGTTAAAACTTAGCTCTAGCAGTAAGGTGTATGTTGCTCGACCAATGGAGACTTAGGCGTTACCTGTTTGCGATAGAACCAAGAGTTAACAAAACTCTCCTTATGAAAAAGTTTCCAAATTAATCCTGAAGGATAAAAAAGATTTGATGTTTGTTTTTGAGTCTTTTATGAAAGAAGTGAATTGAACCGTGTTTGTAATTCATGTTGCACTAAAGACTATGACTTAGGAGCGAATGCGTCACATATCGTCCAAAGGACATACACTAAACACTCTAGACAATTGAGAGGAGGCCCCCCAATCATCATTTCCCAAATGCTTAAGGCTCGTAGCGTACAACATTCATTATCCATTATTAAGTGTCTTGAAGAAGTTCGAAGATGAGAAGAGAAAGACACACTAAAGGGAGACTAAACTCAACCTAATGTTCTCATGCAAAGTGCACCTATGATTGGGATGAAAGGGGAATGCTACCTAATGTTATCATGCATGGTTTCAAGCCTAATGTCTATCATAATCAATCTTGAACAAGAAAGATTAGAAGTCCTAAGGGAACATGGCAAAGAAGAAAGAAGAAAGCACAAGTGAAAGAAGAAATAAGATGCAAACATGCAATGCAAAACAAAGATGAAGAAATGAGGGATGAACAAAGTGTGGGGCAGGAGCCACCACAAGCAAGTCTCAACCTTAAGCATGCAAATATGAATACATAAACCAAGAAGAAAAGCAAACCAAAGAACTTAAACAAGTTCAAGCCAAAAGTGAGATGAAGTGGGAGAAATAGAATTCCTACAACCACTTGTATATCAATCACTAACCAAGGAAAAACAAACAAGCAAGAAGAGAAGAAATTATCAATATGAGGATGGGAGGTAAGGCTTGGGTAGAAAGCAACAACAAAGAGAACTCAACCATAGGCATCACAATGATCATGTAAAAGAAACACACCAAAAGTTCTCAAAGTGAATCACCATTCAAGACAAACTCAAAGTACCTCCAAAGGAGGGACCAAATCATCTTAAATGGGACTCAAAGGTCCTAGGACAGAGGTGAGAACAATAGAAAGGAATGCACAAAGCAAAGAAGAAAACACACTAAAGCAAGTTGCAAGAATAAGCATGGTAAAGGACCTAGGTTTTAAACACTTTCAACATTTGAAACCAAATGGAAGGCCTAAAAAGAATGCAACTCAAAACAAGAACCAAACAAGTGTATGACCTAAAAATTTTCAACCAACCACCTCAACATGTTAGGAATGTGAATCAAAACAAGTTAGAAGCATATGGGATTCACAAGGGTCATTTCCCATCAAAACTAGGTCAAGTGTGTGTGTGAACCATCCTTAGGAGTAGCTTGACTTGCAAGACACACCAAAAATAGGAAAATGATTCAAATTAAACTAAATAAAATAACAAAAGCTCATAAAGATGTTTGCAACCAGAGGCCAAAACATCACAACCAAGGTCCATTCAAAACATCACCAAAGGAATTGATCCATTAGGGTGCCCCATTTTGAAGGAGGGTTGTCGAGGGTCAAACAAATGGACATCAAAGTCAACCTAAAAAGGCCAAACAAAATCCAAAAACCATCCTCAAAGACCTCTCAACTCATCATGGAAATGAGGAAAATAGGTCTCATTCATAGGTGGTAAAAATTGGCTCAAGAACAAGCAAGAAACACAAAGGAACAAGTGAAAAACCATAAAAAAATACCTCCAATCATAAAGTCCAAATTTAATTGAAAAATAAATGGAAAATGAAATTAAAAATTACCAAAAATTAATTAACACATTAAAGTTTCAGAAAACATTTTTTGTTGAATTTTAAAATGATTGGAGCTATTTTTAATTGGTTAAAATCAAAACAGAAAGCAAATAAAATAAAATAAAAGAAAAAAATGTGCACGGTGAAAATAGAAAGAAAAAAAGTTCAAAACATTGGGCCCAGATCAGGAGGGGGTGCCATTAGCACGTTTGGCCCAATACAATTGAACTCAGCTCAACAAGTGAAACACTCCGTTTCACTAATTGACGTGGCTGGTCAAATAAAACACGCAAGCAAGTCAAACACATCACAACCGTCCATCTGATCAAGTCAAAGTGTCAAACCAAGGTACATCAACTTGGCCTGAACAAATACCAGACGCCGGAGCCCTAGCTCCGGTCGTCTTCTCCAGCGAGGTGGCCGGAGACCAGGTCTGAAAATCTTACCAAAACGCCGCAAATTTTATACCAAATTAAATGTCTCATCATGTAGTATCCAAATCCAGTGCTCAAATCTATTTATCACACATAAATTGTGAGATTTGAACGAAGAAAGATTTGGGTGCTCAACTGTAAAGCTCATCCAACAACATAATCAAACATTCAAACTTTGCCTACAAGTTGTAGGACTTCAGATGCAGCAAAAATGACCTAGATTCAATGCCTAACATGTGAGAAATTTGGAAGAGAAGGTTACCTAACAGAGACACTCCGTTGGTGCTTCAATTGAGGTTGAGCTTGATCCAAAATGTGCAGATCCACTCCACTGAACTTGAGGAAGAGGAATATCACTTCAATTTGGTTTGAATTGTGCTAGATCTGAGTTTCCAAATTTGAATTTCTCTCTTGAATTCCAAAAATGGCTCTGCTCTTCCCTCCACGAATTTCACCTTCTGAGCTCTCAAACTTGATTTTGAACTTATATACTATGGATATCTGATGAATTGGAGGCCCAATGAGGCTTGGTTTGGCTTATTTGCAAGAATGCCCAAAAATGGAATGTGCTCATGCACACGTGAATATGGATGTGTACACACTTGAATTTGGCTCCATTCTTCAGCTGAGACTTTGAATTACACATGTGGATTGAATTTGGGCTTGATTGTGGTCCAATTATGGAGTTTTGATGTGAAACCTTTTCATGAAGCAAGCTTCAATTCCACGTGTTTTTCACTTCATACACCAAAATAAATTTGTGCATTTTTTTGTTGGTACATTGTGAATCATTTTGAATACAAACATGGTATGAAAAAGTCCTAAAACTTGATCAATTGAATTCATGATCTAAAGCTCATTTTTACTTGAAATTTTTTCACCAATATCTCTAACCATTCATGATTCATGCCAATATTGAGTTTCATGATGAAATTGAGGTCATTTGGAGCAACTTTCATGTTGGTGAAAGTTTCATTTGAAGTGCACAAAGGCATGAACATGACCCATAATCAAAATGACCTATAATCAAAGTTTCCCAAAATACCTCTGCCTTGCAAGCTTCATAACTTGAGTTCCACAAATGATATGAAGGACTTATAGGAATTTTTGGAAAGATAAGATCATGAGGAATAACTTTCATGTTCACCAAAAGTTAAGGAGAAACATGATTCTAGGTCAAAAGTGCCTTAGAAGTGAGTTGACTTTTGTTGACTGAAAAATATGTTCATTTGAGACCCATAACTTGATGGCATCATAACTTGAGGTCCACAAACCCAATAGATGAGTTCTAGTACTCAAAATAAATCTTAGAGAATGCCCTACAAATCTCATGTTTATAAGAAAGTTATATTCAACTTGTATCTTGAGATATGTGGTCTTGAAGTTAGGCACTAAACATGGGATTTTACACTGACAACCTTCTGAAACCCTAATTTAGTAACTTCTCACACTCTTGATTCTTCTTGATTTGAACTTGAAATAACATCCTAGATGTCTCAAAATGGCTTCCCATGACTCTAATGACTTAGAACCAAGTCTCAAATGCCTTTAAGTCCTCAGTTGACTTTGCACTAAGCAGATGAAACCCTAGATGAACAAACCTTGACTGCAACCTCTTGCAAGTGAAATGAACACTTAGATAAGCTCCACAATGACTTCAAAAGCACTCAATGAGCTTCTCCAACATCTATTATCCATGACCATGGCTTTAAGAACCCTTGAGGATTTTCAATTGACCTCCAAGATAGGAGGTAAGCCACACTTGTCAATCTTCTCCCTTAGAGAACTTTGACCTCTTCTTGATGAGTATAAACATTGGATAACTTGAGTAAACACTTCTGATTGAGCTTGGTACCCTTGATAACCTCCTCTTGAGTAGGCACATCTTTCTTGATCCCCTACAAAAGACAATGCTATGCTGATGCAAATGCTAAAGAATGAAATGAAACAAGCCAAGCAAAGAAAAAGGTTGGGCAAATTTTGGGGTACAACAACTGCCCCTATTCAAGCGACTTGGACCTGACTGGGTGAAAAGCAAACGACTTTCACACAATCAAGGTAAATGACGGTTGAATACCAAAGAACCCGAAAATTTTCCAACCGTAGAAATAGAACTGTAAACCCTCCTGGGGACAAAAATCTCCGGAAATAACGGAGTCTGATAATTGCAACGACAATAAACTAACTGATTACCAACCAGAAAGCATTGACACGCAGTCGAAGGAAACATCTGCTAACGCACAGGCAACGATACTAAGTCGGAAAGATCATCTGATATCACCATTAGGCATCTATTGAAACAATAGGCATCAAACCCGAAGGACGGCTTAACACGCAGCTGAGAAACATATCTGACATCGCCACCAGGCATCTGTTAAATAAAAATAGGCATCGAACCCGAAGGCCGGCTCAACACGAAGCTGAGGAGAACATCTGACATCACCGCCAGGCATCTGTTAAATAAAAACAGACATCGAACCTGAAGGCCAGCTCAACCCAAAGCTGAGAAGAACATCTGACATCGCCTCCAGACATCTGTTAAATAAAAACAGGCATCGAACCCGAAGGCCGGCTCCACACGAAGCTGAGAAACTTCTGCTAACCAGCAGGCATTCACTAAATAAAAGCGAGCATCAAACCCGAAGGTCGGATCAACACGCAGTTGATAGGAAACATCTGCTAACCAGCAGGCATTCGCTAAATAAAAGCGAGCATCGAACCCGAAGGCCGACTCAACACGAAGTTGATAACATCTGCTAACCAGCAGGCATTCGCTAAATAAAAGCGAGCATCGAACCCGAAGGCCGACTCAACACGAAGTTGATAAATTTCTAACGATAATTCCTAAGAGACCCCCGCTGGGGATAGAGAAACTTAAACAAGCAACTCTGGTGGGGAGAGAAAAGAGAAGCTTAACCAAGCAGCTCTAACTCTGGGAACTTACCCGTTTTAGAATCCTACCCGTGGGGTTTCTTTGAGCAGTGACTGTGGTCCTTGATCCGTTCATCTGGCTAACCTCAGAATTGTTTGAATTTATGATCCTGCGATCCTAGATCTTGCATCTTGCATTGCATATCATTTGCATTTCATTTCATTTGTTGTGCATCTTGCATTTTCTTTCCTTCAGCGGTTTCTCATTTTTCCTTCCTTCCTCAAAAGTAAATCAAGTTGATTCCTTGACACCAGTATGCAATCAGAGCCAATACAAGACGAATGATGGAGCAGATTCAGCAAGAGCAAGCTACCTTCAGGGAAGAGTTGGATTCTCTCAAAGGAAATATTGACCAGATCCTCAAAGCCATCATTGTGGCCCAAAAGGAAGAAGAACTGCGTGAAACTACTGTCGTCAACAACAATGGTCAGGGGAAAGGGTCTACTACCATACTTTTAGTTCCTATTCCCAACACCTATGGAGTGCCGATAAACTTCGCTACCGCAGCTGAAGAGACAACTTCTCAACCAATCCCAGCGCCTGGAGTTACTGTTGGACCTGTCCTGCAAGCCCAACCAACTGTGGTTCAGATCCCTGTTCCTCATACTGAAGATAATCTTATGGATCAGTATGACGATGTGCAAAATTATTATGATGTTATCCCCATTGCAAGTCCTGTTGCTGCTCAGGATTCATAAGCTATGAAGATGTGCCGAGATCTAGCTGAGAAACTCCGAGTCATAGAGGGGCACAATTCAAACTCTCTCAGTGCTTTGGAAATGTGCTTAGTACCTGATGTTGTCATTCCTCCCAAGTTCAAAGTGCCTGAATTCTCGAAGTACAAAGGTCTTAGTTGCCCGAACATTCATATGAAGATGTATTGTCGCAAGATGGCTGCCTATGCCAGAGACGAAAATCTAATGATTCATTGCTTCCAAGACAGTTTGTCTGGGGCATCCATTGAATAGTATATGCAGTTGGAACATAATAGTATGTGTACTTGGGCTAAGCTAGCCGATGCATTTGTCAAATAATACAAGTACAACACTGATCTAGCTTCGAATCGTACTCAACTTCAGAGTATGACTCAGAAGGACAACAAATCCTTTATGGAGTACGCGCAACAATGGAGAGAGCTAGTTGCAAGGGTGCATCCACATTTAGTTGACCGTGAACTGATTGACATCTTCATGGGTACCTTACAAGGCCAATACTACGAGAAGTTGATCGGTAGTGTCTCTGCTAGATTCTCTGATTTGGTAATCGTCGGTGAGAGAATTGAAGAAGGTCTAAAGAGTGGAAAGATCCAAGGAGGTTCTAACATCCAAGCCAATATCAAGAAGCCTTTCAACGAATACAAGAAGAAAGAGGGTGAAACAAATGTTGTCTCTGTGCAGAAAGGGCAAGCTTTCCAACAAGCTCCCGCTCCCATGCCTTATCAAATCCCTTACTACCCATATCCATATGCTGCTGCTGCGCAATATGCTCCAATACCTTATCAGCCAGTTGTTCAAGCAGCTCAAGCTCAAATGCCACAACAACAGGCTCCTCAGCAACAAGCCTACAACCAGCAAGGATATCAATATCCTCCTTAGAAACAACAATTGCAAGCTGCTCAGCAACAACAAGGTACTCGCCAACAGCGTCAATAGAGAACGTGGAGGCCAGATAGAGTCTTTGATCGTCTACCAATGACATATGCTAGCATTTTTTCTCAATTGATGGAGAAAAAGGCTGTCATTCCGAGAGATTTGGCTCTCCCAACTGTTATTCCTGCCGATTATGATGTAAATGCTCATTGTGAGTTTCATAAGGGCGCTCCAGGTCAT
Source organism: Lathyrus sativus (assembly GCA_963859935.3). Classification (NCBI taxonomy): domain Eukaryota; kingdom Viridiplantae; phylum Streptophyta; class Magnoliopsida; order Fabales; family Fabaceae; genus Lathyrus; species Lathyrus sativus. The sequence goes on along the minus strand of OZ012739.1, from coordinate 616,817,067 downwards.
ACCATAAAGAACTGTAGGGCTTTCAAGCACAAAGTTCAAGACATGATTGAGAAGGATGCTATCAATTTCAATGGGAAGTCTCTGAATGTCATCAACAATCCAATGCCACCAGCCAAATAGTGCCAGCATCAATCAGATCAAATCCAGTCAAGTCAACTTCATCTCCCTGAAGAAGGCAGTCATGTTGCCATTTCATTATTTGCATTCTTGTTTTTTCTTCATTTGTTTAAGTACTTTATGCTTTGAACAATTGTCATTCGTATTTGGTTTTCATTAATGTATTGCTTATGCATGTTTTGAACTAGTTATGTCGTATTCACTCATTTTTATCACAAATCACCGACACATTTATTCACTTCACTTTATCCACTGCTGTTTGGCATGATCTGAGGGAGGATGATGAAAATGAAATACTCATAATTAAAAACCGTATGCTATCAGACAGAATCTCGTCGATGATGTACAGGAATTGTTTCAAATCCCTAAACACTGGAGATATAAGGAGTTAATCCCTAGTAAACCACTTCGAGCCTAGAAGTAGCAGTTTTCTTCGGATATTCAAACCTTTACACTCAACCTGGGGCAGGGTAGTGTTCAGTTAATTCAACTACGCACTCAAATCACAAATCAAAATCCAAAAGACGGGTTTTCATCAATGACACATGACATGGCAGTCACAATTCTCCAACAAAAAAAAGCTTGTTAAGTCAAGCACCTCAAAGGGGACTTAGGCAAAAATCAAGGCAATCCCAATGGATCTGATAAGCAAAATCAGTCCATGAAAAAGTTAGAGATCAAAAACAAAATCAAAAAAGGTCCTCAAACCCTCAACGAAAACAAAATAAGATTTAGTGACCACTGTCGTTGCTCGAAAAAATGCAACGACAGAAGAGTCGCCATCGAACTTTGTTTATCCCATGAGAGGAAAGGAAAACATCGAGAAAACCCTAAGAAAGGAACGAATAAGATGGTCTCGCAACCAAGAACGTACCCATATACCATTCTAGAGAAGGACCTAACAAGCTGTCTTGGAAGAAGTGCATTAACAATTTCTCGTTGTCTGAATAAGCTGACATCTTCCGGTAATAAGCCCTGAGATGTACTCTAGGACAGGTCGTCCCTTTGTAGTTGTCGAAATCTGGAACCTTGAATTTGGGGGGAATCTTGACCCCTGGTATTAATCCCAGATTTGACATGTCGAGTCCCAAAGAGTTTTGGTTCTCTAGACTCTTCATCTTCTCTTCAATCATCTTAAATCTTTTGTCAGCCTCTGTTTGGAGACCCACGTCCAAGTCTCTCAATGAAAATACATCACCTTGATCGTCCTCTTCCTAGTGAGGACCTGCAGCTCCATGTGCAGCACCCACGCCGCCTCTTGCACCAGCTATATGAATTCCTTCCTGGTGACCTCCGCCCGGAGGGTTAACAACAGTAGGAATCACATTGGCCTGAGGAATGCTACCATCAGCTGGTGGAGGAATAGTTGTAGTATCTCCATGCAAAACACCACTGCCATCCACTCGTGCTATCAATGGTTGGACCAGAGTCCTCAATTGTTCCTGCCCGTTGGCTACTCCTTGCATGATTTCCATAAATTGCGGCATCCTGTCTCTGAACTCCTGTACCTCTTGATGTACCTGGTCCATGATTCTTCGTTGATTCCCCTTTGTATTGTACGAATGTCTAGAAGTCATCTTGCTCTAGTTCTGAAAGGGCAAGCGGCGTATAAGGTCGGGTTTCGGGGAATGCGAAAATGATGCGCATGTATATGCAATGCTCGAATGATGTTCAAGAGACTTTCAAGACTTATGATTATCAACAGTATTATAGAACTGCAAATTAATAGTAAAACATGCACAATTGAGACCAAAAGCAACTTTCATTAATTTTGAGAGAAGATTCAAGACAAATGATTGTTCAATAGGATGAATATAATAATTCATGTAACAAGAGAAAGAGCTGAATAACTAAAAATCCTTCTTTCGAAGGCGCTCTTCAAGCTTCTTCGACTCAACCATGAATCTGCTAACCATCTGATCGCAAAGCTAGATGAAGTGATGGACTGAAGGAGGAACATCGTTCCTTCCAAGTCTTGAATCACATTCTTCAACCTCCATGGAATATCACGAATCATGAGGTTACAGTGTTCCACTATATCATTGTACTTAGCACGACACATGTCTAGAGTTGGTTGATAATAACAGAGAGAATCCACATGTGTATCCAAAAGTTCATTGAGCCGAGCCTCCTTCTTAAGCCACTATGAACTATCCCTTTTCAGAGCATCAAAATGACTCTTCCACAAAGTGGTTGTTTCTTGAGCGGTTTCCAACTCTAAGCATTTGTTGTTCCACATGCCAGGAGTGACATATGAAGCTCTTAACGCTTCTTCCTTGAGACGTCGTTCATCTTTAGCTAGGGTTAAAGCACTTCTCAACTGCTCTTCGAGGTCCTCAATGCCAGTCGTAAGTTTCTCCCTTGTCTTCTTCTTTTCAGCAGAAGCTAATTCAAAGAAATGCCACGCTCTATCACAAGAGTCTTTAGTTTCCTTTAGGCATTTTCGAAGAGTTTTTATTGACGCATCAGCTCCTTCGAAACCATTTTGATACATGGCCCTCAGATCCATCTCTAGCTTCAACTTTTTGCTGCTTTCAGCCACTTGGTCTTGTTCAACCTCTATCTTCCTCTTGTATTGGTCATTCTCCACACCTTCTTGGTGAACTTCAGCCTGAAGGTCTTGATTCTCTTTGGTCAACCTTTCTACCACTAGCTTCAGCTTCTCATACTCTTCCATAGATACGTGAGTGGGAGTAGGAGGTTTTTCTTGCATAGAGGGTTCTAGAGGAAATGGTAGCAACTTTTCAACTACTCTAGCTTGCAACCATCGGTTGTATGGCTCTTTAGCCACACAATTCTTCGCTTTCAGCTCTCTTCTCCCCTTTGTATGGATTTTGGTCCATGCTTTAGCAATTTTCCTGACAAACACAGGATCTTCAGTTGTTGTGAGTAAAAAGAAGCTTTGAACTTTTTCTGCGTCGGGCTCGTCCTCTATAGCATAGCCCAACTGACGCAATGCCATGAATGGGTTATAATTGATGCAACCAGCCCTACTAATCAGAGGCACATTACCAAACTCTCCACAACTAAAAATGATCTCCACGTCTTAGTATTCATGGGAATACCAAGCAATATCAACAGCTGCTAGAGATATAATGCATTGAGACCATTTCAGTTTCTCCTTGTTTTCCATAAATGGCCCTTCCTTCGGCAGATGAAAGGCATACCATTTGAACAGTAAATGAGAACAACATTGGACCATTCATGTCTTCTTTTCACTCCTCCAATGAATAGAGTGGTAAGTATCAGCGAGGAGAGTAGGAATGTGATTCTTCTGCATGAAGAGATTAATGGTCGTGATGTCTATGAAATTGTCTATGTTTGGGAAGAGAATAATCCTATAGATCATCAGGGCATCAACAACACCAAACCTTTCCCAATCCCCAACAGTCTTGTACTGGGCGACTTTGTCTAGTAAAAACTTCAAAGTAAATCCTTGAGTACCTCCCTTATTGGCTAGACCATCTTCGACTTCTCCCTTAGTCATATAGAGAGCAAAACCAATTGCGGAAGGCTTCGGTTCTTCTTCCAGTCCGGTGTAGATAGGTTGATCCTTAATCTTGATGTTCAACAAGTGAGAATATTATTCAAGAGTAGGAGCCAACTGATAGTTCTGGAAAGTAAAGCATTTGAGAGGTGCATCGTAAAATTGAGCCATAGCGAATAAAGCCCAAGTATCCCCTCTAGAATAGAGAAGATCAAGCAATTTCCCATGCTTCCCTTGAAATTTGATCTTGATAGTCTTCGGCACATCAATCAAAAGATCTTGAATCAACCCCAACTTAGGTTCTCTGAAATTTAAGGAATTTGTGCTTCTTTTTCTTTAATCATCCATTTCGTTCACGAATACCTGAGATAATCATAGTCCCTTAAGTCCCTTGTGTTGCACCCCAAAATTTGCTCAACCTTTTCTTGCCTGATTTATGTTTCATTGCATTGTCATTTTCATAGTTACATCATGTACATAGTTCAATCATTTGCATATCATAGAATAGCATGCCTCCAACAAGGGACCAAGGGTGTCTATCAAGAGAAGAGCCTAGCAAGAGGTGTTATCCAAGGTTGAGAAGTTATCCAAGTCATCAAGAAGTGATTTGAAGTCTTGAGAAGTTTGAGTGCCTACATGTGGGTTTTGCTCCTATCTTGAGGAATATTGAAAATCATCAGTGGTATGTGAAACATGGAATGTGGATTTGAGGTGTGTATGGATCTCATGGGATTCCTAGAAGGCCATATTGAAGCTGAGACAAGTCATTGATTCAAGTATGAGAGCCACAGTTGAGGTGCAGTCAACTAGGGTTTCATCTGGGTTAATCCTAGGCCAATTGAGTAATTGAAGAGCATCAAATACTACTTTGAGGCCATGGGGTTCATGTATTGATATGTTGATACATGGGTGGTGTTGTGCCAAGATTAAGCAAAGAAGGATCAAGAATGTGGGAAGTTGCTAAATTAGGGTTTCAGTGTAAAATCCCCTGTTTAGTGCCTAACTTCAAAGCCACATAAGTCAAAATACAAGTTTCAAATGGATCTTTGGACAAAATTAAACTTGTATAGCATCTCAATACCTTTAATTTGAGTACAATAAGTCTTCAAGAAGATTTGTAGAACTCAAGTTATGGTCCTTGCAAATTACAGGTCACCAGAGGACTATGAAATTTATCTGTGAAAGTCACTTGACTTCCAAGAAACTTTTTCCCTTCAATGACTTTTCAAATGGATTTTTAGCAAACATGATAGTTGTAGATCTTGGTCTTAGCTTTCCATAGAGTACTAGAAGTCCTTGATAGGATTTGTAGAACTCAAGTTATGATCTTTGCAAGCCAGTGGTATTTTGGGTATTGGTGATTATAGGTCATTTGTGATCATAGGTTCATAACTCCAATTTGCGAGCTTCAAATGGAAAATTGTTCAACATGAAACTTGTTAAAAATGGTGTTTTGAGTGCAACCAAGTGGTTATGAAAGTTTGGTTTGGCTTGGAACACAAATTCATTTGAAATGGCTTAAAAAGGAAGGAATTAAAAGTCATTCAAAGGCAAAAAATGTGATTTCTTGATTTAGGGTCAAACAACTCCATATTATATGTCAAATTGATCAGAAATGACATTTTAAGAGTGATGACATTGTTACTTTTTGCATTTGAGTCCATTTTCACTCATTTCCATTTTGTTACTTAAGGTTGAAGTAACACATCAATACACACCATAAGATCAAAAGCAAGGCAATTACACATCCCATTCATTTCAAAATGGCATGAGATGATAAATTCAAGTGAATTTGAGAGCTAGAACAGAGCAAAGCACGATTTCCACATATGAGATTTTCAAGGAATATGAGAAATTGAATTTCTCATTCAGTTAGTTACAGAAGGTTCTAGAGGTTTCCAACAGCTTCTATATAACATTTGCAATGGGTTCAGATAGTTTTTTTTGGCAAGGATTGAGCAAGGAATCAGAGGAAGCCATTGAAATTTCTTCATCTGCATCAGAAATCGTGATTAGAGATTAAGGAGAATTCAGTGCAAATTGATCATTGGAGTAGCTTGGGAAGTGGTTCTTGAGTGATTCTGGAAGGAATTGGAGGTTGATTCGAAGGAAAACCTACTATGTTCATCTCTCAAAACCAGGTTTGCAACTTTTAATTTTTGCTCTAATTTATAGGTAATTGCTTAGGTTTTGATAGTTGGATAGGTTAGTGATGGTGCTTAGGTGGATTTCAGTACAAGAATTGAGTGATTAGCGACACTTTAGGTGTGATGCAAATTTCTGTTGAAGCATATATCTTGAGATTCTTGAGGTATTAATGGTGTTTGGATAGCAAGTTTTAATCAGTGAAGAGTGTAGATGACATTAGTTCCTTTAATTGCAAGAATTGTGACCATCAAGATTTGGGGATTTTCTGAACTTGGGATCGATTTTGAAGTTAGGATGAGATTCATTAATTTTGGAGGTCATAATTGGACTCAGGATGAAAAAACGAGTGAGATAGGGTATTTAGTTGGCTTGCTTGATACACTTTTGGATATGCCACGCCGGGGACGACGGTGGCTTTGTAACTCAGGCCACCGTCCTGAACTTCCCTCTCATTTTCAAATGTTTTGGGGACGATGAAGCGTGATTGTTGGATGATGTTTGGACTTTGACCAAAGCTACCAATGCACAGCCAAGATTTGATTTGAGTTCTGAAGAGAGAGTTGAGTTTCAGATGAAACGCTCTATTTCATTAAACTGAGTTTGGGTGGGCTTCAGTGAACTCTTGCTAACCACACCCTGCATCGAGGCCCAATGAAGAATTGCACTAAGAAGCATTGCTATTTGCCACGCACGTTTTCCTATTTTCCATTTCTTTTTCTGATTTTCTTTTAATTGGTTTGGGCTTAGTCAGATAGCGCTTTTCACACCCCACCTTTGGGCCCAACCTGGATTACAACTGGATTTTATTGCTATTCTCCACGCAGGTTTTATCATTTTCTCATTGTTTTTCTTTTATTTTTTGTTTTGCATATAGTTAGAAATTAATTCATAACAAATAGGAAAATTAACATTTCTAGGCTAGATTTTTTCCCTTGACTCCTTAAAGAGTCTAGAATTTAATAGGATTGAGAAATTATTAATTCATGCATTTTATTTTTTAATTGCATTTTTTGAAGTTTAATTGCTTTTATTTTGGATATGTTTGGTGCATGATCTTGCTGATTTTGGTATGGATGATTGGTGTTGATTTTTTAGTTGGTTCTTTTTGGGCTAGTTAGCTTAGATATGCATGTACCCCTAGTAATTTTCTCATATTTTTGTGAGATAATTTTAGGTTATTTTGAGTATTAGACAATAGGTGGTTTAGAATTAGGGTTTTAGGATAGTTCCCTTAGGTTTAGGGCATAGTTTTAGCACCTAATGAATGGTTAACCCCCTGGTTTTTGTATGGAGTGATTCTTAAGAGGTTTAGGAACCCTTAGAATTTTTTATAGGATTTTAAAATCATTTTGGGTATTTTAGTTAGATTTAGTTTTAAGACTAACTTCTAGGTGTTTCTGGTGAACTAACTTGACTAGTTTAATTCAATAGTTCCCCTTTGATTAGGGTGGTGGTTCTCTTGTGCTTGGATGGAGATAAAGACCAATTGGATATGCTATGGAGTGCTTTAAGGAGCTTGAACATGAAGATTTTCTCATCTTGTGGAGTTCTTGTCAGGAGCTTAGGAAGACTAGGGTTTTAGGAAGAGCATTAGACTAGTTTTGTTTCTTTCTTCAAACATGGAGTATATTGTTCATCTCCATTCAATCCAATGACATAAAGTCCTCTTAAAGAAGTCACATCTCTCCTTTGGAGGGATGAGTGGCATGCTTTAAGAGTAGAACTTTGAGGGTACTTTTCTACTATAATGTTAAGTTCTCAGTGGCTTCCTTTGGTTGTCATTAAGTTACTTAACATTTCAACCTGATATTGTTGAATGATTCTACCTTGGAGCTGCTTGTTGAAGCTAGGAGATTGTTGAAGCTTGGTGCTTGTTGAAGCTAGGAGCTTGTTGAAGTTTAGTGCTTGTTGAAGTTTGTTGAGAATGAAGTTTTTGCTTGTTGAAGCTAGAAGCCTGTTGAAGTTAGGGTTTTACTGCTTGTTGAAGCTGGTTGCTTGTTGAAGCTAGGGTTTTGTTGCTTGTTGAAGCTGTATGCTTGTTGAAGCTAGGGTTTTGCTGCTTTGTTGAAGATGAAGTTAGGAGCTTGTTGAAGTTATTTACTGGTTGAAGTTTGCTAGGGTTTGAGCTGGTTGCTTGTTGAAGCTAGGTGCTTGTTGAAGATTGAAGGTTTAGTTGGAGCTTGAAGATAGGAGCTATTCATGAAGATGAAGGTTGTTGCTGTCAGAGCTGCTGCTTGTGCTGTTTGCTGTAGGAGTTTGGTGCTGTTGCTTGGGCTGTCTCCTCTGCTTTGGGTTTTGTTTTTCTGTTTTGTTTGGTGGCTTGTGCTGCTTGCCCTTAGGTTTGAGGTGAATGTTGATTCACTTTGCCTGTTGTTTTCCCAGGTTCGAGGTTGAGTCGGACTCCCTTGCCTCGCTTGTGTTGTTGCATTGCATGCATTTTACTGTATTTGCTTGTTTTCTTTTCTGTTTATCCCCTAGGATCTCTGATTTCCTCTGTGCAGGAGGGAATTATGATAGACATTAGGATTCTTATCCATGCATGACAACATTAGGTTAGATTTTATTCCCTTTTCAACCCTAGGCTTTTTAGAGCTTCTTTCTCTTCTTATCTCAAAACAACTCAAAAACACAGTAATAAGGTTAATCGATGTCGTACGTTACGAGCCTTAAGCTGTTTGAGAAAGGGTTGCTGGAGAGCTTCTTTCCAGTATTCTGGCTGCTTAGTGTGGCACCCTTTGGGTGACACGCGACATAGTCACTCTCAAATCATAGTCTCTAGTGCGTCATAGATTGCAAACAAACTAAAAAACACTTCTTTCGTAAAAGATTCAAAACAAACATCAAAGTGTCATTTTTGTCCGCTTGGACTCTTAATCAAGAAAACCCCTTTTTGAAGGTAATAAAAAACAGTCAGACAAGCATGTGTCTTCCATAGCCCGAACTACGTTTGCTCTGATCTTTCATGCTGTATGAAAGTATGTAGGCATAGGATGCCGTATCCTAGCAAGCAACCTTCCCCTCCTTTCCCGTAGGTAGGCGAACTACGTTGACTCTGATTTCTCGTTCTAGACGGGAATATGTAGGCATAAAGTGCGATACTTTGTCGAGTCGGTTTCTTTTCTTTTTAACCCAGACCTGTAGAGTAGATAGAATAACAATCCGTACCAGAAAACAAGCGTGGATCCCGTCAAGTACGGCGGACGTGAGGGGTGCTAATACCTTCCCCTTGCGTAATCGACTCCCGAATCCAGGATTTGGTTGCGATGACCATTCCTTTCCCGTTTTGCGTTAGGTTTACTCTGAGCGCTTCCTTTCCCTCCCGTGGGATAAATAACGCACGGTGGCGACTCTTCTGTCAATGGCGACTCTTCTATAAATACGATACCCAGAAGGTGTGGCATCATCGTGTCCTAAAGAGGCTTCACTTAGCCAACTTCCAATTGATCGGTCCCCAGAGTCGACAATCCAACTAACCAACAACCCCCTCAACCCAAAGGGTTGAAAAAGAAGTCAACCAGAAGAACCTCGTCTGAGCATGGATTTTGCAGGACACTAGTGGGCGCGTGCATGCTTTGCATGCACTAGTGTCCTGCAAAATCCATGCTCAGACGAGGTTCTTTTGGTTGACTTCTTTTTCAACCCTTTGGGTTGAGGGGGTTGTTGGTTAGTTGGATTGTCGACTCTGGGGACCGATCAATTGGAAGTTGGCTAAGTGAGGCCTCTTCAGGACACAATGATGTCACACCTTCTGGGTATCGTATCATCAGTCTTGAAAATCTGTGACGCCGACGACCGCATAGGATGCCGTACCTTGTGTCAGTTGATAGGACACCTACCTGTGAGAGGGATCGGAGCATGCAGGAAACTTGACCTCCAGACTACCCGGTTTTCTTAATATTGGATCAGTATGTGTGGTTACTTGGGGTTCTTCATCAGGACAGTGTTATAGGTCTATTGAGACCAGGTTGGAGCATTGTTTTGGGTCTGTTGAGACCAGGTTTGAGCAGTATTACGGGTCTGTTGAGACAGATATTGTGGATGGACCTCTTCAGCAATATATCACTTGATCCCTGTTGCATGTTTGCATATTGCATTGTTGCATACTCATTCCGCATATCATTAACGTATGTCTGTGCTGCAGGTGCATTTCATACCTCTGATTCTAGTTGCCCGGATTTCTGTATGCTATTATGGATAGTTTGAAGAAGACTGTGGCATACAAGTTTCCTACTCCAGATGTTTCTTCTTTGCTTGGTTTGATATCCTTGGCTGATGATGATGTGAAGAGAAGCTTCAGGAAGAGTTATGGGAAACTGCTTAGGTTGGTTTGCAAACCATCCACGTATGAGCTGAACGGATTGTACGCGCTGATGCAGTTCTATGATCCCCCGCTGAGGTGTTTTACTTTCCCTGACTTCATTCTGGCTCCGACCATGGAGGAATATGCTGAGATCTTGAAGTTAACCATTCAGACCAGGGTACCCTTCATTCATATGGATGCTGAGCCCAAGCTGGAGGACTTGGCTGTTGCTTTGCATTTAGACTCCTCGGAGTTGTTGTTAACCTCGTGGAATGGAGTTTCTGGTTTTTCTCTCAAGTTCTTGGTTGGGAAAGCACAAGAGTATGCCAAGAGTGGCTGTTGGATTGTGTTTAATGCTATCCTTGCTTTGTGTATCTATGGCATTGTACTGTTCCCTAATATGCCTGACTTTGTTGATTTGGATGCATTCCATATATTTGCTTCAGGCAATCCTGTGCCTACACTGATTGGAGACTTCTATCACTCTCTGCATTATAACAACGAGAGCAGGAGGGGCAAGAACGTCTCTTGTTGTGTGCCTTTGTTGTATATGTGGTTTGATAGTCATCTGCCCAAGAAGGGTATCTTTGCTGAGTCTGCAGCTACGGTGGGATGGTCTGAGCATCTGATGGGGCTTTCTTCAGAAGATGTTGTCTGGTTTGATAGGGATTTACTGGGATCTGAGATTATCTACAGCTGCGCCGGATATCCTAACGTTCCTCTGATTGGGAGGAAAATGTGCATTAACTACAATCCTTCATTGTTGATCAGGCAATTCGGTTATGCTCTGAGAAGCCCGCCAAAAGAAGAGGAAGTATAGGAATCTCTGTACTTCACAGGTGATTTGAAGGGAGAGTTGTTGTCCAAGCTTCAGCGTGCTTGGAATAACATCTGCAAGAAGGGTAAGCCGTTGTTGGGTAAGAATGATAGTCAAGCCTATCCTCCTTACCAAGTCTGGATCCAAGATAGGGCAAAGCAGGCGCTGATGCCGTTTCCTGCAGTATTACCTCCTGCTCCCCTCGTGGTTGAGGAGCCAACTACTGTGTCTATTGAGAGATATGAGCAGGTTGTGAAGGAGAAAGAAGAGCTGATGAAAGCCAACGAGAAGTTGGAAGAAGAGCTATTTCAACTCAGGAACGAAAGGAATGAAGCCGTACATTCCTTCGAGCAGCAAACAAAGCTGGTGAACCGGTTAGGTGCAGAACTGACTGAACAACGAAAGAAGCGTGAACCTTTGAGGATAGATTTCAAGAGCTCCCATGATATGCTGGAGTCTAAGAAGAAAACCCTTGATATAGCCTACCGGGAGATCTCCACATTCAACAAAACCTGGAATGCTACACTGGCAAATAACAAAGAAAGAGAAGATAAGCTGAAGTTGCAAATCTCTCAGTTAGAAGATCAGTTGAAAGCTAGCCAGAAAAAGTGTGAAGAAGAGGTTATGCGGAGATATGACGTTCAGAATTCGTTGAACAAAGTTATCAAGCGCAAGAAAGAGTCTGCATCCCAAAAACGGAAGCTGGAGGAGTGCTTTGGAGAAGGTGTTTAGGAGGAATCCATTGGGGATCTCCAGCGTGTTATCAGGCAAAGAGACTCGCTCGTTGAAGGGTTGCTTTCTCAGCCAGACCATCCCAAGACTAAGAGATTGTTAGAAGAGTATCAGGCATATGGTCGCACTTGATTACCTTATGTACTGTTGTATATGCTTTATTTGCATTGTGTTGGCCATCACCAGGATTGTTGGTTGAGGTCATGCCTTCTTGTTTTTGTACACTCAGAGATATTGTATTTCTGCCTTGATGGGCTTTTCAGCAATATATGAGATGTTTCTTCCATGAGTGGATCTAAGCTTCTTAGCACTATCACTGCACTGGCACTTTGGCACTAGAATCATGGGTTGATCTCCCTAACACACAGACACATATTGCATCTACATATTCATTTTTGCATTGCCAGTTACTTGTTGAATCTGTATCTTATTTCCTGCATCTCACAGGTTTTTCAGGATTGACGACCAAAGAATCCACCGCTATTCAACCCGAAACAATTGCAAGAAGATAATGGATCAAGTTCAAGTCGAGATGTAGGAAATCTGTAAGAAGCTGACTCTGTTCATGCAAGCTATGGAGAGCATGGCCAAGAGCCAAGAGAATCTTCAGACCTTGGTGCAGCCGCTGCTGACGCGGATAACCGGAAATGGAAATACTGACCACAATTCTGTTGAAACTCCTCGCCGGGAAGATGAGGTACCGGTAGTTACTCCACCTGTTGTGTCTATCAACGGAAACACTAGTACTGGTGCAGGTGCTGGCGCTGGTAATGGCAATACTGGAAATGGTGGTGATGGGCATGTTGTTAACAACAAAGGCAACACTGTGGATGCCGATCAAGGATTAGGTGACAATGTTGGCTTTGGAAACAATGGGTATGGTAATGTCAATCAGGACGGGAACTTCGGGTTCAACAATCAAGGCTTCGGTAATGACGGTTACGGCTACAATCAGGGGTATGGCTACGGTAATGGTGGATTCGGTAATGTGAATAACAACGGCGCTGGAGCATTTCCTTTCAACAATGGTTTTGGACCTGCTGGGGTCAATCAAGGGTTCGGCAACCGAGGACAGAGTCCTATGTTCAATCAGCAAGGATTTGGCCGTAACATGGGTTACGATGGGTATGGCAATGACTAGAATGTGGATCACCAGGAAGACGCTTTTTCGGGAAAAGGTATGGGACCTGAGGGCCCCATTGACCCTGTTTAGAGGATCAGAATGCTAGAAGAGCAGATGAAAGGTGTGGTTAATCAGAACTTCGCTGGGTTAGATATGACTACTATGGGGTTGGTACCAGGGCTGAGGGTGCCATTAAAATTCAAGGCTCCAACATTCGACAAATACAAAGGGGATACCTGCCCAAAGGTCCACGTACGTTCTTATTATAGAAGGATGTCTGCATATTCCAATGATGAAAGGATGCTCATGCATTTCTTTCAGGATAGCTTATCGGGACCATCATTGGAATGGTACATGGGACTGGAGCCCACTCAGATTAGGAGCTGGAAGCAGTTGGCTGATGCTTTCGTTATGCATTACAAATATAATAGCGATTTGGCGCCAAACAGAGTTCAGTTGCAGAGTCTGTCGCAGAAAAGTGGTGAAAGTTTCAAAGAGTACGCACAGCGGTGGCGCGATATGGCAGCTCGGGTGCACCCTCCTTTAGTTGAAAGGGAGATGAATGACATGTTTGTGGGGACATTTACAGGAATGTACTATGACAAGTTACTCAATGTTTCGATGGGTAGCTTCTCCGATATGATCCTTATGGGAGAAAGGATCGAAAATGGAATTGGAAAGATTCAGGCAGGCGAATCTACTTCAGCTAGGGGTGCGAGAAAAGCGTTCGGCGGAAGACGACAGGGTGATGCAAGCGCTGTATTTGGTGGCAGAGGTCGGGGCAAAGGCAGAAATCAGTACATTCAACCTCAACAAATAGCCAGTGTTACTATTCCAATCCAACCTCAACAACTACAACAACAACCACAGCAGCAGCAAAGGCAGAATCAGGGTCAGAGAAGGTTTCAGAATGCAAAGCCGAAGAGGGTATTTGATAAGCCTCCGTCGACATATGCAGAGCTTCTTCAGACACTGCTAGGGTTGAATTTGGTCGAGAAAAGAACATTGGAACCGCCTATCGGACTGGTACTTCCTTATGGGTATGACGCTAATAAGCATTGCGAATTCCATTCCGGGGCGCCCGAACATGATGTAGAATCTTGTCATGCTTTCAAGCATAAAGTTCAAGACTTGTTGGACAGTAAAGCCATCAACTTTGGCCAGGTCGGCCCAATATTGTACAACAGCCTATGCCTAATCATGGGACAAATGCCATCTTGACAGAAGAAAATTTGAACTTGGTGATGGATGTTAACGAACTGAAGACACCATTGAGTGAGGTGAAAAGCAGGTTGCTCAGAGGGGGAGTATTCCCTGGTTGTGATGAATACTGTTTAGAGTGTTGGACCTAGCCCGAGGGTTGTACTGATTTGAAGCAGGGCATTCAGGCCATGATCGACGAAGGGACCTTGCAATTTGATCGAACTGCGGTTGAGAAGCCTGTGGAGGCATTATGTGATAAGCAAAATGATATTGCAATAGTGACGATCCCGAGGAGGACTATAACGATAATGGCGCCCGCCCAGCGGCCAACTATTACAATTACCAAAGCAGGGCCTGTTCCCTTCGAGAGTACGAAAGTTGTCCTGTGGACATATGGTTTAGAAGCATATTGTAATGGTGAAAGGATTGTGGTGAATAGCTAGCCAGCTGAGGCTGTTGATAATGTCGTTGGAACGGGGGGCATGATCCATAGCGGAAGGATCTTTACCTCACCTGAAATAGAAGCGGAGAGATTGGCCAAAGGCAAAGCCAAAGTAAACGAAAGCGGGCCTTCTCAGTCGAAAGAAAAGGATACGTCACTCAAGGACGTAGACGAGTTCATGAGACTGATTCGCAAAAGCAACTACAAAATTGTTGAACACCTACAGCAGACGCCGTCGAAGATCTCTATCTTGTCGTTGTTGTTATGTTCCGAGGCCCACCGGAACGCCTTGCTAAAGATTCTAGATACGTCATTTGTGCCTCAAGAAGTTTTTGTAAATCAGTTAGAAGGGATAATGGCACATGTCAATGCTGGACATAGCCTGGGTTTCACAGATTTTGATCTAACACCCAGGGGTCGAGAGCACAACATGGCTTTGCATATATCGGTGGAATGCCGGGGCACCGTAATGTCGCGTGTATTGGTGGATACTGGATCGTCGTTGAACGTATTGCCAAAGAAAGCCATGATGAAATTGGACATACGGGGAATCATTTGCACGCCCATCGATTTGGTTGTGAGGGCGTTTGACAGAACGAAAAGATCAGTGTTTGGGTCAATAACATTACCGCTTCAGGTGGGGCCAGAAATTTTTGATACCGAATTTTACATCATGGATATCCATCCAGCTTATAGCTGCCTTCTTAGGCGCCCATGGATCCACGCTGCAGGGGCCGTAACGTCCACATTGCATAAGAAGTTGAAGTACATGGTGGGTGATAGTGTTGTTACCGTTTGCGGGGAGGAGGACATTTTGGTCAGTCACCTGTCATCGTTCAGATATGTTGAGGTTGACGGAGAAATACACGAGACACCTTGTCAAGCCTTCGAAGGGTTGCGAATTAAAGACAAAGCTCAGGGTCCCAGCAAAATGCCAGAGGTGGCAGTGTCATCCTACAAAGAAGCTCAGGCTTTAGTACAGACTGGTGAGACTAAAGGTTGGGGGCAGGTACTGGATATTCCCGTGAAGAATGACAAATTTGGGCTAGGGTATCGACCGACGTCGTCAGCGTCATCTTCAGGAGCGCCCAGGTTCAAAGGACCGATAACGATTACGCCAACCGGGGTGTGCTTTGAGACAATCAACGCTATTTCCGATGCTGAAGACGGAGATAGTGACTGCGATATGGACGCGTGGATCCAACCAAGCGTGCCGGGACAAAGTCTCTGCAACTGGTCCATCCGGGAAACTGTCCCAGTGACTCTTAAACAGTAATAATTTGTTTTATCAATTGTTGAATAATCCTATGTCCTACCCGGGGCATAGTGATTTTTCCTTAGGGCTACTTGATTATGTGTATTGCACTGTTTTAATCATGAAATAAAGGCGTTTTCATATACAAATATTGTGATCCCTGTTTTTCTTGTTTTTTACTTTAACAATAAATGGCAACGTGGTTATTTGTTTTGTCTGCGTCTTGAAGCGTTTAACCATTTTCTTTGCAGGATTAATATTTCAGATGACATCCTCTACGAACCACCTATGAATCGTTTCAACTTCGAGCGCTCGGTATTCCAAGCAGAGGAAGAGATTGTTGAGGATAGCGACTTGCCAGAGTGTTACACCCCAAAATTTGACCAACATTTATTTACCTGGTTTCTGGTTCATCTCATTCATCATCTGCCTCTCATTGATATGTGGGAAGTAGATCAAGGGGTATGATTACCCAGCAAGATTTGTATGAGACTATAAAGCTAGCCAAGAAGGTTATTCAAGTGTTTAAAGGTTGATACCTTTGTCAGAGAACTCAAGAGATCCTCAGAGAGATTGGTTGAAACCAAGGTTGTGTGTCTCATAACTTGAGAGTTGTGGGAGCTCCTCAGATGATTCTGAGACCATGAGGATGGACTTGAAGCTTTGAGAAAGCTTATGAGATGTCTTGAAAGCCATCATGAAGCCTAGAGAGGTCATTGCACAAGAATTCAGAAGATTCAGCCATGAGTGGTGGAATTAGGGTTTGACTGGGTCAACCCTAGGTCAACTGATAATTTGGAGAGGGTTGAGACCTAATCCAAGATCCATGTGATCATGGATTGATGCATTGAGATTCTATAAGGATGATTCCAAGACCAACTCATCATGATTGAAGAGTTAGAGAAGTTTCAAGCTAGGGTTTCTAAGGCTTGACAGTGTAAAATCCCCTAGTTTGATCCCTATCTTCAAGACAGTTTAGCTCAAGATGTAATTGTCATCTCATCTTCCCCACAACATGAAGGTTGTAGAGCTTTCTCTTAGATTTAATTTGAGTACTAGAAGTCCTTGATAGGATTTGTAGAGCTCAAGTTATGACTTTGACAAGTTACAGGTCATCTGAGGTATGTGAATCTGGGTCCTTGAAAGTCACCCAACTTGCATCCAACTTTTTCCCTAGTAGGATGATTCCTATGAATTCTTGGTCAACATGAATGTTGTTCCTCATCTTTTAGATTTCTATAGAGTACTAGAAGTCCTTGATAGGATTTGTAGAACTCATGTTATGGCTTTGACAAGTCAAGGGCATTTTGGTCATTTGGATATCATAGGTCATTTCAAGCATAAGGCCATATCTCCTATTTCCAAGCTTCAAATGGAAAAATCTTCAACATCAAACTTGCTTAGAATGATGTTTTAAGGCTAGCAGGGAGGTCATGAGATGTTGAAAAGGCTTGTATCAGAAAGTGATAAAAATGGCCTAAAATGGAGGCATAAGTTAATTAAGTTGAAATTGGAAATTGGAAATTTCAAGTTACACATCCAAACCATGTCATATAATAGGTCATTTTGACTCTAAAAGACATTCTAAAAACAATGGTTGAGCCACAATTTTGATTTGAGGCCTAGATCATGGGGCTGCTTTGAAAATTGGTTGCTTGCATCTTAAGGCACCAAGGCAAAACTTAAGAAAACTCAATGAACAAGTTAGTTATGCATCTCAACACCTCATAAATCTCATATGGGGAGAATTTCAAGTCAGTTACAAGGGTTGCAAGGGTTATGGCATGAGATAGCACATAAGGAGAAGTGAATTCATAAAACCATGACATGAGATTTCCAATTTCTCATGGGAAGGTTCTAGATGGTTCCAGATGATTCTAAACCACTCTATATAACTCATAGGACTTGCTCAAAGTAGGGGTTGGTGTAAGATTTGAGAGAAGAGAGAGTTGGTCATTTCAATTGCCTCCATTGCAAGTTGAAAGTGAATTCCATATTCTGAACCATTTCCATTCATTCTTTCCATCTAAACACACTCCATTGATGATAGTGAAGCTGTGCAGATCAATTTGAGAGCAAAACCATGGTGATTTGAAGAGATAGCATTTGGATTTTCAAGGTTGCAAGTCAGAATCGAATTCTGAAGTTCAAGCACTCTCCCTCAAATCTTTTGCAAACAGTAGCAAGATCATCATCCAAGGAAACTTTCTGAAGAATTACAAGGCTTGAAGTGAAGGTTTTCACCATCTGTTGATCAAGAAATACCAGGTTTGCAAAATTCACTCTACACCATAATTTATGCATCTTTAGGTAGAATTGTTAGGTTAGAACTGTTAGAGACCAATAGGAGATGGATTTTGAGAAGTTTGAGAAGGATTGGTGAAGTTTCAGTTGGTGTCACCATTTTTATTTGAACCAAGAACTCGAGCTATGGTGAGTTATAGAATGAACTAGACATCAAGAATCAATCAGTGTGAGTTAGTGATTAATCTGAGGTAGTTAATTGCAAGAATGGTTGAGATGGATGATTGAGCATATCTTTGATCTTGGGTCGGGTTTGAGAATTTAGGATGATTCAGTTGATTTTAAGATCATGGTTAGATTCAGGATGAAATTCTGGGCAAGATAGGGTTTTGAATTTCAATTTTCCATGAAGAATTGATGAGGTTCGTGTTTGAGGAAGAAGGAGCTTGAAGCTCTGCATTTCCATGGCTTCTCTTGGAACCCTAGCTGGAGGTAGAAGACACACGCGTGGCCATTGGATCGTGGGCTGACTCTTGACTAAGACCAAGATCTCACGGTTGAGATTTAATTCCAGTTGAAGAGGGAAAATTTGACCAGCATGAAACGCATCGTTTCATTAAAAGGACTTTGGGCTGGATTGCTATCAACACCCCATCTTCGTGGCCCACTTGGTTTTGAACTATATTTTGTTGCTTTATACACCGCTCCTTTTTCTTTTTCTTTTCATTTTATTAATTGATTTTCTGATTAGTTTTGGGCCTAGCATGCATGACTACCCACACCCCCACTTTAAGCCCATCATCCATAGTGAACTGCATCTGGTTACTAAATACACCACATCATTTCATATTTTATTTTCTTTTTCTTTATATTTTTAAAACCTTTGATAAAATCATAATAAATAGGAAATTAATGATTTTTGCATGGGGATTTTTTCTCCCATTTCATATTCATGTCTAGAAAATTGTCAAATAAAAATATTTGCATTTCATGCATTTTTAATATTTTTTGTGTATTTTCCATTTTAATAGCTTTTTAATTCTTTTATGTTGATACATGAATTTGTAGATTTTTTTTAGCTAGTTCCCTTAGTATTTTTAGGCCATTCTTTTTAGGATAGTTAGAGTAAGACTTTAGCTCCCCCCTGGATTTATTCCATAATTTTGTGATGAATTTTAGATTAGTTTTGATTAGATGACATTAAGTTGTGTAGAATTAGGTCAATCCTTAACATAGGTCCACAATAACACTAGAATTTTGGGTTTCTAGGTCATGTTATACATTGGGGCATACAAGGGTATTAAGGGTAGATATGTAGGATCCCTTAGGAATTATATTAGATTTTAATATAGTGGTATCCTATTTTTAGATGATTTTTATAGTTGATGATTGTTTGTGTTGCCCTTGTGGGCTTGAATTTTTGTTTACTTTGCTTTGTGGGCTTGGAGAGCTTGGTATTGCTTGAAGTAGCATTGAGGAGCATAGTAGGAGCATTGAGGAGCATTGAGGAGCTTGAGAGCTTGAGCTTATTTTTTTTGTTGATTGTTTTAAGGGTTAGGGATTAGGAAGAGTTTAGACCTAGTTAAGTTCTTTCTTAAACATGGATGGTATCTTTCACCTCCATTCCTCCCTATGATTCAAAGTCCTTCCATGGTATTCACCTCTCTCCTTTGGAGGGATAAGTGATTGTACCTAGGAAGTATAACTTTTGAGGGAACCATTCCTTTGGTGTTGAACCCTTATAGGTCACCTTTGGTGGTCAATAAGCAATTTAACATCCCAGCTTATTCAGTTAAGTGATTTCCTCTGGTTTGAGTATCTTGAGAGATGTTGAGCTTGAGTGTGAAGATGAAGACTTCATTGAAGAGTGTGAAGAGGATGAACCCTTGGGTATTGCCATTCCAGCTGAAGCTTGAAGAGCAACAAGAGCAAGTTGATACTTGAAGACCCCTGAAGATTAGGTGAAGCCTGAAGGTGGAACTGATCAAGAAGCTGAAGCTTAAAGGAGAAGATAAGTTGAAACTTATGTTGAAGGGTTGAAACCTGGAAAAGAAAATTGATATTTGTCAAGAGTGATGGAATTCTGAAGACTAAGTTGCTGTTGGAAGAGCTGAAGCTTGAAGTTGAGAGAGGAGTTGCTTTCTCATCTTTTTCTTTTCTGTATTGATGTGTTTTATTTGACTTGCTTGATGCATTAGAATAAGTCCATATCTAGAATAGGTAGAATCTAGGAGCACGATTGCACTAGAGGTTGAGTTGCTCCCTCTGCTTGTATTGTTACTGTGTGGCTTTGCTTGCGGGTATTCGGTAGAGCCCTGCTCCCTTGCCTATGTGGTTTTTGTTTGCTTGATAGCATGATTTTATTTCTTCTGTATGATTGCAGTTTACTGTTTTGCTTGATAGCATGTTGTTTTATATTTCAGTATGATTACTGTTATCCATTCTGGCTTGAGGTTGAGATGAGCTTGTGGAGGCTGAAGCCCCACACACATTTCCTCCCTCACTTGCATTGCATGCATTTTAATGTTAAGCTGATGCTTTGTCTGTTTTGGTGTATCATTGACATGATCCCTTAGGACTCTCATTTCCTTTGATAAGGAATTGATGATAGAACTTTAGGTTGAAACCTATGCATGACAACTTCTAGGAGTTTCCTGTTCAAACCTCAACCATAGGATGAATCCTTGGCATGACAACAGTAGGACTTGATAGTCTCCCTCCTAGTTGGGCCTGTTCTCTTCTCATCTCAAAACAGTTTAAGATACAGTAATCATGAATGATTTCTTTCGTATGTTATGAGCCTTAAGCTATCTGAGAAAGGGTTGTGGGAGAGTTTCTTTTCCACAGTCTGGATGTTTAGTATGGTACCCTTTGGGTGACATGCGATGCGTTCACTCTCAGGTCATATTCTCTAGTGCGATTGAAATTGCAAACATAATAAAAAACACTTCTTTCGTAAAAGACAGGAAATAAACCGTAGTGTCCCGAACTACGTGAGCTCTGATCTCTCATGCCTGTTGAGAGTACGTAGGCACAATATTGATGTATTGGCGAGCTACCTTCCCCCATAACCCGTCGTAGGTCGAACTACGTCGACTCTGATTTCTCGTTCTCTGATGAGAATACGTAGGCATAAAGTGCGACGCTTTGCCGAGTCATTTTCTTTTCTGTTTAAGCCAGCCTTGATAGGTAGATAGATACACCAACCCGTCCAGTAATCACAACAAGCGTGGATCCCGTCGAGTACGACGGACGTGAGGGGTGCTAATACCTTCCCCTTGCGTAACCGACTCCCGAACCCAGACAATGGTTGCGATGACCTTGTCTTACCCTTTTTCGTTAGGTTTTTCCGATCGTTTCCTTTCCCGCTCTGAGGGATAAATAACGAAAGGTGGCGACTCTTCTGTTGTGCCGGCACCTTATTTTCGCGTAAGCGATAGCTGGTGACTCTGCTGGGGAATTTCAACGGTTCCCTGCACGAGTCAGTCCTAACGCTTGTATGATTACTTGTTGGGTTGCGTTTATTTATCGCATTTTACTTCTCGCACTTTATTTCCCGCATGTTATTTTCTGTATGATATGATTATCTGTGCTGTTGTGGGAAGGGGCATTCTGATGAGTGAGAAGCCAGACCCAAGCTTGAGTGCACCATAGCATTAGTTGTGGAAATTAGTGGGCGCGTGCTTGCTTTGTAGGCACTAGTGTCTCATGAAATCCACGCTCAGACGAGGTTCTCCCGGTTGGTTTCTCTTTCAACCCTTTGGGTTGAGACGGTTGCTGGTTTGGTGGATTGTCGACTCTGAGGACCGATCATTTGTGATTCAGCCGAGTGAGGCCGCTTCATGAGCTGGTGATGCCACACCTTCTGGGTATCGTATCACCCCTCTTGAATGTCTGTGACGCTGATGAACGCATAGGATGCCGAACTTGAGTCAGTTTAGGTCCATACCTGTGAGCGGGGTTGGGCTCATTGCAGGAAACTTTGACCTTCAGACCACCTGGTTTTCTTGATAGTGGATCAGTTTTGTTGGAATCTGAGGTTCTCATTTGCAGATATGTATGTGTTCTTGATAGAACAAGTTTTGATCAGAGGATCTTATCATCAGATATGTATTTGTTCTTGATAGAGCAGAGTTTTCGCCATCAGCTGTTTGTTCTTGATAGAGCAGATTTTTGATTGGGGTCTGAAGATCTCGTCAGCAGATGTATGTTTGTTCTTGATAGAGCAGATTTTTGATTGGGGTCTGAAGATCTCATCAGCAGATGTATGTTTGTTCTTGATAGAGCAGATTTTTGATTGGGGTCTGAAGATCTCATCAACAGATGTATGTTTGTTCTTGACAGAGCAGAATTATGATCCTATGTATATGGCCCTATCAGATGGTTGTTCTTGACAGAGCAGATTTGTGGTCCGATACCAGGGTTTCCTTCTTATCAGATGCAGTGGTTGTTCTTGATAGAGCAAGATTTTGGTTTTGTTGATACAGAATCTCCACAGCAGTTGCCTTGGTCTCCTATTGCATGATTGCATTTTGCATTAGTTTGCATACTCATTTGCATTTCATTAACGTGTGTCTGTGTTGCAGGTACCGTTTTCCCCGATCCAGGATTTCTTGCCTCCTATTGTATTGTTATGGGTTCTCTGAGGAAGATCGTGGCTTACAAGTTCCCTGCCCCCGATGTGGTTAAGTTGACTGGTTTGATAGCTTTAGCAGATGATTCTGTGAGGGATGAGTTCAGAAAATCTTACGGCAGGTTGCTCAGTTTGGTTCGTAAACCTTCTGTGTTCGAGTTGAATGGGTTGCACGCTCTGCTGCAGTTCTACGACCCTCCGCTGAGATGTTTCACTTTTCAGGACTTCGTTCTCGCACCTACGCTGGAAGAATATGCTGATTTACTAGGGGTGCCTATCAAGAGGCAGATGCCTTTTGTTCATATGGACGCTGAGCCTGATCTGGCTGGTTTAGCTCCTTCACTTCATTTGGACGCCTCCGAATTAGTATTGACTAGTTGGAATAAGGTTCCTGGGTTCTCCTTGCAGTTTCTAGTGGGTAAGGCTCAGCAGTGCG
Source organism: Lathyrus sativus (assembly GCA_963859935.3). NCBI lineage: Eukaryota > Viridiplantae > Streptophyta > Magnoliopsida > Fabales > Fabaceae > Lathyrus > Lathyrus sativus. The sequence continues at coordinate 616,794,130 of OZ012739.1, read as the reverse complement.
CTAAGGACGGATGTTGGGTCGCGTTCAATGCCATCCTCGCTTTGTGCATATATGGCATCGTGTTGTTCCCCAATATGCCCGATTTTGTAGACTTTGATGCGTTTCACATCTTTGCTTCAGGGAATCCAGTCCCTACCTTAATAGGAGATGTATACCATTCTATCCACTACAAAAACGAGAACAGGAGGGGGAAGAATGTCTCGTGCTGCGTACCCTTGCTTTATAAATGGCTTGATAGCCATCTGCCCAAGAGGGGTCCTTTTGTCTCGTCTGTAGCCACAGCTGAGTGGTCCGAGCGTCTGATGAGTTTATCTGCAGAGGATATCGACTAGTTTGACAAAGATAGGTTAGGTACTGAGGTGATCTTCAGCTGCAGCGGGTTTCCAAATGTGCCTTTGATAGGTAGGAAGGGCTGTATAAACTACAATCCATCGCTGCTGGTTCGACAGTTCGCGTATGCTTTGAGAGCTCCACCGAAGGATGAAGAGGTACAGGAATCTCTGTACTTCACTGGTCTTCTAGAGGGGGATCTGTTGCCCAAGCTTCAGCGCGCGTGGAATGGTATCAGTAAGCGAGGAAAGCCATTGCTGGGAAAAAGCAACAATCAAGCCTACCCTCCGTATTTGACTTGGATCAGAGCCAGGGCATATGCTATAGGGATGCCGTTTCCTCATGCCAAGCCAGAAACCCTCCCATGATTGAAGAGCCTACTACTGTGCCCATTCAGCAGCATAATCAGGTGTTGGCTGAGCGGGATGAATTGAAGCGGGCGAATGAGGAACTGGAGAAGGAATTGGCTCAGCTCCGAAGCGAGAGGAACGAAGTCGTTCATTCTTTCAAAAGGCAGACAGAGTTGGTGAACCAGCTAGGTACATACCTGACTAAGCAGATAGCCGAGCGTGAACGCATGGGTCAAGACTTCAAAGCTGTCAACGACGTACTGGCTACGAAGAAACAGCACTTGGACGAGGCATATCGGAGGATATCCAAGTTCAACCAGCACTGGAAGGCTTCCCTGGCCACCAGGAAAGAGCGGGAGGATAAGCTAATGCTACAGATCTCCAAGCTGGAAGCCCAGGTGAAGGACAGTGAGAAGAGGGTCGATGAGGAAACCGCCCGCAGATACGCCACCGAAGGCCAGCTCAACAAAGCTCTCGCTAACCTGAAGGAGCGCAAGCTGACGTTTGAGTCCAAGAAGCAGAAGTTAGAAGATTTCTTCGGCGAAGGAGCATGGGAAGATTCGGTCGAAGGACTTCAGTATACCATTGTGCGAAAGGAGTTACTCGTCGAGGGGTTACTCACGCTGCCAGATCATCCAGAAACGAAGGAGTTGTTAGAAGAGTATCGCGCCCGTGGCCGTACTTGACTATTTGTATTCCTTTTGTTGTTGTATGCTGACCATCACCAGGCTTGTTGGCTGAGGTCACGCTGCTGATCCATCTTGTACTCGCTGATGCTATGTACTGCCTTGATAGGCTTTCTTTATATATGGGATTGTTGTTTCCATGATTGGACCCGGACTTCTTCTTACTATTATCAGCACTGGCACTCAGGCACTAGGATCGGGGGAGATCTCCCTAACACACAGACACACGCATGCATCTGCATGAAGCATTTGCATGATGAGCATTTTGTTGTTTTTCCTAACCCTTTTGTGTTTCCGAGGTTTTTCAGGTTTATAGGTTGTCCCAGGTTGTTTCCGGTGGTTCCAGGATTGATCAGAGACTAATTCACCGTTATCCGACTAAAGCTAATCAGACCAGGATCATGGATTAAGTGCAAACTGATGTTCAGGAGCTCCGCGAAAGGATGGATCACTTCATGGAGCTCATGCAAGTGGTCGCCAATGGCCAGGACCAGCTCAGAACTTTGGTTCAACCTTTGATCTCCAGGGTTGATAGCAACGGCGTGCTCCACGGTGGGACCGTGCCTACTCCTCCACCAGTTGAAACTCCGCAGAATGGTATCCCCGTGGCCGGGGGCAATGGCAGTGCTAATGGCAATGTGATGGCCAACATAGGACTCAATACGGCGGGCGTCGGTAATGGGAGTCTGGGAGCTAATGTCAATATCGGGCCGGGCAACGACAATGCAGGCGTCGGGAATCTGTTTGTGCCTCAGCCATGGCTTGAGGATCATCAGGATGATGTGTTCTCTCAGAGAGGTGCTGAAGGGGAGCTGAATGCTGAAGCGCGGCTTAGATTCAAGGCACTTGAAGATAAAATGAGAGATATCGAGAATCAGAATACTTTGGGTGTTGACATGTCCAAGCTGGGATTAATTGCTGACTTCAAGGTGCCTCCCAAGTTCAGGGTACCGAACTTTGAGAAATATAAGGGCACCACTTGCCCTCGTGTCCACCTGAGATCGTATTACAGGAAGATGTCTGCTTATTCCGAAGACGAGAAGTTGCTGATGCACTTCTTCCAAGACAGTCTTTCTGGGCCATCCCTCGAGTGGTACATGGGTCTGAAGCCCACTAGTGTGCGCACATGGAAGGATCTCACTGAAGCGTTTGTGCACCACTACCAGTACAATAGCGACTTGGCCCCGAACCGAGTCCAGCTGCAGAACCTGTCGCAGAGGAATAATGAAGGATTTAAGGAGTACAACCAGCGGTGGCGTGAGTTGGCAGCTCGGGTTCAGCCGCCGATGGTTGAACAAGAGCTCGTGCAGATGTTTGTTGCCACCCTCCCTGGGGTTTACTATGAAAAGTTAGTCAGCGGTATGTCTGGGACGTTCTCGGCTCTCATTATCATGGGTGAGCACGTCGAGAATGGGATCAAGATAGGGAAAATTCAAGGTGAGTCATCTTCAGCTGGAGGAGGCGGGAAGAAACCTTATGCTGGCAAAAGGCGAGAAGGAGAAGCGAGCGCTGTGACCAACGCTCGAAGAAAGGGTAAAGGCCCTCAGCAGCAGGTGGCCAGTATAAATATCCCAGCAGCTCCGCAACAACCGAATCAACAGGGATATAGAAAGTACCAGAATGGGCATCTTTGGCAAACCCTCACTTCGAGGCACTGCCCATGTCGTACGCGCAACTCTTGCAGACTTTGCTTCAGCTACAGTTGGTCCAGAAGAGGATGATGGCTCCCTTGATAGGGGCACCTCCACCAGGGTACGACGTGAATGCCACTTGCGATTTCCACTCAGGGGCACCAGGCCACACGATCGAGAACTGCAAAGCCTTCAAGCACAAGGTGCAGGACTTGGTGGATGCCAAGATCGTTAACTTCTCCGATAATGTGCCCAATGTCACGAAGAATCCTATGCCAAATCACAGGGGAGGTGGTGTGAACGCCATTATCGAAGAAGAGAGTGCAAATCTGTTGACTGACGACAAAGAGCTGAAGACGCCGCTTAGCTTCGTTAAAGCTAAGTTGCTAAAAAGAGGGTTCTTTCCAGGGTGCGGAGAGCTATGTATGGATTGTGACACACATTCTGATGGATGTGAGCAGTTGGTAGAAGGAATTCAAAGTCTGATGACTGAGGGGATTCTGCAGTTTAGCCGGAGGGCTGAAGGTGGATCAGGAGAGGTAGTGCTGAAGCAAGCCGATGAAGTCGCCACCATCACCATCCCTCGCCGGCCAATAACTATTTCGGCGCCCAGACCGCCTACAATTACTATTACCAAAGCTGGGACGATACCCTTCGAGAGCACTAACGCCGTTCTGTGGCATTATGGGGCTGAAGTCTATTGCAACGGACAGAGGTTGGAGCTAGAACCGTATGGGTCGACTGTGGAGAACCTCGCAGGAATCAGTGGTATTACTCGCAGCGGAAGAGTGTTTGCACCACCAGAGGTTGTGGCGGATAAAGCAGTCAGAGCTGATGCGGCCGATAAGGGTAAAAGCAAGGTCATCAAAGAGGTCCCGTGTGGGGTAGAAAAAGATTTGCTTGTCAAAGATGCCAAGGAGTTTATGCGGTTGATCAAAAAGAGTGACTACAAGATTGTAGACCATCTCCATCAGACGCCCTCGAAGATTTCCATTCTCAACCTGTTGCTGTGTTCTGAAGCGCACCGCAACGCGCTGCTGAAGGTGTTAAACGCTGCCTACGTACCGCAAGAAATATCGGTGAATCAGCTAGAGGAGGTTGTAGCCCACGTAAATGTTGGGAATGGGCTAGGGTTCATAGACTTAGAGCTGACACCAAAAGGGAGGAATCACAACAGCGCCCTGCACATCTCGATAGAGTGTAGGGGCACGATCATGTCGCACGTCCTGGTGGACACGGGTTCGTCGCTTAATGTTCTTCCGAAGAAGGCGTTAATGAAGTTGGACACTCGTGGATTGGTTTGCACACCCAGTGATCTGGTTGTGAAAGCGTTCGACGGAACTAAACGACACGTTTTCGGGGAGATGACCCTGCCGATCCAAGTCGGGCCGGAACGTTCGACGCGGTTTTTTATATTATGGACATCATGCCTGCCTATAGTTGTCTCTTGGGCCAGCCGTGGATCCATACTGCTGGTGCCGTGACCTCCACGTTGCACCAAAAGCTCAAATATGCTGTCGGAGGAAGCATCGTAACCGTGTGTGGCGAGGAAGACATAATGGTGAGCCATTTGTCGTCCTTCAAGTATGTGGAAATGGATGGCGAAATCCATGAAACTCTTTGCCAAGCGTTCGAAGCTGTCAAGGTGAAAGAAGTAGCTCCTGTAGTCACAGAAAAGCCAGAGATGAATCTCTTCTCGTTCAATGAAGCTCGGGTCGTTGTCCAAGCTGGATCTACCCTAGGTTGGGGGCGAATTTTGGAGATACCCAACAAGCAGGATAAGTTTGGATTGGGATATTCTCCTGGAGCTGAAGCTTCTTCTTCGTCTAGCAGTGTGTCTCGAGGTAAAGGGCCGATCCAGTTTACCAGTGGCAGAGTGATTTTCGAAAGCATCAATGCGACGTCTGAAGACAGCAGGGATATCAATTGTGACCTCGACTATTGGATCCATCCAAGCAAGCCAGGCGAGGGCCTCAACAATTGGACCATCAAGGATATCATCCAGATGACAAGTGAAGAGTAATAATTTACTTTTTCCAATCATTGTACAACCCTATGTCCTACCCGGGGCATATTGGTTTTATTGTCAGGGCCTTGTTGGATTGTGTACATGCATTTTGTTAATAAATCAGAGGCGTTTTCTTCGTATTCAAATTTTGTGATCTCTGTTATTCCTGTTTTAATATTTGTTTTGAAAAACAGTAAAATGGCAATGGGGTTTGTGCTAACCTGCACATCCCTGTTTTAAAACTTAACCCTTGTTATTGCAGGATCCACATAACAGATGACATCGACTCTGGACCTTCTACGGCTCACTTCGACTTCGATTGCCCGATCTATCAAGCCGAAGAAGATATTGATGAAGACGAAGACCTTCCTGAAGAGTTGGCCCGCTTGTTAAAACAAGAGGAGAAGGTTATTCTGCCTCACGAGGAGGAGATCGAGATTGTGAATCTGGGTTCTGAAGAGCTCGTCAGAAACGTCAAGATAGGGGCTGCGTTGCAGAGTGATGTCAAGCAGAGATTAGTCGAGATGCTGAGAGAGTATAGTGACGTCTTTGCTTGGTCATACGAAGATATGCCCGGACTTGACACGGATATCGTGGTCCACCACTTGCCGCTACGAGAAGATTGCCCCCCGTTAAGCAGAAGCTTAGGAGGACGAGACCAGATATGGCCGTTAAGATCAAATAAGAAGTGCAGAAACAGCTTGATGCTGGCTTCTTAGCGGTCACCACTTACCCTCCGTGGGTCGCCAATATAGTGCCTGTACCGAAGAAGGACGGTAAGGTACGAATGTGCGTCGATTATCAGGATTTGAATAGGGCGAGCCCTAAAGATGATTTCCTGTTGCCTCATATCGATGTGTTGGTCGACAACACAGCCCAGTTCTCCGTGTTTTCGTTCATGGATGGCTTCTCCGGTTACAATCAAATCAAGATGGCGCCGGAGGACATGGAGAAAACAACGTTTATCACTCCTTGGGGAACATTTTGCTATAAGGTAATGCCTTTCGGTCTGAAGAACGCAGGGGCCACTTACCAACGAGCAATGGTAACTTTGTTTCATGACATGATTCATCATGAGATTGAAGTCTATGTTGATGACATGATTGCGAAGTCCCAAACGGAGGAGGGACATCTGATCAATTTGCTGAAGCTTTTTGAGAGGCTTAGGAAATTCAGGTTGAGGCTGAATCCTAACAAATGTACTTTAGGAGTACGGTCCGGAAAGTTACTGGGATTTATCGTGAGTGAACGAGGCATCGAGGTCGATCCTGCGAAAATAAAAGCCATTCAAGAAATGCCAGTGCCGAGAACAGAAAAAGAAGTTCGTGGTTTCTTGGGCAGAATAAACTACATTGCGAGGTTTATCTCTCAGCTCAGGGCCACGTGTGAACCGATGTTCAAGCTTTTAAAGAAAGATCAGGCGATTATCTGGAATGAGGATTGCCAGAAGGCATTTGACAAGATAAAGCAGTATCTCCAAGAACCTCCAATCTTGATACCCCCAGTGGCTGGACGACCGCTAATCATGTACTTGACAGTTCTTGAGAATAGTATGGGGTGTGTTCTCGGTCAGCACGACGAGACGGGCAGAAAGGAGCATGCCATTTACTACTTGAGTAAAAAGTTCACTGACTGTGAATCTCGTTACTCGATGCTGGAGAAGACGTGTTGTGCACTAGCCTGGGCTGCCAAACGTTTATGACAATACATGCTCAATCACACCACCATGCTAATTTCGAAGATGGATCCGATCAAGTACGTCTTCGAGAAGCAGGCTCTTTCGGGCAGGATTGCCAGATGGCAAATGGTGCTAACGGAATATGATATTCAGTACGTCTCCCAGAAGGCCATCAAGGGAAGCGTATTGTCTGATTACCTTGCCGAACAGCCGATCGAGGATTACCAGCCGATGAAATTTGAATTCCCTGATGAGGATATTATGTTTCTCAAAGCGAAGGATTGCGATGAGCCGTTGCCCGACGAGGGGCCAGATAGGAAATCCCAGTGGAAATTGATATTCGACGGGGCAGTTAATTCCTATGGAAGTGGCATTGGGGCTATCATCACGACTCCCCACGGAACCCACATCCTGTTCACTGCGAGACTAACGTTTCCAGTCACCAACAATGAGGTGGAGTACGAAGCATGCATCATGGGTCTAGAGGACGCAATTGATTTGAGAATCAAGAACCTAGACGTATATGGTGATTCGGCGCTTGTGATCAACCAAATTAAAGGGGAGTGGGAGACTCGTCAATCGAATTTGGTGTCGTACATGAACTACGCCAGAAGCCTACTTCCGTTCTTTGATCGAGTGGAACTCCATCATGTGCCCAGAGCGGAAAATCAGATGGCTGATGCCTTAGCCACGTTGGCTTCAATGTATAAAGTCAATTTTTGGAATGAGGCTCCAAGAATTGTGCTTTCCCGTCTTGATAGACCGACATTCGTCTTTGCAATCGAGAAAGCCGCCGACGGAAAGCCATGGTTCCATGACATCCAGACTTTCCTTATGACTAAGGAGTATCCTGCGGGTGCGTCAACCTAGGATAAGAAGACTCTGAGGAGGCTGTCTGGAAATTTTTATCTCAATCCTGATGGAGTTCTGTATAAGAGAAACCATGATCTCGTGCTACTCAGATGTGTAGATGAGAAAGAGGCAAGCATGCTCATGGAAGAAGTCCATGAAGGCACATTTGGTACGCACGCCGGCGGGCATGCTATGACGAGAAAGATCCTGAGAGCAGGATACTACTGGTTGACGATGGAATCGGATTGCTTCAAATTCGCGAAGAGATGTCATAAATGCCAGATTTATGCTGATAAAGTTCATGTGTCGCCGTTCCCGTTAAATGTCATGTCCTCCCCGTGGCCGTTCTCCATGTGGGGCATCGACATGATAGGCAAGATCGAGCCCACTGCATCTAACGGTCATCGCTTCATTCTAGTAGCTATCGACTACTTCACCAAGTGGGTGGAGGCAGCCTCATATGCTAATGTGACCAAGCAGGTAGTGGCTAAATTCATAAAGAGGGACATCATCTGTCGTTACGGAGTTCCCGAGCGGATCATTACTGATAATGGTTTGAATCTGAATAACAAGATGATGAAGGAGTTGTGCCAGAGTTTCAAGATTGAACACCACAACTCATCTCCTTACCGGCCGAAGATGAATGGCGCTGTTGAAGCGGCCAACAAGAACATAAAGAAGATTGTTCAGAAGATGGTTGTGACCTACAAAGACTGGCACGAGATGCTGCCATTTGCACTACACGGCTATCGTACGACGGTACGTACATCAACCGGGGCAACTCCTTTCTCACTGGTGTACGGTATGGAAGTTGTCCTACCGTTGGAAGTTGAGATTCCTTCTTTGCGAGTTTTGGTTGATGTGAAACTCGACGAGGCATAATGGATTACGGATCGACTGAACCAACTCAGCCTGATGGACGAGAAGAGGTTAGCATCGATTGCGCATGGTCGTCTGTACCAAAGCCGAATGAAGAAAGCTTATGATAAGAAGGTGCGTCCTAGAAGCTTTCAGACGGGTGATCTCGTCCTGAAGAAGATTCTTCCTCCACACTCCAATCACTGGGGCAAGTGGACTCCGAATTACGAAGGTCCGTATGTCGTCAGCAAGGTCTTCTCGGGAGGAGCTTTGTTGTTATCCACAATGGATGGTGAAGATTTTGCATCCCCGGTGAACGCGGACGCAGTTAAAAAATACTTTGCTTGAAAGCGACCCGCTGGACAGAAAAAAGAGAGTCCAGGCAAAAATGGGGCATCCTGGCGAACCAAAAACATAATAAAAGGTTCGGGCAAAAATTAGGGATATAAATTGAAAAAATGTACACCCGCGAAGTCGAAAACCTACACTGGGCGGCTTCGGCAAAAAAGGGTATCCCGGTGAACTGAAAACCCGTAAAGGGCGGTTCACGCAAAAGTTAGGGATTTGAAAAAGCAAATGACTGCGTTCCGCGTGTGGACTTTCTTTGTTTAGTGGTTTGGAAGACCTGAGGGTCGTTTATCTGAATCAATCTCTTCCGAAGCTGAAGCGTCGGAGAAGTACCGAAGTCGAGTGGGTCATAGAGGGGTCAACTCATGGTGTTCGTCTACGCCTCGTTGCCGACATTTGTATATACTGATGTATATTTATGTTTTATTTTTGTGCGGCTTCCTCATTTCAGGAGCTTGCATCTGTTGTAAAACATTTTTACCCATTCAAGGGTTCGTTATCAATAGAAAGCATACTATTCAGCAATTTTGTTTGCCTGTTTAGCATTTATCTGTTTTGTTTGCGAAAAAGAACGCCGATGTTTTTGATAAAATGCGCATACATAAACTTACTGGCTTAGGCCACTAATTGTTGAAACAATGAGTTGCTTGAACACTGTCATGAGATAATAACCTTGATAGGTCCCTTTGAAAAGGGTATCTTGTCTGTTTGTTTGTGTTGTTACAGGTGTAGCATATTCCAGACAGTGCGCCGTGCGCATCCCGAAGAAGGATGATTCCTCTTTCTCCAACAAAGTTCACCAGCCTCTCCCCGCAGAATCCGAACGCGAGATAATGAGCATTGATATGTCTCCCCAGGCAGAGATGATTCTCTCCCCAGTCAGATGCATCCTGAAGGAACGTCATCTCCTCAGCTGAGTCAGGCGCCGAAGCGCGTGTTCATCCCCTAGCACCGGGTCACAAGTGCAGGTTTCATAGGAAACTATTCGTTCACTGAAGTGTGCAGCAACTGATAGTCCAGACTGAAGTCTCCAGCGGAATTGGGATTCCCCCGCAGAGTCGTACTCTCTCCAGCAAAGCAGAATGATTTCTCCTTCCTCAGCCGAGTTCGCAGATACCCAAGAGAGCCGAATCCTTGGAAGTTGCTCAAGCCATGATTGGTTCTCCCCAGTGGAGGGTTGAACAGCCGAAGTTGTTTCCCCACAGAGTCGTCATCTCCAGAGAAGTAGCCGAGAAGGCCATGCAGTTTATTCCCGCAATTGACATCGCTTTCCCTCAGCAGGTCTAAGTTCTCGTAGAGCTCCATTCCCCTGCAGCAGTCAACTGAAGTTGTCGCCCCCGCAATAGTCAACTGAAGTTGTGTCCCCTGCGAAGTCCAATTGAGATTGGCATGACCTGGTTCTCCTCAGCAAGATGATTCCTCTATCTGAGTAGTTCTTTCTCCTTGACAGGAGGATTCTCCCTTCAGCATTTATTTTGCTGACGGGATCGCATCATATTGCATGACTGCATAGCATTTATCATAAACGCATAATGTTTCCACCGCGTGGAGCATTGCACCATTGCCGAAGCATATGCATAATAAACATGATCTAGGTTGTTATCGTTCTTGTTTCGCAGGTGTTCCGTCGCAGGATTGATTGCTCAGGATGATTCCTGACATTCTCCCCAACGAAGCCGCTTGCTCAAGATGATTCTTAAAGCCTCCAGCGAAGTCTTCAGTTCAAGATGATTCTTGAATTCCCCAGCAGGGTCGTTTGCTTAAGATGATTCTTAAGTACCCAGGGCAGTCACCAGAGTTGAGTGCTCAGGTTGATACTTAGAGTCCCCAGTAAAGGTTGCCCAGGGTGATTCCTGAAATCCCCAACAGAGTGTTCGCTCAGGATGATTCCTGAAATCTCCAGAATGGTTATCGGTTCAAGATGATTCTTGAAATCCCCGGCGGAGTTATTTGTCCAAGACGATTCTTGAAGTCCTCAGCAGAGTTGATTCATCCAGAATGATTTCTGGATCCCCGAAGCGGAGTTACTTGATAGTTCTCCAGAATCCCCAGCGGAGATGCGTCATCCCCAACAGGTTTTCGAACGGTGAAGTTGAAACCTCCCTTGAAGACTCCGTGATTGAAGTCTGACCGTGTTAATGAAGCAGTTCTCTCAGCTGATGCGGAGTGCCTGATGGCAGAGGTTTAGATATTCCCAGTTGGCTCATGATTGACCTAGAGTTCTATTCCCGACTTGCTGACGAAGTCCGGCTGATGCCCGACGAGGTCTTTGAATGCCTGATGGCATGATCAACCTGATGGTTGAAGTCCAGCTGATGCCCGACGAGGTCTTTGAATGCCTGATGGCATGATCAACCTGATGGTTGAAGTCCGGCTGATGCCCGACAGTTTTCTTTGGATGCCTGATGGCATGATCAACCTGATGGTTGAAGTCCGGCTGATGCCCGACAGTTTTCTTTGAATGCCTGATGGCATGATCAACCTGATGGTTGGAATCCGGCTGATGCCCAACAATTTTCTTTGAATGCCTGATGGCATGATCAACCTGATGGTTGAAGTCCGGTTGATGCCCGACAGATTTCTTTGAATGCCTGATGGCATGATCAACCTGATGGTTGGAGTCCGGCTGATGCCCGACAGTTGCTTTGAATGCCTGATGGCATGATCAACCTGATGGTTGGCCTGAAGAGTCCCGAGGAATCGTGATGCCTGATGGCATGATTGACTATGTATTACCAGTTACCGTATGACCAATTCTCCAGCTAGTTGTCGTGCAGCTATTATTTCAGTTTTCGAAGATTTGTTCCCATCTGAGTACCGTGTACTTGTGTAGTTGGCAGATTTCCGGGTTTATTGGTATTCAACCTTCTCACACCTCGATTGGCTGAGAGCCATTCGCCTCACCCAGTCAGGTTCAAGCCGTTTGAATAGGGGCAGCTGTTGCACCCCAAAATTTGACCAACATTTATTTACCTGGTTTGTGGTTCATCTCATTCATCATCTGCCTCTCATTGATATGTGGGCAGTAGATCAAGGGGTATGATTACCCAACAAGAGTTGTATGAGACTATGAAGCTAGCCAAGAAGGTTATTCAAGTGTTCAAAGGTTGATACCTTTGTCAGAGAACTCATGAGATCCTCAGAGAGATTGGTTGAAACCAAGGTTGTGTGTCTCATAACTTGAGAGTTGTGGGAGCTCCTCAGATGATTCTGAGACCATGAGGATGGACTTGAAGCTTTGAGAAATCTTATGAGATTTCTTGAAAGCCATCATGAATCCTAGAGAGGTCATTGCACAAGAATTCAGAAGATTCAGCCATGAGTGGTGGAATTAGGGTTTGACAGGGTCAACCCTAGGTCAACTGATGATTTGGAGAGGGTTGAAACCTAATCCAAGAGCCATGTGATCATGGATTGATGTATTGAGATGCTATAAGGATTATTCCTAGACCAAATCATCATGATTGAAGAGTTTGAGAAGTTTCAAGCTAGGGTTTCTAAGGCTTGACAGTGTAAAATCCCCTAGTTTGATCCCTATCTTCAAGACAGTTTAGCTCAAGATGTGATTGTCATATCATCTTCCCCACAACATGAAGGTTGTAGATCTTGATCTTAGATTTAATTTGAGTACTAGAAGTCCTTGATAGGATTTGTAGAGCTCAAGTTATGACTTTGACAAGTTACAGGTCATATGAGGTATGTGAATCTGGGTCCTTGAAAGTCACCCAACTTGCATCCAACGTTTTCCCTAGTAGGATGATTCCTATGAATTCTTGGTCAAAATGAATGTTGTTCCTCATCTTCTTAGCTTTCTAGAGAGTACTAGAAGTCCTTGATAGGATTTGTAGAACTCATGTTATGGCTTTGACAAGTCAAGGGCATTTTGGTCATTTGGATATCATAGGTCATTTCAAGCATAAGGCCATATCTCCTATTTCCAAGCTTCAAATGGAAAAATCTTCAACATCAAACTTGCTTAGAATGATGTTTTAAGGCTATTAGGGAGGTCATGAGATGTTGAAAAGGCTTGTATCAAAAAGTGATAAAAATGGCCTAAAATGGAGGCATAAGTTAATTAAGTTGAAATTGGAAATTGGAAATCTCAAGTTACACATCCAAACCATGTCATATAATAGGTCATTTTGACTCTAAAAGACATTCTAAAAACAATGGTTCAGCCACAATTTTGATTTGAGGCCTAGATCATGGGGCTGCTTTGGAAATTGGTTGCTTGCATCTTAAGGCACCAAGGCAAAACTTAAGAAAACACAATGAACAAGTTAGTTATGCATCTCAACACCTCATAAATCTCATATGGGGAGAATTTCAAGTCAGTTACAAGGGTTGCAAGGGCTATGGCATGAGATAGCACATAAGGAGAAGTGAATTCATAAAACCATGACATGAGATTTCCAATTTCTCATGGGAAGGTTCTAGATGGTTCTAGATGATTCTAAACCACTCTATATAACCCATAGGACTTGCTCAAAGTAGGGGTTGGTGTAAGATTTGAGAGAAGAGAGAGTTGGTCATTTCAATTGCCTCCATTGCAAGTTGAAAGTGAATTCCATATTCTGAACCATTTCCATTCATTCTTTCCATCTAAACACACTCCATTGATGATAGTGAAGCTGTGCAGATCAATTTGAGAGCAAAACCATGGTGATTTGAAGAGATAGCATTTGGATTTTCAAGGTTGCAAGTCAGAATCGAATTCTGAAGTTCAAGCACTCTCCCTCAAATCTTTTGCAAACAGTAGCAAGATCATCATCCAAGGAAACTTTCTGAAGAATTACAAGGCTTGAAGTGAAGGTTTTCACCATCTGTTGATCAAGAAATACCAGGTTTGCAAAATTCACTCTACACCATAATTTATGCATCTTTAGGTAGAATTGTTAGGTTAGAACTGTTAGAGACCAATAGGAGATGGATTTTGAGAAGTTTGAGAAGGATTGGTGAAGTTTCAGTTGGTGTCACCATTTTTATTTGAACCAAGAACTTGAGCTATGGTGAGTTATAGAATGAACTAGACATCAAGAATCAATCAGTGTGAGTTGGTGATTAATCTGAGGTAGTTAATTGCAAGAATGGTTGAGATGGATGATTGAGCATATCTTTGATCTTGGGTCGGGTTTGAGAATTTAGGATGATTCAGTTGATTTTAAGATCATGGTTAGATTCAGGATGAAATTCTGGGCAAGATAGGGTTTTGAATTTCAATTTTCCATGAAGAATTGATGAGGTTCGTGTTTGAGGAAGAAGGAGCTTGAAGCTCTGCATTTCCATGGCTTCTCTTGGAACCCTAGCTGGAGGTAGAAGACACACGCGTGGCCATTGGATCGTGGGCTGACTCTTGACTAAGACCAAGATCTCACGGTTGAGATTTAATTCCAGTTGAAGAGGGAAAATCTGACCAGCATGAAACACATCGTTTCATTAAAAGGACTTTGGGCTGGATTGCTATCAACACCCCATCTTCGTGGCCCACTTGGTTTTGAACTATATTTTGTTGCTTTATACACCGCTCTTTTTTCTTTTTCTTTTCATTTTATTAATTGATTTTCTGATTAGTTTTGGGCCTAGCACGCATGACTACCCACACCCCCACTTTAAGCCCATCATCCATAGTGAACTGCATCTGATTACTAAATACACCACATCATTTCATATTTTCTTTTCTTTTTCTTTATATTTTTAAAACCTTTGAAAAAATCATAATAAATAGGAAATTAATGATTTTTGCATGGAGATTTTTTCTCCCATTTCATATTTATGTCTAGAAAATTGTCAAATAAAAATATTTGCATTTCATGCATTTTTAATATTTTTTGTGTATTTTCCATTTTAATAGCTTTTTAATTCTTTTATGTTGATACATGAATTTATAGAATTTTTTTTATCTAGTTCCCTTAGTATTTTTAGGCCATTCTTTTTAGGATAGTTAGAGTAAGACTTTAGCTCCCCCCTGGATTTATTCCATAATTGTGTGATGAATTTTAGATTAGTTTTTATTAGATGACATTAGGTTGTGTAGAATTAGGTCAATCCTTAACATAGGTCCACAATAACACTAGAATTTTGGGTTTCTAGGTCAAGTTAGACATTGGGGCATATAAGGGTATTAAGGGTAGGTATGTAGGATCCATTAGGAATTATATTAGATTTTAATATAGTGGTATCCTATTTTTAGATGATTTTTATAGTTGATGATTGTTTGTGTTGCCCTTGTGGGCTTGAATTTTTGTTTACTTTGCTTTGTGGGCTTGGAGAGCTTGGTATTGCTTGGAGTAGCATTGAGGAGCATAGTAGGAGAATTGAGGAGCATTGAGGAGCTTGAGAGCTTGAGCTTATTTGTTTTGTTGATTGTTTTAAGGGTTAGGGATTAGGAAGAGTTTAGACCTAGTTAAGTTCTTTCTTAAACATGGATGGTATCTTTCACCTCCATTCCTCCCTATGATTCAAAGTCCTTCCATGGTATTAACCTCTCTCCTTTGTAGGGATAAGTGATTGTACCTAGGAAGTCGAACTTTTGAGGGAACCATTCCTTTGGTGTTGAACCCTTATAGGTCACCTTTGGTGGTCAATAAGCAGTTTAACATCCCAGCTTATTCAGTTAAGTGATTTCCTCTGGTTTGAGTATCTTGAGAGATGTTGAGCTTGAGTGTGAAGATGAAGACTTCATTGAAGAGTGTGAAGAGGATGAACCCTTGGGTATTGCCATTCCAGCTGAAGCTTGAAGAGCAACAAGAGCAAGTTGATACTTGAAGACCCCTGAAGATTAGGTGAAGCCTGAAGGTGGAACTGATCAAGAAGCTGAAGCTTAAAGGAGAAGATAAGTTGAAACTTATGTTGAAGGGTTGAAACCTGGAAAAGCAAATTGATATTTGTCAAGAGTGATGGAAGTCTGAAGACTGAGTTGCTGTTGGAAGAGCTGAAGCTTGAAGTTGAGAGAGGAGTTGCTTTCTCATCTTTTTCTTTTATGTATTGATGTGTTTTATTTGACTTGCTTGATGCATTAGAATAAGTCCATATCTAGAATAGGTAGAATCTAGGAGCACGATTGCACTAGAGGTTGAGTTGCTCCCTCTGCTTATATTGTTACTGTGTGGCTTTGCTTGCGGGTATTCGGTAGAGCCCTGCTCCCTTGCCCATGTGGTTTTTGTTTGCTTGATAGCATGATTTTATTTCTTCTGTATGATTGCAGTTTACTATTTTGCTTGATAGCATGTTGTTTTATATTTCAATATGATTAATGTTATCCATTTTGGCTTGAGGTTGAGATGAGTTTGTGGAGGCTGAAGCCCCACACACATTTCCTCCCTCACTTGCATTGCATGCATTTTAATGTTAAGTTGATGCTTTGTCTGTTTTGGTGTATCATTGACATGATCCCTTAGGACTCTCATTTCCTTTGATAAGGAATTGATGATAGAACTTTAGGTTGAAACCTATGCATGACAACTTCTAGGAGTTCCCTGTTCAAACCTCAACCATAGGATGAATCCTTGGCATGACAACAGTAGGACTTGATAGTCTCCCTCCTAGTTGGGCCTGTTCTCTTCTCATCTCAAAACAGTTTAAGATACAGTAATCATGAATGATTTCTTTCGTACGTTACGAGCCTTAAGCTATCTGAGAAAGGGTTGTGGGAGAGTTTCTTTTCCATAGTCTGGATGTTTAGTATGGTACCCTTTGGGTGACATGCGACGCGTTCACTCTCAGGTCATAGTCTCTAGTGCGATTGAAATTGCAAACACAATAAAAAACACTTCTTTCGTAAAAGACAGGAAATAAACCGTAGTGTCCCGAACTACGTGAGCTCTGATCTCTCATGCCTGTTGAGAGTACGTAGGCACAATACTGATGTATTGGCGAGCTACCTTCCCCCATAACCCGTCGTAGGTCGAACTACGTCGACTCTGATTTCTCGTTCTCTGATGAGAATACGTAGGCATAAAGTGCGACGCTTTGCCGAGTCATTTTCTTTTCTGTTTAAGCCAGCCTTGATAGGTAGATAGATACACCAACCCGTCCAGTAATCACAACAAGCATGGATCCCGTCGAGTACGACGGACGTGAGGGGTGCTAATACCTTCCCCTTGCGTAACCGACTCCCGAACCCAGACAATGGTTGCGACGACCTTGTCTTGCCCTTTTTCGTTAGGTTTTTCTGATCATTTCCTTTCCCGCTCTGAGGGATAAATAACGAAAGGTGGCGACTCTTCTGTTGTGCCGACACCTTATTTTCGCGTAAGCGACACAGAGGAGCTGACTCGTTTGTTGAAACAGGAAGAGAGGATCATTCTGCCTCATCAGGAGGAAATTGAGATTATCAACTTGGGGTCGGAAGAAGTTGTGAGAAATATCCGTATAGGGGTTGCGCTGCAGAGCGACATCAAGCAAAGGCTGATTGAGATACTGCGAGAGTATAGTTATATATTTGCTTGGTCGTACGAGGATATGCCTGGGTTGGATACGGACATGGTTGTGCACCATCTGCCGTTGCAAGAGGAATGTCCGCCTGTTAAGCAGAAACTCAGAAGAACCAGACCAGACATGGCTGTGAAAATCAAAGAGGAAGTTCAAAAACAGTGGGATGCTGGTTTCCTAGCTGTTACAACTTATCCGTCATGGGTCGCTAACATAGTACCAGTGGCGAAGAAAGACGGTAAAGTGCGAATGTGTGTAGACTACCGTGATTTGAATAGGGCGAGCCCGAAAGACGACTTTCCACTTCCTCACATTGATGTGTTGGTTGATAACACTGCTCAGTTCTCCGTATTCTCCTTCATGGACAGCTTCTCAGGCTATAATCAGATTAAAATGGCACCAGAAGACATGGAGAAGACTACCTTCATTACTCCCTGGGGAAACTTTTGCTACAAAGTGATGCCCTTCGGACTGAAGAACGTTGGGGCAACATATCAACGTGCTATGACGACTCTCTTTCATGACATGATGCACAAAGAGATCGAGGTTTATGTTGATGATATGATTGCCAAATCCCAGACAGAGGAGGAACATTTAGTTAATCTGCTGAAACTGTTCAAAAGACTTAGGAAGTTTAGGTTGAGACTGAACCCTAACAAGTGCACCTTTGGGGTGAGATCGGGTAAACTGCTGGGATTTATTGTGAGCGAAAGGGGAATAGAGGTTGATCCTGCAAAGATAAAAGCTATACAAGAAATGCCGACGCCTAAAATAGAAAAAGAAGTGCATGGGTTTTTAGGGAGGTTGAACTACATTGCTCGGTTCATATCTCACCTAACTGCGACATGCGAGCCGTTATTCAAGTTGTTGAAAAAGGATCAGGTGTTGACCTGGAATGAAAATTGTCAAAAGGCGTTCGACAAGATAAAAGAATACTTGCAGGAACCTCCTG
This sequence comes from Lathyrus sativus, assembly GCA_963859935.3. Classification (NCBI taxonomy): domain Eukaryota; kingdom Viridiplantae; phylum Streptophyta; class Magnoliopsida; order Fabales; family Fabaceae; genus Lathyrus; species Lathyrus sativus. The sequence continues at coordinate 616,776,007 of OZ012739.1, read as the reverse complement.
TTTTGATACCCCTAGTGGTCGGGAGACCTTTGATTATGTATTTGACGGTTCTTGAGGAAAGTATGGGTTGTATTCTCGGTAAACACGATGAGATCAGACGTAAAGAGCATGCGATCTACTATTTGAGTAAGAAGTTTACCGACTGTGAGTCCAGATACTCAATGCTCGAGAAGACGTGTTACGCGCTAGCCTGGGCCGCCAAACGTTTGAGGCAATACATGCTGAATCATACAACCATGCTAATTTCAAAGATGGATCCAATCAAATATGTGTTTGAGAAGCAGGCTCTCTCCGGAAGAATTGCCCGATGGCAGATGGTGTTAACAGAATATGATATCCAATATGTCTCACAAAAGGCTATTAAAGGGAGCGTTCTGTCAGAATACCTTGCTGAGCAGCCGGTTAAGGACTACCAATCGATGAGGTTTGATTTTCCTGACGAGGATATCATGTATCTGAAGATGAAAGATTGTGAAGAACCGTTTCCGAACGAAGGACCAGAGTTGGGTTCCAAATGGCAGTTAATATTTGAAGGAGCAATTAATTCCTATGGTAGCGGAATAGGTGCAATTATCACTACTCCTCATGGGTCGCACATCCCATTCACTGCCCGATTGACTTTTCCTATTACCAATAATGAGGCTGAATATAAGGCTTGCGTCATGGGTCTGGAAGAAGCCATTGATTTGCGAATCAAGAACCTGGATGTATACGGAGACTCAGCTCTAGTGGTGAATCAGATTAAAGGAGAATGGGAGACACGTCAGCCCAATTTGATACCCTATATGAATTATGCAAGGAGATTGTTGCCTTTCTTTGACAAGGTGGAATTGCATCACGTGCTACGAGTAGAAAATCAAATGGTTGACGCCCTTGCGACATTGTCTTCAATGTATAAAGTTAACTTCTGGAACCAGGCTCCCCAGATTGTTATCTCTCGGCTCGATAGGCCTGCATTCATATTTTCCATTGACGAGGCTCCCGATGGTAAACCCTGGTATTTTGACATCCAGAATTTCCTGAAGAACAAGGAGTATCCGGCTGGGGCATCCATTCGAGATCAGAAGACTCTCAGGAGATTGGCTGGCAATTTCTATCTGAACCCGGACGGTGTCCTGTACAAAAGAAACCACGACTTGGTGTTGCTACGTTGTGTAGATGAGAAAGAGGCGAAGTTGCTCATGGAAGAGATACACAAGGGCACATTTGGTACACATGCTGGTGGGCATGCTGTGACGAGAAAACTGTTGCGGGCAGGTTATTATTGGCTGACTATGGAAACAGACTGTTTCAAGTTTGCAAAGAGATGTCATAAATGCCAGATTTATGCAGACAAAATCCATGTGCCTCCAAGTCCTCTGAATGTGATTTCATCACCGTGGCCTTTCTCGATGTGGGTGTCGCTACTGCGAAAATCTGCGCCGGCTGAACAGAAGAGTCGCCACCGTGCGTTATTTATCCCAACGGAGGGAAAGGAAATGCTCGAAGTAAACCTAACGCAAAACGGGAAAGGAATGGTCATCGCAACCAAAACCTGGATTCGGGAGTCGGTTACGCAAGGGGAAGGTATTAGCACCCCTCACGTCCGTCGTACTCGACGGGATCCACGCTTGTTTTCTAGTACGGATTGTTATTTCTATCTACTCTACAGGTCAAGGGTTAAAAGAAAATAAGATGACTCGGCAAAGTATCGCACTTTATGCCTACGTATTCCCGTCTGGAACGAGAAATCAGAGTCAACGTAGTTCGCCTACCTACGGGAAAGGAGGGGAAGGTTGCTCGCTAGGATATCGCATCCTATGCCTACGTACTTCCACACAGCATGGAAGATCAGAGCAAACGTAGTTCGGGCCACGTACGACACAGGTCTGTCTTGATTGTTTTTATTCCTTCTGAAAAAGGGTTTTTCTGATTAACAGTCCAAGCGGACAAAAATGACGTTTTGATGAGTTCACATTCTTTTACGGAAGAAATGTCTTTTATTGTGTTTTTTTATTTGTTTTGAGGAAGAAGAGACAGAACTCTAACCTACGGTTGCAAAGGGAATCAAACTAACCTAATGTTATCATGCATGGGTTAAGACCTAGTGTCTATCATGCTCCTCTCTTGCGCAGAGAGAAACAGAGATCCTAAGGGATAAACGGAAACAACAACAATAACATATATACAATAAAGCAGTAAAATGCATGGATGCAGCAATACAAGCGAGGCAAGGGAGTCCCACTCAACCTCGAACCTAGAAAACAACAGGCAAAAGTGAACAGAATTCACTTTCAACCTAAGAGGTTAAACAACAAACAATACAGTCAGGGAAAACCAATCAATACATCAAATATCAAAAACAACAAAAATAAACAGCCACAGCAGCTCTGCATCAACATCTGTCTTCAAGTCATCTCCAAACAGCTACAAGCTTCAGCAAGCATCAATCTCCATCCCCACAGCCTTCAAGAAAGGGCTTTGATTATCAGTCTTCCATCTGCAATGGCTTTTCTTCAAGTCTCAATCTCCAAGATGAATGTCAGTCAACAAGATGAAATGAATGTTAAACAGTAAACTGCCTACCAAGGGTGGCTCATTAACTGTGAACATTATACAGATAATATTCTCTCAAAAGTTATATCTTTCAAATACATTCACTGATACTTCCAAAGGAAGGAGGTGGATATTTGAAAGAGACTCTGAATCATAGAGAAAGGATGGAGGCAGACAAGGCCCTCCATGTTTGTGAATCAAGCTTTCTACTCTAGAGCTCTGCCTAGCTCCTAAGTCCTATACTCCTCAACAGCTGCCAGCAAGAATCTCCTCATCAACTTTGGAAGTTGGTCTTTAAGCTCTTGATCTCCAATGGTCTTCATCATCCAAGTCTTCAGCTCTCCCAATCCCCAAGCAAACCCAATACCCCACACAGACAAAAGAAATAACCCTAGAGAGGGCACACCACACCAGTCAAACAAATACAGACAGTACTAATAGCAGTAGGGGAATCCTAATATTTTCTAAGGGATCTAATAACTACCAATAATCCCTATAGTCCCATACCCCAAAGATTCAATCTACAACTTCTAAGGGAAGTGATTTAATTCTCCTATGTTATCTCCTAACCCTAATTTTGATCATGTTATTCACACCTAAACCAATCATCTAAAATTAAGTCCTAAAAATATGAACTAAATTTTATATACAAGATAAAGGTCTAAGCTAATCAACCTAAAAAAAATGGGACAAAAATATCAAAACATCTATTCAAACTAAAATTAACAAAATCATGCATCAAATTAAACTACTTAAAATGCTATTTAAAAGAAAAATATGCTAAAAATATGAAAATGAAATGAAATATTAATTTTTTTATGGGATAATTTTCTTGACAAAATTATGAACAACATAAAAAAAGAACCAATTAAAATCATTCATTTTCCAATTTTTTATGAATTTCCAAAGAAATAAATTTTTTGAAAGAAATAAAATGAGAATTAATTGGTTAGGGGTGCAGAAAGCATTGAAAACCAGTTAAAACAACAAACTGGGCCCAAACTGGGGGGCGCGCATAGCAAGCGCGTCTGGGCCCATATGCATTCAGAAAATAACAAAAATTAAAAAAAGAGAAAACGGTGCAGATAGCGAAATTCTTAGTTCAAATCACATTGGGCCTGATTGGGGAGGGTGTGCATAGCAAGGAAATTTGAGCCCATCAGACAATAATAAGTGAAACAGTGCATTTCTGCTTTTGAATCTCCCTCCGTTTTTTCTTTTAATCGTGGCCGTTGGATCCAAAACCAAGTCCAAGTCAAAGTCATGATCGTGTGGCCCACAGGTCGTCTTCAACCTCTAGCAAACCCTAAGTTCTGAAAACCCTCCATGCACGAAATCTTACACTCCTCTGTTCTCCATCATTTGTCCATGAAATCACATGCTATGAAAAGCAAACTTGGTCTATTTTCTTCCCTCTACACAACCATATCAATATCTCCTTCTAAAATTCACTCAAGAATTGAACCCGATAAGTATAACAGTTTGGTTCCACCATGATCACCTGATATCAACCTCTTCAATTCTTGCTCAATTCCATCTTAACATAATCTATACCTCACACTGATCATTCTAAGCCATTAACCTAGGATTATCTTGCAATATTCTATGAGTTACAAGCTCCAACAGTTTGTGCACACCATGATCAATCTTCATGAAACTTCTTCAAACTCACCAAAATTAGTCATCTAACTATGCTTAACCATTCTATGCTAACAAACCTCTATGATCCTAACTAAATCATGCAATTCGAAGAGAAACTAACCTGGTGCAAAATGGTGAAAACAGATGCTAAAATCCTTGGATCTGATGCTTGTGATGAGTGGAAATTGATCAGGGAACTTGTTCTTGAATTCTGTATGCAATGGATCTTGCTCCAAGTTCTTGAATCTTGCAATCACCAAAAACTTGCTTCTTGGATGATGGAATTGGTTGGCACGAGTTCTTCTCTAACTCTACCAAATTCTGATGAAAATATGATCTATGAATGATGGTGATGATGATCCAATCCAGAAATGTGAAAATTGAGAGAGATTTGGTGGAGTTTGAAAAGCTTTTGCAAATTGGAAGAATTGTATGGAACTTGGTGTTATGAGCAAAGTGATTCACCAACCATGGCATTAAGCTCTTCAATTCAATATATAGATTAGATTAGAAACTCCTAGAACCTTGGAGAAACTTCCCATGCACTCTTTCCTTGCATTTTGGATTATGTAACTTTCATTGTAAGTAACCATGCATATCTCTCAAATCTTGAACCAAACTCAAAATTCTACTATTTCCAATGTTATTAAAACATTTTTTCCAATCAAAATGACCTATAATTTCATCCCATTTGGCCAAATTATGAAAAATCTCATTTTTAGGTCATTTTTCATTCATTAAATTCACCAATTTTGAAAACTTGAGTTATGAGTCTTTCCAATCTTTCATGGTAACTTTTATAGACTCAAAATGCCATTTGGAGCAAGATTGATGTTGTGAAGTTTTCCATTTGAAGCTTCCTTGTATGAGTTTTGGGCATAGGCTTGAAATGACCTGTAATTCTCAGATGACCAAAATACCCTTTGCTTTCCAAGACCATAAGTAGAGTTCCACAAATCATATGAAGGCATACCATACCATTATAGAAAGCTAAGACAATGAGGAACAACTCTTATGTTGACCATAAATTCATTTGAAATCTCCTTGAGGGGTAAAAATTGCTTGGAAGACAAGTAACTTTCACAAACAAAATTTCAGATACCTCAGATGACCTGTAACTTGCAAGGACCATAACTTGAGTTCTATAAATCTCCTTGATGTATTCCACCACTCAAATTAAAGGTCTTGAGATCCTCTACAAGTTTCATATGGGACAAGGATCCATTTGAAGCTTGAATTTTGACTTATCTTGCTTGGAAATTTGACCTAAACTAGGGGATGTTACACAGAAACCCTAATTTAGAAACTCCTCTTCTCCTTGATTTCTCTTGATTTCTTCTTAGCATATCACCATATCCTTCTCCACATGTCAAATGATGAACCCCACATCTCTCCAATAGACCTTAATGCCTTTCAATCAATCCATTGACCTAGAGTTGACCCAGGGTTGACCCAGATGAAACCCTAGTTGACTGTCTTCAACTGCAATTCTTGTGACTACATCAATGACTTGCCTCCTTCTCCAAATGACTTTCTAAGTCTCCCATGATATCTATATACTCTCCATACTCAATCCACAACTTACAATTTCTTTGATGATCCTCAGATACCCTCAGATAGGAGATAAATTGTTTGTTTGATCCATTGACTTCTTTAGCTTTCCAATTCTTTCTGATGACTTGAAGGAGATTGAATTAGAATAATAACCTCTTGATAGGCTCATAAAGATGAGGATAGTGCTTGATCCCTGTTGGATGATTTGTTATGCCATGCTATGCAGATGATTAGACTATGTACATGACTCTATATACAAATGCTAATGATATTGAAACATAAACCAGGTGAATAAGGTTGAGCAAATTTTAGGGTGCAACAGCTGCCCCTATTCAAGCGACTTGGACCCGATTGGGTGAAGAGCGAACGACCTTCAAACATTCGAGGTACGAGACGGTTGAATACTAAGAACCCGGAAATTTGCCAACCACAGAAACAAACTGCGCCACCGCCTGGGAAATGACATTCATCAATTGAATCCGGCTGTTACGGCAACCAACTGATCCCTTAGCGATCGTGCTGGGGATTATTTTCATCGGCCTGAAAAAGATCCTATCACCAAAAAACTTATCCACGTTAGGACTCTTGTGTTGTCAACAAAAAGAAACCTCAACTAAACTTGTCCACGTCAGGACTCCATCTTCCGTCAACACAGAAAAATCTCGGCGACTTCGCGGGGATGACTCGTCTGCATCTCATCAGAAATAAATCGTCCTCGTTAGGAAATAAACTCTTCCACGTTAGGAATAACACCGTCTCCGTTAGGACTAATCTGTCCTGTATCTGTCCACGTCAGGACTAAACTTTCTAGGTTATGAATACATCGTCCATGTTAGGACTCACCCTTCCACGTAAGGAATACATCTTCTTTCCACGTAAGGAATACATCGTCCACGTTAGGACCCACCTTTCCACGTAAGGAACATATCGTTTTTCCACGTAAGGAATCAACTTCTTTGATCCGTCCGCGTCAGGACTAAACTTCGTCTAAATCTGTCTGCGTCAGGACTAAACTCTTCCACGTAAGGAACACATCTTTTTTCCATGTAAGGAATACGATCTTTCTTTCCACGTAAGGAAACCATTTTTCTTCCACGTAAGGAATCAACTTCTTTCCACGTAAGGAAACACAACCTCGATTTGTCCACGTAAGGACTCCAACTTGATATGTCCACGTAAGGACTCAATCTTTCCACGTAAGGAATAAACTCGTCTTGATCTGTCCACGTAAGGACTCCATCTTTCCACGTAAGGAATAACTTTCTTCTGGATCTGTCCGCGTCAGGACCACACTTTCCACGTGAGGAATACATCTTATTTCCACGTAAGGAATACGATCTTTCTTTCCACGTAAGGAAATCAATCTTCTTTCCACGTAAGGAATACATCTTCTTTCCACGTAAGGAATACAATTTTGCTCGATCTGTCCACGTAAGGACTCCAATCTTTCCACGTAAGGAAACAATCTTTCCACGTAAGGAACTAACTTGTCCACGTAAGGACTACATCTTCCACGTTAGGACCCACCTTTCCACGTTAGGAATAACTCTCTTCTTGCTTTGTCCACGTAAGGACTCCAATCTTTCCACGTAAGGAAACCGTATCGTCTTGATTTGTCCACGTCAGGACCTACCTCTTGACTTGCTGAAGAAATAAAATTTGTCCACGTCAGGACTTGCGCGTCTTCGACTTGCTGGGGAAATAAACTCGTCCACGTCAGGACTTGCGCGTCTTCGACTTGCTGGGAAAATAAAACTTGTCCACGTCAAGACACACACTTTGCCAACAACACGAAGAAGGATAAATTTGTCCACGTCAGGACTCTCGTATCTTGTCATCACAAAGAACTACAAACTTGTCCACGTCAGGACGCACATTTCACCATTACGAATAAAGATATCTGCTGGAAATAAATGGTCCACGTCAGGACACCAACACGAAGAGTAATCAACTTTGTCCACGTCAGGACTTCACACTCCATCAATACCAAGAAATCAAATTTGTCCACGTTAGGACTGGCACATATCGTCAACTTGAGGAAATCAATCTGTCCACGTCAGGACTTCACTTCCCTAACACGAAGAAAACTTGTCAATAAAATTCGTCCACGTCAGGACTCATTTCTCCACTGGTCCCAACCCACAAACTTCTTAGCACTGACGTTACAACAACTTTGAGGCGGACTCTACTGGGGATATTTGGAAACCAAACTACTGGATGCCTGTTCTGACAACCGGCGGCAGCCTCTAAAATTCTGATTCCTGAAACCCGTTGATGACAAATAACTCTGCTTGGGGACCAGGAGAGATTTATCATGATAACTCTGGCGGGGAATGATGCCAAAGCTGACACTATCGTTGAATATCTCACGTCGAGACCTCGCATGTTTAGTGATTCATTCGAGCAAGAGCCCCTTCCACCTGCAAGATAACAATACTTGAAACCACGGTTAGCCAACCTGGTTTGTGTTTCAGGATGCATATGTTTGACCATGACGTAATGCTTCATTCGACATGGAAATGCTACGTGCTTTTTTTTATTTGGTAGATGCAACTATGACACTATATGCCGATGCGAATGCAGACTCGAACTGCTGAGATACCGAACTGCTTCAGCAAAATAAATGTTGAAGACAATGCCGACTCCGCTGGAGATAGCCAGGTGCTACAGAATTATTTCAGCAAAATAAATGCTGGAAGAGTGAAGATCAACTCCGCTGGGGAATTGGGAATTTAAACCAAGCACCTCATTGAAGTAACACCCTGCTGGGGAATATAACTCTGTTGGAGAATAGCAGATGCGCCTGGTATGATTGGACTCCTGCTGGAGAGTGAACGGATATCACACGGTATTCTGACAAAATAAATGCCAGGGCACGCAACCAACTCTGCCGGGGAGAGTCTTAATCTTCAGATTCCACTGAGGGGAATGAAAACACTTTCTGAAAAGAGAACTCCACTGGGGATGGGACGATTCTCTTGGGGAAAATCAACCGACTCCGCTGGGGGAGAGTAAACGACTCTGCGGGGAAAGGTAAACTGTCTGAATACAACTCACCAATATTAATCTTTTGCGGCTAAACCACTCTGCTTGAGATAGAGGAATCCTTCTGGGGGACACCACATTGTCTGAATACAGCCTTACAATCTTGGAATCGCCAAACTCTGCTAAGGATAAACGACTTTGCTGGAGAATGCCCTTTGGAATAAGCTACGACTAGCTGGGGGATTTGATCCTTATTCATTGAGGAACATTGCTGTCTTGGGAGCATGACCTGCGTGGGGGTCAAGTCTTTCGTTACTGCAATCTTCTGATCATCCTCTTCGCACGGCTACGAACCCTGCAACAACACAAACCAGACAAGACAAGTCTATGCAACCAAATCTATTCAGGTTAGCGTTAGTGACATCGTTTTCAGTTAATTCAAAGTTTTAGCAATTGTTGGCAAGGGCCAGTGACGTTATACACATGCTAGTTTCATCAAACCTAGGCGTTTTATCATGCACAAAACAGTAAAGAACCAGCATCAAATACTGAATAACATATTTTATTGATTGGGCCCCTGAATGGGCGGAGTTTTGTACACGGGATGTAACTCCTGAAAAGAGGAAGCTACGCAAAGCAAATATACAAGTATGCACAAGAAGCATAAATATATTGACAAATTAAATTTGTACACATGTCGGCAACGGGATGCAGATGAACACCACGAACCAATCCTCCTATGACTCACCCGACTCTAATGCTTTCCCCGGTATCTGTTGCTTCCGAAGAGATTGTATCTGATAATCGACCCCTCGAGTATATTCTCCCGCACCAATGCTCAATGCAGTATCAAATTCGGACCGCAGTCATTTGCTTTTCAAATCCCTAACTTTTGCGTGAACCGCCCTTTACGGGTTTTCAGTTCACCGGGATACCCCTTTTTGCCGAAGCCGCCCAGTGTAGGTTTTCAACTTCGCGGGTGTACATTTTTTCATTTTATCCCTAACTTTTGCCCGAACCTTTCATTCTGTTTTTGGTTCGCCAGGATGCCCCATTTTTGCCTGGACTTTCTTTTTCTGTCCAGTGGGTCAATTTCAAGCAAAGTATTTTTTAACTGCGTCCGAATTCACAGGCGACGCAAAGTCTTCGCCGTCCATGGTGGAAAACAACAAAGCTCCTCCTGAAAAGACTTTTCTGACAACGTATGGCCCTTCGTAGTTGGGGGTCCACTTGCCCCTGTGATCTTCCTGTGGCGGGAGAATCCTTTTCAGCACAAGGTCGCCCGTCTGAAAGCTCCGAGGATGTATCTTCTTATCATATGCTTTCTTCATTCGGCTCTGGTACAAACGACCGTATGCTAGAGAAGCTAGCCTCTTCTCATCCATTAAACTCAGTTGGTTCAACCTGTCTTTCACCCATTCTGCCTCATCTAGTTGAACATCTCGCAATACCCTCAGAGAAGGAATCTCGACTTCCAGTGGTAGCACTGCTTCCATTCCGTATACCAGCGAGAACGGGGTTGCCCCGGTTGATGTGCGTACCGTCGTACGATAATCGTGCAAAGCGAAAGGTAGCATCTCGTGCCAATCCTTATAGGTAACCACCATCTTTTGAACGATCTTCTTGATATTCTTATTGGCCGCTTCAACAGCGCCATTCATCTTAGGTCGGTAAGGGGAGGAGTTGTGATGTTCGATCTTGAAATTCTGACAGAGCTCCTTCATCATTTTGTTGTTCAGGTTTGAACCGTTGTCAGTGATTATCCGTTCGGGGATTCCATATCTGCAAATGATATCTCTCTTGATGAACTTGGCCACCACCTGCTTAGTCACATTTGCATAAGACGCCGCTTCCACCCACTTGGTGAAATAATCGATTGCTACTAGAATGAACCGGTGCCCATTAGAAGCTGTCGGCTCGATCTTTCCAATCATATCGATTCCCCACATCGAGAATGGCCATGGCGATGACATCACATTCAGAGGACTCGGAGGCACATGGGTTTTATCAACATATATTTGGCACTTGTGGCACTTCCTTGCAAACTTGAAACAATCAGTTTCCATAGTTAGCCAAAAATAACCTGCCCGCAGCAGCTTCCTCGTCATAGCATGCCCACCAGCATGTGTACCAAATGTACCTTCATGTATTTCCTCCATGAGCAACTTCTCCTCTTTTTCGTCTACGCAACGCAGCAACACCAAATCATGGTTTCTTCTGTACAAGACACCGTCCGGATTCAAATAGAAATTACCCGCTAATCTCCTGAGAGTCTTCTGATCTTGACTGGATGCCCCAGCCGGATACTCTTTATTCTTCAGGAAATTAAGGATATCAAAATACCACGGTTTGTCGTCGGATGCTTCATCAATAGCAAACACGAAGGCAGGTCTGTCAAGTCGAGAGATAATGATTCTGGGAGCCTTGTTCCAGAAGTTGACTTTATACATGGAAGACAAAGTGGCCAGGGCGTCAGCCATCTGATTTTCTGCCCTCGGTACATGATGCAATTCAACCTTGTCAAAGAAAGGCAACAATCTGCTTGCATAGTTCATGTAATGTATCAAATTGGGCTGACGTGTCTCCCATTCCCCTTTGATCTGATTCACCACCAGAGCTGAGTCTTCGTATACGTCCAGATTTTTGATTCGCAAATCAATGGCTTCTTCAAGCCCCATAATACAAGCTTCGTATTCAGCTTCATTATTGGTAACTGCAAAGGTCAATCGAGCAGTAAATGGGATGTGCGACCCATGTGGAGTGGTGATGATTGCCCCTATTCCGCTACCATAAGCATTCACAGCCCCGTCAAAAATCATCTTCCATTCGGAACCCAATTCTGGTCCTTCGTCTGGCAACGGTTCTTCACAATCTTTCATCTTTAGGTACATGATATCCTCGTCAGGAAAATCAAACCTCATCGATTGGTAATCTTCAATAGGCTGCTCCGCCAAGTACTCAGACAGTACACTCCCCTTTATAGCCTTTTGCGAGACATACTGGATGTCATATTCAGTCAAGACCATCTGCCAACGGGCAATTCTCCCTGATAAAGCATGCTTTTCGAATACATATTTGATAGGGTCCATCTTCGAGATGAGCATGGTTGTATGATTCAGCATGTATTGCCTCAAACGCTTGGCGGCCCAGGCTAGCGCGCAACAAGTCTTTTCAAGCATTGAATATCGAGATTCACAATCTGTAAATTTCTTACTCAAGTAGTAGATCGCATGCTCTTTTCTTCCTGTCTCGTCGTGTTGACCGAGAACACAACCCATGCTTCCCTCAAGAACTGTCAAATACATAACCAAGGGTCTCCCTGCCACCGGGGGTATCAAAATAGGAGGCTCCTGCAAATACTGCTTTATTTTATCGAACGCCTTTTGACAATTTTCGTTCCACGTCTCAGCTTGATCTTTTTTCAACAGCTTGAACAATGGTTCACACGTAGCTGTTAGGTGAGATATGAACCGAGCGATGTAGTTCAACCTCCCTAAAAACCCGCGCACCTCTTTCTCTGTTTTAGGCGTCGGCATCTCCTGAATTGCTTTTATTTTAGCAGGATCGACCTCTATTCCTTTTTCACTTACGATAAACCCCAGAAGTTTACCCGATCTCACCCCGAAGGTGCACTTGTTAGGGTTCAGTCTCAGCCTGAACTTCCTAAGCCTTTTGAATAACTTCAGCAGATTCACCAGATGCTCTTCCTCTGTCTGGGATTTGGCAATCATATCGTCAACATAAACTTCGATCTCTTTATGCATCATATCATGGAAAAGAGTCGTCATTGCACGCTGATACGTCGCCCCAACATTCTTCAAGCTGAAGGGCATCACTTTGTAACAAAATGTTCCCCAAGGCGTTATGAAAGTAGTCTTCTCCATGTCATCTGGCGCCATTTTAATCTGATTATAGCCTGAGAAGCCATCCATGAAGGAGAATACAGAGTATTGAGCAGTGTTGTCAACTAACACATCGATATGAGGAAGTGGAAAATCGTCCTTTGGGCTCGCCTTGTTTAGGTCCCTATAATCAACGCACATCCGAACCTTGCCATCTTTCTTTGGCACTGGTACGATGTTAGCGACCCATGAGGGGTATTTTGTCACAGCCAGGAAACCAGCATCCCACTGTTTTTGAACCTCTTCTTTGATCTTCACTGCCATATCGGGTCGAGTTCTGCGAAGTTTTTGCTTGACTGGCGGGCATTCTTCTTTCAACGGCAGACGGTGCACAACCATATCTGTATCGAGCCCTGGCATGTCCTCATACGACCAAGCGAACACATCACTATACTCTCTGAGCATTTCAACCAGTCTCCGCTTGATGTCGCTCTGCAGCGCGGCTCCTATACGAATATTCTTCTCAACCCCTTCCGACCCCAGGTTAATAATCTCGATGATCTCTTCGTGAGGCAGAATGACTCTTTCCTCTTGCTTCACCAACCAAGACAGTTCTTCGGGAACGTCACTATCTTCGACGATCTCTTCTTCGGCCTGAAATACCGGATGTTCAAAGTCGGGACGAGTCATAGGCGGTTCAAGGATGTCATCTGAAAATGTGATCCTGCAAAAGGAATGGTTAAATGCTTCAAAATGCGTATAAAGCGAATAACCTTGTTGCCATTTTATTGAAAAATACGAAACAAGAAAAACAAAGATCGCAATATTTGCACATGAAAAACGCCTTTTATTTAATGATAAACACGCAATGTTCATAACAGCACAGCCCTAAGCAAATCATAATGCCCCGGGCAAGACACCAGATTGTTCAACAATTAAAAAACAAAGCATTACTGTTTAAGAGTCACAGGAACAAGCTCCTGAATAGACCAGTTGCACAAGCCCTGCCCTGGCGCGCTCGGCTGAATCCAGGCGTCCATATCGCAATCGTTGTCTCCTTCGTCAGACTCTGAAGCAGCGTTGATGGTCTCATGACCTACTCCACTGGCAGTGATGGTTATTGGCCCTCTGAAACGAGGTGCTCCCACGACAGGTGTTGATGACGACGGTTGGTATCCCAGCCCGAATCGGTCCATCTTTACGGGAATATCCAGCACTTTGCCCCAGCCCTTTGTCTCACCTGTCTCTACCAGAGCTTGAGCTTCTTTATATGACGATACAGCTATCTCCGACACTTTGCTCGGCCCGGGACCTTTGTCCTTGATGCGCAACCCTTCAAATGCCTGACATGGTGTTTCGTGAATCTCTCCGTCGACCTCCACATATTTAAATGACGACAGATGGTTGACCAGGATGTCTTCTTCTCCGCAGACTGTAACCACGCTGTCTCCTACCATATATTTCAACTTTTGATGCAGGGTAGACGTGACTGCCCCGACCCCATGGATCCAGGGTCGTCCGAGTAGGCAGCTATATGCAGGCTGGATGTCCATGATATAAAATTCAGTCGCAAACACCTCCGGCCCCACCTGTAAAGGCAATGTTATCGATCCAAAGACTGTTCTTCGCGTACCATCGAATGCCCTGACCACCAAGTCACTGGGCGTGCACAAGATTCCTCTGACATCCAGCTTCATCATCGCTTTCTTGGGCAGCACATTCAAAGACGATCCGGTGTCGACCAATACGTGCGACATGACTGATCCTCTACATTCGACAGAGATGTGCAGCGCCATATTATGATCTCTCCCCTTAGGGGTCAAATCGAAGTCGGTGAAGCCCAAGCTGTGGCCTGCATTCACATGTGCCAACACTCCTTCCAGCTGGTTCACGGAGACATCTTGGGGTACGAAGGAAGTATCCAGGACTTTCAGCAATGCATTTCTGTGAGCTTCTGAGCATAATAGCAACGACAGGATAGATATCTTTGACGGAGTCTGTTGCAGATGCTCCACAATTTTATAATCACTTTTGCGGATCAAGCGCATGAACTCTTCTACATCTTTCGATGCCGCTTCTTTTTCATTCCCCTGCACTGGGACATTTTCAACCATCTTCCCCTTCCCCTTTTCCAGTCTTTCGGCCTCTACCTCAGGCGAGATGAAGATTCTACCACTTCTTGTCATACCTCTTGTACCAACAACATTGTCTACAATCTCGGCTGGCTGCTTGTTAACATCAATCTTTATCCCGTCACAATACACTTCCAACCCGTATGACCATGGGACTGCCTTTGTGCTCTCGTACGGGATTGATCCGGCCTTAGTGATAGTGATCGGCGGTCGCTGGGCTGGTGCTGTTATAGTGATTGTCTTTCGAGGAATCGTTACAGTGGCCACATCAGTTTGCTCGTCTGCTACTGCCCCTGCAGGCTCTTCATTTGCTGCTCGGTCAAATTGCAATGTGCCGCTATCTATTAAAGCCTGAATACCTTTCTTTAAGTCATCACACCCCCCAGCTAGGGTCCAACACTCTAAACAATACTCGTCGCACCCTGGATAGACACCCTCTTGCAATAGTCGGCTCTTTATCTCGCTCAACGGCGTCTTCAAATTGTCGACATTCATAATCAGATTCAACCCTTCCTCAGTCAGAATGGCGTTTGCCCCATGATTAGGCATGGGTTTCTGCACTATATTTGGACCTGCCGTTCCGAAATTGATAGCCTTGCTATCCAATAAATCCTGTACAACATGCTTAAAAGCATGGCAACCCTCTACATCGTGGCCCGGAGCCCCAGAGTGGAACTCACAGTGCCTGCTTGCATCATAACCATACGGAGGAGTTCCCGTTATTGGTGCCAGAGTTCTCTTCTCTACCAAGTTCAACCCTAATAACGTCTGTAACAAATCTGCGTACGTTGAAGGTGGCTTTTCAAACACCCTCCTTGGTTTACCCCCCTGGAATCTGCGCTGGGCAGGCTGTGCCCCCTGTTGTGGCTGTTGTTGCTGTTGTTGTTGTTGTTGAAGAGGTTGTTGCTGGAACGGAATAGTAACGCTTGCCACCTGCTGCGGCTGATTATACTGGTTTCGACCTCTGCCTCGGCCTCGGCCCCCAAACACTGCGCTTGCATCGCCCTGACGGCGCCCACCAAAAGCCTTCCTGTTACTGCCAGATGCAGTAGACTCCTCAGCTTGGAATCTTCCCTGTTTAATGTTGCTTTCAATCTTTTCTCCCATCAGAATTAAGTCTGAGAAACTGGCCAAAGATGTGTGAAACAACTTGTCATAAAACATGCTGGTGAATGTTCCAATGAACATGTCATTCATTTCTTTGTCTTCTAAAGGAGGACGGACCCTAGCAGCCATGTCGCGCCATCTTTGCGCATACTCTTTAAAGCTCTCACCCTTCTTCTGAGACAACCCTTGCAGTTGGACCCGGTTGGGTGCCAAGTCGCTGTTATACTTATAGTGAGCTACAAATGCCTCCGCCAGCTGCTTCCATGTCTTTATATTAGTTGGCTCCAATCCCATATACCACTCTAGGGAAGGACCTGACAAGCTATCTTGAAAGAAATGCATCAGCATCCTCTCATCGATTGAATACGCAGACATTCTTCGGTAATAAGACCGCACGTGCACTTTTGGACAAGTGTCCCCTTTATACTTATCAAATGTGGGAGCTTTGAATTTGATTGGCACCCTCAAGCCAGGCACTAGACCCATTGTTGACATGTCTAAGCCCACAACACTCTGATTTACAACCCTCCTCATCTGCTCTTCTAACATTCTGATCCTCTGGGAGTCATCCATCGGCCCCTCGAAACCTCCACCGGAGAAAGCGTCCTCTTGCTGATCCTCCTGTCACATACCATTACCAGCTCCATACCCATCGTATCCGTTGTTACGGCCAGCTCTGATCTGATTCATCATCGGGCCTCGCCCTCTGTTGCCGTATCCCGGAGCAACTCCAGCAGGTCCAAAAGTCATTAACCCAGCGCCATTTCCGTTTCCGAATCCTCTGTAACCCTGATTAGTCATACCATATCCGTCTTGCCCAAAGCCTAGAGCATTGAAACCATATTTTCCAGCATTATCGAATCCCTGATCATTGAACCCGAATCCAGCATTACCAAAGCCGTTGCCTCCCATATTATCACCCAAGTTGACATCACCAAGCCCAACGTTATGGACAACAGTCTTGTTCCCAATTCCAACATTACCGATCCCAGCAGCAGTAGCGTTGTTGACATTAGCAGCAGGCATATTGACTACAGGCGGAGCCACTGGTGTGGGGGTACCATCCCCATGAACAGTGTCGACTCGCACAGACTGATGATCCTCATTCCCATGCCCAGCATTTCTGACCAACAGAGGCTGCACCATAGCTTGCAAATTCTCCTGACCTTTTGCAATAGTCTCCATGGTCTGCATGAAGAGCGCTAGCTTCTCGCGCATATCTTGCATCTCATTCTGCATTTGATCCATGATTCTTCGACAGTTGGTGCGAGTGGAGTATCTGTGCGGGCGCTGATCTGCAATCCTGAAAAGACCTGGTACAGAGCAGGAAATAAGATACCATCCAATGATTACCTGTAATGCAATATGAATATGAATGCAATGCAATGTGTGTGTCTGTGCATTAGGGAAATACCGATTCTAGTTCGAAGGTGCCAGTGCAGTGACAGTGCTAGCAATATGAAGATCGGAGCTGAATCATAGAAAGCCTCATATATTGCAGAAAACTCCAAGAATACAATATCACTGAGTACAATAAGAAGGCATGACCTCAACCAACAATCCTGGTGATGGTCAGCACTATGCAAATAAAGCATACAAGTTAATACAAGAAATGATCAAGTACTCCCATAAGCCCGGTACTCTTCTATTAACTTCTTGGTCTCTGGATGACCTGGTCGGGTAAGCATCCCTTCAACAAGCTGGTTTCTTCTCTTGAGAACACGTCGCACGTCACCAACGGTTTCCTCCCATGTCCCTTCTCCGAAGCGATCCTCTAGCTTCCGCTT
Organism: Lathyrus sativus; assembly: GCA_963859935.3. Taxonomy (NCBI): domain Eukaryota; kingdom Viridiplantae; phylum Streptophyta; class Magnoliopsida; order Fabales; family Fabaceae; genus Lathyrus; species Lathyrus sativus. The sequence continues at coordinate 616,758,424 of OZ012739.1, read as the reverse complement.
CTGAGACACAGCTTCGTTCCTGCCTTCGATGGCCTTGTTCAATGCATTCTGGAGACTATACCGGGTCATCACTTCTTCTTCATACTTCTTAATGCTAGCCTTCAACTGCTCCTCGAGGTCAGAAATTTGCTGCTTCAACTTATCTTCCCTCTTTTTATTGTTGGTGAGCGTAGCATTCCAAGTCTTATTACAAGAAGAGATCTCCCGGTGAGCGGCGTCAAGTGCTTTCTTCTTGGATTCCAGCATGTCATGGGAGCTTCTGAACTCTTGCCCCAGACGTTCGCGCTTCTTTTTCTCCTCAGTCAACTCAGCCCCTAGTCTGTTTACTAGCTCGATCTGCTGTTGGAAAGCATGCACGACCTTATTTTTCTCACTGCGTATCTGAGCTAGCTCTTGCTCTAACCCTTCATTGATCTTCATCAAGGCTTCTTTTTCTTTCACCACTTGCTCGTAGGCCTCCCTAGAAACAGTGGTTGGCTCTTCTACCGGAGTATGAACAGGGACTGGTGCATCTGGAAATGGCATCCGCAATTGGCTTGCTCTCTCCTGGATCCAAACTCTGTATGGTGCATAAGCCTGACAATCGTTCTTCCCTAACAGTGGCTTCCCTCTTCGGTTAATACGCGTCCAGGCACGCTGAAGCTTAGCTAGTAACTCCCCCTTCAAATCACCGGTGAAGTACAGAGATTCCTGTACTTCTTCCTCCTTTGGTGGGTTCTTCAGCGCATATCCGAACTGGCGAACGAACAGAGAAGGGTTGTAATTGATACACCCTTTTCTTCCTATCAACGGAACATTAGGGTACCCAGAACAACTGAAGATAAGCTCAGACCCCAGCAAGTCTCGATCAAACCACTTTATGTCTTCAGAAGATAGCCTCATCAGGCGCTCTGACCAGCTAGCGGTAGTTACACTATCCACAAAAGATCCCTTCGGGGGAAGATGACTCTTAAACCACATGCTCAACAGAGGCGCACAGCAGTAAACAACCTTTCCCCTTCTGTTTTCATTTTTATAGTGTAGGGAATGATAGAAATCTCCGATCAACGTGGGCACTGGGTTGCCAGCAGCAAACAGATGGGAAGCGTCCAAGTCCACGAAATTGGGTAAGTTAGGAAACAACACTATTCCGTAAATGCATAGAGCCAAGATAGCGTTAAAGACCACCCAACATCCATTCTTGGCATACTCTTGAGCTTTGCCAACTAGAAAATCGAGGGAGAAACCCGGAACCCCAAGCCAAGAAGTCACTAACAGTTCTGCAGCGTTCATGTGCAAGGCTTTAGCTAAGTCCTCCAACTTGGGCTCAACAGCAGAGTGAACAAAGGGAACCTTGTTCTGCGCTGGTAGCTTAGTAAACTCCACATACTCTTCAATGGTAGGCCCCAGAATAAAGTCAGCAAACGTGAAACATCTCAATGCGGGGTCATAGAACTGCATCAAGGTGTACAGCCCATTCATCTCATCAGCAGTGGGCTTGCAGACTAATCTCAGTAATCTCCCATGACTCATTCTGAAACTTCTCCTAACCTCCTCATCAGCAAGAGATATCAGACCAAGCAAAGGAGTAATATCAGGTGTAGGCAGCTTATAAGCAACTGTCTTCCTCAATCCAGCCATAATCAATACTCAGAAGTCCGGGCACTAGAACCAGGGAATATGCAAATGTACCTGCAGCACAGACACACGTTAATGGGATGCGATGATAATGGGTATGCAAACAATGCAATGCAAGTAACATGCAACAAGGACCAAATGCCATGGCTGAGAAGCCTGAACCATATCAAGAAGTCTCAGATAGACCCTCCAGAAGTCCTCAAACCCTGGTCTCAGATAGACCTAAAACAAAGCTCCAACACTGGTCTCTGATAGACCCCAAAACAAAACTCTGAATGGTCTCTGGCAGACCTCATATCATATCTCCAACTGGTCTCTGACAGACCTCAGAACTCTCCAATTGGTCTCTGACAGACCTCAGAACTCTCCAATTGGTCTCTGACAGACCTCAAATCATATCTCCAACTGGTCTCTGACAGACCTCAAATCATATCTCCAACTGGTCTTTTACAAACCTCATAACTCTCCATAAATACCCAGGATCTCAGATCAAGAAACAAACCGGTGGTCTGAAGGTCTAGTTACCTGCATAACCCCAAACCTTCTCACAGGTGGATGTCCTAGTAACTGACAAAGGTACAACATCCTATGCGGTCGTCGGCGTCACAGACTTTCAGGGTTGATGATACGATTCCCAGGAGGAGTGGCATCATCAAATCCTGAAGAGGCCTCACTTAGCCAACTTCCAAATGATCGGTCCCCGGAGTCGACAATTCAGCTGACCAACAACCCCTTCGACCCAAAGGGTAGAAAAAGAAGCCAACCAGAAGAACCTCGTCCGAGTGTAGATTTCATGAGACACTAATGCAAGCAAAGCCGGCACGCGCCCACTACTGACACTAATGCAAGCAAAGCCGGCACGCGCCCACTACTTTCTACTCTAATTCTAGGTGCACTCAAGCCCAGGTCCGGCTTATCTCTCAATCATGGAACACCCGTCGCACCCCAATACAACAATAATAATCAATATACATAATGCTGAAACTAAAGGTCAGAAACATAAATCCATACAAAATCCTCGACGGGAAAACAAGCGCTAGGATTGACTCTCTTAAGGGACGTTGGATCCCAAATGCATAAGGAACTATCGCAGTCCTTAGCAGCCAGGGGACGTTGGATCCCCAACAGAGTCGCCAGCTGTCGCTACTGCGAAAATCGGCGCCGGCTGAACAGAAGAGTCGCCACCGTGCGTTATTTATCCCAACAGAGGGAAAGGAAACGCTCGAAGTAAACCTAACGCAAAACGGGAAAGGAATGGTCATCGCAACCAAAACCTGGATTCGGGAGTCGGTTACACAAGGGGAAGGTATTAGCACCCCTCACGTCCATCGTACTCGATGGGATCCACACTTGTTTTCTAGTACGGATTGTTATTTCTATCTACTCTACAGGTCAAGGGTTAAAAGAAAATAAGATGACTCGGCAAAGTATCGCACTTTATGCCTACGTATTCCCGTCTGGAACGAGAAATCAGAGTCAACGTAGTTCGCCTACCTACGGGAAAGGAGGGGAAGGTTGCTCGCTAGGATATCGCATCCTATGCCTACGTACTTCCACACAGCATGGAAGATCAGAGCAAACGTAGTTCGGGCCACGTACGACACAGGTCTGTCTTGATTGTTTTTATTCCTTCTGAAAAAGGATTTTTCTGATTAACAGTCCAAGCGGACAAAAATGACGTTTTGATGAGTTCACATTCTTTTACGGAAGAAATGTCTTTTATTGTGTTTGAAATCTTATTGTGTTTTTCTATTTGTTTTGAGGAAGAAGAGACAGAACTGTAACCTACGGTTGCGAAGGGAATCAAACTAACCTAATGTTATCATGCATGGGTTAAGACCTAGTGTCTATCATGCTCCTCTCTTGCGCAGAGAGAAACAGAGATCCTAAGGGATAAACGGAAACAGCAACGATAGCATATATACAATAAAGCAGTAAAATGCATGGATGCAGCAATACAAGCGAGGCAAGGGAGTCCCACTCAACCTCGAACCTAGAAAACAACAGGCAAAAGTGAACAGAATTCACTTTCAACCTAACAGGTTAAATAGCAAACAATACAGTCAGGGAAAACCAATCAATACATCAAATATCAAAAACAACAAAAATAAACAGCCACATCAGCTCTGCATCAACATCTGTCTTCAAGTCATCTCCAAACAGCTACAAGCTTCAGCAAGCATCAATCTCCATCCCCACAGCCTTCAAGCAAGGGCTTTGATTATCAGTCTTCCATCTGCAATGTCTTTTCTTCAAGTCTCAATCTCCAAGATGAATGTCAGTCAACAAGATGAAATGAATGTTAAACAGTAAACTGCCTACCAAGGGTGGCTCATTAACTGTGAACATTATACATATAATTTTCTCTCAAAAGTTCTATCTTTCAAATACATTCACTGATCCTTCCAAAGGAAGGAGGTGGATATTTGAAAGAGACTCTGAATCATAGAGAAAGGATGGAGGCAGACAAGGCCCTCCATGTTTGTGAATCAAGCTTTCTACTCTAGAGCTCTGCCTAGCTCCTAAGTCCTATACTCCTCAACAACTTCCAGCAAGAATCTCCTCATCAACTCTGGAAGTTGGTCTTTAAGCTCTTGATCTCCAATGGTCTTCATCATCCAAGTCTTCAGCTCTCCCAATCCCCAAGCAAACCCAATACCCCACACAGACAAAAGAAATAACCCTAGAGAGGGCACACCACACCAGTCAAACAAATACAGACAGTACTAATAGCAGTAGGGGAATCCTAATATTTTCTAAGGGATCTAATAACTACCCATAATCCCTATAGTCCCATACCCCAAAGATTCAATCTACAACTTCTAAGGGAAGTGATTTAATTCTCCTATGTTATCTCCTAACCCTAATTTTGATCATGTTATTCACACCTAAACCAATCATCTAAAATTAAGTCCTAAAAATATGAACTAAATTTTATATACAAGATAAAGGTCTAAGCTAATCAACCTAAAAAAAATGGGACAAAAATATCAAAGCATCTATTCAAACTAAAATTAACAAAATCATGCATCAAATTAAACTACTTAAAATGCTATTTAAAAGAAAAATATGCTAAAAATATGAAAATGAAATGAAATATTAATTTTTTTATGGGATAATTTTCTTGACAAAATTATGAACAACATAAAAAAAGAACCAATTAAAATCATTCATTTTCCAATTTTTTATGAATTTCCAAAGAAATAAATTTTTTGAAAGAAATAAAATGAGAATTAATTGGTTAGGGGTGCAGAAAGCATTGAAAACCAGTTAAAACAACAAACTGGGCCCAGACTGGGGGGCGCGCATAGCAAGCGCGTCTGGGCCCATATGCATTCATAAAATAACAAAAATTAAAAAAAAGAGAAAACGGTGCAGATAGCGAAATTCTTAGTTCAAATCACATTGGGCCTGATTGGGGAGGGTGTGCATAGCAAGGAAATTTGAGCCCATCAGACAATAATAAGTGAAACGGTGCGTTTCTGCTTTTGAATCTCCCTCCATTTTTTCTTTTAATCGTGGCCGTTGGATCCAAAACCAAGTCTAAGTCAAAGTCATGATCGTGTGGCCCACAGGTCGTCTTCAACCTCTAGCAAACCCCAAGTTCTGAAAACCCTCCATGCACGAAATCTTACACTCCTCTGTTCTCCATCATTTGTCCATGAAATCACATGCTATGAAAAGCAAACTTGGTCTATTTTCTTCCCTCTACACAACCATATCAATATCTTCTTCTAAAATTCACTCAAGAATTGAACCCGATAAGTATAACAGTTTGGTTCCACCATGATCACCTGGTATCAACCTCTTCAATTCTTGCTCAATTCCATCTTAACATAATCTATACCTCACACTGATCATTCTAAGCCATTAACCTAGGATTATCTTGCAATATTCTATGAGTTACAAGCTCCAACAGTTTGTGCACACCATGATCAATCTTCATGAAACTTCTTCAAACTCACCAAAATCAGTCATCTAACTATGCTTAACCATTCTATGCTAACAAACCTCTATGATCCTAACTAAATCATGCAATTAGAAGAGAAACTAACCTGGTGCAAAATGGTGAAAACAGATGCTAAAATCCTTGGATCTGATGCTTGTGATGAGTGGAAATTGATCAGGGAACTTGTTCTTGAATTCTGTATGCAATGGATCTTGCTCCAAGTTCTTGAATCTTGCAATCACCAAAAACTTGCTTCTTGGATGATGGAATTGGTTGGCACGAGTTCTTCTCTAACTCTACCAAATTCTGATGAAAATATGATCTATGAATGATGGTGATTATGATCCAATCCAGAAATGTGAAAATTGAGAGAGATTTGGTGGAGTTTGAAAAGCTTTTGCAAATTGGAAGAATTGTATGGAACTTGGTGTTATGAGCAAAGTGATTCACCAACCATGGCATGAAGCTCTTCAATTCAATATATAGATGAGATTAGAAACTCCTAGAACCTTGGAGAAACTTCCCATGCACTCTTTCCTTGCATTTTGGATTATGTAACTTTCATTGTAAGTAACCATGCATATCTCTCAAATATTGAACCAAACTCAAAATTCTACTTTTGCCAATGTTCTTAAAACATTTTTTCCAATCAAAATGACCTATAATTTCATCCCATTTGGCCAAATTATGAAAAATCTCATTTTTAGGTCATTTTTCATTCATTAAATTCACCAATTTTGAAACCTTGAGCTATGAGTCTTTCCAATCTTTCATGGTCACTTTTCTAGACTTAAAATGCCATTTGGAGCAAGATTTATGTTGTGAAGTTTTCCATTTGAAGCTTCCTTGTATGAGTTTTGGGCATAGGCTTGAAATGACCTGTAATTCTCAGATGACCAAAATACCCTTTGCTTGCCAAGACCATAAGTAGAGTTCCACAAATCATATGAAGGCATACCATACCATTATAGAAAGATAAGACAATTAGGAACAACTCTTATGTTGACCAGAAATTCATTTGAAATCTCCTTGAGAGGTAAAAATTGATTGGAAGACAAGTAACTTTCACAGACAAAATTTCAGATACCTCAGATGACCTGTAACTTGCAAGGACCATAACTTGAGTTCTATAAATCTCCTTGATTTCTTCCACCACTCAAATTAAAGGTCTTGAGATCCTCTACAAGTTTCATGTGGGCCAAGGATCCATTTGAAGCTTGCATTTTGACTTATCTTGCTTGGAAATTTGACCTAAACTAGGGGATTTTACACAGAAACCCTAATTTAGAAACTCCTCTTCTCCTTGATTTCTCTTGATTTATTATTAGCATATCACCATATCCTTCTCCACATGTAAAATGATGAACCCCACATCTCTCCAATAGACCTTAATGCCTTTCAATCAATCCATTGACCTAGAGTTGACCCAGGGTTGACCCAGATGAAACCCTAGTTGACTGTCTTCAACTGCAATTCTTGTGACTACATTAATGACTTGCCTCCTTCTCCAAATGACTTTATAAGTCTCCCATGATGTCTATATACTCTCCATACTCAATCCACAGCTTACAATTTCTTTGATGATCCTCAGATACCCTCAGATAGGAGATAGATTGCTTGCTTGATCCATTGACTTCTTTAGCTTTCCAATTCTTTCTGATGACTTGAAGGAGATTGAATTAGAATAATAACCTCTTGATAGGCTCATAAAGATGAGGATAGTGCTTGATCCTTGTTGGATGATTTGTTATGCCATGCTATACAGATGATTAGACTATGTACATGACTCTATATGCAAATGCTAATGATATTGAAACATAAACCAGGTGAATAAGGTTGAGCAAATTTTAGGGTGCAACAGTGGGGAATTGACATGATTGGTAAGATCAAGCCTACGACATCAAACCGACACCGGTTCATTTTGGTGTCAATCGATTACTTCACCAAATGGGTGGAAGCAGCATCATATGCCAATGTGACCAAACAGGTGGTAGCCAGATTTATCAAACGAGATATTATCTGCAGATATGGAATCCTTGAGCGGATTATCGCCGACAATGGTTCAAATTTGAATAATAAAATGATGAAAGAGCTGTGTCAGAATTTTAAGATTGAGCATCACAACTCTTATCCTTACCGGCCCAAGATGAATGGTGCTGTCGAAGCGGCCAATAAGAACATAAAGAAGATTGTTCAGAAGATGGTTATGACGTATAAGGACTGGCACAAGATGTTACCTTTCGCTTTGCACGGTTATCATACAACGGTACGCACATCAACCGGGGCACCCATTTCTCATTGGTATACGGGATGGAGGCGGTGTTACCGTTGGAGGTTGAGATTCCTTCCCTGAGGATTTTACGTGATGTCCAACTCGATGAGGCAGAATGGATTAAAGATAGACTGAATCAGCTCAGCTTAATGGATGAGAAGAAAATGGCTTCTCTAATATACGGTCAGTTATATCAGAGCCGGATGAAGAAAGCTTACGACAAGAAGGTGTGCCCTCGAAGCTTTCAGACAGGCGATCTTGTTTTGAAAAAGATTCTCCCACCACAAACAGATCACAGGTGCAAGTGGACTCCCAATTACGAAGGTCCTTACGTTGTCAGAAAAGTCTTCTCTAGAGGAGCCTTGTTACTACCCACCATGGATGGTGAGGACTTTACGTCTCCTGTGAATTCGGACGCAGTTAAAAAATACTTTGCTTGAAAGGGACCCGCTAGACAGTAAAAAGAGAGTCCAGGCAAAAATGGGGCATCCCGGCGAACCATAAAAAACGAATAAAAGGTTCGGGCAAAAGTTAGGGATAAAATTGAAAAGATGTACACCCGCGAAGTCGAAAACCTGAAAAGGGCGACTTCGGCAAAAAAAGGGTATCCCGGTGAATTGAAAACTCGCAAAGGGCGGTTCACGCAAAAGTTAGGGATTGAAAAAGCAAATGACTGCGGTCCGGATTTGATACGACATTGCTTAGTGGTTTGGGAGTACTTGGGGGCCGTCTATCCAAAAACAATCTCTTCCGAAGATCGAGTACCGGGAAAGCGCAGAGTCAGGCGAGTCATAGGAGGATCAGCTCATGGTTTTTGTCCGTGCCACGTTGCTGACATGTATACAAATATTGTTTTGTATTTTCCTTATGCTTCTTGTGCATATATTTATGCGAGTTTGTGCATAACTTCCTCTTTTCAGGAGTTGCATCCCGTGTACAAAACTTTGCCTATTCAGAGGCCCGTTATCAATAAAACATGTTATTCAGTACTTGATGCTTGTTCTTTACTGTTTTGTTTGTGAAAGACGCCGATGTTTTTGATAAACTTGCACTTACATAATCTTGCTGGCCCTTGCCAATAATTGCTAAAACTTCGAATTGACTGAAGTAATGTCACGGATGCTAACCCGGATAGATTCTGTTGTATAGGTCTGTTTTGTCTCGTTTGTGTTTTGCAGGGTTCTGACCTTTGGAGCAAACAGTCAGGAATTGTATTCCCTAGCCGAGGTCGCTTGACGTAAGACCTGACGCCAGTTGATGTCATTCCTCAGCTAGTCACAGCTTATCCCCATAGAGTTGAATTGACATTTATCCCTTCCCGGAGGAGGGAATTGTTTTCCCCATGAGAGTGTCCTCATGGAAAGCCGTCCATAGGATTAACCCCAGCAAGTTAAAATCAATGTCCCCTGCAGAGGCTGCGCTCCTCAGCGAATCGAAGATGTGCACGTTCAATCTCCAGCATGGGAGATTCCCGTAATAGTTAACCAAGTTGTTGGTTCGAAAGGTTTATATCCGCGAAGGATGGTTTTCTTGCTCCCCGTAGGTCGTCTTGCCATTGACAGGATGTTGATCCTCAATAGAGTGGTAACTATGAATGTGTAAACTGTGCCCAGACAGTATGCTTTGCCCAGAAGTGTCGCTTCTTCCCCAGCTAAGTTTGTTCACCAGCAGGGTGTTTGTTCTTTCCTTCCAGTGGAAATTGATGTTTAATCTCCCCGGCAAAGTTGATTGTGTTTCCGACATTTATTTTACCGAAATACCTTATGATACTTGTTCTCCCCAGCGGAGTTGGCTTTATCCTCAGCATTCATGTTGTTGAGACATCATTATCAGAGTGGCCTCGACAGCTTAAGCCTGCATTTGCATTTGCATATATCGTCATATTTGCATCTACTCAAACGTGTAGCATTTCCGTGCTGTATGAAGCATTACGCCACTTTCAAACATACGCATTTTGAAACATAAATCAGGTTGGTTAACCTTTTGCTTTCAGGTGTGTTTTCTCAGCAGGAGTATGAAGTTCTAGCTCAGATCTATTACCAGGTATTCGAGGTCTCACCGTGAGACGTGTGATGATACGGTTCATCTTACTATTTCCCCACAAAGTTTCTTGTTGAAGTTTCTCTTATCCGTCCAGCGGATTATTTTCTTCAAATTTGCTGTTACGTCAGCATCAAAGGGTTTCATGAATCAAAATTTTAGAAGCTGCCGCCGGTTATCAAAACAGGCGTCCGACAATTTGGTTTCCAAATATCCCCAGTAGAGTCCGCCTTAAGGTCGCTGTCACGTCAGCGCTAAGAGGTTTGTGGGTTGGGACCAATGGAGTTAGCTACTGTAGAGATCAGCAGAGAAACTGTATTCAGAGTATCTTCCCGTATGGATAAACATATGTATTTTCCTACTGGTTGACAGAAGTATTTCCCCGGAAATCGCCAAAATTTTATTGCCTATGTTGATAGGAGTTTCTTCGTGTTGGCGAAATAGGAGTCCTAACATGGACAGATTTATTTCCTCGTGTTGACGAGATGTGCTAGTCCTAACGTGGACAGATTTGATTTCTCCGTGTTAACGGAATGTGAAGTCCTGACGTGGACAAATTGATTACTCTTCGTGTTGACGAAATGGTGTCCTGACATGGACCATTTATCCCCAGCAGATATCTTTCTTCGTATTGGCGAAATGTGCGTCCTGACGTGGACAAGTTTATAGTTCCTCGTATTGACGAGATGCGCGAGTCCTGACGTGGACAAATTTATCTTTTTTCATGTCGACGAAATGGTGTCCTGACGTGGACAGTTTACTCTTATGTTGATAGGATTTCCTCGTGTTGACGAGATGTGAGTCCTGACGTGGACAACTCAAGTTACCTACCCTCGTGTTGACGAGATGCGAGTCCTGATGTGGACAAGTTTACCGTTCTTCGTGTTGACGAGATGGAGTCCTGACGTGGACAAATTTGTTTCTCTTCATGGTGACGGGTTCATTTCCTCGTGTTGAAGAGATATGAGTCCTGACGTGGATAATTTACTCCTATGTTGATAGGATCTCCTCGCGCTGACGAGGTGCGGACAACTCATCCCCAGCAAATTCGTCGGGATTTCTCCGTATTGACAGAATGTGGCATCCTAAAGTCGACGAAGTTTTATTCCTATGATGATAGGATTTCTTCGTGTTGATGGAATGTGGAGTCCTAACGTGGACAAGTTTATGATGGGATTTCTTCGTGTTGACGGAGTGTGCGTCCTAACGTGGACAAAGTTTTGCTCTTGTTGAGGGGATTTCTTCGTGGTGACGAAACAAGCGTCCTAACATGGACAAAGTTCTATTCCTGTGTTGTTGAGATTTCTTCAGGTTGACAAAATGTGAGTCCTGACGTGGACAGATTTGTATTTAGTCGTGATCTGGCGAAATTTGGGTCCAGATGTGGACAAGGTTACTCCTGTGACGACAAAATCCCTATTCGTGTTGACGAATTTGTTTCTCTTCTTGTGTTGACAAGGTTAGTCCAGTTGTGGACGAAGGTGTTTTTGCAAAACTTGTTCAGTACCTGTGGCGTTACATAGGTGGTTAAAGTTGAAATCAGAATTATTGTCAGACGTTGGATCAGTTGTTGCCGTAACAACCAGATTCAGATAGGGGATGTTGCTCCCCAAGCAGTGCAGTTTATTTCTGTGGTTGGCAAATTTCCGGGTTTCCTGGTATTCAACCGTCTCGTACCTCAATTGTTTGAAGGTCGTTCGCTTTTCACCCAATCGGGTCCAAGCCATTTGAATAGGGGCAGCTGTTGCACCCCAAAATTTGCTCAACCTTTTCTTGCCTGATTTATGTTTCATTGCATTGTCATTTGCATAGTTACATCATGTACATAGTTCAATCATTTACATATCATAGCATAGCATGCCTCCAACAAGGGACCAAGGGTGTCTATCAAGAGAAGAGCCTAGCAAGAGGTGTTATCCAAGGTTGAGAAGTTATCCAAGTCATCAAGAAGTGATTTGAAGTCTTGAGAAGTTTGAGTGCCTACATGTGGGTTTTGCTCCTATCTTGAGGAATATTGAGAATCATCAGTGGGATGTGTAACATGGAATGTGGATTTGAGGTGTGTATGGATCTCATGGGATGCCTAGAGGGCCATATTGAAGCTGAGACAAGTCATTGATTCAAGTATGAGAGCCACAGTTGAGGTGCAGTCAACTAGGGTTTCATCTGGGTTAATCCTAGGCCAATTGAGTAATTGAAGAGCATCAAAGCCTACTTTGAGGCCATGGGGTTCATGGATTGATATGTTGATACATGGGTGGTTTTGTGCCAAGATTAAGCAAAGAAGGATCAAGAATGTGGGAAGTTGCTAAATTAGGGTTTCAGTGTAAAATCCCCTGTTTAGTGCCTAACTTCAAAGCCACATAAGACAAAATACAAGTTTCAAATGGATCTTTGTCCAACATGAAACTTGTAGAGAATCTCAATACCTTTAATTTTAGTACTATAAGTCTTCAAGAAGAATTGTAGAACTCAAGTTATGGTCCTTGCAAATTACAGGTCACCAGAGGACTATGAAATTTATCTGTGAAAGTCACTTGACTTCCAAGCAACTTTTTCCCTTCAAGGAGTTTTCAAATGGATTTTTAGCCAAAATGAGATTTGTATATCTTGGTCTTATCTTTCCATAGAGTACTAGAAGTCCTTGATAGGATTTGTAGAACTCAAGTTATGATCTTTGCAAGCCAGGGGTATTTTGGGTATTGGTGATTATAGGTCATTTGTGATCATAGGTCCAAAACTCTAACTTGCAAACTTCAAATGGAAAATTGTTCAACATGAAACTTTTTCAAAATGGTGTTTTGAGTGCAACCAAGTGGTTATGAAAGTTTGGTTTAGCTTGGAACATAAATTAATTTGAAATGGCTTAAAAAGGAAGGAATTAAAAGTCATTCAAAGGCAAAAAATGTGATTTCTTGATTTAGGGTCAAACAAGTCCATATTATATGTCAAATTGATCAGAAAGGACATTTTAAGAGTGATGACATTTTTACTTTTTGCATTTGAGTCAATTTTCACTCATTTCCATTTTGTTACTTAAGGTTGAAGTAACACATCAATACACACCATAAGATCAAAAGCAAGGCAATTACACATCCCATTCATTTCAAAATGGCATGAGATGAGAAATTCAAGTGAATTTGAGAGCTAGAACAGAGCAAAGCACGATTTCCACATATGAGATTTTCAAGGAATATGAGAAATTGAATTTCTCATTCAGTTAGTTACAGAAGGTTCTAGAGGTTTCCAACAGCTTCTATATAACATTTGCAATGGGTTCATATAGTTTTTTTGGCAAGGATTGAGCAAGGAATCAGAGGAAGCCATTGAAATTTCTTCATCTGCATCAGAAATCGTGATTGGAGATTAAGGAGAATTCAGTGCAAATTGATCATTGGAGTAGCTTGGGAAGTGGTTCTTGAGTGATTCTGGAAGGAATTGGAGGTTGATTCGAAGGAAAACCTACTCTGTTCATCTCTCAAAACCAGGTTTGCAACTTTCAAATTTTGCTCTAATTTATAGGTAATTGCTTAGGTTTTGATAGTTGAATAGGTTAGTGATGGTGCTTAGGTGGATTTCAGTACAAGAATTGAGTGATTAGAGACACTTTAGGTGTGATGCAAATTTCTGTTGAAGCATATATCTTGAGATTCTTGAGGTATTAATGGTGTTTGGATAGCAAGTTTTAATCAGTGAAGAGTGTAGATGACATTAGTGCCTTTAATTGCAAGAATTGTAACCATCAAGATTTGGGGATTTTCTGAACTTGGGATCGGTTTTGAAGTTAGGATGAGATTCATTAATTTTGGAGGTCATAATTGGACTCAGGATGAAAAAACGAGTGAGATAGGGTATTTAGTTGGCTTGCTTGATACACTTTTGGATATGCCACGTCGGGGACGACGGTGGCTCTGTAACTCAGGCCACCGTCCTGAACTTCCCTTTCATTTTCAAATGTTTTGGGGACGATGAAGCGTGATCGTTGGATGATGTTTGGACTTTGACCAAAGCTACCAATGCACGGCCAGTATTTGATTTGAGTTCTGAAGAGAGAGTTGAGTTTCAGATGAAACGCTCCGTTTCATTAAACTGAGTTTGGGTGGGCTTCAGTGAACTCTTGCTAACCACACCCTGCATTGAGGCCCAATGAAGAATTGCACTAAGAAGCATTGCTATTTGCCACGCACGTTTTCCTATTTTCCATTTCTTTTTCTGATTTTCTTTTAATTGGTTTGGGCTTAGTCAGATAGCGCTTTTCACACCCCACCTTTGGGCCCAGCCTGGATTACAACTGGATTTTATTGCTATTTTCCACGCAGGTTTTATCATTTTCTCATTGTTTTTCTTTTATTTTTTGTTTTGCATATAGAGAGAAATTAATTCATAACAAATAGGAAAATTAACATTTCTAGGCTAGATTTTTTCCCTTGACTCCTTAAAGAGTCTAGAATTTAATAGAATTGAGAAATTATTAATTCATGCATTTTATTTTTTAATTGCATTTTTTGAAGTTTAATTGCTTTTATTTTAGATATGTTTGGTGCATGATCTTGCTGATTTTGGTATGGATGATTGGTGTTGATTTTTGAGTTGGTTCTTTTTGGGCTAGTTTGCTTAGATATGCATGTATCCCTAGTAATTTTCTCATATTTTTGTGAGATAATTTTATGTTATTTTTAGTATTAGACAATAGGTGGTTTAGAATTAGGGTTTTAGGATAGTTCCCTTAGGTTTAGGGCATAGTTTTAGCACCTAATGAATGGTTAACCCCCTGGTTTTTGTATGGAGTGATTCTTAAGAGGTTTAGGAACCCTTAGAATTTTTTATAGGATTTTACAATGATTTTGGGTATTTTAGTTAGATTTAGTTTTAAGACTAACTGCTAGGTGTTTCTGGTGAACTAACTTGACTAGTTTAATTCAATAGTTCCCCTTAGATTAGGGTGGTGGTTCTCTTGTGCTTGGATGGAGATGAAGACCAATTGGAGATGCTATGGAGTGCTTTAAGGAGCTTGAACATGAAGATTTTCTCATCTTGTGGAGTGCTTGTCAGGAGCTTAGGAAAACTAGGGTTTTAGGAAGAGCATTAGACTAGTTTTGTTTCTTTCTTCAAACATGGAGTATATTGTTCATCTCCATTCAATCCAATGACATAAAGTCCTCTTAAAGAAGTCACATCTCTCCTTTGGAGGGATGAGTGGCATGCTTTAAGAGTAGAACTTTGAGGGTACTTTTCTACTATAATGTTAAGTTCTCAGTGGCTTCCTTTGGTTGTCATTAAGTTACTTGACATTTCAACCTGATCTTGTTGAATGATTCTCCCTTGGAGCTGATTGTTGAAGCTAGGAGCTTGTTGAAGCTTGGTGCTTGTTGAAGCTAGGAGCTTGTTGAAGTTTAGTGCTTGTTGAAGTTTGTTGAGAATGAAGTTTTTGCTTGTTGAAGCTAGAAGCCTGTTGAAGTTAGGGTTTTACTGCTTGTTGAAGCTGGTTGCTTGTTAAAGCTAGGGTTTTGTTGCTTGTTGAAGCTGTATGCTTGTTGAAGCTAGGGTTTTGCTGCTTTGTTGAAGATGAAGTTAGGAGCTTGTTGAAGTTGTTTACTGGTTGAAGTTTGCTAGGGTTTGAGCTGGTTGCTTGTTGAAGCTAGGTGCTTGTTGAAGATTGGTGCTTGTTGAAGATTGAAGGTTTAGTTGGAGCTTGAAGATAGGAGCTATTCATGAAGATGAAGGTTGTTGCTGTCAGAGCTGCTGCTTGTGCTGTTTGCTGTAGGAGTTTGGTGTTGTTGCTTGGGCTGCCTCCTCTGCTTTGGGTTTTGTTTTTCTGTTTTGTTTGGTGGCTTGTGTTGCTTGCCCTTAGGTTTGAGGTGAATGTTGATTCACTTTGCCTGTTGTTTTCCTAGGTTCGAGGTTGAGCCGGACTCCCTTGCCTCGCTTGTGTTGTTGCATTGCATGCATTTTACTGTATTTGCTTGTTTTCTTTTCTGTTTATCCCCTAGGATCTCTGATTTCCTCTGTGCAGGAGGGAATTATGATAGACATTAGGATTCTTATCCATGTATGACAACATTAGGTTAGTTTTTATTCCCTTTTCAACCCTAGGCTTTTTAGAGCTTCTTTCTCTTCTTATCTCAAAACAACTCAAAAACACAGTAATAAGGTTAATCGATGTCGTACGTTACGAGCCTTAAGCTGTTTGAGAAAGGGTTGCTGGAGAGCTTCTTTCCAGTATTCTGGCTGCTTAGTGTGGCACCCTTTGGGTGACACGCGACGTAGTCACTATCAAATCATAGTCTCTAGTGCGTCAGAGATTGCAAACAAACTAAAAAACACTTCTTTCGTAAAAGATTCAAAACAAACATCAAAGTGTCATTTTTGTCCGCTTGGACTCTTAATCAAGAAAAACCCTTTTTGAAGGTAATAAAAAACAGTCAGACAAGCTTGTGTCTTCCGTAGCCCGAACTACGTTTGCTCTGATCTTTCATGCTGTATGAAAGTACGTAGGCATAGGATGTCGTATCCTAGCGAGCAACCTTCCCCTCCTTTCCCGTAGGTAGGCGAACTACGTTGACTCTGATTTCTCGTTCCAGACGGGAATACGTAGGCATAAAGTGCGATACTTTGCCGAGTCAGTTTCTTTTCTTTTTAACCCAGACCTGTAGAGTAGATAGAATAACAATCCGTACCAGAAAACAAGCGTGGATCCCGTCGAGTACGATGGACGTGAGGGGTGCTAATACCTTCCCCTTGCGTAATCGACTCCCAAATCCAGGATTTGGTTGTGACGACCATTCCTTTCCCGTTTTGCGTTAGGTTTACTCTGAGCGTTTCCTTTCCCTCCTGTGGGATAAATAACGCACGGTGGCGACTCTTCTGTCATAGCCGGCGCCGATTTTCGCAGTAGCGACACCTTGATATGTAATAATGCTTATGAAATGTGTAACACCCCACTTTCCCGTATTAAATAAAATATAAATATTATAATAATAATCAGAGTTTTCACCAAAAAGTGGGATATCACATCTCCAAATTTTATAAAAATACTTTATTCATTCTTTTCAAAATAATACAGCGGAATTTGTTTAATAAAATAAAATACATCAAATTCATGATACGTCACAAGATTACAATAAGTTTGACATAAAACAGTTAAAACACCCATATCCCGTGTTACGTATCAGAGCATCCTACGACTCGACGGTCACACCACTATCCAAGTTAGCTAAGCACCTGGATTATCTGTACTTCCGAAGAAGCACAAACCACAACAACAACAAAGGGGTGAGAAATAATGATCAGAATATAATGGTAATGTAATACATGTAAACAAGGTAGTAAAACACACCAACACACCAATATTCACCCCAACAACTCCATATAACGAACCTACTGTTCAATTTACAATATAACATATTATAATGCAAATATGCAACTCAACACCATGCATGCGGTACCGACTCATTGGTTCATTCAATCGAACCTGGATAGATCACTTACGCTCCTCCTGAGACATGATCTATCCCCCACCATTCTCCACAAAGGAGTACGGATGAATCACTTACGCTCCTCCTGAGACATGATTCATCCCACCAAAACACCATGATATGCACAACACCAATGCATAACTATTATATTCAGGCACACTAAGTGCACACGATCCTCCTGATCATATCATCATACATCATATATATATATATATATATATATATATATATATATATATATATATATATATATATATATATATATATATATATATATATGCATAGATATATTACACACAAATACCATATAAATCAATTCACACAGTGGGCGATCTCACATTCTAACACCAAGTATAAACACATCTCAACACTCGGGGAATACACGATCCTACTGATCACTGCACCATAGTCATATACATGATACACCCATCATTCATTTTAATTAAATTAGATATTAAACGAGTTCACACTCTAACACCATATATAAACACATCTCAACACTCGGGGAATACACGATCCCACTGATCACTACACACATATACATCAACTAATTGCCCACCAGTCATTATTACGGGAAACATGTACTATCACCGAGTACACAAGTTAATTCCCACAGTCATCATTCATACATGGCATCAAGGCCAAAGGAATCACACAAGTCCAGAGCTCAAGGCCAAAATATCGCAACACTCACATTCTGGTTCTGCTACGTTCACTGACATTCGCCAGGCGAAGCCCCGTAGCGAACCCTCGCTAGCATTCGCCAGGCGAACCTGCTGGCGAAGCCCCCTTTCCACTATTCGCCAGGCGAAACTTCGCCAACACTCTATTTATAGTTACTATCAACACTGCAGTAACAACATATAATTTTCCCCAAAGCTATAATCATGGTCATTACCCACACTACAGTAACAACACAGAATCTCACCAAAACTCTATTTATAGTTACTATCAACACTGCAGTAACAACATATAATTTTCCCCAAAGCTATAATCATGGTCATTACCCACACTACAGTAACAACACAGAATCTCACCAAAACTCTATTTATAGTTACTATCAACACTGCAGTAACAACATATAATTTTCCCCAAAGCTATAATCATGGTCATTACCCACACTACAGTAACAACACAGAATCTCACCAAAACTCTATTTATAGTTACTATCAACACTGCAGTAACAACATATAATTTTCCCCAAAGCTATAATCATGGTCATTACCCACACTACAGTAACAACACAGAATCTCACCAAAACTCTATTTATAGTTACTATCAACACTGCAGTAACAACATATAATTTTCCCCAAAGCTATAATCATGGTCATTACCCACACTACAGTAACAACACAGAATCTCACCAAAACTCTATTTATATTTACTATCAACACTGCGGTAACAACATATAATTTTCCCCAAAGCTATAATCATGGTCATTACCCACACTACAGTAACAACACATAATCTCACTAACATCACCATAATATATATATACCAAATTCACCAATACCAATCAACAATTCATCAATATCAAGCATCAATTTAGCATTAGCAACAACAATAACAAGCATGCCAATATAAAACTTTATAGATCGGAATTTTCCTACGGGGTTAAGGAATCCCCTCTACCCTATACATGTATATACCATCCCAATCAAGTTTCTCCCCCCTTACCTTGTTAATCGGTTGATCGATGAAAGAATCCTCCAAGGTTTGGCCAATTCTGATTTTCCCCTGTATCCTTCGTTCTTTGCTCCCTTTTCCGTTCCCTTTTTCGTTCTCTCCTTTCTATCGTTCTTTTTCCACTTTCTCTAACTTCTCACAATGTATCGTAAAACTACTAATCTCTCACGTTTCTATTTTAATTCTCTAATCTCAATAACAATAATAACTTAATAATAATAATAATAATAAATAATAATAATAATAATAGTAATAATAATCCTATTATTATCTCACCAAAATAATAATAATGTTAATAACTTAATAAAATAATAATAATAATAATAGTAATAATAATCCTATTATTATCTCACCAAAATAATAATAATGTTAATAACAATAGTAACTATAATAAATATAATAATAATAATAATATTCCCACCAATATCAATATTATACACTATATTATTATATTCACCAAAACACCACCAATAATCCTCCCATATCAGGGACACCCACCAATAATAATATTCATACCGATGATAATAATAATAATAATGATAATAATAATAATAATAATAATAATAATAATAATAATAATAATAATAATAATAATAATAATAATAATAATAATAATAATAATACCACCAATATTACTATTAACTATTATATTATTATCTCCACACCACCAATGATCCTTATATATCAAGGATACTCACCAATTACATACCAACACACCCCACCTAAGGGCACACCAACACAAAATAATTAAATTAACACCAAAATGACTAAATAAATAAAATGGGTGTTACAACTCTCCCCCACTTTAAGTATTTTCGTCCTCGAAAATTACCTGATGGAACACTTCCGGATACGCTTCCCGCATCCTTCATTCCAACTAATCACACTACCTTCTGCAGCACCTCCCCAAGTTACTTTCACCAAAGATATCTCCTCCCTTCAGAGTTGTTTCTCGCTCGTCCAAACGAAATAGCAATGCCTCAACAATCAAATTATTTTCACTTGTACATCATCCACCTGGTTCAATGTACTTTCTCAACTAAGACACATGAAACATATCATGCCAATTCATAGCGACAGCGGGAAAACGGTCTAACATGTTACTCCTCCCATGCCTCTGCTGCGCCACTCTGATACAAACCACAGAACACGGTGCGAACTTCTGAGACTTCGAAGCTCGACCAACATCAGTCACCGGCGTGACTCTCCAAACATATCTTTCCTTGGATCCTCTTGATCTTTTCAGCCATCTCCACATAATTTTCAGGTCTGAGCACAACACTCTCACTCGACCCATTCCAACACAGTAGAGTCCTACACTCCCTATTTCACCAAGCCACATATAGTGCCATTCCGACACTAGGATGGTAACCGTTATTATAGGTAACTCAACCAACGGTAATTAATCATCCCACAATCCACCTCGATCCAACACCCAAGCTCTCACTAATTCTCTACAGACTCAATAGTCCTCTCTGACCGACCATCGGTTTGCGGATGGTAAGTCGAACTCAACTTCAACTTAGTACCCGATGCTTCCTGTAAGCCCCTCCAACATCTCAATATAAACCTCAAATTCCCATCTGACACAATATTTCGTCAGTATCTCCTCTAACTTCGCCACTTACCCAATATGCATCTCATATATCCTCAACGTAGAATAGTTAATCCACTAACAATAATCCAAATTAAAATTATATCTTCCCAATTCGTTGGAAATCTCAACACCAACTCCACGAAAATACTACCCGATTCCCACTCTGGAATATTCACGGCTGCATCAGGCTCAACAGTCTCTGATGTTCACTCTTCGAATTTCGGCAATTCTAACCAGCATATTCAACCTCAACCACTTCTCTCCTTATCTATGGTCACCAAAACAATCTACTCAAATTCGGTTACTTCTTCATAGCACTGGGGTGGATACTCCATCTACCCCAATGTATTTCTTCACGAGTACTTCTACTCCCCTCAACAACATCTGGTACACATACTCTATCATAACACCTCGTGGTATTATTTCCACAAACCCGACAATCCACTCTTCGACTCTAATTTATCAATCTCAACTAATTCACTACTCAACCCAGATTTCTGACTTTCTCGATTCTTCTCAAGGATATCACTAGTCAGATCTTAATAATAAAAGCTTAACTCCATAAGAAGTATCCTTACTCACAAAGCGCATATTATGAAATTTCTCAATCAGTTCTACCTCTTTTCACCATCATCTTCGGTATGCACAAACATTTCCAACTCACCGCATCATCTACCACATCCACTTTACCCGAAGGGTAATTACACTCAAAGTCGTAATCCTTCAGAAATCCTAATTATTTCCTCTGCCTCATTTTCAACTTTTCCAAATCAAACAAACACCTTAAACTCTTAAGGTCACCAAACATCTCCGATCTCAGTCAGAACTTTCGAAGCCTCCGACTCCGGTACAACCACAATAGCAACCAACTCTAAATCACTGGTCGGATGGTTTCTCTTACACACTTCAAGTTGCTTTTTGCATAACTGAAACTCGCTGAAGTTGTCTTTAGCAAATCCCCTAATTATATCAACAAGCATCACAAACACCACAATTAGTTCTATCGGATTCGGCAGAACTTTCCTTACGGAACTATATCACCGCTCTTTTTCTAACACTGATAACTCCAGTTCCTTATGCTCAACATAATGCTCTATACTCTTCGAATACCTTAAAATATCATTTATTAACACAACCCTTGCCTTATATAAATAATTAAAGGAGATCCCATGCCAAATGGACAAACAAGTTGTGGATTATGGCGGGAACACAAACCACACGCTCCGCGTCTACTACAAAGTCCAACTATAGTTCATCAAAAATTAACTTATCTCCATGCCACTACTGCACCATCACATAGAGCATTGCAATAGCTTTCCAACGCTTCGAACCGGGCGTCATTCCGAGTTACGGTTCTCCCGTTACGACAAAAATACCACAACAACATTTTCTGCTCAGGGCACTTCGCCAGGCGAATCTCGGCGAACATGACAGTCCCGAAATTCTATTTTCGACCGTTACCTGACTTCCGAGTGTCCGATTTCGATTCCGTAAAAAGCTGCGATCTTGGAATTCAACGTATAACCACAATTTCATACTTAGGAGGCCGTCCAACACACTTTCAATCTTTAAATATTTTAAAACCCGATTACTTCCAATCTCAACAGCAGATCGTGGAGCCTCCTATTATGATACCACTTCGACCTTCGACACCACAACACAATAATTCTACTCGCGATCTCACGAACACGGAAACTCACGTCCTTCAATCAATTGATCCATCAAATCATTAACTCTTGGAAGCGAACACTTATCCTTGACAGTCACCTTGTTCACTTATCTATAGTTCACCCAAAGCTTCACAAAACCTTCTGTCTGTCTAACCAACAAAAATTGGTGCACCTTACGGTAACACACTCAAACAAAAGAACCTCTCCCCCAGCGGGTCTTCAAGTTGACTCTTCAACTTCTCCAATCCCAACGTAAACATACAATATGGAGTCATCAATATCAGACTCGTCCCAAAAACAAAATAAACGTGTAAGCTTTACTTCACACTCCGATAGTAAATCGCTTACTTCCTCAGGGAACCCCTGGCAATTTCAACTAATTGACAAATCCCAATTTTCTCACTTTCCTTCTCATTCAAAGTTTCCGTCAAAATAAACGTCTCAACACCGTATTACGCCAACTCCTCAAAATAATCCCTTAAGCACTTAGCTTAACTCCGGACAATTCATTGCTCACGCCACACAAGCTTGCAAGACACGTCTATCCCATCCAACACAATCCCGTCTACTATTAATAAGAGATTAAGGGTGATCAGTTCCTCAATTTGTTAATAGACAGCCGAAATCATGATGGGGTACAAACCATCTTTACCAAACTATGATAGCATTCCTCAACACACTAAGCCACCACACCGTAGCATTCCGGAGAATTACAAACTTCTCCCCCCCACTGGAATCATTCCTACTTCTGCAGACAAGGTTAGGAAATAAACACGTACCGACAGTGTTTTCACACACATGCCGTATACTAGGGATTTAAACCACAACACCAGGTTAAACAACACACAGTCTCCATCCCAAAGAACATACTCAACTCAACTCAACAACACTGGCCGGACGGACCGACTTGCTCTGATACCAATTGTAACACCCCACTTTCCCGTATTAAATAAAATATAAATATTATAATAATAATCAGAGTTTTCACCAAAAAGTGGGATATCACATCTCCAAATTTTATAAAAATATTTTATTCATTCTTTTCAAAATAATACAGCGGAATTTGTTTAATAAAATAAAATACATCAAATTCATGATACGTCACAGGATTACAATAAGTTTGACATAAAACAGTTAAAACACCCATATCCCGTGTTACGTATCAGAGCATCCTACAACTCGACGGTCACACCACTATCCAAGTTAGCTAAGCACCTGGATTATCTGTACTTCCGAAGAAACACAAACCACAACAACAACAAAGGGGTGAGAAATAATGATCAGAATATAATGGTAATGTAATACATGTAAACAAGGTAGTAAAACACACCAACACACCAATATTCACCCCAACAACTCCATATAACGAACCTACTGTTCAATTTACAATATAACATATTATAATGCAAATATGCAACTCAACACCATGCATGCGGTACCGACTCATTGGTTCATTCAATCGAACTTGGATAGATCACTTACGCTCCTCCTGAGACATGATCTATCCCCTACCATTCTCCACAAAGGAGTACGGATGAATCACTTACGCTCCTCCTGAGACATGATTCATCCCACCAAAACACCACGATATGCACAACACCAATGCATAACTATTATATTCAGGCACACTAAGTGCACACGATCCTCCTGATCATATCATCATACATCATATATATATATGCATAGATATATTACACACCAAAACCATATAAATCAATTCACACAGTGGGCGGTCTCACATTCTAACACCAAGTATAAACACATCTCAACACTCGGGGAATACACGATCCTACTGATCACTGCACCATAGTCATATACATGATACACCCATCATTCATTTTAATTAAATTAGATATTAAACGAGTTCACACTCTAACACCATATATAAACACATCTCAACACTCGGGGAATACACGATCCCACTGATCACTACACACATATACATCAACTAATTGCCCACCAGTCATTATTACGGGAAACATGTACTATCACCGAGTACACAAGTTAATTCCCACAGTCATCATTCATACATGGCATCAAGGCCAAAGGAATCACACAAGTCCAGAGCTCAAGGCCAAAATATCGCAACACTCACATTCTGGTTCTGCTACGTTCGCTGACATTCGCCAGGCGAAGCCCCGTAGCGAACCCTCGCTAGCATTCGCCAGGCGAACCTGCTGGCGAAGCCCCCTTTCCACTATTCGCCAGGCGAAACTTCGCCAACACTCTATTTATAGTTACTATCAACACTGCAGTAACAACATATAATTTTCCCCAAAGCTATAATCATGGTCATTACCCACACTACAGTAACAACACAGAATCTCACCAAAACTCTATTTATAGTTACTATCAACACTGCAGTAACAACATATAATTTTCCCCAAAGCTATAATCATGGTCATTACCCACACTACAGTAACAACACAGAATCTCACCAAAACTCTATTTATAGTTACTATCAACACTGCAGTAACAACATATAATTTCCTCCAAAGCTATAATCATGGTCATTACCCACACTACAGTAACAACACAGAATCTCACCAAAACTCTATTTATAGTTACTATCAACACTGCAGTAACAACATATAATTTCCCCCAAAGCTATAATCATGGTCATTACCCACACTACAGTAACAACACAGAATCTCACCAAAACTCTATTTATAGTTACTATCAACACTGCAGTAACAACATATAATTTTCCCCAAAGCTATAATCATGGTCATTACCCACACTACAGTAACAACACATAATCTCACTAACATCACCATAATATATATATATATACCAAATTCACCAATACCAATCAACAATTCATCAATATCAAGCATCAATTTAGCATTAGCAACAACAATAACAAGCATGCCAATATAAAACTTCATAGATCGGAATTTTCCTACGGGGTTAAGGAATCCCCTCTACCCTATACATGTATATACCATCCCAATCAAGTTTCTCCCCCCTTACCTTGTTAATCAGTTGATCGATGAAAGAATCCTCCAAGGTTTGGCCAATTCTGATTTCCCCCTGTATCCTTCGTTCTTTGCTCCCTTTTCCGTTCCCTTTTCCGTTCTCTCCTTTCTACCGTTCTTTTTCCACTTTCTCTAACTTCTCACAATGTAGCGTAAAACTACTAATTCCTCACGTTTCTATTTTAATTATCTAATCCCAATAATAATAATAACTTAATAATAATAATAATAAATAATAATAATAATAATAGTAATAATAATCCTATTATTATCTCACCAAAATAATAATAATGTTAATAACTTAATAAAATAATAATAATAATAATAGTAATAATAATCCTATTATTATCTCACCAAAATAATAATAATGTTAATAACAATAGTAACTATAATAAATATAATAATAATAATAATATTCCCACCAATATCAATATTATACACTATATTATTATATTCACCAAAACACCACCAATAATCCTCCCATATCAGGGACACCCACCAATAATAATATTCATACCGATGATTATAATAATAATAATAATAATAATAATGATAATAATAATAATAATAATAATAATAATAATAATAATAATAATAATAATAATACCACCAATATTACTATTAACTATTATATTATAATCTCCACACCACCAATGATCCTTATATATCAAGGATACTCACCAATCACATACCAACACACCCCACCTAAGGGCACACCAACACAAAATAATTAAATTAACACCAAAATGACTAAATAAATAAAATGGGTGTTACACAATGCAATGCTTTATGAATGGATATGATAACAGAACAACAACAGGGTCAAGGTCACAAGTTCTACAAGGTAACACAACAAGATATCTCTCACCTCGGGTGGGCAATCTAATGGTTTGTAAGAGGGCATCCCAAAGGCTTTAAACAAAGTCCCATGCACTAACCCTCAAAAGTTTCCCATCATAACGATGATTTGTAAGACAGTAATCCCTTCAAAGGATGAACACAGAGTTATATCTTAGTAACCTTCGAAATAAGGTTCTACAAAAGGTCCTCAGAGTCACGGACTCCCAGGTCAGAAATAAAGACGCCATTATGACTACTCGTAAGATATAATCATCCAAAAGGGGTCTCATCTGAGCGGTGGAATTCAAACCAACTCAACGAGTCCTAAATCTCGCAAATCAGAAAGAAACCACCTCCTAATATTAGTGTATACTAGAAACCCAACCGGTTAGAGGAAAAAAACACAAAAAATAAATAAAAGCAAATATATCAAACATGTGACAAACAAACTAGGCTTGGCTTGCTAGGTGTCCCCAGCAGAGTCGCCAGCTGTCGCTGCTCGAAAAAATGCAACGACGGGGAGGCGAAAAAGAAAGATAGAAGAGTCGCCATTGAACTTTATTTATCCCATGAGGGGAAAGGAAAACATCGAGAAAACCCTAAGAAAGGAACAAATAAGATGGTCTCGCAACCAAGAATGGGTTTGGAAGCCGGTTATACAAAGGGAAGGTATTAGCACCCCTCGCATCCATCGTACTCGATGGGAACCATTTGTTTGTCTATGTGTGAAGATATTTGCTAAAGGATATTGCTTTGAAGAGTATTCCTAGAGAGGCTACGAGGGAAGAAAGGACTCGGTAGGACATCGCGGTCCTAGGCCTACGTATTCTCAACGGATATGAAAAAGTCAGAGTCGACGTAGTTCGGGAAACTACGGGTGAAAGAGATATAAGTGTGCTCGGCAAGGATTGTGGCCCTTGTGCCTACGTATCCTTACTTTAAAGAAGTAAAGAATCAGAGCAGTCGTAGTTCGGCCTACTACGGGGGAAAAAAAGAAAAGAGTGCTGCCAAGACATCGCCTTATTGTGCCTATGTATTCTCATCTGTCATGAGAAATCATAGCAACGTAGTTCGTGATAACTTGTTAAACGGTGTTTCTTTGTGGATGATGTTAATGTGGCGCATTCTAGCAGTTTAGGTGTATTTCTACTTGCTAGTTGGAGACTTAGGCGTTACTTGTTTGCGGTAGAACGGACGTAAGATATCCTTTTTGAAAGATTAGTTTTCGCCTATTGAGGCAAGATGTCACATTTGATTTGTGGAGTTGTTTTTAGGGGTGAAATAGGTCCTCGGATAGTAACCCTTGCGGGTAGTACCCAATTCTTTATCTCAAATTTTTTGTTATGAAAATGGTGTGGCGAATGCAAGCGTCTTCGTATTGAAAGACAAGTATCGAGACCACACACTCTACAGTGAGTATCCTGACACTCAGAGAGGAAGAAGTCTACACTCAATCCTCTCTCTTTAATTCAATACAAAGAGAACTTCATTCTCTTATTTAAGGTGTTTTGATCTTGAATGGTAAGTGCTTTGCGATAGCGAACCCTAACGGTAATGTCAAGCACTTGGGATAGAAGAAGGCCTACGCCTAACCACTCCACGACCATTCAAGTTTATTGTGAAAAGAATTTGAAAATGCACTCAGTACGGGACCGAGGTTTTAGGAGAAAGAAGTTTAGAAAAGAGAAGTTTTGACAAGAGGTGCGAAACAGATAGGAGGTGAATACGAATATATATAGGATACAGATAATATACAGTATATATAACCAACAGTCCATCAAATTAGGGTTTTATGGTTTCGATATTGATTAAGTGTTTTGAATAAAAATAAGCAAATAAGGGGGTGGATGACAGTATGTATAATATGACAGTATGAAATATAAACAGTGATGATAATATGAACAAGATAATGGACAAGATAATATCAATAGAAAATATGAACAGTAAAATATGTGCGGGAATATAAAACAGTGAAGTATTAACAAAATTTTAAAGTTGGAAGTTAGATATTAGTGAAACAAAAAAAGATCAAATGGAGTGGGGTCTCGTCTTCATCATAAACTCGCGTCGATTAATCAAAGGCAATCTCTCATGATCTCAAAGTATAGAAAAATGATCCAAATGATCATTTTCTTATAGATTTGAAATCATGAAGATTAGCGACTTCGATAGATCGACATTTACGAATGTAAAGACTTCATCGACCGCAAAAAGTAGGTGAAGACCGAAATAAATTCTAAAATGAAGTTAAATCCCGTCTTAATCGCAAACTTCATGTTAATTAATCAAAGGGAACCTCTCACGATTCCAAAGTAGAGAAAATGACCCAAACTATCATTTTCTTTAGATTTGAAATAATGAAGGTTTCAACATCCTCGAGGATTAACGTTTGACGAATCAGAGACTTCATCGGTTCGAAAACAAAAATTGAAATGAAGAAGATACGAGGAGAGGAAAAGGTGGGTCTTGGATCCGTTATTTATCAATAGTTTGACTAGTAACAATTTACGGAAGTCTCGTCATCGACCCAAAACGAAAATGAAACAAATTAGAAAAGATGATCCAAACGTAAATGAAGACACCAATATGGATCGTCAACAAGATGGTTACACAGAAATTATCCAAAGCTATACAAAGTTCTTAATAAAATCATAATCAAAGTTATTAGTAAAAAAAGGAAATAAATTCTAAAAAGAAAGGAACCTTCATAAAAAAAACTATTTTAAAAGTTAATATATTAATAATCTATAAAAACTGTTTAGAAAATATATATTACATTTTTCTTTAAAAAAAAAAGAGAAAAAAGGGGGTACATGAAAACAGATATGCAACATAAAATAAAAAAGAGGTCATTTGGGCTCATGAAGCCCATCACCCTTTCATGAATCATGGCCAGCGGGGGGGGGGGGGGGGGGGGGGACGAATAAGCAAACATTTTTTTTGGTGGACCGTGAGGCCCATTTATAATCATCCCTTGAGATTTGATCCATCAGGTTCACATCTTTTTGAAGGGAAAAAAAAGGAAATCAAAATGACGTGTCCTTGGTGAATAAACTATCATTCCATTTCCAAATCAAAACCAGTCACGGAAAAGAGGAAACCATGGTCAAAACGCACGATTTTTCGAGTCGAAGGAAGAAGAAATCCAAGAAGGCAACCGCGAAAGCTTATCGTTCTCACTCCAACGCCTTCGTTTCTTTCTCAGACTCAAGATCTTCTTGTAATCCCTTCTGACTTTCGATTCTATTTCTGGGTTTGTGTTTTGGCTTGAGGTTTTATGGAGATGGGGTTTAAATGGGTGAAGAGGATTGTTTGTAGGTTTGAAGGTTTGCTCTTGAAGGGTATGTGGGTTTCCAAAGAAGAGTTTTAATGAAGGTTTGCGAGAGTTGTTGAAGGTGTAGCTGGGGTTAGAGAATGGATTTCGAAGGATTTCAAAAATGGGTTTGAAGATTGATATGGAGGGTTGTGTTGCGGGCCACTTGGTTTGCGGTTTTGGTTAAGAGCTGAAGAAGAAAAGGGTTTTTTTTTAGTTTTAGATTTTCATTTTTTGGAGGTTGAGAATGGAGTTTGCGGTGGTTCCTGTTCTTTTTGGGTTAGTCTCGAAAATGAAGGGAATGGTTCTCGAAGGGTGATGGGTGTTTGTTGGTGATGATGAAGTTGAGAGGCTGGGTTTCGGTTGGAAGGTGATGAAGAGGGCGACCGATATAGCTAGGGTTTTTCGGAGGTAGAAGAAAGTGAATAGAAGCTTGCCCTATATACTGAAGCCACGTGGCCAGCCTGTGCTGCTGTCTTTTTTGTGTTGTTTTTTATTTATTTTCTTTTGTTTAATTAGTAAGTACTGATAAATATTTTGTACTAACTACTTAATAAAACTTTAATTAACTTCTAACTATTCTATCCTAATTCTATCCTAGTGTTAAAACTAATAATCAATTAATAAGAAAAATCTATATAAACCAATCTATTCTAACTTAATGAATCCTAATTAACTATTCTAAGTTAATTCTAAATAAATAATCTATTCTATAATCTAATTAAAATTCTAATCTAATCTAAACTAATTAACTAATCCAAATTAACTTTAATTAATCTAATAAAGAAAACCTATTCTAAACTAATCTATTTTCTAATTAATTCTATTAAAAATTCTAACCTAATTTAATTCTATATTAAACTAATTAAATAATCTAAAATTAAAAACTAATTGAAATCTATTTCTAAAAAAACAAATTCTATTTCTAAATTAAAATCTAAATTCTATGTTTGAATTCTATATCTAAATAAAATTCTATTTCTAAAAATCTAATTAAACTTATATGCTAAATAAATAATGAATAACTATTCTAATAATTCTATTTTAATCCTAAATTCTAAACAAATAAAATAAACCTAAATAAATATTAACTAATAAATGAAAATAAATCACAAAAATGCTACAATATAAAAACGAAAAAAACGGGTGAAAACCGAAACGCGACAAAATTATCAGCACAGACTGAACCACCAGGAAGAGAGCAACTTTTGCTCGATTTCGACATAAATCTCATCATTTGAACTGGTTTAAATTGTCTAAAATGCGAACAAAACGGTCGTACTCCCGATAAATCTATTCCGGCTGATAATAGGAGCAGTACACGAGGAATGATCGACCTAGATGATATGAAGATGAAATGCGAAGCAAAAGCCAGTCAGAGTTAGAAAAAGGGTGGGAAATTTTAGGGTGCAACAACCACCAAATCAAAAGGTCACTAACATCCATCAAAAACGAAATAAGGTGACTGCCATGTCAAGTAAACCTTGAACCTTCAAGTTTACATCGTCAAGACAGGTGCAGAATTAACTGAACATGGGACTGGAGATCATTAAGAAGAAGGGGTGGGTACAAATCATACTTTGAGCCTAATATCCTTTGTTTCATAACTGTGAACCAGGCCACGTTACAACCCTCGAAAGACCTAATTGAGGCAAGGTTTAGTCAGAAAGCATATTATCGCAAGGTTGCGTAAACTGACTCCTCACATATCTGCTAATCACCAGCATTGGTGTCATTATCCTTGTTATATCTTTCACACTAATCAAGTTGGTAATACGTCTGGATTAATAGTCCATTTGTCTCACTATCACTACGCATCAATAAACGACATTTTCTCAAACTTGCATGAACTTTGTATTAATATTACCATTTGTGAATATACAATTTTAATGGAAAATCAGTGCTAGACATCAAAGATGCTCCAATAAGGGGCAATCAAGGAGGAACTTGACTTTTGGTGGCTAACGCGAAGCAAGGTTGCTTCAAAACCCATAGGCCAGGGCAGATCTTTCAACAGCTCAAGCAGGGGCAACTCATTTCAAAGCGTCAAGTTCAGCTTCAACTTCAAGAGCTAGTTAATTAGGGGCAAACCATTAACATGTTCAAACTGGGACAAAACCAAGTCGTCCTGACCATCAGGCAGAGTTGCAATCTTCTCTGAAGCAAATCCACAACAAACCACCAAGTACTCAGACTTGGGGAATCCATAGCATCTTCTTCTGCTTTAATCATGGCGTCTTCAGCGAACTGCGTGTCGAGGAAGTCAATCCCTCCCACCACCCAAAGTCCAATCCGCATTGGCAACTACCAAAAGTCCACCGAGCTGGTGTTTCCCTCCTGCATTTTCAATTACCCATCTGCAATCATATGCATAATACGCGTCACATTCATTATCATAAGCATCTTGTATCATATGCATACCCAAATCTTATCATACTCCCCCAGCTCTTGCATCCCCGCACGTTAGCATTTGCATTTGCACTTTTATTTGTTATGAAACGTCATTATTATCGAGCATTCACATATGCAAGTCAAGATCCAGGATCAATCTCGAAGATTTCCAAGACCATATGCAGCCCAGTCAGGGGCATTCTCTGCAAGAACATGGGTGTTCCCCACAAAGTAGTTCAACCTTTTGTTGGGCAAATCCAAGAGTTTCAATGTAAGATTCATCCCAGCTAGGGGCATCTTCAGCAAAGCCGTGAGTGTTCCTCATGAAGTTGTTCAACCTTTTTGTTGACCAAGACCAGACATCAAAACAAACCCAACCCGGACAGGGGCATCCTCTTCAAAGTTCATGGGCGTTCCTCATGAAGTTACTGCAACATTTTGTGATCAAAATGTGACCTTCCAAGCAAGATGGTGGACGTACCCTGTTGATTCGTTTCAATCCAATCTTCCTCTTGGGTGTTCCCTAGTGAGTTGTATCCAGCAAGCATGACCTTTGTCAATTGCCTTACTATCATCCTTTTGGTGATAGCCGAACCTCGTCGGTTCAACCTAGCCTGCATCCTTTTGGTGTTGGTAACTTTTAGATTTTGTGTTGTTCTATCATCCTTTTGGTGATAGCAGCCTGTGTGTGTTTCTCTCCGTCATCCTTTTGGTGGTGGGTCTGTCATTTTGTCGATTTCAGATTGTGTGAGTGTTTTGCTCTATCATCCTTTTGGTGGTAGTAGCCGGTGTGAGTTTGCTCCATCATCCTTTTGGTGGTGATCTGTCATTTTGTCGATGTCAGATTGTGTGAGTGTTTTGCTCTATCATCCTTTTGGTGGTAGTAGCCGGTGTGAGTTTGCTCCGTCATCCTTTTGGTGGTGGGTCTGTCATTTCGTCGATTTCAGATTGTGCGAGTGTTTTGCTCTATCATCCTTTTGGTGGTAGTAGCCGGTGTGAGTTTGATCCATCATCCTTTTGGTGGTGATCTGTCATTTTGTCGATGTCAGATTGTGTGAGTGTTTTGCTCTATCATCCTTTTGGTGGTAGTAGCCGGTGTGAGTTTGCTCCGTCATCCTTTTGGTGGTGGGTCTGCCATTTCGTCGATTTCAGATTGTGCGAGTGTTTTGCTCTATCATCCTTTTGGTGGTAGTAGCCGGTGTGAGTTTTCTCCATCATCCTTTTGGTGGTGGGTCTGTCATTTCGTCGATGTCAGATTGTGCGAGTGTTTTGCTCTATCATCCTTTTGGTGGTGGTAGTCGGTGTGTGTTTCGCTCCGTCATCTTTTTGGTGGTGGGTCTGTCATTTCATCGATGTCAGATTGTGTGAGTGTTTTGCTCTATCATTCTTTTGGTGGTAGTAGCCGGTGTGAGTTTGTTCCATCATCCTTTTGGTGGTGGGCCTGTCATTTTGTCGATGTTAGATTGTGAGAGTGTTTTGCTCTATCATCCTTTTAGTGGTAGTAGCATGTGTGTGTTTCGCTCCGTCATCCTTTTGGTGGTGGGTCTGTCATCTTGTTAATGTCAGATTGTGCGAGTGTTTTTCTCTATCATCCTTTTGATGGTAGTACCCAGGGTGGGTTCGCTCCGTCATCCTTTTGGTGGTGGGTCTGGCATTTCGTCGATGCCAGATTGTACGAGTGCGTGTTGCTCTATCATCCTTTTGATGATGGTAGTCGGTGTGAGTTTGCTCTGTCATCCTTTTGGTGGTGGGTATGTCATCTAGTTGATGCTAGGTTGTGCGAATTTTGCTCTATCATCCTTTTGGTGATATCGACCTTTTAGCTGGGTATTCACTGTCTACTCGAGGGTAGATTTTGGTCCGGTATTTCAACCCCCGAGTTTTTCTTCTCTTGTCAGATAAATTCGGAGTCTTCTTCGTATCTAATTGTCTTCTACCTTGAAAGAATGAACACCGTAGCAGTTCATCTTACTTGGTCTAAGCTAATTAGATAGGGGCATCTGTCATACCCCAAATTTGTCCTACCTATGTTTAACTTTCACTTGTACATTTGTGCGCTAACTCATATTCAGAAAACTAAAAGTATGTTACTATCTTGCTGCCTGAGTCTAGGTTTCTTTTTGAAAGCATCCACCAGGGGTATGTGTGGGCTCAGTAAGAATTGAAAACTAGTTAGGTCTGACCTAATCATGGTCAGATAAGTTTCATTTCAAGATCAGTCAGGGCTTTGATGTGCAATTCAAAGGGTGTGTGTTTGGGGTTACAATTAGGGTTTGTGTACAAATTTTGATCAGTTATAGGAGAATCAGGCTACCGAGCTTTGGCAGGACAAGCACCTCATAAATGATTGGTGCCTTTTGGATCAAAGTGTCATGCAATGTATTGAGATCCATACGACATGTCGATTTAATACAGTTTGTTGCTCATCCAGTGGTGGACTCATATTAATTCTAGATTTAGATTCAAAGCGGATTCATGTGTTTCTTTCATATGCCAATAATTTAATCTAAGTGATTTCATTTTCTCAAGTGAAGATCCAAAAGTGTTGAAAGTTTGAATGAGATTCAATTGGAGAAAAAGGCGTGTTGGATGGAATTTGATTTCAATTGATATTCAAGGTTGTATATCGCCGGTCAAAGTTAAAAATGCATCATGGACATTAAGAGGAATTAATGTTACATTGTTCAAATGTAAAGGTGCACATAATACTTGTTAGGCCCAAGTTGAAGTCCATATAAAAATTCATATTCACATTATCATAAAACTCAAGACCCTTTGTCCATAAAAAGGCCATTTACCAAAAATGATTATGATTACCAACAATAAAAACAAACATCAAACCCCATGAGCCCATTATTTTTTGTTATGTTGCAAGATAGATTTACAAAAAGTTGGAAATAAAAGAGAAATTGGAGTCACATAGACCACATGCACCATGTGTTGAATTTTTTTTCAACAATATGATAAATAGCTCTATTTAACTTGGTTCACATCCCCAGCCGTCCATCATATGCAACCACACGAACCAACGGTAACACTGCCTGCATAAAAAGACTGCTCTACATAACTGGTAGCAAAACCTGCACACAAACAAAACCCACACAATAAAAGGACAACAACAAAACACAGAGAAGGACATCTATAAACCAAAAGAAAACCTGCTGTGATGTTTTTACAAACCTTTAAGAAAAACTGAAAAATACACACTCGGCAGCTAGTTTTCACGCGTAGTGGCAACAAAACCAACCAATACAATTTTCAGCACAACACCATTTCCCGCAAACCGTACGAATTGCGGTTTCACACTACACAACAAAACAAGGAAACACACTGGTATACCTCACGCTATAAGAAGAGCCTCGTTTGCACCTCATAGGGGGGATCTTTCTCGATCTTAATCTTTTTTTTTCTTTCGGAAAACAGAAATAATTCTTCATCCTCCCTACCTCAATCTCAACTCCATAACCCTAAACTTCATCTTGAATGTAAAAAATAACCAACAACACATTCGCAACAGTAAACCCCATACCCATTAAAGTATAAATCAGAAATGAAGAGATTTTAAGAAAAGACACGAAACCGAAATCCCCAAATCTTCTCACCAACAACCCGAAACCATAAACCTTCTTCAACCTTTCCCATTTTTCTTCCAACCTCTCCAACATCAAAATCCCTCAAAGCCTTCTTCTAAAATCCCTAACCTACTCTCCACTGGACACGAACCGCACCCCAAAACAGAAGATAAACCTATAAGTTCTCTATTCCAGAAACGAATCTAAAGTAAGAACAAAATTTGAAGGATGAAGAGAGGAAGTAAACTCAAATCGAAGCAAACTCAAATCGGACAAAGATGAAGAAGAGGGGCTAGATTGCGCCGAACCGGAGAAGATTGAATATCACATCATCCTCATTTCGTTTCCTTCTTCTGGTTGCGCGAATCCGGGTGTTTGCGTAATGGTGATCCTATTCAGCTTCTCCTGTGTGAGTTAATAGGCTGACTATGTGAACTTGTATGAATGGGCCAGGTTTTTTTGATACCACTTTTTTTTGGTATGGGTAATGGGCTTGTTCAAGCCCACATGATCCCTTTGTTTTTTTCCACCTCCTGCATAAGTCCAGCGAACCCCCCCTGTTTTTGTTAGTTTGTTTTTTTTTTTAAAATTTGTTTTATCTTATAAAATATTATTAAGATTTACCTCTTGGTACTCTTTTATTGTCTTTTGGATAAAATCTCAATTATTTAGGGATATGGTTATCGTTTTTTTTTAATAATCCATTCACTTTCGATTCTATTCGTTTTCGTTTCAAATTTTTGGTCGATGAAGAGACCTCAAAGTTGTTATTTGTCAAATTATTGGCGAATAACAACAAATCTGAGACCAATTTTTTATTTTCGTTTTCATTTTCAATTTTTAGTCTTTTTTATTCATTTTTATTGTTTTCGGTCAATGATAAAATTCCATAAGTTGTTATAAGTCAAACTATTGATAGATGAGGATTTATACGAGACTATTTTATTTTCTATTTCAATTTCTTCTTCATTTCTTTTTATTAATTTTTTCGATCTATGATGGCTTTTGATTCGTAAACGCCGTTTTATCGAAGTCGATAATCTTCTCGATTTTAAATCTATGGAAAATAACCATTTGGGTAATTGTATTTACTTTGGGATCGCGTAGGCTACCTTCGATTAATCGATATAATGTTTACGATTAAGACGAGATCCCACATTTCTTTTGTCCGTGCGACACGATTAAATCAGAGAATGGTTCTCAATATCATTTCTCTATCTTGTTCATAGCACGAATATCAATTTTACGTGACTTCCTATAGTTCGACTTTCATCATAAGTCGAGCTACGATGGTTTAGCGTTACATTTCGCCCCGGTTCAATTCATAACAAGCTAACAACTAACTTTTAATTTCCACTAATATATCAACTGCTTTAAATTCAGTCAAATATTATTGTGGATATTATCTCGATATTATTATCTTGTCATACTATTCATAATTGTCATTGTCATCTTCATTCTTATTCACCCATATTCGAAACACTAAATAAATGATCGAAACGTTAAAACCCAAAATTGGTGGACTGTTGGATCATTGGTCTTTTGCAGGAACCCTAGCATGGAGTTGTGCCTGACTTTTGCTCAAGGCTTAGTTTAGGACACATTGCACACACACGGCTTTCTCTTGGGCTACCTGACAATGAGACCCTTTATTTCGTGTAATCCCGTGTAAATTACATGTACCCCTCTCCCATTCCGATGTATGTTTCATATTTCTTTGATTATTAGTTTATCTTCGAGGAGCACTGATCGGTGGTTTTTACACGTTATTTTACCGTTTATTTCAGTTAATCATTTGTTTTGTCTTGTCGCATTTTAGTTGTTTTTATTACATTTTACGCGTCTATTTGGTATTTTTCACTGTTTCTAGGTTCAGGTATACAATAAAGGAGAAGCAGAGCGAAAACCGGGGAAAAATGGCAAGATTTCGGCAGAGTTTTGTTGTGAAATCTTTAGCAGTCTGCACGGAAACGATCATAACTGGAGTTCCAGGAATCCGTTTGAGGCGTTCTAAAAACCGTCGGAAAGCTAAGAGAGAGAGCTACGACTTTTGTGTTGGAGTCGAAGTCAAATTCGAAACAGGGGCCTGACACGGGTGCCCGTGTTGTGTGACACGGCCCGTGCCAGGACACCTGGGACGTGGAAATTTTACGCGAAAAACGTGTCAGGAAGCCAACACGGCCGCCCGTGTTGCCTGACACGGCCTGCGTTGCAGGAAGCGCTTTTTTCCCTATTTTCTTGTATTTTTGACTCTTGTGATCCCCGAGGGTATTATGGGTATTTCCCTAGTGCCGATTTGGAATTGTGACTGTTTGTTACGTGTTTGAAGCTCTGGAGAATTGGGAGGATACGAAAAAATACAACGAGAGATTGAAGCTCTGGAGAATTGGGAGGACAAGGAGATTTTCATGCTCGGAAGAAATTGAAGATCGAATTCACTCCTAATACCAATGTAATGTTTCTAATTATCATGTTGTTTTTATCGAATATTATGAGTGGCTAAACCCCCAATTGTTAGGGGGTGGTCCTAAATTGCAATGTATTGACCTTTGTTGGGATTATTTTATGAGATTTTTGTTGTTCACCTTATGGCTTTTATTTTGCAATGATCTTTATGCTAATTCATATTGGAAAATAGAATTTTATTTACGATTAGGTTTTGTCTGGAAAGTCGACCTAATGCTTTTGCAAAATAAGGTTACAGTTGATATTGCCTAGGAATGGGGGTATCCCGTAGCAACGTGTTTTTTATGTCAGAACTATTGCTTGATGATTTTCGTGGGCAACTAAGGAATTAGTGTGCATGAAATTCATCAAAGGTTTTTTCATTAAGGAATTAAGGAAAACTACTTTTGAAATTTGATTTTTTTTAAGGTTGGAAACAAATATCTCAGAAGAATTTTTTAAGGTCTTTACTAGCAATTTATCCACTTCCCTAACATTGATCTTATTTTAATCTATAAAGTCTATTATTTTACTTGTTCCTATATCTTGTTGTTAAACGAAACCCAAGGTTATCTTGTCTGATTGAAATAACAAATTTTTCCTAAAACTTTACACGCAGTCCTCAGAGATCGACATTCGGGGAATTTCCCCTTATCACTACATCGGGTGCCCGTGTTGTGTGACACGGCCCGTGTTACAGTGTGTGCTTAGAAAAGGTGATTTTTTGATGGAAAACAGTGGCCTAACACGGGTGCCCGTGTCAGGACACTTGGGACGTGGAAATTTCACGCGAAAAACGTGTCAGGAAGCCAACACGGCCGCCCGTGTTGCCTGACACGGCCTGCGTTGCAGGAAGCGCTTTTTTCCCTATTTTTCTTGTATTTTTGACTCTTGTGATCCCCGAGGGTATTGTGGGTATTTCCCTAGTGCCGACTTGGAATTGTGACATTTTGTTACGTGTTTGAAGCTCTGGAGAATTTGGAGGATATGAAAAAATACAACGAGAGATTGAAGCTCTGGAGAATTGGGAGGACAAGGAGATTTTCATGCTCGAAAGAAATTGAAGATCGAATTCACTCCTAATACCATTGTAATGTTTCTAATTATCATGTTGTTTTTATCAAATATTATGAGTGGCTAAACCCCCAATTGTTAGGGGGTGATCCTAAATTGCGATGTATTGACCTTTGTTGGGATTATTCTATGAGATTTTTGTTGTTCACCTTATGGCTTTTATTTTGCAACGATCTTTATGCTAATTCATATTGGAAAATAGAATTTGATTTAAGATTAGGTTTTGTCTGGAAAGTCGACCTAATGCTTTTGCAAAATAAGGTTACGGTTGATATTGCCTAGGAATGGGGGTATCCCGTAGCAACGTGTTTTTTATGTCAGAACTATTGCTTGATGATTTTCGTGGGCAACTAAGGAATTAGTGTGCATGAAATTCACCAAAGGGTCTTTCATTAAGGAATTAAGGAAAACTACTTTTGAAATTTGATTTTTTTTAAGGTTGGAAACAAATATCTCAGAAGAATTCTTTAAGGTCTTTACTAGCAATTTATCCACTTCCCTAACATTGATCTTATTTTAATCTATAAAGTCTATTATTTTACTTGTTCCTATATCCTGTTGCCAAACGAAACCCAAGATTATTTTGTCTGATTGAAATAACAAATTTTTCCTAAAAATTTACACGCAGTCCTCAGAGATCGACATTCGGGGAATTTCCCCGACAACGGTTTCCCCTTATCACTACAAGGTTAAGCCTTTTTTATTTTAAGTTCGGTAAATACCACGGCATATTCGCCCCTACGAAAATCGTAAAAGAATTTTTCTTGTGTGTGGGTTGTGTGTAAGGTAGTCAAGAGAGTATTTAGAGTTCA
Organism: Lathyrus sativus; assembly: GCA_963859935.3. Classification (NCBI taxonomy): domain Eukaryota; kingdom Viridiplantae; phylum Streptophyta; class Magnoliopsida; order Fabales; family Fabaceae; genus Lathyrus; species Lathyrus sativus. The sequence goes on along the minus strand of OZ012739.1, from coordinate 616,718,693 downwards.
AGGGAAAAGGAGTTTGAACTAAGGAACTTGGGAAAGTTTGGAAATTGAGGTATAATGTGAACACCCTAGGTTCCCCGGAGTAAGGAAACGAGTCCAACGTGTAGATTTGTGCCATAGTACTCGGATTTGAGAAGTATTCCCCAATTAGTTCATTGTGATAGTCCGACATGAATGAAAATGACTTGTGGTACCAAAAAAAAGAAAGTTGAATAATTGAGTAAAGACAACCTGTCCTTCTAAGTTGGGTAACCCTCACCCGGTTATTTAGCCTAACGGCAGTTGAATCTCTATAGTCGTCCCAAAGTGGACTAATAAACGCCTGTGAGCGGGAAAAAAAAAAGAATAAAGGTGCCACAGAAAAAAATCTCGAGCAAAAATGTACATGCCTTAATCTGATTATCCGAATGAAAGGGGTAGAAAATCGAAGAAAAGACTTAAGCCCAAAGCATAGTTGGAGAGGTGGCCGAAAGGGAGATTTAGGTGCGTAAGTTTATTGCGGTATGTGTTTATGTAATGCCTTCGTTAACGGATGAGTACCGAGAGAGCTGGTTTGAGCCGATCGGAACTAAGACTCACGTATGAGTATCGACACGCCTTACACCCGAAACCCTTCACTTGATGTGCTGTTTGACTTGAAAATTATTTATCCAAGCTTTTTGCTTGAGGTCAAGCAACGGTTTAAGTTTGGGGGAGTTTGATCGGTGGTTTTTACACGTTATTTTACCGTTTATTTCAGTTAATCATTTGTTTTGTCTTGTCGCATTTTAGTTGTTTTTATTACATTTTACGCGTCTATTTGGTATTTTCACTGTTTCTAGGTTCAGGTATACAATAAAGGAGAAGCAGAGCGAAAACTGGGGGAAAATGGCAAGATTTCGGAAGAGTTTTGGTGTGAAATCTTTAGCAGTCTGCACAGTAACAATCATAACTGGAGTTCTGGGAATCCGTTCGAGGTGTTCTAAAAACCGTCGGAAAGCTAAGAGAGAGAGCTACGACTTTCATGTTGGAGTCGAAGTCAAATTCGAAACAGGAGTCTGACACGCGTGCCCGTGTTGTATGACACGGCCCGTGTTGCAGTATGTGCTCAGAAAAGGTGATATTTTGGTGGAAAACAGTGGCCTGACACGGGTGCCCGTGTTGTGTGACACGGCACGTGTCAGGACACCTGGGACATGGAAATTTCACGCGAAAAATGTGTCAGGAGGCCAACACGGCCGCCCGTGTTGCCTAACACGGCCCGTGTTGCAGGAAGTGCTTTTTTCCCTATTTTCTTATATTTTTGACTCTTGTGATCCCCGAGGGTATTGTGGGTATTTCCCTAGTGCCGAGTTGAAATTGTGACGATTTTTTACGTGTTTGAAACTTTGGAGAATTGGGAGGATACGAAAAATACAATGAGATATTGAAGCTCTGGAGAATTGGGAGGACAAGGAGATTTTCATGCTCGGAAGAAATTGAAGATTGAATTCACTCCTAATGCCATTGTAAAGTTTCTAATTATCATGTTGTTTTTATCAAATATTATGGGTGGCTACACCCTCAATTGTTAGGGGGTGGTCCTAAATTGCGATGTATTGACCTTTGTTGGGATTATTCTATGAGATTTTTGTTGTTCACCTTATGGCTTTTATTTTGCAACGATCTTTATGCTAATTCATATTGGAAAATAGAATTTGATTTACGATTAGGTTTTGTCTGGAAAGTCGACCTAATGCTTTTGCAAAATAAGGTTACGGTTGATATTGCCTAGGAATGGGGGTATCCCATAGCAACGTGTTTTTTATGTCAGAACTATTGCTTGATTATTTTCGTAGGCAACTAAGGAAGTAGTGTGCATGAAATTCATCAAAGGGTTTTCCATTAAGGAATTAAGGAAAACTACTTTTGAAATTTGATTTTTTTTAAGGTTGGAAACAAATATCTCAGAAAAAATCTTTAAGGTCTTTACTAGCAATTTATCCACTTCCCTAACATTGATCTTTTTTTAATCTATAAAGTCTATTATTTTATTTGTTCCTATATCCTGTTGCCAAACGAAACCCAAGATTATTTTGTCTGATTGAAATAACAAATTTTTCCTAAAAATTTACACGCAGTCCTCAGAGATCGACATTCGGGGAATTTCCCCGGCAACGGTTTCCCCTTATCACTACAAGGTTAAGCCTTTTTTATTTTAAGTTCGGTAAATACCACGACATATTCGCCCCTACGAAAACCGTAAAAGAATTTTTCTTGTGTGTGGGTTGTGTGTAAGGTAGTCAAGAGAGTATTTAGAGTTCAAGGGAAAAGGAGTTTGAACTAAGGAGCTTGGGAAAGTTTGGAAATTGAGGTATAATGTGAACACCCTAGGTTCCCCGGAGTAAGGAAACGAGTCGAACGTGTAGATTTGTGCCATAGTACTCGGATTTGAGAAGTATTCCCCAATTAGTTCATTGTGATAGTCCGACATGATTGAAAATGACATGTGGTACCAAAAAAAAGAAAGTTGAATAATAATGTAAAGACAACCTGTCCTTCTAAGTTGGGTAACCCTCACCCGGTTATTTAGCCTAACGGCAGTTGAATCTCTATAGTCGTCCCAAAGTGGACTAATAAACGCCTGTGAGCGGGAAAAAAAAGAATAAAGGTGCCACAGAAAAAAATCTCGAGCAAAAATGTACATGCCTTAATCTGATTATCCGAATGAAAGGGGTAGAAAATCGAAGAAAAGACTTAAGCCCAAAGCATAGTTGGAGAGGTGGCCGAAAGGGAGATTTAGGTGCGTAAGTTTACTGCGGTATGTGTTTATGTAATGCCTTCGTTAACGGATGAGTACCGAGAGAGCTGGTTTGAGCCGATCGGAACTAAGACTCACGTATGAGTATCGACACGCCTTACACCCGGAACCCTTCACTTGATGTGCTGTTTGACTTGAAAATTATTTATCCAAGCTTTTTGCTTGAGGTCAAGCAATGGTTTAAGTTTGGGGGAGTTTGATCGGTGGTTTTTACACGTTATTTTACCGTTTATTTCAGTTAATCATTTGTTTTGTCTTGTCGCATTTTAGTTGTTTTTATTACATTTTACGCGTCTATTTGGTATTTTCACTGTTTCTAGGTTCAGGTATACAATAAAGGAGAAGCAGAGCGAAAACTGGGGAAAAATGGCAAGATTTCGGAAGAGTTTTGTTGTGAAATCTTTAGCAGTCTGCACGGAAACAATCATAACTGGAGTTTTGGGAATCCTTTTGAGGCTTTCTAAAAACCGTCGGAAAGCTAAGAGAGAGAGCTACGACTTTCGTGTTGGAGTCGAAGTCAAATTCGAAACAGGTGTCTGACACGGGAGCCCGTGTTGTGTGACACGGCGCGTGCTGCAGTATGTGCTCAGAAAAGCTGATATTTTGGTGGAAAATAGTGGCCTAACACGGGTGCCCGTGTTGTGTGACACGGCCCGTGTCAGGACACCTGGGACATGGAAATTTCACGCGAAAAAATGTGTCAGGAGGCCAACACGGCCGCCCGTGTTGCAGGAAGCGCTTTTTTCCCTATTTTTCTTGTATTTTTTACTCTTGTGATCCCCGAGGGTATTGTGGGTATTTCCTTAGTGCCGAGTTGAAATTGTGACGATTTGTTATGTGTTTGAAGCTCTGGAGAATTGGGAGGATACGAAAAAATACAACGAGAGATTGAAGCTCTGGAGAATTGGGAGGACAAGGAGATTTTCATGCTCGGAAGAAATTGAAGATTGAATTCACTCCTAATACCATTGTAATGTTTCTAATTATCATGTTGTTTTTATCAAATATTATGAGTGGCTAAACCCCCAATTGTTAGGGGGTGGTCCTAAATTGCGATGTATTGACCTTTGTTGGGATTATTCTATGAGATTTTTGTTGTTCACCTTATGGCTTTTATTTTGCAACGATATTTATGCTAATTCATATTGGAAAATAGAATTTGATTTACGATTAGGTTTTGTCTGGAAAGTCGACCTAATGCTTTTGCAAAATAAGGTTACGGTTGATATTGCCTAGGAATGGGGGTATCCCATAGCAACATGTTTTTTATGTCAGAACTATTGCTTGATGATTTTCGTGGGTAACTAAGGAATTAGTGTGCATGAAATTCATCAAAGGGTTTTCCATTAAGGAATTAAGGAAAACTACTTTTGAAATTTGATTTTTTTTAAGGTTGGAAACAAATATCTCAGAAGAATTCTTTAAGGTCTTTACTAGCAATTTATCCACTTCCCTAACATTGATCTTATTTTAATCTATAAAGTCTTTTATTTTACTTGTTCCTATATCCTGTTGCCAAACGAAACCCAAGGTTATTTTGTCTGATTGAAATAACAAATTTTTCCTAAAAATTTACACGCAGTCATCAGAGATCGACATTCGGGGAATTTCCCCGGAAACGGTTTCCCCTTATCACTACAAGGTTAAGCCTTTTTTATTTTAAGTTCGGTAAGTACCACGGCATATTCGCCCTTACGAAAACTGTAAAAGAATTTTTCTTGTGTGTGGGTTGTGTGTAAGGTAGTCAATAGAGTATTTAGAGTTCAAGGGAAAAGGAGTTTGAACTAAGGAACTTAGGAAAGTTTGGAAATTGAGGTATAATGTGAACACCTTAGGTTCCCTGGAGTAAGGAAACGAGTCCAACGTGTAGATTTGTGCCATAGTACTCGGATTTGAGAAGTATTCCCCAATTAGTTCATTGTGATAGTCCGACATGATTGAAAATGACTTGTGGTACCAAAAAAAAGAAAGTTGAATAATGACGTAAAGACAACCTGTCCTTCTAAGTTGGGTAACCCTCACCCGGTTATTTAGCCTAACGGCAGTTGAATCTCTATAGTCGTCCCAAAGTGGACTAATAAACGCCTGTGAGCGGGAAAAAAAAAAGAATAAAGGTGCCACAGAAAAAAATCTCGAGCAAAAATGTACATGCCTTAATCTGATTATCCGAATGAAAGGGGTAGAAAATCGAAGAAAAGACTTAAGCCCAAAGCATAGTTGCACAGGTGGCCGAAAGGGAGATTTAGGTCCGTAAGTTTACTGCGGTATGTGTTTATGTAATGCCTTCGTTAACGGATGAGTACCGAGAGAGCTGGTTTGAGCCGATCGGAACTAAGACACGCGTATGAGTATCGACACGCCTTTCTACCTGAACCCTTCACTTGATGTGCTGTTTGACTTGAAATTATTTATCCAAGCTTTTTGCTTGAGGTCAAGCAATGGTTTAAGTTTGGGGGAGTTTGATCGGTGGTTTTTACACGTTATTTTACCGTTTATTTCAGTTAATCATTTGTTTTATCTTGTCGCATTTTAGTTGTTTTTATTACATTTTATGCGTCTATTTGGTATTTTCACTGTTTCTAGGTTCAGGTATACAATAAAGGAGAAGTAGAGCGAAAAACGGGGAAAAATGGCAAGATCTCGGAAGAGTTTTGTTGTGAAATCTTTAGCAGTCTGCACGGAAACAATCATAACTGGAGTTCTGGGAATCCGTTTGAGGCGTTCTAAAAACCGTCGGAAAGCTAAGAGAGAGAGATACGACTTTCATGTTGGAGTCGAAGTCAAATTCGAAACAGGTGTCTGACAAGGGAGCCCGTGTTGTGTGACACGGCCCGTGTTGCAGTATGTGCTCAGAAAAGGTGATATTTTGGTGGAAAACAGTGGCCTGACACGGGTGCCCGTGTTGTGTGACACGACCCATGTCAGGACACCTGGGACATGGAAATTTCACACAAAAAATGTGTCAGGAGGCCAACACGGCCGCCCGTGTTGCCGGAAGCGCTTTTTTCCCTATTTTTCTTGTATTTTTGACTCTTGTGATCCCCGAGGGTATTGTGGGTATTTCCTTAGTGCCGAGTTGAAATTGTGACGATTTGTTACGTGTTTGAAGCTCTAGAGAATTGGGAGGATACGAAAAAATACAACGAGAGATTGAAACTCTGGAGAATTGGGAGGACAAGGAGATTTTCATGCTCGGAAGAAATTGAAGATTGAATTCACTCCTAATACCATTGTAATGTTTCTAATTATCATGTTGTTTTTATCAAATATGATGAGTGGCTAAACCCCCAATTGTTAGGGGATGGTCCTAAATTGCGATGTATTGACCTTTGTTGGGATTATTCTATGAGATTTTTGTTGTTCACCTTATGGCTTTTATTTTGCAACGATCTTTATGCTAATTCATATTGGAAAATAGAATTTGATTTACGATTAGGTTTTGTCTGGAAAGTCGACCTAATGCTTTTGCAAAATAAGGTTACGGTTGATATTGCCTAGGAATGGAGGTATCCCATAGCAACATGTTTTTTATGTCAGAACTATTGCTTGATGATTTTCGTGGGTAACTAAGGAATTAGTGTGCATGAAATTCATCAAAGGGTTTTCCAAAGGAATTAAGGAAAACTACTTTTGAAATTTGATTTTTTTTAAGGTTGGAAACAAATATCTCAGAAAAATTCTTTAAGGTCTTTACTAGCAATTTATCCACTTCCCTAACATTGATCTTATTTTAATCTATAAAGTCTATTATTTTACTTGTTCCTATATCATGTTGCCAAACGAAACCCAAGGTTATTTTGTCTGATTGAAATAACAAATTTTTCCTAAAAATTTACACGCAGTCCTCAGAGATCGACATTCGGGGAATTTCCCCGAAAATGGTTTCCCCTTATCACTACAAGGTTAAGCCTTTTTTTTTTAAGTTCGGTAAGTACCACGGCATATTCGCCCTTACGAAAACCATAGAAGAATTTTTCTTGTGTGTGGGTTGTGTGTAAGGTAGTCAAGAGAGTATTTAGAGTTCAAGGGAAAAGGAGTTTGAACTAAGGAACTTAGGAAAGTTTGGAAATAGAGGTATAATGTGAACACCTTAGGTTCCCCGGAGTAAGGAAACGAGTCCAACGTGTAGATTTGTGCCATAGTACTCGGATTTGAGAAGTATTCCCCAATTAGTTCATTGTGATAGTCCGACATGATTGAAAATGACTTGTGGTACCAAAAAAAAAAGAAAGTTGAATAATGACGTAAAGACAACCTGTCCTTCTAAGTTGGGTAACCCTCACCCGGTTATTTAGCCTAACGGCAGTTGAATCTCTATAGTCATCCCAAAGTGGACTAATAAACGCCTTTGAGCGGGAAAAAAAAAAGAATAAAGGTGCCACAGAAAAAAATCTCGAGCAAAAATGTACATGCCTTAATCTGATTATCCGAATGAAAGGGGTAGAAAATCGAAGAAAAGACTTAAGCCCAAAGCATAGTTGTAGAGGTGGCCGAAAGGGAGATTTAGGTCCGTAAGTTTACTGCGGTATGTGTTTATGTAATGCCTTCGTTAACGGATGAGTACCGAGAGAGCTGGTTTGAGCCGATCGGAACTAAGACTCGCGTATGAGTATCGACACGCCTTACTACCTGAACCCTTCACTTGATGTGCTGTTTGAATTGAAATTATTTATCCAAGCTTTTTGCTTGAGGTCAAGCAATGGTTTAAGTTTGGGGGAGTTTGATCGGTGGTTTTTACACGTTATTTTACCGTTTATTTCAGTTAATCATTTGTTTTGTCTTGTCTCATTTTAGTTGTTTTTATTACATTTTATGCGTCTATTTGGTATTTTCACTGTTTCTAGGTTCATGTATACAATAAAGGAGAAGTAGAGCGAAAAACGGGGAAAATGGCAAGATTTCGGAAGAGTTTTGTTGTGAAATCTTTAGCAGTCTACACGGAAACAATCATAACTGGAGTTCTGGGAATCCGTTTGAGGCGTTCTAAAAACCGTCGGAAAGCTAAGAGAGAGAGCTACGACTTTCATGTTGGAGTCGAAGTCAAATTCGATACAGAGGTCTAACACGGGAGCCCGTGTTGTGTGACACGACCCGTGTTGCAGTATGTGCTCAGAAAAGGTGATATTTTGGTGGAAAACAGTGGCCTGACACGGGTGCCCGTGTTGTGTGACACGGCCCATGTCAGGGCACCTGGGACATGGAAATTTCACACAAAAAATGTGTCAGGTGGCCAACACGGCCGCCCGTGTTGCAGGAAGCGCTTTTTTCCCTATTTTTCTTGTATTTTTGACTCTTGTGATCCACGAGGGTATTGTGGGTATTTCCTTAGTGCCGAGTTGAAATTGTGACGATTTGTTACGTGTTTGAAGCTCTGGAGAATTGGGAGGATACGAAAAAATACAACGAGAGATTGAAGCTCTAGAGAATTGGGAGGACAAGGAGATTTTCATGCTCGGAAGAAATTGAAGATTGAATTCACTCCTAATACCATTGTAATGTTTCTAATTATCATGTTGTTTTTGTCAAATATTATGAGTGGCTAAACCCCCAATTGTTAGGGGGTGGTCCTAAATTGCGATGTATTGACCTTTGTTGGGATTATTCTATGAGATTTTTGTTGTTCACCTTATGGCTTTTATTTTGCAACGATCTTTATGCTAATTCATATTGGAAAATAGAATTTGATTTACGATTAGGTTTTGTCTGGAAAGTCGACCTAATGCTTTTGCAAAATAAGGTTACGGTTGATATTGCCTAGGAATGGGGGTATCCCATAGCAACATGTTTTTTATGTCAGAACTATTGCTTGATGATTTTCGTGGGTAACTAAGGAATTAGTGTGCATGAAATTCATCAAAGGGTTTTCCATTAAGGAATTAAGGAAAACTACTTTTGAAATTTGATTTTTTTTAAGGTTGGAAACAAATATCTCAGAAGAATTCTTTAAGGTCTTTACTAGCAATTTATCCACTTCCCTAACATTGATCTTATTTTAATCTATAAAGTCTATTATTTTACTTGTTCCTATATCCTGTTGCCAAACGAAACCCAAGGTTATTTTGTCTGATTGAAATAACAAATTTTTCCTAAAAATTTACACGCAGTCCTCAGAGATCGACATTCGGGGAATTTCCCCGGCAACGGTTTCCCCTTATCACTACAAGGTTAAGCCTTTTTTATTTTAAGTTCGGTAAATACCACGACATATTCGCCCTTACGAAAACTGTAAAAGAATTTTTCTTGTGTGTGGGTTGTGTGTAAGGTAGTCAAGAGAGTATTTAGAGTTCAAGGGAAAAGGAGTTTGAACTAAGGAACTTAGGAAAGTTTGGAAATTGAGGTATAATGTGAACACCTTAGGTTCCCCGGAGTAAGGAAACGAGTCCAACGTGTAGATTTGTGCCATAGTACTCGAATATGAGAAGTATTCCCCAATTAGTTCATTGTGATAGTCCGACATGATTGAAAATGACTTGTGGTACCAAAAAAAAGAAAGTTGAATAATGACGTAAAGACAACTTGTCCTTCTAAGTTGGGTAATCCTCACCCGGTTATTTAGCCTAACGGCAGTTGAATCTCTATAGTCGTCCCAAAGTGGACTAATAAACGCCTGTGAGCGAGAAAAAAAAAGAATAAAGATGCCACAGAAAAAAATCTCGAGCAAAAATGTACATGCCTTAATCTGATTATCCGAACGAAAGGGGTAGAAAATTGAAGAAAAGAATTAAGCCCGAAGCATAGTTGCAGAGGTGGCCGAAAGGGAGATTTAGGTCCGTAAGTTTACTGCGGTTTGTGTTTATGTAATGCCTTCGTTAACGGATGAGTACCGAGAGAGCTGGTTTGAGCCGATCGGAACTAAGACTCGCGTATGAGTATCGACACGCCTTACTACCTGAACCCTTCACTTGATGTGCTGTTTGACTTGAAATTATTTATCCAAGCTTTTTTCTTGAGGTCAAGCAATGGTTTATGTTTGGGGGAGTTTGATCGGTGGTTTTTACACGTTATTTTACCGTTTATTTCAGTTAATCATTTGTTTTGTCTTGTCGCATTTTAGTTGTTTTTATTACATTTTACGCGTCTATTTGGTATTTTCACTGTTTCTAGGTTCAGGTATACAATAAAGGAGAAGTAGAGCGAAAACCGGGGAAAAATGGTAAGATTTTGGAAGAGTTTTGTTGTGAAATCTTTAGCAGTCTGCACGGAAACAATCATAACTGGAGTTCTGGGAATCCGTTTGAGGCGTTCTAAAAACCGTCGGAAAGCTAAGAGAGAGAGCTACGATTTTCATGTTGGAGTCGAAGTCAAATTCGAAACAGGTGTCTGACACGGGTGCCCGTGTTGTGTGACACGGCCCGTGTTGCAGTATATGCTCAGAAAAGGTGATTGTTGCGGTGGAAATAGGATCACAAACTATTAATGAGTTTGAATCGCAATTCAATTCACAACCACTCTTTGATTTATCCGAAGGAAAAGGTCAAAAGAGGGAAAACCTATTTTGCACCGTAAACACAATGCGGGGAAAGATCTAGGGTTCGGGGGTTGATTAAATTTAGGGAAGGTATTAGCACCCTAAACTTCTGTAGTACTCTACAGGAACCTTTTGTTCAATACTTACTATTTTGCTTTATTATTCTTAAGGTATATGTACAAAGGATTAAAAGCGAGAAAATAAACCTAAGGGGTTAATTCTAAGTTTACTCGGCAAGACATCGCATCTTGTGCCTACGTATCCTTACGGGAGTGGAATCAGAGTAATCGTAGTTCCCCTCAAAAGGGAGGTTAGAGACTTCTTGACTGCGGTCAAGGTCTCAAGGGGAATAAACGCATCTTAAGGACGCGCTTACGTGGAGTGTAGAAACTCCAAATCTCTACGTTGAATTGTTAAGTTGTAATTAGGGTTAAATTAGGTTAGGGATTCCGCGGCGGGAAACCCTAAAATGAGCACGGCGGCTCTTTGACCTAATGCTAGGGGTAAAATTGTAATCTTGTCTGCGGCGAGACATTTATGGAAATTTTAGGGTTGAAAAGGTGTAAGGGTTGAAGTTGAGGACTATTGGCGCGGCGACCAAAAGCTAGACCTAACCTTCGGATGTGTGATGTGACAGGATAATTGATGAATGTGTGAGATTTGAATCATGCAAACAGAGAAATAATGTCGATAATTTAAACCATGCAAGCAGGAACTTAAAGGCAGAAATTAAAAACGCGATTATTAGGGTTCGCGAGGTTACAACCGAGGAGCAATTACAACAATGATGAAACTTAAATAAAACACAATGTAATAAGCTGCAAAATGAACACACGCGTTAATGGGCAAAGTCATACGGTAATTGGACGAGTCATGAGACAAGGGTGCAAGGTTGAAGATTTTTGTTGTTTTTAAAGAGATGTTAAATGAATTTATAAGAAAAATAAAGAGTAATGTTAATTAAAATATTTTAACTTTAATTTTAAAAAGGATTTAGCTTATATATTTTAAAAAAGATTTTTAAATTATTTATTGAAAAAAAGGGTTTTTTATTTATTATATGAAAAAAGGTTTTTTCTTTGATTTTTATTTATTTTAAAAAAAAAACAATTTTAATATTTACTTAAAATTTTTTTAATAACATTAACATTAACTAAATATAAAGAAAAAAAAGTAAAGGGTTTTTAAAAAAACAATTTTAAAAAACAAAAATAAAAGGGGTTGGGCCGGTAATTACCTCCGGACCCAACCCGGCTCATCAAACGGATGGCCACAAAGGGGAATTGGTTTTAGGGTTTGAAACCCTGCTATCACATTCGCAGCGCCGTTTGTCTCTCTCTCGCTCTTGTTCCGTCTCTCTTCGTTTCCGCCATGTTTTCCTTTACATCTTCTTCTCCACACTAAAAGAACAGAAAAAAGAAACTGTTAATATGCTGATAATGGAATGAAATCTTACGGTGGGTTCTCAATCGGTGATAAGCGGAAGCAATGATGGTGAACTGAGCTTTCGGCGCTGGTGAACTCTTTCCACTGAGATCGTCTCGTTTCGATCTCTCTCCCTCTCGCGGCCACTAGCCCGTTAGGGTTTCGTTCTCGCTTTGTCCGTTTAGGGCTTTCGCGATTCGTCTCCCCTTTTCTCTCTCGCGGCCACCAGCCCTTCTATTCGAGGTGATGTTGTTCTTATATATTCTCCTCTCTCGATTTTGAATGGGCCTTTGGACTTAATTTTTCTGATATTATTTACCCTTTTGATTTGATCTCAAAACCTTCCGTTTTCGGAAGCGATTTGCACAAAATGATATGATATTCTGATTGAGATCCTTTGATTGAGCCCGCTTTGGATTGATTTTTGTTTGATCATTTTTCTGATACACTGATTGGATTTTGTTTCCTTTTTTAGGATTTGATTGGTTTTGTTTTGTGGTAATTCCGACTCGATTTGATTAGATTCTTCTGGATACTTGCAGATGCAGATTTGATTGCATTTGGGGAACTCATATATCTGGATATCTGTTTCTGATACGATTCGGTTTTATTGATACAATCCAGTTTTGTCATGTATCTGGGTATCCAATTCGACTTGTGTTTCTGGATTAACTGTTTCGAACACGTTAACTTCTCTTCTTCTTCTTTCAGGATTGGTACTATGGCTTTGGTCGAGTCAAACGCTGCCGAGGATGGTCACATGGTGATGATGACTTCAAGTCTGAACCTTCTGGTGTTACTTCTGATTTTAACGGACTTGGTTCTCGGATTTTCAGGTGCTTCAATTTTCTGAACCAGTTTCGGACTTGAACATTCATGTCCAATTGTGAATCCGGATTTTGCTTAGTGTTGCCTCGAGACATTTACTTGATAGTGGCTGCGAGTTTAGGGCAATGATGTTTCGACTGAGCCTCGGCTTCGCATTTTGGTTTTCCAATATCACCACATTTGGTTGAGGCTTATTGACGCGCGAGCATGATTATGAACCTACCTCACTTTTCTGGTATGATTTGTGCTATGATTTGTGCTGTTGTCTGATGCAACTCGGTGTGGTTATTCACATTTTTTGTGACTTGCAATTCGAACTGGTTCACATTGAAACTTGCCTTTAACTGATGCTTCTGAACTTTTTGATACATTGTTTGATGCAGTTCAATGCAGTTTGGTTTGTATTTCATTTTTCTGTTCTGTTTGAACTTGACTTTCATGGACTCACTTATGATTATCCCAATTGATGTTGTCATGAGCCATTCGGTCCCTTGATGCTGATACGGATTTTTACCGATAGGACTCGGGGTTTTTCAGAACAGATACTAACACTCGATTCTTCTTGAACTGATATCTGGTTTTCTGATGCAACTTGGTTCTTGTCATTGTTTCAAGGCTGGGATATTTGGATTTGTGAACTGATTCTCTGATGGATGTTGCCGTCAGCTGCGAATTTCATTTCCTGATGACATTGGGCCGTGATGTTTCTAAACTGAGCCTACCTGATGGCTGACTCTGATTGCTTCTGTTTGTGCACTTTCAGTTTGAATTTCCAATTACCTGTGGCTGTTTTGTTTATGCAGCTTATGAACTGTTTTGGCTTTGAGTTCTGTTATCAATTTTGTACTGATGCTGTTGTGGAATTTCAGGTGTTGGAAATTTTTGAAAACAAAACGATTCAGACCTGTCGGCATCCGGGTCTGAGTCCAAATTTACCTTTGTATCAGTTTGGAAATCCAATTGTGGCAAAAGCGAATCAGTCCCGCTTCTTTTATCTCTTTTATCTCTCGGTTGTCCCTTAGATAAGAACAGATGTTACCTGATCTGACGCTAATGGCGCGGATCGGTAACGGGGGTAGGACGCAGCTTCGGTTGTGCCACTCCCGGCACTCGATGATGACGATGTTCTGAGAGTGTCAAAAATAATTTCTAACCTCTTCTATTCTGTTCTGTTTTTGTTTTGTTTCTCTTTGTGCAGGTTAATCGGAGATTTGCGGAGAAGATCGAGGAAAAATCAAATGAAGAACCCAACGAGTTTTCTTTTAGGACTTAGGACCCTTAGAGTAGGTATTCAAAGAAACTTCTTGTAAATGAATATGAGTATTCATGAATGGAATTCAAAGGTTATTCATCTCTGTAAATTAAGTACTTATGAAATAAAATTCAACTAATACTTATTTACTTCTCAATTGAAATCTCAAATAATTCCCAATATTTATATTTACTTCTTAGTTGTGAGTTACAAATGTTTATGAATAAAAATCCACACATATTTGAATTCACTTCCTAATTGTAAAGTATAAACATTCGCGAATGATACTCTCAAATATTAAACTTTCACTTCCCTTTCCGTATTAGACAGTATTGTGAACGATACTTTGACCATTTTAACTGCAACCTGATTAACTCCAAATAAATCCAAAATAATCCCACTTATTGTATGTCCGAAATGCTTTATTGATGAACACAGAAAAAAAACAAAACTGCTCAAACGGTCTTAGAACAAAACATGGGCAACTGATGGCCCACATTCAAGTATGTTTCTGACCAATTTTCCAGCAGTAATGACGGCTTGATATAATCGAACCATGCCTCAGAAATAGTGTCTCAAATGCCTCAAAACTTAGTAGCAGCCCGTCTTCAAGGAATTAGCATAATCCACGTAAAATGACCAAAATACCCCTGGAACCAATCCTGCAAAACAAACACCTCCATGACTTGATAGTGGTTAGCAAATGCACAGATGAGATGCTACGCGAAATGACTGACTAAATATATGGGTAAAATTTGGGGTATTACAGTTGCCCCTATTTAAATATCTACACCAGATGATTTGAGTGACGGAGACTCGAGAAATCATGGTGGAGGGATTTAAATATAGATAACCGGAAATTTTGCCCTTATATGTGGCGATATGCAATGCTATAGACAAAACAAGACTAATGCAGGCAGCGCCATGAACATGATATGATGCGTATGCTGGGATGATGAATTGCGAAAATGCTGACGAATGCGACGACACAGGGACAGACGCTACGAGAAGAAACACACTGGGGAAAACGACGCGTTGGGACACAGTACAACCCTGGGGAATTCTAAAATGATGGTCAACTGGTGCGAACACGACCAATTGTCATTTTGGGAACGAGATTCTCAAATGGAGATGGCACCTATGAGACGGCCTCCACTGGGGAATCTAAAAGTAAAACTGGATCATGTACGACTGCAAGATCGATCACAGAATGCATGGAGCATTGAGCAAAGAATAACATCCAAGCTTCTGTAAACTATCCTTCGTGATGGGATCGGACGGACTTTTTGGAAATCCGTATCAAATAATACAGGGTAAAGACCAGCTGTATGCCAAAATAAATGGACTTTAATGGGAAATGCCCTGATAAGCTTTTCGGGGGATAAACCATCACTTATCGTTGGAAGGGACTTACATGCCAAAACGGATAAACGCTCAAATAAAGAGGCTGCTGCTTATCTGATATATAAATCTTCTCATATTTAAGGTCGGCGCCTGGAAATACGATTCCGATTCTTCTTTTACCGAAGGATAAATGAACTTCTTCATACTTCAAGATCGTGCTCTCCTGAATATGATTCCGCTCCTTCTTTTACTAAAGGGTAAATGAACTTCCTCATACTTCAAGATCGTGCTCTCCTGAATATGATTCTGCTCCTTCTTTTACTAAAGGGTAAATGAACTTCCTCATACTTCAAGATCGTGCTCTCCTGAATATGATTCTGCTCCTTCTTTTACTAAAGGGTAAATGAACTTCCTCATACTTCAAGATCGTGCCCTCCTGAATATGATTCTGCTCCTTCTTTTACTAAAGGGTAAATGAACTTCCTCATACTTCAAGATCGTGCTCTCCTGAATATGATTCCGCTCAAACCTTTTCGTACTTCAAGATCGTGCTCTCCTAAATACGATTTGGCTCAAACCTCCCCATACTTCCAGACGATAGGGAAAATGGAAGCCCAACTGCTCAATGGAGATGGCCATTTACTGCGAGTCATAACGAAGGTAGGATTGGCTTCTCAATGCGAGAAATGTCGCTTACCGATGTTGTAAGATGTAAGGTGTTGGCGATAGATTTTCCAGGTTGATTTTCTTGAAAGATAGTGCAAAATAAATGCACATCCGTGTACAGTGATAAACTTCTCGGGCGAGAACAGTCGTGTATCTGTCATGATATGGTGAAAATATTCAGATGGTGCAAAATAAATGCACGTCCGGTTGGGCTCGACGACCGACGATACTGAGATTCAATCTAGGATCGAGCTAGAAAGAAGACTGGTAATCAAGACTCCGTCGAGGGAATGATCTCGAAGGGTAGATATCTTATCCTAGTGAGGAAAGATAGCGGAAGTAACCGTCATCCACGAGGATCGAGCTCTGTGGGGAAACTGGAAACACTTATGTATTTTATGCTTAGGGCTGACGATCTATTTAGAGAGAATGGACAAACCCAGTTACTCGGCGGTAACAACCAATGATGGCGAAACACAAAGAACCTGTGAATGCTAATGCATATATTAATGTGGGTTCATGTTGATGAATATGTTAATATGAATGTATGTTAATGTCTATGCAAGATGTAATGAAATGAGTATGTAATGAATATGTGAAAGGAATGTATGAAATAGGCATGTGATGCTTATGCCCTTGCGTATGCTGACGAAACAGACTAGAGACGGGACGAGAGATGAAATAGACATCTCGACGGAGATACCCTGCGTTCTCTGCAACCAATACGTCAATCATGGGAAAAAATGGTAGGACCACATCTGGTTTCAGAATTCTGACTTCTCTGGGGAGAAGGTAATCTGCTTGGGTGCACAGTATCATGTCTTCACATGGGGAGAAGAAAACTTGAGGGACACTTTTGAGTCACCCAAGAAAAAGTTGTCAGCTTATAGTCTCGCTGGGGACTGTGTCAGGGCGATAGTTTAGGAACCTGTTGCAACACTGAGATTTACTGGGGAACGAAGGCCGCCGTGAGTAAAATCCCTCGGGTGCACGAAGAAAAGTTGTGAAACCCCATGGTTTTGATCTTGAAGGACCTTCTAGTAGTCGCCATTTGCTTCTTCAAAAAAACACGGTGCCCCAGGATACTTGCGTTGTAAGGTATGGTCATCTCAAGAGGATTTTATAGAGAACACTGAGTCCGATTGCCCCATTGTTTTCAAACTCTTTGAGATATTCGTCAGGTCTGGCACAAATGTTACGACGAAATCTTCGAGAAACAGCCCTTAAGAACGTCAGCCTCGCGTTGTAAGCGGACTGGGAAACTGCCTGCCCCTGTTTAGCAGGATCTTCAAGTTCCACGGGTTATATTCATATGTGGATCCCTATCAAACAAAGTTGTCATGCCTGAAATGCCTATCCTGAGTTTGTCAATGTACACGTATATTTGTCTTGAATTTTGTTTTGAAAAAAGATATCGCAATAACTTGTGACCGAAATCACTAGTCAGGATATAAGTTTTAATTATAATGCCAACATGAATTTTTTCTGAGCATAGCTCGTAGGAGTCAGGAAACGTGATCTTGTCGAGTATGCTTTCAACCGAAGTCCTACTTCAATTAGGTCTTTTAAAGGTTGTATCGTGGCTCGGCTCGCGGTTTAAGAAACAAAGGATATAGGCTCGAAGTTGTATTTGTACCCACCCCTTCTTCGTGATGTTCTCCAATCCTACTTCAGTTAATCGGATACGAACGCTCATATCTCAAGCAGATTTGCTATGGTCGAGAACTTATCAAGGCTTTGGACATGGCAGTCACTCACCTATTTCTAATGGCAATTGGTCACACGACTTTGTTCTTTATAGGGATCCTAGAAAAACTACTGGTTTGTTCTTATTCCCTAACTTTTGCCTGGACAACGTCTCTTGATCTGACTTTGGAGTCCAGCGGGATGCCCCAGTTTTGTCTAAGTCTCCTTCATAGGTTTTGACTTAGCGGGCTTTTATTTTTTTGGAATATTCTTTTATGCACAAGTCGTGTAAATCTTTTGAAAGGCTCGTGACTGCCCCACTCCTTAGATAACTGAGGGATAGTCATTGTATTGGACTTCTTAAGATGTTAAGGATAAATTCTCGAAGGTTTGCTCTTCCTTTTTGAGGATCTAAGCGCTCGATCGGTTTAACTGAAACCTACCCTGCCCCAGGTTAGGATGAAGGTTCTTAAAAAAAAAAAAAAAAAAAAAACTCCTACTTCAAGGCTCAAAGAGGTTAACGAGGGATTATCATCCTTATATCTCCAGTGTATGGGATTTGAAACAATGCCTTACATCATCAGCAGGTTTTAACTGAAAGCATAAGACAAGAAATCTGACGTTTTAGGTTCGTCATCCTCCTTCCAATTCTCCATCAGAACAAGAGATCGGGTAAAGTTGGCATTATAATTTATGAAAAATATATTTTGAATGAGTGAAACGAATGGACTTATTCAAGACAAACATATGCGTTGCATTAATCAAAGATAAACAAGTTCGTACATGCTAAATATGTTTAATCAAAGAGAAATACATATAAATAAACAAATGAACTGTCGGCAAAAACCTTCTAAATGTTTTATGAAATTCAAAAGCAACACTTTCCTTTGGCGGAGCCTCAACGGAAAGGACGTCTGGTTTATGATCACTGTGAGTCGTCCTGGCTTGCCCCAGTTACGCTGGTCACATCTTCAACAGTTTTCAGTCGTTGCTTCAAAATAACTTTCCCAGATTCTTTGTTGATCCCAGTCATATCATCTTGAGGGTTACTGAAATGAAGCGAGCTAGGCCTTTGAACAATTACTAGATTCGGCTGATTTGCCACAGGAGTAGCATGCTTTGCAGAATTCGAACTCGACAAGTGAGGGACCCCGAGAGGAGTCTCGATCTTTATCTGAGCATCGCTAAAAGACAACTTCTTCGTTTCTAGCAAATTTCTGACAACTTTCTTAAGAGCGTAGCAATTCTCTAGATCATGACCGGGCGCACCCTCATGAAGTAAACAATGAGCGGCAGCGTTGTAACCTGCAGGTAATGGGTTAGGCGGAGGACCCAAAACACGGGTGGTAATCAGACCTTGTTGCACCAAATGGGAGTATAACTCAGTGAAAGTCATCGGAATTGGAGGACAAGGCTTATACTGACTCTTACGGGGATAAGGAACCTGATCCTGTGATTGCTGATGAACAGGAGCGTTGGGCACTCGTTGACGGTTGACAGGAACTTGCATGGGCGGATAACCGGAAGGTTGTTGATGAATCGGTGCTTGATATACCGGAGCTGATTGCACAGGCTGGTATGTAGGAAACTGCTGATCGAAAGGAGGTGCAACAGTAGCTACATAAGGTTGCTGGGCATATGGAAATGGATAACCTTGAACATAATTCTGCTGATGTTGCCAAAGTTGAGGAGTAGCCATTTTGCGGTTCCTCGAACGTGCAGGTCCTTTACCATGGTCGGAGTTAGGAGTTTTGCACTTTGGAGGGGTGGCTCGTCGAACTGGTTGAGCACTAGGAGGCACCAAACCGGATTGAAGACCGTGAGGAGGTACGTTCTCGACAGTAACAGCTGGTTGAGATTCCATAGCGGTATTAATAGTCTCAGAAACAACAGTAGACTGAGCGTCCACCTTCACACTAAGAGCTCGTAACATCTCCAAAATCTGCCCTACACTTCCTCGAAGATCTTCGAGTTCATGGCTGACACGGTTGATCTCTTGGTTTTGATCTTCCATTCTTTTGAAGGGTCGTATTGATGCAGAGAACTTAGGGTGACAAAACTGGAAGGTGAGAAAACCGCGTATGAGAAACCGGGAGACACATGCAATGCAAAAGTATGATGCTAAAATGTGAATGCAAATGAAGATTTCATGGAATTCAAATATTTACGAATATTGCGGAATACCAAGGAAACTTTTAATTCATTGAAGAAAAATTACAAATAATATCCTTGCAACCAAAATAGCTAAATAAAAGCCTAGAAAATCCTAGAGAAGCATCTTCCACAACTTCAGTGAGCAGACGGAGATCCGGAGGAAAATAAATATTCGTAGAGCCTTCTCTTCTTGTAGGATTGTATCTCATCATTCTTCGACTGAATCTGCTTTTGAAGTTCTTCGTACTTGCTGACCATCACATGGTATTTGTTCTTCCATGATTCTGCTTCGCATTGTGATTTCTTCAAAGTGATCTTCAAAGTCTCAGCTTCAGTCATGAAATACTGGACAGGTTCTTCTCTTTGAGGTAAAGGATCTTGGCGAGAGTAGGGCATCTTCAACTCAATAGCTCTTCCTCGGACCCATTGAAGGTATGGTTCCATGGATACACAATTAGGCCTTCCCAAACTTTCTTTGCCTTTCCTATGCAGATGATTCCAAGAAGATAGAATCTGATCTTGAAGCTTTTTGTCGTCTTTGAAAAAGATTTTCTCCACATGAATACCTTTAGGCGGTTCCTTCAAGGGGTATCCCAACTGTCGGCGAGCTAAGACTGGATTGTAGCTAATTCCTCCATTGAAACTGAGCAAAGGCACATTGTTGAAGTTTCCACAACTATCAATGATCGATATCCCATCGTACATGCGATTATACCAATCAATATCAGAGTGAGTTAAAGCCATAACTTTCTGCGACCAACGTTCTTGACTAGGTTTCCAGAACGGACCGGACTTGGGTAAGTGAGAAATAAACCACTTGTATAGTAATGGCACACAACATGTAATCATTCCTCCACCATGAAAGTTTCGGAGATGCACTGAATGATAAGTATTACCCAATAGCGTTGGAACTAGATTTCTCCTCATGAAGGTCTTGATTGCATTAAGGTCCACAAACCCCTCAAAACTAGGAAAAAGCAGCAACCCATAAATAAGCAAAGCAAATATTGTCTCAAAGGCAAACATGTCTTTATGATCGGCATAAAATTGGGCTTTCTTAATTAGGAAGTCCCTGGGAAAACCGGAGATCCCCCCTTTGGTGATCATATTGTTTTTGACCTCGGATATCCTTAGACAAATGGCTTTAGCAATATCTCGTTCTTTAGGGTCTTCCTCTAAGAAAGGGAATTGAGACTTATCCAAGATAGGTAATCCCACCAACTGAGAGTACTCTTCTAAGGTAGGTAAAAGCTGATAATCTGGAAAGGTGAAGCAGTGATAATCTGGATCATAAAACTGTAGCAAAGTCGCAAGAAGTCCTTCGTTTACTTGAATCTTCAACAAAGACAATAGCCTTCCATATCTGTTTTGGAACTTTTCTTGATCTTGAACCAAATCTCTTAGCTTCTCTAGGACTTCCAAATTAAAACCCTTAAAAGTAAATTGCAAAGTATGCCTTCTATGGTGATCCATGGTATCCTGCAATGTTCATAAATAGAGTTTGAATTCCATGAAGTCTTAATGCAATATGATGATTTATGGATGCAATGCATGAAAACACACAAAGTCCTAGGTTAAAGGAATGTGAGCGGAGTTAAGGTCTACCCATCCCCAAAAGGAGTGTACTATAGGTTAGTCGTACCTGCAGAACAAGGTTCTAAAAAGTGCCCAAAGTCATCAGCCCATCTTTCGGATATTATCAACCTTCCGATTGACTCGGGGGTTAATAATATACTCAAGAGAACCTCTTTTGAGTGTAGTATCGCGTAGCAACCATTGTAGGACTACTCCCACATAGTTCCCGCACTACGTCCTAAATAAGGCCAAGGTGGTGTTAAGGTACTACGGTTCCCAATATCACAGACTCCAATCGACCATGGAAAAAGTTTTCACGATTACTCGTTCAACCGAACCATTTTCGAAAAAGTCTCAACTGAGCGGTGATTCTCGAATCAGCTTGGTCGGGATTCAACTCCCTATAAGCCTCATCGAATATATCCCCATCCTATAATAATGTCACTAGTCCGGGCGTAGGACTTATCTCACAACACAAGGAACAGTCCCCAATCAGAGCACAAATATATACATGCAAATGAATAGTAAAACAAATAGTAATAAATATGAACAAATTAGGGATAACCCTCAAAACTTAAGACGTCCCCAGTGAAGTCGCCATTTTCTGTTGCGGTGGAAATAGGATCACAAACTATTAATGAGTTTGAATCGCAATTCAATTCACAACCGCTCTTTGATTTATCCGAAGGAAAAGGTCAAAAGAGGGAAAACCTATTTTGCACCGTAAACACAATGCGGGGAAAGATCTAGGGTTCGGGGGTTGATTAAATTTAGGGAAGGTATTAGCACCCTAAACTTCTGTAGTACTCTACAGGAACCTTTTGTTCAATACTTACTATTTTGCTTTATTATTCTTAAGGTATATGTACAAAGGATTAAAAGCGAGAAAATAAACCTAAGGGGTTAATTCTAAGTTTACTCGGCAAGACATCGCATCTTGTGCCTACGTATCCTTACGGGAGTGGAATCAGAGTAATCGTAGTTCCTCTCAAAAGGGAGGTTAGAGACTTCTTGACTGCGGTCAAGGTCTCAAGGGGAATAAACGCATCTTAAGGACGCGCTTACGTGGAGTGTAGAAACTCCAAATCTCTACGTTGAATTGTTAAGTTGTAATTAGGGTTAAATTAGGTTAGGGATTCCGCGGCGGGAAACCCTAAAATGAGCACGGCGGCTCTTTGACCTAATGCTAGGGGTAAAATTGTAATCTTGTCTGCGGCGAGACATTTATGGAAATTTTAGGGTTGAAAAGGTGTAAGGGTTGAAGTTGAGGACTATTGGCGCGGCGACCAAAAGCTAGACCTAACCTTCGGATGTGTGATGTGACAGGATAATTGATGAATGTGTGAGATTTGAATCATGCAAACAGAGAAATAATGTCGATAATTTAAACCATGCAAGCAGGAACTTAAAGGCAGAAATTAAAAACGCGATTATTAGGGTTCGTGAGGTTACAACCGAGGAGCAATTACAACAATGATGAAACTTAAATAAAACACAATGTAATAAGCTGCAAAATGAACACACGCGTTAATGGGCAAAGTCATACGGTAATTGGACGAGTCATGAGACAAGGGTGCAAGGTTGAAGATTTTTGTTGTTTTTAAAGAGATGTTAAATGAATTTATAAGAAAAATAAAGAGTAATGTTAATTAAAATATTTTAACTTTAATTTTAAAAAGGTTTTAGCTTATATATTTTAAAAAAGATTTTTAAATTATTTATTGAAAAAAAGGGTTTTTTATTTATTATATGAAAAAAGGTTTTTTCTTTGATTTTTATTTATTTTTAAAAAAAACAATTTTAATATTTACTTAAAATTTTTTTAATAACATTAACATTAACTAAATATAAAGAAAAAAAAGTAAAGGGTTTTTAAAAAAACAATTTTAAAAAACAAAAATAAAAGGGGTTGGGCCGGTAATTACCTCCGGACCCAACCCGGCTCATCAAACGGATGGCCACAAAGGGGAATTGGTTTTAGGGTTTGAAACCCTGCTATCACATTCGCGGCGCCGTTTGTCTCTCTCTCGCTCTTGTTCCGTCTCTCTTCGTTTCCGCCATGTTTTCCTTTACATCTTCTTCTCCACACTAAAAGAACAGAAAAAAGAAACTGTTAATATGCTGATAATGGAATGAAATCTTACGGTGGGTTCTCAATCGGTGATAAGCGGAAGCAATGATGGTGAACTGAGCTTTCGGCGCTGGTGAACTCTTTCCACTGAGATCGTCTCGTTTCGATCTCTCTCCCTCTCGCGGCCACTAGCCCGTTAGGGTTTCGTTCTCGCTTTGTCCGTTTAGGGCTTTCGCGATTCGTCTCCCCTTTTCTCTCTCGCGGCCACCAGCCCTTCTATTCGAGGTGATGTTGTTCTTATATATTCTCCTCTCTCAATTTTGAATGGGCTTTTGGACTTAATTTTTCTGATATTATTTACCCTTTTGATTTGATCTCAAAACCTTCCGTTTTCGGAAGCGATTTGCACAAAATGATATGATATTCTGATTGAGATCCTTTGATTGAGCCCGCTTTGGATTGATTTTTGTTTGATCATTTTTCTGATACACTGATTGGATTTTGTTTCCTTTTTTAGGATTTGATTGGTTTTGTTTTGTGGTAATTCCGACTCGATTTGATTAGATTCTTCTGGATACTTGCAGATGCAGATTTGATTGCATTTGGGGAACTCATATATCTGGATATCTGTTTCTGATACGATTCGGTTTTATTGATACAATCCAGTTTTGTCATGTATCTGGGTATCCAATTCGACTTGTGTTTCTGGATTAACTGTTTCGAACACGTTAACTTCTCTTCTTCTTCTTTCAGGATTGGTACTATGGCTTTGGTCGAGTCAAACGCTGCCGAGGATGGTCACATGGTGATGATGACTTCAAGTCTGAACCTTCTGGTGTTACTTCTGATTTTAACGGACTTGGTTCTCGGATTTTCAGGTGCTGCAATTTTCTGAACCAGTTTCGGACTTGAACATTCATGTCCAATTGTGAATCCGGATTTTGCTTAGTGTTGCCTCAAGACATTTACTTGATAGTGGCTGCGAGTTTGGGGCAATGATGTTTCGACTGAGCCTCGGCTTCACATTTTGGTTTTCCAATATCACCACATTTGGTTGAGGCTTATTGACGCGCGAGCATGATTATGAACCTACCTCGCTTTTCTGGTATGATTTGTGCTATGATTTGTGCTGTTGTCTGATGCAACTCGGTGTGGTTATTCACATTTTTTGTGACTTGCAATTCGAACTGGTTCACATTGAAACTTGCCTTTAACTGATGCTTCTGAACTTTTTGATACATTGTTTGATGCAGTTCAATGCAGTTTGGTTTGTATTTCATTTTTCTGTTCTGTTTGAACTTGACTTTCATGGACTCACTTATGATTATCCCAATTGATGTTGTCATGAGCCATTCGGTCCCTTGATGCTGATACGGATTTTTACCGATAGGACTCGGGGTTTTTCAGAACAGATACTAACACTCGATTCTTCTTGAACTGATATCTGGTTTTCTGATGCAACTTGGTTCTTGTCATTGTTTCAGGGCTGGGATATTTGGATTTGTGAACTGATTCTCTGATGGATGTTGCCGTCAGCTGCAAATTTCATTTCCTGATGACATTGGGCCGTGATGTTTCTAAACTGAGCCTACCTGATGGTTGACTCTGATTGCTTCTGTTTGTGCACTTTCAGTTTGAATTTCCAATTACCTGTGGCTGTTTTGTTTATGCAGCTTATAAACTGTTTTGGCTTTGAGTTCTGTTATCAATTTTGTACTGATGCTGTTGTGGAATTTCAGGTGTTGGAAATTTTTGAAAACAAAACGATTCAGACCTGCCGGCATCCGGGTCTGAGTCCAAATTTACCTTTGTATCAGTTTGGAAATCCAATTGCGGGAAAAGCGAATCAGTCCCGCTTCTTTTATCTCTTTTATCTCTCGGTTGTCCCTTAGATAAGAACAGATGTTACCTGATCTGACGCTAATGGCGCGGATCGGTAACGGGGGTAGGACGCAGCTTCGGTTGTGCCACTCCCGGCACTCGATGATGACGATGTTCTGAGAGTGTCAAAAATAATTTCTAACCCCTTCTATTCTGTTCTGTTTTTGTTTTGTTTCTCTTTGTGCAGGTTAATCGGAGATTTGCGGAGAAGATCGAGGAAAAATCAAATGAAGAACCCAACGAGTTTTCTTTTAGGACTTAGGACCCTTAGAGTAGGTATTCAAAGAAACTTCTTGTAAAATGAATATGAGTATTCATGAATGGAATTCAAAGGTTATTCATCTCTGTAAATTAAGTACTTATGAAATAAAATTCAACTAATACTTATTTACTTCTCAATTGAAATCTCAAATAATTCCCAATATTTATATTTACTTCTTAGTTGTGAGTTACAAATGTTTATGAATAAAAATCCACACATATTTGAATTCACTTCCTAATTGTAAAGTATAAACATTCGCGAATGATACTCTCAAATATTAAACTTTCACTTCCCTTTCCGTATTAGACAGTATTGTGAACGATACTTTGACCATTTTAACTGCAACCTGATTAACTCCAAATAAATCCAAAATAATCCCACTTATTGTATGTCCGAAATGCTTTATTGATGAACACAGAAAAAAAACAAAACTGCTCAAACGGTCTTAGAACAAAACATGGGCAACTGATGGCCCACATTCAAATATGTTTCTGACCAATTTTCCAGCAGTAATGACGGCTTGATATAATCGAACCATGCCTCAGAAATAGTGTCTCAAATGCCTCAAAACTTAGTAGCAGCCCGTCTTCAAGGAATTAGCAGAATCCACGTAAAATGACCAAAATACCCCTGGAACCAATCCTGCAAAACAAACACCTCCATGACTTGATAGTGGTTAGCAAATGCACAGATAAGATGCTACGCGAAATGACTGACTAAATATATGGGTAAAATTTGGGGTATTACAGTGATATTTTAGTGGAAAACAGTGGCCTGACACGGGTGCCCGTGTTGTGTGACACGGCCCGTGTCAGGACACCTGAGACATGGAAATTTCACGCAAAAAATGTGTCAGGAGGCCAACACGGCCACCCGTGTTGCAGGAAGCGCTTTTTTCCCTATTTTTCTTGTATTTTTGACTCTTGTGATCCCCGAGGGTATTGTGGGTATTTCCTTAGTGCCGAGTTGAAATTGTGACGATTTGTTACGTGTTTGAAGCTCTGGAGAATTGGAAGGATACAAAAAAATACAACGAGAGATTGAAGCTCTGGAGAATTGGGAGGACAAGGAGATTTTCATGCTCGGAAGAAATTGAAGATTGAATTCACTCCTAATACCATTGTAATGTTTCTAATTATCATGTTGTTTTTATCAAATATTATGAGTGGCTAAACCCCCAATTGTTAGGGGGTGGTCCTAAATTGCGATGTATTGACCTTTGTTGGGATTATTCTATGATATTTTTGTTGTTCACCTTATGGCTTTTATTTTGCAACGATCTTTATACTAATTCATATTGGAAAATAGAATTTGATTTACGATTAGGTTTTGTCTGGAAAGTCGAGCTAATGCTTTTGCAAAATAAGGTTACGGTTGTGTTGCACCCCAAAATTTGATCAACATTTATTTATCCATCAAGTGTTTGAAGTTTGATACCTTCATCAGAAAGTTTAGGAGATCCTCAGAGGAATTGGTTGAAACCAAGGTTGTGTGCTTCATAGCTTGAGAGTTGTGGGAGCTCCTCAGATGATTCTGAGACTTTGAGAATGAACTTGAAGCTTTGAGAAAGTTTATGAGATGTCTTGGAAGCCATCATGAAGCCCAGATAAGTCATTATGCAAGAGTGCAAGAGATTCAACCATGAAAGGTAGAATTAGGGTTTTGACTGGGTCAACCCTAGGATAACTGAAGATTTGGAGAAGGCTGAGACCTAATCCAAGGTCCATGAGATCATGGAATGATGTATGGAGATGTTATAAAGATGATTCCTAGACCAACTCATCATGATTGAGGAGTTTGAGAAATTTTAAGTTAGGGTTTCTAAGGAGTGTCAGTGAAAAAACCCTAATTTGATCCCCATCTTCCAGGAAGTTTTAGCTCAAGATGTGATTGATATATCATCTTCCCCATAACATGAATGTTGTAGAGCTTGTTTATAGCTTTAATTTGAGTGGTAGAAGTCCTTGATAGGGTTTGCAGAGCTCAAGTTATGGTTTTGACAAATTACAGGTCATCTGAGGTATGTGAATCTGGGTCCTTGAAAGTCACCCAACTTGCAGACAACGTTTTCCCTAGTAGGATGATTCCTATGATCTCTTGGTCAACATGAATATTGAAGAGCATCTTCTTAGCTTTCTATAGAGTACTAGAAGTCCTTGATAGGATTTGTAGAACTCAACTTATGGTTTGAACAAGACAGGGGTATTTTGGTCATTTGGAAGTTATAGGTCATTTTAAGCAAAGGCCATATCTCCTATTTCCAAGCCTCAAATGAAAAAACTCAAAACATAAAAGTTGTTAAAAATGGGATTTTAAGCCTAGAAAAGTGGTCATGAGTTGTTGGAAAAGCTTGTAGCAAGGATTGACAAGGATGGGTGAAAATGACCTAAAAATGGCTTATAAGTTAAATGGATCCAAGTTGGAAATTGGTTTGGGAGATCTAGGGATCCAAAATAGGTCATCCAATATGTCATTTTGAATCCAAACATCATTTTAAAAACAATGGTTCAAACACATTTTTGATTTGAAGTCTAAAAATGGGGGTTACTTTGTAAAGTTCTTTCTTGCATATTAAGGAACCTTTGAGAAACTTCACCAAAGGCAAGGCTGAGCTTGTTTTTCACTCATTCCATCTCAATATCTCATGTAAGGGTATTTTGACACAAAATTAAAGGCCTTAAGGCATGAGATGAGATGATACCATATGTCATTACAAGAGAAGTTCCATTACTTTCTAGATGATTCCAAAGGTTTCTAGGTGATTCTATTAACTATTATATAACAAGTGGATCAAGGTGAGATGAAAGGTTGGTCAAGGGGAGAGATTTCAGTGGAGAAAGTGAGAGAGAAAGTGCCATTCCAAGGCTTTCTTCAAACACAAGCAAGATTCCATTTCTTCATCTACAAGCTTTCTTCCTCAAAGTTCTTGCAAACAGAACCATCTCCATCATTAGAGGAGTGTTTGGCATCAATTACAAGACTTGAAGCCATCTCTAACAGCACTCACCATCACCATTTGACAGGTTTTCTTCTCCTCCTATATCTCTTTATTTATAGGTTTTCTGTTAGGTTTATAGGTATAGAATGAGCATGCTAGGTTAGTTGATCATTTTCTGAAACTTAGAGAAGATTCTATGAGGTTTCATGGTGTTGCACCCTAAAATTTGCTCAACCTTATTCACTTGGTTTATGTTTCAATATCATTAGCATTTGCATAAAGAGTCATGTACATAGTCTACACATCTGCATAGCATAAGCATAGCAAGTCATCCAACAGGGGACCAATCATTATTCTCATCTCTATGAGCCTATCAAGAGGTTGTTATCCTAATTCAATCCCATTCAAGTCATCAGAAAAGAATTTGAAAGCAGAGAGTTCAATAGATCAAGCTTTGAGTCTATCTCCTATCTGAGGGCATCTGAGGATCAACAAGGGAGTTGTGAGTTGTGAATTGAAGGCATGGAGAGTATCTAGACATCTTGGAGGACTTAGAAAGTCATTTGGAGATGGAGACAAGTCATTGGTGTAGTCACAAGAGTTGTGGAGGAAGACAGTCAACTAGGGTTTCATCTGGGTCAACCCTAGGTCAAAGGATTGTTTGAAAGGCATTAGGGGCTATTGAAGAAATGTGGGGTTCATCATTTGACATGGAGAATAAGGATATGTTGTTATGCTAAGAAGAAATCAAGAGAAATCAAGGAGAAGAGGAGGTTCTAAATTAGGGTTTCTATGTAAAATCCCCTAGTTTAGGACAAATTTCCAAGCAAGATAAGTCAAAATGCAAGCTTCAAATGGATACTTGGCCAACATGAAACTTGTAGAGGATCTCAAGACCTTTAATTTGAGTGGTGGAATACATCAAGGAGATTTATAGAACTCAAGTTATGGTCCTTGCAAGTTACAGGTCATCTGAGGTATCTGAAATTTTGTCTGTAAAAGTGACTTGACTTCAAAGCAATTTTTACCCCTCAAGGATATTTCAAATGAATTTCTGGTCAACATAAGAGTTGTTCCTCATTGTCTTAGCTTTCTAGAATGGTATGGTATGCCCTCATCTGATGTGTGGGGCTCTACTTATGGTCTTGGCAAGCAAAGGGTATTTTGGTCATTTGTGAATTACAGGTCATTTTAACCTATGCCCAAAACTCATACAAGGAAGCTTCAAATGGAAAACTTTAAAACATCAAACTTGTTCCAAATGACATTTTGGGTCTAGAAAAATGACCATGAGAGATTGGAAAGATTCATAGCACAAGGTTTCAAAATTGTTGGATTTAATGAATAAAAATGGACTTAAAAATGAGATTTTTCATATTTTGGCCAAATGAAGCAAAATTATAGGTCATTTTGAATGGAAAGATCATTTTAAAGACATTGGCTAAAGTAGAATTTTGAGCTTAGTTCATGTTTTAAGAGTTATCCATGGTTGCTTGCAATGGAAGAAACATAAACCAAATTCAATGGCAAGAATGCAAGGGAAACTTCTCCAAGTTTCTAGGAGGTTCTAACCTCATGTATATATTGATGTGAGGTGGTTCATGCCATGGTTGGTGATTCCATTTGTTCAAAACCCCAAGTTATACACATTTTCTCCATTTTGCATAAGCTTCACAAACTCTCCCAAATTTCCATCAACTTTCATATCTTTTGATTGAATCTTCATCATCATCATTCAAACACCATCATCCACATCAAGATTGGTAGAATTGGAGGAAGAATCGTGCTATTCAAGATAACCATCCAAATTGCAAGAACTTCTCAAGGACAAGATTCAGGAGGTTTACACACGAATCACTGCATACAGAATTCATCATCAAGGTTACTGAGCAAGTTTCAATCACTGCAAGCATCAAATTCAAAGAGTTGCATACCTGTTTTCACCAATTGCACCAGGTTTGTTTTCTCTTCATATTGCATGATTTAGTTAGAATCTTAGGGATTTGATAGTGTAGAATGGTTAAGATAGGATAGAGGATTGATTGTGATGATTTTGGAGAAGTTTCATGAAGTTTGAGCATGATGTACCAATTCTGTTAAGGCTTATAACTCTTGGATTAAAGTACGATAATCATAGGTTAATAGCTTGAAATGATCAGTGTGAGATGTAGAGCATGTTAGGATAGAATTGAGCAAGCATTGGGAGATTTGATAGCAGTTGATTATGGTGGAACCTAACTGTTATGCTCATCGGGTTTGGAGTTTGGCTGAGTTTTAGAAGGAACCAAGGGTATGGCTGTGTAGAGGGAGGGATTTAGAGCAATTTTGCTCTTGACATCGAATGAATCCATGGAGAGTTGAAGGAGAACAGAAAGGTGTAAGATGCGTGCATGGTGTTGAAATCTCAGAGTCTAGGGTTTGCTGGAGGTAGGAGATGATCCTTGGGCCACACGATCACACTTTGACCTTTGACTGGGAGACTCATCTAACGGCCGCGATTAAAAGTTCAAAACGGAGGGAAAATTTGAAAACTCAAAACGCAGCGTTTGAGTTAGTGACCAGTCTGGGCTCAACTGCTTTTCGCGCCCCCCAACTTGCTGGGCCCAACGTGTATCCTTTATGTTTTCTTACTATTCTCACCCCCTCCCATTTATTTCTTTATGTTTCTTTTTAATTTCTTTTCATTTTTTTCATGCATCTTATAAAAATCACATAAAATTGAAAAAATCATTATTTTTTTATGATTCTTTTTGCATAATTTTCTCTAAAGAGTCTAGAAAATTATAAAAAATAAAAATTGCATTTTATTTTTTATTTGATATTTTTCCCATATTTTCCAAATAAATAGCATTTTAAATAGTTTCATTTCATACATAAATTTGTTAATTTTTGTTCTATTAGTTGCTTTAATATTTTTTGTCCATTCTTTTTAGGTTGTTTAGTTTAGATATTAAACTTGTAGATACAATTTAGTTCCCATTTTTTAGAAATTAATTTTAGGTGTTTAGTTTAGGTGAGAACAACATGAACAAATTAGGGTTTTAAGTGACAACTTAGGAGAATTAAGTCATTTCCCTTAGGACTTAGAGATTGAATAGTTTAGCTATGGGACTATAGGGGCTATGGGCAGTTATTAGATCCCCTTAGAAAAAGTCAGGATTCCCCTACTGATATTAATATACTGTCTATATTTGTCTGATTGGTGTGGTGTGCCCTCTGGGGATTACTGTTTGTCTGTGTGGGTATTGGGATTGTCTGGGGATTGGGGGAGCTGAAGACTGAAGATGATGAAGCCATTAGAGATCCATAGACTGAAGACCAACTTCCAGAGTTGGAGAGGAGATTTTTGCCATCAGCTGTTAAGGAGATTAGGGTTTAGGAACTAGGCAGAGCTCTAGGTTAGAAAGCTTGATTCTCAAACATGGAAGGTTTTGACTGCCTCCATTCCTCTCTGTGATACAGAGTCTCTCTGAGACACTCACCCCCTTCCCTTGGAAGGCTTGGTGCTATTGTCTGAGGGATAGAACTCTTGAGAGAAAATGTCTTATGTGTTAGTAGCAGTTGGTTTACCACCATTGGTAGTCAACTAATTGTTTAACACCCAATCCACTCTGGTGATTGATCCCTCAGCTTGGAGGATAGGACTTGAAGAAAAGCCATTATAGACCGAAGATTGGCAACCAAAGCCTTTGCTTGAAGACTGTGAAGATAGAAAATACTGCTGACTGAAGCTTGTAGCTGATTGGAGATGACTTGAAGATGGATATTGATGCAGAGCTGTTGTGGCTGTTTATTTTGCTGTATTTCATTTCTGATGTATTGATTGGTTTTCCTGACTGTATTGTTTGCTGTTTACCCTGTTGGGTTGAAAGTGAAGCCTGTTCACTTTTGCCTATTGTTTTCTAGGTTCGAGGTTGAGTGGGACTCCCTTGCCTCGCTTGTATTGGTGCATCCATGCATTTTACCGCTTTGCTATATATATCTGATATTGTTTCTGTTTCCGTCTATTCCCTTAGGATCTCTGTTTCTCTCTGTGCA
This sequence comes from Lathyrus sativus, assembly GCA_963859935.3. Lineage (NCBI taxonomy): Eukaryota > Viridiplantae > Streptophyta > Magnoliopsida > Fabales > Fabaceae > Lathyrus > Lathyrus sativus. The sequence goes on along the minus strand of OZ012739.1, from coordinate 616,686,329 downwards.
AGAGAGGAGCATGATAGACATTAGGTCTTAACCCATGCATGATAACATTAGGTCAGTTTGATTCCCTTCGCAACCGTAGGTTAGAGTTCCGTCTCTTCTTTCTCAAAACAAACAGAAAAGCACAATAAGATTTCAAATACAATAAAAAACACTTCTTCCGTAAAAGAATGTGAACTCATCAAGACGTCATTTTTGTCCGCCGGGACTGCTAATCAAGAAAACCCTTTTCAGAAGGAATAAAATCAACCAAGACAGACTTGTGTCGTACGTGGCCCGAACTACGTTTGCTCTGATCTTTCATGCTGTATGAAAGTACGTAGGCATAGGATGCGATATCCTAGCGAGCAACCTTCCCCTCCTTTCCCGTAGGTAGGCGAACTACGTTGACTCTGATTTCTCGTTCCAGACGGGAATACGTAGGCATAAAGTGCGATACTTTGCCGAGTCATTTTATTTTCATTTTATTCTCTTTTGAACCCCTTGACCTATAGTTTAGATAGAATAACAATCTATACCCGAAAACAAGCGTGGATCCCGTCGAGTACGACGGACGTGAGGGGTGCTAATACCTTCCCCTTGCGTAACCGACTCCCGAATCCAGGTTTTGGTTGCGACGACCATACCTTTCCCGTGTTGTGCGAGGTTTACTCTGAGCGTTTCCTTTCCCTCCCGTGGGATAAATAACACACGGTGGCGACTCTTCTGTTCAGCCGGCGCCGATTTTCGCAGTAGCGACAGCTGGAGACTCTGCTGGGGATCCAACGTCCCCTGGCTGCTAAGGACTGCGATAGTTCTTATGCATTTGGGATCCAACGTCCCTTAAGAGAGTCAATCCTAACGCTTGTTTTCCCGTCGAGGATTTTGTATGGATTTATATTTCTGACCTTTATTTTCAGCATTATATATTGATTATTATTGCTGTATATTGGGGTGTGACGGGTGTTCTGATATTGAGTGAGAAGCCGGACCTGGGCTTGAGTGCACCTTAGACTTAGAGTAGAGATTAGTGGGCGCGCATGTGCTTTGCATGTCCTAGTGTCCCGCGAAATCTATGCTCAGACGAGGTTCTTCTGGTTGGCCTCCTGTCCTGCCCTTTGGGTGGCTTGGGTTGCTGGTTAGTTGGATTGTCGACTCTGGGGACCGATCATTTGGAAGTTGGCTAAGTGAGGCCTCTTCAGGATTTGATGATGCCACTCCTTCTGGGAATCGTATCGTCAACCCTGAAAGTCTGTGACGCCGACAACCGCATAGGATGCCATACCTTTGTCAGTTACTAGGACATCCACCTGTGAGAGGGTTTGGGGTTATGCAGGTAACTAGACTTTCAGACTACCGGTTATTTCTTGATCAGAGATCCTGGGTATTTATGGAGAGTTATGAGGTCTGTCAGAGACCATTTGGAGATGTGTTATGAGGTCTGTCAGAGACCAGTTGGATAATTCTGAGGTCTGTCAGAGACCAGTTGGAGAGTTATGAGGTTTGTTAGAGACCATTTGGAGACATGATTTGAGGTCTACCAGAGACCAGTCTGAGTTATGGTTTGAGGTCTGTCAGAGACCGTTGTTGGAGCTTTATTATAGGTCTATCCGAGACCAGGGTTTGAGGACTTCTAGAGGGTCTATCTGAGACTTCTTGATATGGTTCAGGCTACTCAACTATGGCTTTGGTCCCTGTTGCATGTTACTTGCATCGCATTGTTTGCATACCCATTATCATTGCATCCCACTAACGTGTGTCTGCGCTGCAGGTGCATTTGCATTCCCCCGGTTCTAGTGTCTGGACTTCTGAGTATTTGATCATGGCTGGTTTGAGGATGACCGTTGCGTATAAGCTACCTGTCCCCGATATTACTCCACTCCTGGGTCTGATTTCTCTTGCAAATGAGGATGTTCGTAGAAGCTTCAGGCAGAGTTACGGACGGTTGTTGGGTTTAGTGCGTAGGTCTACTGAGGATGAATTGAATGGGCTGTACACCTTAATGCAATTCTATGACCCGGCTTTGAGATGCTTCACGTTTGCGGACTTTATCTTGGGGCCCACCATGGAGGAGTATGTAGAGTTTACTGAGCTGCCAGTTCAGAATGCAGTTCCTTTTATTCACTCAGCCGCTGAGCCCAATTTGGAGGATTTAGCCAAGGCCCTGCATATGAATGCTTCTGACTTGTTGATGACTGCGTGGCGAGGGGTTCCGGGTTTTTCTCTTCAGTTTCTGGTTGGTAAGGCTCAAGAGTACGCCAAGAACGGGTGTTGGGTGGTCTTTAACGCTATTTTGGCCCTCTGCATTTATGGGATAGTGTTGTTCCCTAACTTCCCGAACTTCGTGGACATGGATGCATTTCATCTATTTGCCGCTGGTAACCCAGTACCAACACTGATCGGGGACTTTTACCATTCGATGCACTATAGGAATGAAAACAGGAGAGGCAAGAATGTCTCCTGTTGCATACCTTTGTTGTATATGTGGTTCAAGAGCCATTTTCCATCGAGGGGACCTTTCATGGATAATGCAATCACGCCCGACTGGCCAGAGCATATGATGAGGTTAACTTCTGAAGACGTTGATTGGTTTGATAGAGATCTGCTGGGATCCGAGCTTATCTTCAGTTGTTCTGGTTACCCTAATGTTCCGCTGATAGGAAGAAAAGGGTGTATCAACTACAACCCTTCTCTGTTCGTCCGTCAGTTCGGATATGCACTGAAGAGCCCGCCAAAAGAGGAAGAAGTACAGGAATCTCTGTACTTCACCGGAGATGTGAAGGGGGAGTTATTGGCCAAGTTGCAGCATGCCTGGACGCGCATTAACCGAAGAGGGAAGCCGTTGTTAGGAAAGAATGACTGTCAGGCCTATGCACCTTATAGAGTTTGGATCCAGGAGAGAGCAAGTCAGTTGCGGATGCCATTTCCAGATGCACCAGTTCTTGCTCCTATTCCAGTAGCAGAGCCAACCACTGTTTCTCGGGAAGCCTACGAGCAGGTTGTGAGAGAAAAAGAAGCCTTGTTGAAGATCAACGAAGGGTTAGAGCAAGAGCTAGCCCAGGCACGCAGTGAGAAAAACAAGGCCGTCCATGCTTTCCAACAGCAGATTGAGCTAATGAACAGATTAGGCGCTGAGTTGACTGAGGAGAGGAAGAAGCGCGAACGTCTAGGGCAAGAGTTCAGAAGCTCCCATGACATGCTTGAATCCAAGAAGAAAGCGCTTGACATCGCTCACCGAGAGATCTCTTCTTGCAATAAGACCTGGAATGCCACACTCACCAACAATAAGAAGAGGGAGGATAAGTTGAAGCAGCAAATCTCCGACCTCGAAGAGCAGTTGAAGTCCAGCATCAAGAAGTGTGAGGAAGAGGTGATGACCCGGTATAGTCTCCAGAACGCACTAAACAAGGCCATCAAAGGCAGAGATGAAGCTGTGTCTCAGAAGCGTAAACTAGAAGATCGCTTCGGAGATGGGGCATGGGAAGAAACTGCTGAAGACGTACGCCGTGTTCTTAAGAAAAGGAACCAACTCGTTGAAGGGCTGCTTGCTCGACCCAGTCATCCGGAGACCAAGAAGTTGCTAGAGGAGTATCAGACTTATGGGAGGATTTGATCATTTCATGTAGTAGCTTGTATGCTTTACTTGCATAGTGCTGACCATCACCAGGATTGTTGGTTGAGGTCATGCCTTCTTATTGCACTCTCAGTGATATTGTATTCTTGGTTTATTGGTTTCTCAGCAATATATGAGGCTTTCTGTGATTCAGCTCCGATATTTATTGTTAGCACTGTCACTGCACCGGCACCTTCACACTAGAATCGGGGAGTGAATTTCCCTAATGCACAAACACATATTGCATTGCATTCATATTCATATTGCATTACAGGTAATCATTGAAGGTTGTCTTATTTCCTGCTCTGCTATAGGTACTTTTCAGGATTGCAGATCAGCACCCGCACCGCTATTCTACCCGCACCAACTGTCGAAGAATCATGGATCAAATGCAGAACGAGATGCAAGATGTACGCGAGAAGCTAGCTCTCTTTATGCAGACCATGGAGGCCATTGCAAAAGGTCAGGAGAATTTGCAAGCCATGGTCCAACCTTTGTTGGCTCGGAATGCTGGTCATGGTAACGAGGATCATCAGTCTGTGCGGGTCGATACTGTTCATGGAGACGGCACTCCCACGCCAGTGGCTCCACCTGTAGTCAATATACCTGCTGCTAATATCAACAACGCTACCGCTGCTGTGAACGGTAACGTCGGAGTTGGAAACGAGACTGCTGTCCATAACGTTGGGCTTGGTGATGTCAACTTGGGAGATAATATGGGAGGCAACGGCTTTGGCAATGCTGGATTCGGGTTCAATGATCAGGGATTCGATAATGCTGGGAAATATGGTTTCAATGCTCAAGGCTTTGGGCAAGATGGTTATGGTGTGGCCAATCAGGGCTACGGAGGTTTTGGAAATGGAAACGGCGTTGGGTTCATGGCTTTTGGGCCTGCTGGAGGTGTTCAAGGGTACGGCAACAGAGGCCGAGGTCCGGGGATGAATCAGATTAGAGCTGGCCAAAATAATGGATATGATGGGTATGGAGCTGGGAATGGTATGTGGCAAGAAGATCAGCAGGAGGACGCTTTCTCCGGCGGAGGTTTCGAAGGCCCGATGGATGACTCCCAGAAGATCAGAATGCTGGAAGAGCAGATGAGGGGGGTCCTGAACCAAAGTGTTGTGGGCTTGGACATGGCAACAATGGGTCTGGTACCTGGCTTGAGGGTGCCAATCAAATTCAAAGCTCCTGCGTTTGATAAGTATAAAGGGGACACATGTCCGAAAGTGCATGTGCGAGCCTATTACAGAAAGATGTCTGCATACTCAACTGATGAAAGAATGCTAATGCATTTCTTTCAAGATAGTCTGTCGGGTCCTTCCCTAGAGTGGTATATGGGGTTGGAGCCAACCAATATCAAGACATGGAAGCAATTGGCAGAGGCATTTGTAGCTCACTACAAGTATAACAGCGATTTGGCGCCCAATCGGGTCCAATTGGCGGGGCTGTCGCAGAAGAAGGGAGAGAGCTTTAAAGAGTACGCGCAAAGGTGGCGCGATATGGCTGCCAGGGTCCATCCTCCTGTAGAAGATAAGGAAATGAATGACATGTTCGTCGGCACATTCACAGGCTTGTTTCATGACATGTTGTTTCACACATCTCTGGCCAATTTTTCGGACCTAATTCTGATGGGAGAAAAGATTGAGCGTAACATTAAGCAAGGAAAGTTCCAGGTTGAGGAATCAGCTGCATCTGGCAGTAATAGGAAGGCTTTTGGTGGGCGCCGTCAGGGCGAGACAAGCGCAGTGTTTGGAGGCCGAGGCCGAGGCCGAGGCAGGGGACGAAACCAATATCATCAGCCGCAGCAGGTGGCGAGTGTTACTATTCCATATCAGCAACAACCACTTCAGCAACAACAGCAACAACAGCAGCAGCCTCAGCAGGGGGCACAGCAGGCTCAGCGAAGATTCCAGGGTGGTAAACCAAGAAGAATGTTTGAGAAGCCTCCCACGACATATGCAGATTTGTTGCAGACATTGTTGGGTTTGAACTTGGTAGAGAAGAGAACTCTGGCACCGATAACGGGAACGCCTCCGTATGGTTATGATGCAAGCAGGCACTGTGAGTTTCATTCTGGGGCTCCGGGCCACGATATAGAGGGTCGCCATGCTTTTAAGCATGTTGTGCAGGATCTTTTGGACAATAAGACTATCAACTTCGGAACGGCGGGTCCGAATATAGTGCAGAAACCCATGCCTAATCATGGGGCAAACGCCATTCTGACTGAGGAAGGGTTGAATCTGATTATGAATGTCGACGATTTAAAGACGCCGCTGAGCGAGATAAAGAGCCGACTGTTGCAAGGGGGTGTTTATCCAGGATGTGACGAGTATTGCTTAGAATGCTGGACCTTAGCTGGGGGGTGTGATGATTTGAAGAAAGGCATTCAGGCTTTAATTGATGGAGGCACATTGCAGTTTGACCGAGCAGCAATTGAAGAGCCCGCAGGGGCAGTAGCAGATGATCAGAGTGATGTGGCCACTGTAACAATTCCTCGAAAGACAATCACTATTGCAGCACCAGCTCAGCGACCACCGATCACCATAACTAAGGCCGAACCAATCCCGTACGAGAACACAAAAGCAGTCCCATGGTCATATGGGTTGGAGGTGTATTGTGACGGGATAAAGATTGATGTTAATAAGCAGCCAGCCGAGACTGTGGATAATGTTGTTGGTTCAGGAGGTATGACAAGGAGTGGTAGGATCTTTATATCGCCTGAAGTGGAAGCCGAAAGACTAGCAAAAGGAAAGGGGAAGATGGTTGAGAATATCCCAGTACAAGCAAGCGAAAAAGAAGCAGCATCGAAAGATGTAGAAGAGTTCATGCGCTTGATTCGAAAAAGTGATTATAAGATCGTGGAGCATCTGTAACAGACGCCGTCCAAAATATCTATCTTGTCATTGCTGTTGTGTTCGGAAGCTCACCGAAATGCTTTGTTGAAAGTCCTGGATACTTCCTTCGTACCCAAAGACGTCTTTGTAAATCAGCTGGAAGGAGTATTGGCACATGTGAATGCAGGCCACAGCTTGGGCTTTACCGACTTCGACCTGACCCCGAAAGGGAGAGATCATAATATGGCGCTGCACATATCTGTTGAGTGTAGAGGATTAGTAATGTCTCATGTATTGGTCGACACCGGATCGTCTCTGAATGTGATGTCTAAGAAGGCGATGATGAAGCTGGACGTTAGAGGAATCTTGTGCACGCCCAGTGACTTGGTAGTTAGAGCCTTCGACGGCACGCGGAGAACAGTCTTTGGATCGATCACATTGCCTCTACAGGTGGGGCCGGAGGTGTTTGCAACTGAGTTTTATATCATGGATATACAGCCTGCGTACAGCTGCTTGCTGGGGAGACCCTGGATTCATGGGGCTGGGGCAGTCACGTCTACCCTGCATCAGAAGCTAAAATATATGGTCGGAGACAGCGTAGTCACCGTATGCGGAGAAGAAGACATCCTGGTCAGCCATCTATCGTCATTCAAATATGTGGAGGTCGACGGAGAGATCCACGAGACGCCCTGCCAGGCATTTGAAGGGTTGCGTATCAAGGACAAAGGTCCCGAGCCGAGCAAAGCGTCGGAGATAGCCGTTTCATCGTATAAAGAAGCTCAAGCCCTAGTGGAGGCCGGAGAAGCAAAAGGCTGGGGAAAAGTGCTGGATATTCCTGTAAAGATGGACCGGTTCGGGCTGGGATACCAACCGTCGTCGTCAGCACCCGCTGTGGGAGCACCCCGTTACAAAGGGCCAATCACCATCTCTGCCAGTGGAGTATGTCATGAAACCATCAATGCTGCTTCGGAGTCTGACGAAGGAGACAGCGACTGTGATATGGATGCCTGGATTCAGCCAAGCACGCCAGGACAAGGACTGTGCAACTGGTCTATTCAGGAGCTTGTTCCTGTGACTCTTAAACAGTAATGCTTTGCTTTATTAATTGTTGAATAATCTGATGTCTTGCCCGGGGCGTCAAGATTTGCTTAGGGCTGTGTTGTTATGAACCTTGTGTGTTAATCATTAAATAAATGGCGTTTTTTCATGTACAAATACTGTAATCCCTGTCTTCCTTGTTTTATATTTTTCAATAAAATGGCAACATGGTTATTCGCTTTATACGCATTTTGAAGCACTTAACCGTTCCTTTTGCAGGATAACATTTTCAGATGACATCCTTGAACCACCTATGACTCGTCCCGACTTTGAGCATCCGGTATTTCAGGCCGAAGAAGAGGTTGCCGAAGATAGTGACGTTCCTGAAGAACTGTCTTGGTTGGTGAAGCAAGAGGAAAGAGCCATTCTGCCTCACGACGAGGTCATCGAAATCATCAACCTGAGGTCGGAAGGGGTTGAGAAGAATATTCGTATCGGTGCCGCGCTGCAGAGTGATATCAAGCAAAGACTGGTTGAAATGCTCCGAGAGTATAGTGATGTATTCGCTTGGTCGTATGAAGATATGCCAGGACTCGATACAGATATGGTTGTGCATCGCCTGCCACTGAAAGAAGATTGCCCGCCAGTCAAACAAAAGCTTTGCAGAACTCGACCAGACATGGCAGTGAAGATTAAAGAGGAAGTTCAAAAACAGTGGGATGCTGGTTTCCTGGCGGTGACAAAATATCCCTCATGGGTTGCTAACATCGTACCAGTGCCAAAGAAAGATGGCAAGGTTCGGATGTGCGTGGATTATAGAGATTTGAATAAAGCAAGTCCAAAAGACGATTTTCCGCTTCCTCATATTGATGTGTTAGTTGATAACACTGCTCAATACTCCGTATTCTCCTTCATGGATGGCTTTTCAGGCTATAATCAGATTAAAATGGCGCCAGAGGATATGGAGAAGACCACTTTCATAACGCCATGGGGAACATTTTGCTACAAAGTGATGCCCTTTGGTTTGAAAAATGCTGGGGCAACATATCAGCGTGCGATGACGACTCTTTTCCATGACATGATGCATAAGGAGATCGAAGTTTATGTTGACGATATGATTGCCAAATCCCAGACGGAGGAAGAGCATCTGGTGAATCTGTTGAAGTTATTTAAAAGGCTCAGGAAGTTCAGGTTGAGGTTGAACTCTAATAAATGCACCTTCGGGGTGAGATCGGGTAAACTGCTGGGGTTTATCGTAAGCGAAAGAGGAATAGAGGTCGATCCTGCTAAAATAAAAGCGATCCAAGAAATGCCGACGCCTAAAACAGAGAAAGAGGTGCGCGGGTTTTTAGGGAGGTTGAACTACATCACCCGGTTCATATCTCACCTAACGGCCACGTGCGAACCATTATTCAAGCTGTTGAAGAAAGATCAAGCTGTAACATGGAACGAAAATTGTCAAAAGGCGTTCGATAAAATAAAGCAGTATTTGCAGGAGCCTCCTATCTTGATACCCCCAGTAGCAGGCAGGCCTTTGATCATGTATTTGACGGTTCTTGAGGGAAGCATGGGTTGTGTTCTCGGTCAACACGATGAGACAGGAAGAAAAGAGCATGCAATTTATTACTTGAGTAAGAAATTTACAGATTGTGAATCTCGATATTCAATGCTTGAGAAAACTTGTTGCGCACTAGCCTGGGCCGCCAAGCGTTTGAGGCAATACATGCTGAATCATACAACCATGCTCATCTCGAAGATGGATCCTATCAAATATGTATTTGAAAAGCAGGCGTTGTCAGGAAGAATTGCCCGTTGGCAGATGGTCTTGACTGAATATGACATTCAATACGTCTCGCAAAAGGCTATAAAGGGGAGTGTGTTGTCTGAGTATTTGGCTGAGCAGCCTATTGAAGATTACCAATCGATGAGGTTTGATTTTCCTGACGAGGATATCATGTACCTAAAGATGAAAGATTGTGAAGAGTCGTTGCCAGACGAAGGACCAGAGTTGGGTTCCAAATGGAAGATGATATTTGACGGAGCTGTGAATGCTTACGGTAGCGGAATAGGGGCAATCATCACTACGCCACATGGGTCGCACATCCCGTTCACTGCCCGATTGACCTTTGCCGTTACCAATAATGAGGCCGAATACGAAGCCTGTATAATGGGGCTTGAAGAAGCCATTGATTTGCGAATCAAGAATTTAGACGTATACGGAGACTCAGCTCTGGTGGTGAATCAAATCAAAGGGGAATGGGAGACACGTCAGCCCAATCTGATACATTACATGAACTATGCAAGGAGATTGTTGCCCTTCTTCGACAAAGTTGAATTGCATCACGTACCGAGGGCAGAGAATCAAATGGCTGACGCCCTGGCCACTTTGTCTTCCATGTACAAAGTCAACTTCTGGAACGAGGCTCCCCGAATCATTATCTCTCGGTTGGACAGACCAGCTTACGTATTTGCTATTGATGAAGCATCCGACGACAAACCGTGGTATTTTGATATCCTCAATTTCCTGAAAAATAAAGAGTATCCGGCTGGGGCATCCAGTCAAGATCAGAAGACTCTCAGGAGATTAGCGGGTAATTTCTATTTGAACCCGGATGGCGTCTTATACAGAAGAAACCACGACTTGGTGTTGTTGCGTTGTGTAGACGAAAGAGAGGCAAAGCTGCTCATGGAAGAAATACACGAAGGTACCTTTGGTACGCATGCTGGCGGGCATGCCATGACGAGAAAGCTGTTGCGGGCAGGTTACTTTTGGCTGACGATGGAAACTGATTGTTTCAAGTTTGCGAGGAAGTGCCACAAGTGCCAAATCTATGCTGACAAGGTCCATGTGCCTCCTAGTCCTCTCAATGTGATGTCATCACCCTGGCCATTCTCGATGTGGGGAATCGATATGATTGGAAAGATCGAGCCGACGGCTTCTAACGGGCATCGGTTCATCTTAGTAGCAATCGATTATTTCACCAAGTGGGTGGAAGCGGCGTCTTACGCAAATGTAACGAAGCAAGTGGTGGCCAGATTCATCAAAAGAGATATCATTTGCCGATATGGGATCCCCGAGCGGATAATCACGGACAACGGTTCGAACCTGAACAACAAAATGATGAAGGTGCTCTGTCAGAATTTCAAGATCGAACATCACAACTCCTCCCCTTACCGACCCAAGATGAATGGCGCTGTCGAGGCGGCCAACAAGAATATCAAGAAGATTGTGCAGAAGATGGTGGTGACCTATAAGGATTGGCACGAGATGCTACCTTTCGCTTTGCACGGTTATCGTACGACGGTACGCACATCAACCGGGGCAACCCCGTTCTCATTAGTGTATGGAATGGAAGCGGTATTACCATTGGAAGTTGAGATCCCCTCTCTGAGGGTATTGCGAGACGTTCAACTGGACGAGGCGGAATGGGTGAAAGACAGGTTGAACCAATTGAGTTTGATGGATGAGAAGAGGCTAGCTTCTCTCGCATACGGTCGTTTGTACCAGAGCCGAATGAAGAAAGCATATGATAAGAAGATACATCCGCGAAGCTTTCAGACGGGCGACCTTGTGCTGAAAAGGATTCTCCCGCCGCAAGCAGATCACAGGGGCAAGTGGACCCCTAACTACGAAGGGCCATACGTTATCAGGAAAGTCTTTTCAGGAGGAGCGTTGTTGTTGTCCACTATGGACGGTGAAGACTTTACGTCACCTGTGAATTCAGACGCAGTTAAAAAATACTTTGCTTAAAGTAGACCCGCTGGACAGAAAAAAAGAGAGTCCAGGCAAAAATGGGGCATCCTGGCGAACCAAAAACAGAATGAAAGGTTCGGGCAAAAGTTAGGGATAAAATTGAAAAAATGTACACCCGCGAAGTTGAAAACCCACACTGGGCGACTTCGGCAAAAAAGGGTATCCCGGTGAACTGAAAACCCGTGAAGGGCGGTTCATGCAAAAGTTAGGGATTTGAAAAGCAAATGACTGCGGTCCGAATTTGATATTGCAATGAGCATCAGTGCGGGAGAATACCTAAAGGATCGGTTATCTGATACAACCTCTTCAGAAGTGTGAATACCGGGAAAGCATTAGAGTCGGATGAGTCATAGGAGGATCAGTTCGTGGTGTTCGTCTGCATCCCGTTGCCGACATGCGTACAAAATTTAATTTGTCAAAATATTTATGCTTCTTGTGCATACTTGTGTATTTGCTTTGCGTAGCTTCCTCATTTCAGGAGTTACATCCCGTGTACAAAAATTCCGCCCATTCAGGGGCCCAATCAATAAAATATGTTATTCAGTACTTGATGCTGGTTCTTTACTGTTTTGTGCATGATAAAACGCCTAAGTTTATTGAAACTAGCATGTGTATAACATCACTGGCCCTTGCCAACAATTGCTAAAGCTTTGAATTAACTGAAAATAACGTCACTAACCTGAATTGATTTGGTTGTATAGGCTTGTCTTGTCTCATTTGTGTTGTTGCAAGTTTCATAGCCGTACGAGGAAGATGACCAAGAGACCGCAGTGATAAAAGACTCGACCCCACGCAGGTCGTGCAGGCTCCCACTGAAGAAGGACCGAATTCCCCAGCTAGTCGTAGCCGATCCAGAAGGCATGTCCCAACAAAGTCGTTTATCCTTAGCAGAATTGGAGATTCCAAGATTATAAGGCTGTATTCAGACGGTGCATCTCAAGCAGAGTGGGTTTGGCCTCAGAAGATTAATATTTCAGATTGGTGAGCTGAATTCAGGCAGTTTTACCTTTCCCCGCAGGGTCATTTACTCTCCCCCAGTGGAGTCAGTTGATTTTCCCAAGAGAATCATCCCATCCCCAGCGGAATTCTCTTCTCAGCAAGTGTTTTCATTCCTCCCCGTGGAACTCGAAGATTAAGACTCTCCCCGGCGGAGTTGGTGTGAGTCCTGGCATTTATTTTGTCAGAATACCGTGTGATACCCGTTCATTTTCCCGCAGAAGTCCGATCATACCAGGCGCATCTGTTTAGTCTCCAGCAGAGTTATATTCCCCAGCAGGGTGTCACTTCAGCGAGGTGATTGGTATTGAGTTCCCAATTTCCCAGCTGAGTCGACTTCACTCTCCCAGCATTTATTTTGCTGAGATAGTTCTGTAGCATCTGGCTATCCCCAGCGGAGTCGGCATTGTCTTCAGCATTTATTTTGCTGAAGCAGTTTCTGTAACCAGCAGCTCGAGTCCGCATTTGCATTGGCATATAGTGTCATATTTGCATTGGCATATAGTGTCATATTTGCATTGGCATATAGTGCCATACTTGCACCCACCACATGAAAGCGTAGCATTTCCATGTCGATTGGAATATTGCATCATCGTCGAACGCACGCATTTCCGAAACATAAACTAGGTTGGCTAACCGATTGTTCCAAGTATTGTTTCCCTTGCAGGTAGAAAGAGCCCTTGCTCAAGTGAATAAAAAAAAAAACAGCTTTGGCGCTACTCCCCACAGAGTCAGCAGGATAAGTTTCTCCTTATCCCCAAGCAGAGCTATTGGTCATCAAAGGATTCATAAATCAGAATTTCAGAGGCTGCCGCCAGTTATCAGAGCAGGCATCCGGTAGTGTGGTTTCCAAATATCCCCAGTAGAGTCAGCCTCGAAGTTGTTGTAACGTCAGTGATAAGAAGTTCGCGGACCAATGGAAGGATGAGTCCTAGCGTGGACAATTTTATTGACGGGATTCCTTTGTGCTAGAGAAGATTGTTGGAATGAGGAGTCCTAACGTGGACATTTCCTCAAGTTAACGATGTGTGTTAGTCCTAACGTGGACATGTTCGATTTTTTAGGATTGTGGGAATGTGGAGTCCTGACGTGGACATTTCCTCAAGTTAACGATGTGTGTTAGTCCTAACGTGGACAAGTTCGATTTTTTAGGATTGTGGGAATGTGGAGTCCTGACGTGGACATTTCCTCAAGTTGACGATGTGTGTTAATCCTAACGTGGACAGGTTCAAGTTCTCGGTATTGATTGAGTGTGGAGTCCTGACGTGGACAAAGTTGGTTACTCTTCGTGTTGGTGTCCTGACGTGGACAATTTATTTCCAGCAGATATCTCTATTTGTAATGGTGAGATGTGCGTCCTGACGTGGACAAGTTTATAACTCTTCGTGATGACAAGATACGAGAGTCCTGACGTGGACAATTTTATCCTTCTTCGTGTTACTGGCAAAGGGTGTGTCCTGACGTGGACGGGGTTTATTTCCCCCAGCAAGTCGAAGACGCGCAAGTCCTGACGTGGACAGGTCCTATTGCTTCAGCAGGGTGAGATGTGAGTCCTGACATGGACAAGTCTCACTTCCCCAGTAGGTCAAAGGTGCATGAGTCCTGACGTGGACAAATTTTATTTCCTCAGCAAGTCAAGAGGTGAGTCCTTGCATGGACAAATCGAGGCGAAATGTGAGTCCTGACGTGGACAAGGGTCTTCCTTACGTGGAAAGAGAAGCTTCAGTTCCTTACGTGGAAAAGCAAGTTCAGTCCTGACGTGGACAGAAGCAGAAAAGGCGAGTTGGTTTCCTTACGTGGAAAGATTGTGGCCCCTTACGTGGAAAGATTAAGTCCTTACGCGGACATATCAAGATTGGTTTCCTTACGTGGAAAGAAGATGGTCTCCTTACGTGGAAAGAGATTGATTCCTTACGTGGAAAGTTCAGTACTAACATGGACAGATTGAGATTATATTCCTAACGTGGAAGAAGAAGATGGATTCCTTACGTGGAGAGGTGAGTCCTAACGTGGACGGTGGTATTCCTAACATGGAAGAGTTTATTCCTAACGTGGACGATTTATCTCTGACGAGAAGGCAGACGAGCCGTCCCTAGCAAAGTTGTTGAAGTTTTTTCCGAGTTGACAGCAGATAGAGTCCTGACGTGGACAAGCAAAGGACGAAGTTTCCGATGATTCAATCTTTTTTAGGATGATGAGAAGAATCCCCAGCACGGTCACGCGAGACCAGTGGGTTGTCATAACAGTCAGATTCAGCTGATGAATGTCGTTCCCCAAGCAGGAGCATAGTTTATTTCCGCGGTTGGCAAATTTCTGGTTTCACTGGTATTCAACCGTCTCGTACCGCGAATGTCTGAAGGCTCCGGGCTCTTCACCCAATCGGGTCCAAGTCGCTTGAATAGGGGCAGCTGTTGCACCCTAAAATTTTCCCAACCTTATTCACTTGGTTTATGTTTCAATATCATTAGCATTTGCATAAAGAGTCATGTACATAGTCTACACATCTGCATAGCATAAGCATAGCAAGTCATCCAACAGGGGACCAATCATTATTCTCATCTCTATGAGCCTATCAAGAGGTTGTTATCCTAATTCAATCCCATTCAAGTCATCAGAAAAGAATTTGAAAGCAGAGAGTTCAATAGATCAAGCTTTGAGTCTATCTCCTATCTGAGGGCATCTGAGGATCAACAAGGGAGTTGTGAGTTGTGAATTGAAGGCATGGAGAGTATCTAGACATCTTGGAGGACTTAGAAAGTCATTTGGAGATGGAGACAAGTCATTGGTGTAGTCACAAGAGTTGTGGAGGAAGACAGTCAACTAGGGTTTCATCTGGGTCAACCCTGGGTCAACCCTAGGTCAAAGGATTGTTTGAAAGGCATTAGGGGCTATTGAAGAAATGTGGGGTTCATAATTTGACATGGAGAATAAGGATATGTTGTTATGCTAAGAAGAAATCAAGAGAAATCAAGGAGAAGAGGAGGTTCTAAATTAGGGTTTCTATGTAAAATCCCCTAGTTTAGGACAAATTTCCAAGCAAGATAAGTCAAAATGCAAGCTTTAAATGGATCCTTGGCCAACATGAAACTTGTAGAGGATCTCAAGACCTTTAATTTGAGTGGTGGAAGACATCAAGGAGATTTATAGAACTCAAGTTATGGTCCTTACAAGTTACAGGTCATCTGAGGTATCTGAAATTTTGTCTGTAAAAGTGACTTGACTTCAAAGCAATTTTTACCCCTCAAGGAGATTTCAAATGAATTTCTGGTCAACATAAGAGTTTTTCCTAATTGTCTTAGCTTTCTATAATGGTATGGTATGCCCTCATCTTATGTGTGGGGCTCTACTTATGGTCTTGGCAAGCAAAGGGTATTTTGGTCATTTGTGAATTACAGGTCATTTTAACCTATGCCCAAAACTCATACAAGGAAGCTTCAAATGGAAAACTTTACAACATCAAACTTGTTCCAAATTACATTTTGGGTCTAGAAAAATGACCATGAGAGATTGGAAAGATTCATAGCACAAGGTTTCAAAATTGTTGGATTTAATGAATAAAAATGGACTTAAAAATGAGATTTTTCATATTTTGGCCAAATGAAGCAAAATTATAGGTCATTTTGAATGGAAAGATCATTTTAAAGACATTGGCTAAAGTAGAATTTTGAGCTTAGTTCATGTTTTAAGAGTTATCCATGGTTGCTTGCAATGGAAGAAACATAAACCAAATTCAATGGCAAGAATGCAAGGGAAACTTCTCCAAGTTTCTAGGAGGTTCTAACCTCATGTATATATTGATGTGAGGTGGTTCATGCCATGGTTGGTGATTCCATTTGTTCAAAACCCCAAGTTATACACATTTTCTCCATTTTGCATAAGCTTCACAAACTCTCCCAAATTTCCATCAACTTTCATATCTTTTGATTGAATCTTCATCATCATCATTCAAACACCATCATCCACATCAAGATTGGTAGAATTGGAGGAAGAATCGTGCTATTCAAGATAACCATCCAAATTGCAAGAACTTCTCAAGGACAAGATTCAGGAGGTTTACACACGAATCACTGCATACAAAATTCATCATCAAGGTTACTGAGCAAGTTTCAATCACTGCAAGCATCAAATTCAAAGAGTTGCATACCTGTTTTCACCAATTGCACCAGGTTTGTTTTCTCTTCATATTTCATGATTTAGTTAGAATCTTAGGGATTTGATAGTGTAGAATGGTTAAGATAGGATAGAGGATTGATTGTGATGATTTTGGAGAAGTTTCATGAAGTTTGAGCATGATGTACCAATTCTGTTAAGGCTTATAACTCTTGGATTAAAGCACGATAATCATAGGTTAATAGCTTGAAATGATCAGTGTGAGATGTAGAGCATGTTAGGATAGAATTGAGCAAGCATTGGGAGATTTGATAGCAGTTGATTATGGTGGAACCTAACTGTTATGCTCATCGGGTTTGGAGTTTGGCTGAGTTTTAGAAGGAACCAAGGGTATGGCTGTGTAGAGGGAGGGATTTAGAGCAATTTTGCTCTTGACATCGAATGAATCCATGGAGAGTTGAAGGAGAACAGAAAGGTGTAAGATGCGTGCATGGTGTTGAAATCTCAGAGTCTAGGGTTTGCTGGAGGTAGGAGATGATCCCTGGGACACACGATCACACTTTGACCTTTGACTGGGAGACTCATCTAATGGTCGCGATTAAAAGTTCAAAACGGAGGGAAAATTTGAAAACTCAAAACGCAGCGTTTGAGTTAGTGACCAGTCTGGGCTCAACTGCTTTTCGCGCCCCCCAACTTGCTGGGCCCAACGTGTATCCTTTATGTTTTCTTACTATTCTCACCCCCTCCCATTTATTTCTTTATGTTTCTTTTTAATTTCTTTTCATTTTTTTCATGCATCTTATAAAAATCACATAAAATTGAAAAATCATTATTTTTTGATGATTCTTTTTGCATAATTTTCTCTAAAGAGTCTAGAAAATTATAAAAAAATAAAAATTGCATTTTATATTTTATTTGATATTTTTCCCATATTTTCCAAATAAATAGCATTTTAAATAGTTTCATTTCATACATAAATTTGTTAATTTTTGTTCTATTAGTTGCTTTAATATTTTTTGTCCATTCTTTTTAGGTTGTTTAGTTTAGATATTAAACTTGTAGATACAATTTAGTTCCCATTTTTTAGAAATTAATTTTAGGTGTTTAGTTTAGGTGAGAACAACATGAACAAATTAGGGTTTTAAGTGACAACTTAGGAGAATTAAGTCATTTCCCTTAGGACTTAGAGATTGAATAGTTTAGCTATGGGACTATAGGGGCTATGGGCAGTTATTAGATCCCCTTAGAAAAAGTCAGGATTCCCCTACTGATATTAATATACTGTCTATATTTGTCTGATTGGTGTGGTGTGCCCTCTGGGGATTACTGTTTGTCTGTGTGGGTATTGGGATTGTCTGGGGATTGGGGGAGCTGAAGACTGAAGATGATGAAGCCATTAGAGATCCATAGACTGAAGACCAACTTCCAGAGTTGGAGAGGAGATTTTTGCCATCAGCTGTTAAGGAGATTAGGGTTTAGGAACTAGGCAGAGCTCTAGGTTAGAAAGCTTGATTCTCAAACATGGAAGGTTTTGACTGCCTCCATTCCTCTCTGTGATACAGAGTCTCTCTGAGAAACTCACCCCCTTCCCTTGGAAGGCTTGGTGCTATTGTCTGAGGGATAGAACTCTTGAGAGAAAATGTCTTATGTGTTAGTAGCAGTTGGTTTACCACCATTGGTAGTCAACTAATTGTTTAACACCCAATCCACTCTGGTGATTGATCCCTCAGCTTGGAGGATAGGACTTGAAGAAAAGCCATTGT
Source organism: Lathyrus sativus (assembly GCA_963859935.3). Taxonomy (NCBI): domain Eukaryota; kingdom Viridiplantae; phylum Streptophyta; class Magnoliopsida; order Fabales; family Fabaceae; genus Lathyrus; species Lathyrus sativus. Next base: position 616,668,245 of record OZ012739.1, on the reverse strand, counting down.
AGACCGAAGATTGGCAACCAAAGCCTTTGCTTGAAGACTGTGAAGATAGAAAATACTGCTGACTGAAGCTTGTAGCTGATTGGAGATGACTTGAAGATGGATATTGATGCAGAGCTGCTGTGGCTGTTTATTTTGCTGTATTTCATTTCTGATGTATTGATTGGTTTTCCTGACTGTATTGTTTGCTGTTTACCCTGTTGGGTTGAAAGTGAAGCCTGTTCACTTTTGCCTATTGTTTTCTAGGTTCGAGGTTGAGTGGGACTCCCTTGCCTCGCTTGTATTGGTGCATCCATGCATTTTACCGCTTTGCTGTATATATCTGATATTGTTTCTGTTTCCGTCTATTCCCTTAGGATCTCTGTTTCTCTCTGTGCAAGAGAGGAGCATGATAGACATTAGGTCTTAACCCATGCATGATAACATTAGGTCAGTTTGATTCCCTTCGCAACCATAGGTTAGAGTTCCGTCTCTTCTTTCTCAAAACAAACAGAAAAGCACAATAAGATTTCAAATACAATAAAAAACACTTCTTCCGTAAAAGAATGTGAACTCATCAAGACGTCATTTTTGTCCGCCGGGACTGCTAATCAAGAAAACCCTTTTCAGAAGGAATAAAATCAACCAAGACAGACTTGTGTCATACGTGGCCCGAACTACGTTTGCTCTGATCTTTCATGCTGTATGAAAGTACGTAGGCATAGGATGCGATATCCTAGCGAGCAACCTTCCCCTCCTTTCCCGTAGGTAGGCGAACTACGTTGACTCTGATTTCTCGTTCCAGACGGGAATACGTAGGCATAAAGTGCGATACTTTGCCGAGTCATTTTATTTTCATTTTATTCTATTTTGAACCCCTTGACCTATAGTTTAGATAGAATAACAATCCATACCCGAAAACAAGCGTGGATCCCGTCGAGTACGACGAACGTGAGGGGTGCTAATACCTTCCCCTTGCGTAACCGACTCCCGAATCCAGGTTTTGGTTGCGACGACCATACCTTTCCCGTGTTGTGCGAGGTTTACTCTGAGCGTTTCCTTTCCCTCCCGTGGGATAAATAACGCACGGTGGCGACTCTTCTGTTCAGCCGGCGCCGATTTTCGCAGTAGCGACACATGGCAGGTCCTAATTTCTTTAAAGATCAAGAGCAAGTTGTTCAGTGAGTTTTAGTGATTATGGTATAACATAGATTGGTTAGGGTAATGTGTAGATCAGGATTATACCATTAGAATTGAGTTCTATCAAGGTTGATGTCAGAGAAGTATGGCGAAACCCTAGCCTTCGTGCCCTCTGTTTGGGATCTATAGGGAGTGTTAGCAAAAACTAGGACCATGGATAGATTCCATGTGATTAGTAGATCATTTTAGGTTTTTGAATTTTTCGTTTTCATCAAGTATTGAGAGAGAATGAGAGGTTTGAAATCATGTGCATGAACCTGGCAAGTCTGAAACCCTAGCATATATTTGGGGAAGATGACCATCGTGCGTTGGATCACCCCTGGATATTTGACCCTTTCATCCCATCCAACGGCCCTAATTTAAATTAAAAACGGAGGGAAGCCTTTAACCAAAACGCCGCGTTTAAATAATTGGTAAGCCATGGGCCTCAGCAAAACTTGTTACTCACACCCCACCCAGACGGCCCATCCAATATTGAACTGAAAACCTTTGCTAAATACACCGCAGCTCTAATCTTTTTCTTCTAATTTTTCAATTCATTTTTCTGAAGCAAGTGGGCCTGCGTGCCTTCACTATCTGCACCCCCCCATGTTCTCAGCCCAACAACAAATGAACTAGGGCGCTTTACTGTTCTCACCCCCCAGCCATTTTATTTCAATTTCTATTATTTTGATTTTCTTTTATATTTTCTTGTTTGTAAATAAATCATATAAAATCCAAAAATCATTGTTTTTTAATTCTTGTTTTTTCTATATGTTCATAATTTTGTCTAGAAAAATATCAATAAATAAAATTGGCATTTTATTTTCTTTTAATATTTTTAGTATATTTTTCATTTAAATAGCTTTTAAATAGGTTTAGTTTGATACTCAATTTTGTAGAATTTAGTTTAGGACTTTCCCTTAATCTTTTGGAGCCATTCTTTTTAGTGTGATTAGATATTGAGCCTTAGTTCCCATAGGATTTAATTCATGATTTTTAGATTAAAATTTGATTAGTTTAATTAGGTTAGCATTAGGGTACCTAATTAGGGTTTAGGTTATGCATAGGTGAAATAATTCATTTTCTTTTGAGAGTTTTGACTTGATTTTTGGGTATGGGCATATAGGGATGTTATGGGTAGGTGTTATAGACCCTTGTAAATGATTGTTAGAATTTTCCCCTTGGTATTTATATTTTTAGATATTTTCTGAAGTTGACTGTTAGTTTGGCTTGTTCTGTGATTGTTTGTCTATCTCTGGGGTTTATCTTTGGGGAATTGTTGTGGGGCTTTGTTTGTTTTGAAGATCTTGTTGAGGAGCATGATGAAGGAGAAGATTGAAGATCAAGACCCAGAGGTTGAGAGGTTGGAGCTTGTTCTCTATTTGCGAGGTTTGAGATCCTGAAGTTTGAGGGAAATTCATGGTACTTTCCTGAGGAAGGCACTATGGATGTCTTTCATTCTTTCTTCTCACCTCTTTATTAAGTATCCAATGATGTTGGAGCCTTCATGTGAGTTTAATTTCTCCTGAGGAGGAATGTAAACTGATCACAGTTGTTGAGCCACATGGGATACGACTCCTAAGTGGAAACCTCCTAGTACTTTCCTGAGGAAGGTCCTATGGGTCTATTCACTTAGTTCCCTTAGTTCATCTAGGATTTCTCAAGTATCCAATGATGTCGGAGCCTTCATGTGAGTTTAATTTCTCCTGAGGAGGAATGTAAACTGATCACAGTTGTTGAGCCACATAGGATACGATTCCTAAGTGGAAGCCTCCTAGTACTTTCCTGAGGAAGGTCCTCTGGGTCTGTTCACTTAGTTCCCTTAGTTCATCTAGGATTTCTTAAGTATCCAATGATGTCGGAGCCTTCATGTGAGTTTAATTTCTCCTGAGGAGGAATGTAAACTGATCACAGTTGTTGAGCCACGTAGGATACAACTCCTGAGTATAAGCCTCCTTGTGCTTTCCTGAGGAAGGCACTATGAGTCTGCCTACTTAGCTCCCTTTCTTTGGTAAGCTTGTTTTTGAAGCTTGAAGACTGGGATTGTTTTCTCTCGTGTAGGGTTTTGCTTTAGGGATTTGCTTAGATTTGATTAGGGTTTTGTTTTAAGGTTAGGATTAGGGAGAGCTTAGATATAGTTTCTTTCTCAAGCATGTGGTTTGTTTGCCTGATGGCACTTCATTTCTTTTATCTGTTTATTGCTTGATGGCATGTTGTTTATTTTTCAGTATGATTACTGCTATTTCATGACTGGCTTGAGGTCGAGATGAGCTTGTGGAGGCTGAAGCCCCACACACATTTCCTCCCTCACTTGCATTGCATGCATTTTACTGTTAAGCTGATGCTTTGTCTGTTTTGGTGTATCATTGACATGATCCCTTAGGACTCTCATTTCCTTTGATAAGGATTTGATGATAGACTTTTAGGTTGAAACCTATGCATGACAACTTCTAGGAGTTCCCTGTTCAAACCTCTACCATAGGATGAATCCATGGCATGATAACAGTAGGACTTGATAGTCTCCCTCCTAGTTGGGCCTGTTCTCTTCTCATCTCAAAACAGTTTAAGATACAGTAATCATGAATGATTTCTTTCGTACGTTACGAGCCTTAAGCTATCTGAGAAAGGATTGTGGGAGAGTCTCTTTTCCATAGTCTGGATGTTTAGTATGGTACCCTTTGGGTGACATGCGATGCATTCACTCTCAGGTCATAGTCTCTAGTGCGGTTGAAATCGCAAACACAATAAAAAACACTTCTTTCAAAACAGGAAATAAACCGTAGTTTCCTGAACTACGTGAGCTCTGATCTCTCACGCCTGTTGAGAGTACGTAGGCACAATACTGATGTATTGGCGAGCAACCTTCCCCCATAACCCTTCGTAGGCCGAACTACGTTGACTCTGATTTCTCATTCTCTGATGAGAATACGTAGGCATAAAGTGCGACGCTTTGCCGAGTCATTTTTATTTTCTTTTTCAGCCAGCCTTGATAGGTAGATAGAATATAACCAACCCGTCCAAGTAAACAAACAAGCGTGGATCCCGTCGAGTACGACGGACGTGAGGGGTGCTAATACCTTCCCCTTGCGTAACCGACTCCCGAACCCAGACAATGGTTGCGATGACCTTGTCTTACCCTTTTTCGTCAGGTTTTTCCGATCGTTTCCTTTCCCGCCCTGAGGGATAAATAACGAAAGGTGGCAACTCTTCTGTCATGCCGGCACCTTATTTTCGCGCAAGCGACAGCTGGCGACTCTGCTGGGGATCGAACCCAGAGTCTCTGGTTCTCCGGTTCCCTATGAGAGTCAATCCTAGCGCTTGTGTGTTTGCTTGTTGGGTTGCATTTATTTATCGCACTTTTACTTCTCGCACTTTATTTCCCGCATTTTATTTTCCAGTTTGATATGATTATCTGTGCTGCTGTGGGAGAGGGATGTTACTATGAGTGAGAAGCCGGACCTGGGCTTGAGTACACACCTAGACATAGTTGCGGAGAGTAGTAGACGAACCTGTCTGCTGAGCAGGCACAGTTCCCTACGAAATCTGCGCTCAGACGAGGTTCTTGCAGAGGTGCTCCTTTCCGGTCCTGAGGATATGAGGGGAGTCCAGACGTGAGGATTGTCGACTCTGGGGATCGATCATTTGGAAGTCAGCTAAGTGAGGCCTCTTCATGACTTGATGATGCCACTCCTTCTGGGAATCGTATCGTCACTCATGAAAGTCTGTGACGCTGATGACCGCATAGGATGCCGTACCTTTGTCCGTGGATTAGGTCCATACCTGTGAGTGGGATTGGGTTTATTGCAGGAAACTTTGACCTTCAGACTACCTGGTTTTCTTGACAGTGGATCAGTTATGTTGGTACCAGGGTTTCTCAGTTGCAGATTTGTCTGTTCTTGATAGAGCAGGTTTTGATCAGAGGATCTTATCATCGGGTGTATGTCTGTTCTTGATAGAGTAGGTTTGGATCAGAGTATTGTCATCAGTGGTTTGTTCTGGATGGAGCAGATTTTGAGTGGGGTCTGAAGATCTCATCAGCAGATGTTGTTTGTTCTTGAAAGGGCAGATTTTGAGTGGGGTCTGAAGATCTCATCAGCAGATGTTGTTTGTTCTTGAAAGGGCAGATTTTGAGTGGGGTCTGAAGATCTCATCAGCAGCTGTATGTTTGTTCTTGATAGAGCAGATTTTTGATTTGGGGTCTGAAGACTTCGTCAGCAGAGATCTCTTGATCGTACATCTGGGGTCCTTATTATCAAAAATTTGTTCTCGATAGAGCAGAAATTTTGATCTTATATATATGGTCCTATCAGAAGGTCGTTCTTAGCAGATCAGATCAGTGGTCTTACACCGGGGTTTTCTTCTCATCAGTGATTATTGACCCCGAATCTCCAAAGCAGTTACCTGGATATATTATTGCATGGCTGCATTTTGCATTAGCTCGCATATTCATGTTTGCATCCCATTAGCATGTGTCTGTGCCGCAGGCGCGTTTCGTACCCTGATTCTGGTGTCCCGAGCAATATGAGATATTTTCTTCCATGAATGGATCCGGTCTTATCACTGCATTGACACTATGTTGGCACGTTGACACCAGAATTAGGGGTGAACTCCTGAACGTACAGACACCCATGGCATTAGCATAATTCATCTTGCATGACAGAAGCCGGGGCTTGTCTTCTAACCCTTGTGTTTGCAGGTTTGACTCAGAGTCGAGCAACTCAGACTAATGGAGCAGGTACAAGCTGAGTTGGGGAAAATCCAAAGCCAGTTGGAGCAGGTCATGAATGACTGTAACACGGTGGGAGAACTGACTTTAAACAATGTTGCGGATAGCAAGAGTCGCCACCGACTTTTATTTTATCCATAAGGAAAGGTTATAAAAGAACAGGAAAGACCTTAGAGAATATTTTGGGTCCGGGGGGTAGGTTATGAAAAGGGAAGGTGTTAGCACCCTTTTCATCCATGGTTATCCATGGGCTCTTAGGTACTTAAGCTCACTTTTGAATTGTTTTGAAAGTGTAGTGTGTGAATAGAAAATTTTCAGAATAGTTAATAAATAATCCATGTAAGGATGTGTTAAGAACTTGTTTGAAAACTTGTTGAAAATTTGTTTAAGTGTGAAAAAGTTTTGAAGTGAGCAAGTATCTAGGAGTAGCCTACCCTAATGTTTTAAGGTCTTTCTTATTCTTTATCCTTTCCTTAGTAAGACTATCCCTACTATAATGGAGTAGGTAGTCCTTACTTTGGATGTTAAGGGACATGTGAGGGACAATTGGATTTTTGAAGGCCATTGTGGGGTGTAATAAGCAAACTGGAGGGACTATCATCATTTTTCGAAAGGGACTCGATTCGTAAAGGCAACCATAAGGGACTTTGATGATTTTCTTTTTGAGGGACTGCTTTATACACCCCACTTAACCAATATTCATAGGCAACTTGAGGGATATCCTTAGGAAGTGAGACGGCGATTAAAATCGACTTACGTGTGTGACGTGTTTATTTTAATTATCTTTATTTATAAGTGATCTAAATTTATTTTAAATATCATACATATTGGCACTCCCTAATTACTAACCATAATGATAATAATAATTAAGTAATTACAATTTACATCCAAGAGGCAATTACAAAATTATAATAAATAAAAAAAAAATAACAAATAAGCAAATAAAATATTAGGGTTAGTAAATAAGAATAAACAAAATTAATCCAAATATTATAATAATAAGAAATTAACAATTTTTTAATATAATCAACTAAAAAAACAAATATGAATAAACAATTGTTTTAATTTATATAAAAAAAAGTTTTGATTTACTTTAAAAGGAAAGAGTTTTTTAATTTATTATGAAAAAGAAAGTTTTTATTTATTTTTTAAAAAAAAGTTTTATTTTCATATTAAAAAGAAGAGTCTTGATTTATTTTTTTTAAAAAAAGGGTTTTTAGATTATATTAAAAAAAACAGTTCGATTTATATATTAAAAAATATTTTTTTATTATTATTTTTTTAAATAACAAAATAAACAACAACAAAATAGTAAAAATAATAAATAAAAATAAAAAAAAAAGGTTTGGGCCGGAAGTTGGGTGGTCAAACCCCAACCCGGCCCGGTTGTTACCATAAGCAGGTTAAGGGCAAAAACCCCAAATGGGGAACCCTAATGTTCTGCGGCCGTTTTTCATTCTCTTCATCTTTCTCGCTCTATTCACTTCTCGCGATCTCTTTCTCTGTCTCTCACAATGTTCTGGAAAAAAAACAAAGAAACTACATCAGAAACAAATGTCCACACGATGGCTTACATTTGACGGTTTAGTGAATTTCGTCGTTGTGATCGCCGGCCGATGATGGATTGTGCTGAGGCCTAGAGAGTTAGTTGCCCGCCGACGGCGAAGGCGACCTTCTCTGATGTAAACGCGGCCGTTTTGTGATCTATGGTATGCATTTTGCAGATGATGTTAGTGATGCTTTTCATGTTGATGACGATGATGAGAGCTATTCCAATTCTCTGAGTCTCGTGGCTCGGCTTCGTGTGACGATGGTCGTTCCTTCGTTGGTTTTGCCGTTCGTTTGTCGTTGGGATTCCGGTGAGAAAATTCTGTTTTCTGATTGCCGTTTGTCTTATGGTTTTGGCCGCTGTCTGAGTTAGGGTTTCGTCATCTCTTTTTCTTTCGGCCCCCTTGATGGTTATGGTTCATCTCTGTTTTATATTGATCTTTGTGGGCTGGATTTACGTTATTTTTGCAGATGGATTTTGAGTTAATGATGATTTGATTTGATTCCATTTTGATTGAACCTATTTCCGATCTGATTTGATTTCTTTTCCTTTTTCAGATTTGATTGGGATATGGTTTATTTGGCTCAACTTTCCTTTTTCTGACTTCATTTGGATTTCGCTGATGTGTTTTGGATTTCATTTGGGTAACCGAATCCACTTTAGTTTGGGATAGCCCGTATTGACTTGTGTTTCATGGTCTTTCAGATGTGGTTCCAGACTGATACGAATTGGGTTTGCTTCGATTGATGGCTTTCACAGATACCTATTTTTTCTCTAAATTGTTGGCTTGCCTCTAAAGTGTTGCAGCATTACTTACCGTTGATGTGTTTGTCACAACATTGCTGATGTGCTGCTGTTTGCTTTGCACTGCTGTGGCATATTGCTCGCTGATAGTGTGGAAATGCCTTTGTCATGGATGTTGTGAATTATGCTAAGATGCCTATTGCTGTTTGTTCGGAACTACCTGACTTTCTTCTTCTTCTTTCAGGGAGCGAGGGCTCTTTAAGTTCAGAGATTGCCGGTTATATGTCGTTGTCGGGAAAGGTTCAACGGTGATGATGACCTTGACGGTCTGAACCGTGTTTTCTTATCACTGATGCTTATGATGCATTTGCTCGTAGTTTGTTCGATGCTTGGTAGGGAGTTGGTAACGGTCCCGGCCGTGGCTCTCCTGGCCGCTCGAACTTCACGCCCAATGATGATTAAACTGAGGGCTGATATGACTTCAAATCTCTTTGTAATCTTGCTATTCGCTTCGAATTGCGTATGAACTCGCGTCCTGTTACTGATTGTTTTTGTTTTTCTTTTTGACAGGTGAGAGTTTAGTGCTGATGAAGGTGATGTTCTAACCCTTCCTTGTTTATTAACATTAATCTTTGAAGAGCATTCAATTATTCCCAACTGCCCCAAAATAGTTTCAAATTTAAGACATGCTTGCATCAGTCACAATCCTCAAATCACACCCTAAAGCATGTGCCGACTTGATTGCAGGTATTCTTCTGTGATGAATTGGAATTCTGTGAAGATATGGCTGTCATTACTTCATGGGATGGTGCCTCCAGACCGTGAACGTGCTGCAGAAAAGTATATCACATCGATATGGTAATGAACCACCGACTTGTTGTAGAACTTTTCTTTCTTGTTTTGGTGATGCTGCATTCCTGCTAAGTTAACTGCTGTTGCTGAGTGGTGTTAATTGTGCTGATGTTGTAGGGATTCCCTTTGGTAAAAGCGGGTGAACAAGAAGCCGAAACATCACCAGAGTTGGTTGGAGTACTAGAGTGATGGTTGCAGTTGATATTAACGGGTGTTATGCGTGAGACCTGTGCATCTCGTTCTAAAGACAGAATATTAGATATAATGTTGTCTTCTCCAGTGTCTGTAGCAATCCACACTAGTGTACTCGCTCTCCACAATCTTCTCAAATCCTGCCTCCCAAGGGTTCAGTAAAAGTTTCAGAAGGTTTCATTAAATGATTCTGGTTACAAATTTGATTTTGATGCTTCAGTTGTTGGTTTGATTGGTTCAGATTCTGATACTAAATTGTTAATGCCTTTGCAGAATTGTTGTTGATCCAAGTCTTTATTTAGCATATCAACCATGATTATATCTTCCCAAAATGCTGGTGTGGTTGAATGATCTTTACAATATTCACTATCTTGAGGAAAATGCTTCCCTGGAGAGGAATTGATTGAGTTAAGAGTGAAAGGTAACCTGTCTGAATCCCGAGTGGAATATGACTCTTTAAGATTTGATGCTAACAGATGATAACTCTAAACCATGCACATCCTGATTTGAAACTGCCTTGTTAGTATTCAAAATGTGAGGTCTGCCCATCTCCAGGAAGCTTGTACTCGTTAAGGGTGCAGCCTTATCTTGATCAAGGCCTGCGAAATATGTTTGAGAATTTCCGCTAACGTGATGTTTGTTCAATGCTGCAGGTACACTCACACTATTGAAATGCGCGTTATTTTCACCTTCTCCCGATTCTTTCATATCAAAAATAGACCTTTCAACGCAAGCAACCCCAGGCGTCGGTTTTCTGGGCTTGCTGAGATTATGATTCCGGAATGGCGAAGGTACCTTCTATTTCCAATCGAACATGTATGTTATCAGAAAGAAATTGAACTTACCCTAACATGTTTGAAACTTGTCTTGAAGCTACCGTAACCGCCTTTCCAATTCAGTTAAATAAGCTCGGTTACGTTTGACAGCGTTTGGTGAGTCGAGTTTCTTATATTTTATGTCCAAACATTGCCAAGAATAGCTTTGTGAAGTCCTGATAGCTTTATCTGATTTGTGAGTTGTTTTACGCAGGGAAACCGAGACATGTATGGGCAGGAGTTGCAATTGAGGATATTCAAGAGAAGGCAACATCAATCTGAGAGCTGGTAGGACTTCCATTACTGTACTGAGCAAGTTTGAAGCAAATTGTTCAAATAAAATTGAAGTTATAACGTTTAGTTGTTGCGATGACGGTGCACCAGTCTCGTAAAGCTTTAATGTTGATGTCATGAACTCTGTATCCCCTCCTGAGTTTAGAATAAATTTGAATTTGGAGCTTTTATATCATGTAGTATTATCAGTGAACTTGTATTATTGAGTAGTGAACTTTGAACTTCGGTTGAATTTTGACTTATTTTCAAGTTTTTCAATGTAAATCTCTGGATATAGTATTATGCTTTTGAAGTTTATTGTAAACCCTGTCCCATGAGTATAGTAGCAGCGTTACAGTTGAATGGCTGAGTTTTCTTTAATATGCACACTTCTAAATTTCCAATCTTGAAGCCTGAACAAACTTGGACCTTTCTAATGTGATGAATTAACCTTCCATATTGAGTGACTTTGAATGTAATGTCCTGAATGGGTGTTTGAATTGGGAAAAAAAACTTCACTCGTGAACCATGTCTGGACTTGGATTTTAGAACTAAGGCGAAGAGCTTCGTGTCATAAATCCCTTCTTGAATTCAAACGTATTCTTCTTCAAAGTTTCAATTTTCACTTCATTAATAGATCTCAATTCACACCGGTTCTCAAATTAATATTTTTTTCTCTTTTTTTTTTTTGACACTCAATGAACGGGAGGCCCTAATCCTTCTTGGGAAGTCTCTGAGAAATCTTGGAGTGATAGACCTTATGTTGATCAATGGACTAGAAGAGTAGGGACATATCCTTCTTTTGTATCCACATAATTTGCAGAGGGATAAAAATCTGGTGGGAATGCATATAACTTTCATGACTTTTAAACCTCCGGTAGTAATACTAACTTGTGAATCTTCTTAGAACACAAAGTCTTGTATTGTGAGGGCAAATTTTGGGGTGCAACAGCTGCCCCTGTTCAATTTTCTGAAACCTGAGGGGTTAGATTGGTATATTTGCCAGTCGTAACCTGGAAGGTTGAAGGGGATTGAACACAAAAGCCCAAAAATTTGCACTCACCAGTGCATGGAGTGATATTGATGGTTGGTTGAACATGATTGAGTGGGCTTAAAGATGCCACTAGGGGAAAGTTCTTCAGTAGTATAATGAGAACTGTCAGGAGTCTGGAGTAATACTGATGTAACAGCATGTCTTCATGAGGATAGAGCAATCAATAATGACAACCCTAAAGCAGTCTTGAAGTGATAAATCTGACCTCAGGAGGATAGAGCAATCAATAGCTCTAAAGCAGTCTTGAAGTAATAATGGCTTCAGGAGGATAGAGCAATCAATAGCTCTAAAGCAGTCTTGAAGTAATAGAATGGCTTCAGTAGGATAGAGCAATCAACAGCTCTAAAGCAGTCTTGAAATAATAATGTGATATGTCTTCAGGAGGATAGAGCAATCAATAGCTCTAAAGCAGTCTTGAAGTAATGATTTCAGGAGGATAGAGCAATGGATAGCTCTAAAGCAGTCTTGAAATAATAATGTAATTTCAGGAGGATAGAGCAATGGATAACTCTAAAGCAGTCTTGAAATAATTAGATGGCTTCAGGAGGATAGAGCAATGAATAGCTCTAAAGCAGTCTTGAAGTAGTAGGATGATTTCAGGAGGATAGAGCAATCAGTAGCTCTAAAGCAGTCTTGAAATAATAATGTGATATGTCTTCAGGAGGATAGGGCAATCAATAGCTCTAAAGCAGTCTTGAAGTAATGATTTCAGGAGGATAGAGCAATGGATAGCTCTAAAGCAGTCTTGAAATAATAGGATGATTTCAGGAGGATAGAGCAATCAGTAGCTCTAAAGCAGTCTTGAAATAATTAGATGGCTTCAGGAGGATAGAGCAATGAATAGCTCTAAAGCAGTCTTGAAGTAATAATGTGATATGTCTTCAGGAGGATAGAGCAATCAATAGCTCCAAAGCAGTCTTGAAGTAATGATTTCAGGAGGATAGAGCAATGGATAGCTCTAAAGCAGTCTTGAAATAATAGGATGATTTCAGGAGGATAGAGCAATCAGTAGCTCTAAAGCAGTCTTGAAATAATTAGATGGCTTCAGGAGGATAGAGCAATGAATAGCTCTAAAGCAGTCTTGAAGTAATAATGTGATATGTCTTCAGGAGGATAGAGCAATCAATAGCTCCAAAGCAGTCTTGAAGTAATGATTTCAGGAGGATAGAGCAATGGATAGCTCTAAAGCAGTCTTGAAATAATAATGTAATTTCAGGAGGATAGAGCAATGGATAACTCTAAAGCAGTCTTGAAATAATTAGATGGCTTCAGGAGGATAGAGCAATGAATAGCTCTAAAGCAGTCTTGAAGTAGTAGGATGATTTCAGGAGGATAGAGCAATCAGTAGCTCTAAAGCAGTCTTGAAATAATAATGTGATATGTCTTCAGGAGGATAGAGCAATCAATAGCTCTAAAGCAGTCTTTAAGTAATGATTTCAGGAGGATAGAGCAATGGATAGCTCTAAAGCAGTCTTGAAATAATAATGTAATTTCAGGAGGATAGAGCAATGGATAACTCTAAAGCAGTCTTGAAATAATTAGATGGCTTCAGGAGGATAGAGCAATGAATAGCTCTAAAGCAGTCTTGAAGTAGTAGGATGATTTCAGGAGGATAGAGCAATCAGTAGCTCTAAAGCAGTCTTGAAATAATAATGTGATATGTCTTCAGGAGGATAGGGCAATCAATAGCTCTAAAGCAGTCTTGAAGTAATGATTTCAGGAGGATAGAGCAATGGATAGCTCTAAAGCAGTCTTGAAATAATAGGATGATTTCAGGAGGATAGAGCAATCAGTAGCTCTAAAGCAGTCTTGAAGTAATAGGATGATTTCAGGAGGATAGAGCAATCAGTAGCTCTAAAGCAGTCTTGAAGTCATGAGAGGCTTATCAGGAGGATAAAATAACCCTGAGGTTACAATAAAGCAGTCCCAAAGTAATAAGAATCTCATCAGGAGGATAAAGTAACCCTGAGGTTACAATAAAGCAGTCCCAAAGATCATAAGCTTGTTTGTTGGATAATTAACCTGAAAACAAGGTAGCATTCTGTATAACAACATTAGTTTATGCTTTATGTATGCATGTATGACATGATGCGCTTAGGTAATGTACTATAGACATATATGTTATGGTATGATGTAAATGATGTATGTATGCTATGACACTGCTGGAAGTGTCTGGATATCCTTGTATAACAACTGCTGGCCAAGGAAAATAAATCCCGATTCGTTGTTGAAGAATATATAACCCTCCGTCTGCTGGGGATAACAAGGTATAGATAACCTCCCGTTGTTGGGGATAACAAGGTATAGATAACCTCCTGTTGTTGGGGATAACAAGGTATAGATAACCTCCCGTTGTTGGGGATAGTAGAGTATAGATAACCTTCGTTTTCGTTTGATAGTAGGATAAGTATAACATCCCGTCTTCGTTCATCGTGCCCTTATTGGAAAGTAATTTCCCGTATATCCGTATGAGGATAAAAGAGATGGATATAAATTCCAGGGGAGATTAGACTTTGTGAAAATGGATTAGTCCTACTGATGGTTTGTAACTGTCTTGTAAAGATGAACCGACGAAGCTTCGTTGAAATCCTTCCCTCGTTCGTCCTTAGTAAATACTATTACTGCATTTTCATGCATTTCTGGTAAACATCAATCATATTAAAAGCATACATGCGTTTCTGGTAAACATCAATCATATTCAAAGGCATACATACATTCAAACACAACCAATGGACGTTTCGCTTATGTAAATAGGGTAAAAGTGAATCTGGATTCAAAAGATGGAATTTATTTATATCAAAAGTGACCCATACACGGGTAAGTTTGTACAAGGAGACATAAACCCTAGTAAGAGAATTTTGTCATGAAGTTTTACAAAAAGAATCAGCTATGTGGGAAATAATCCTATTGAGTTTCAATTCTACTATTGCCACTCAAGTATCTCATCTTCTCGCTGTTTATGGAGTTGAGCACACCATTGTCTGTTATCAAAAAGAGGTTAGTACAAGCTGGGATCTTTCCAGGTTGTCATGAAGATTGTCTATATTGTACCTATAAGCCGGATAGTTGCTTCATTTTGAGAGATGGGATTCAACGTCTCATGGATAAGTATACTATAGTGTTTGAAAGAAGACCAGCATCTGTAGAAAGTATGGTGGATCATCTGACTCAGGGTAAGGAGATTGAAGAGGTTGACATGGTTGACAAAGTACCACTAAGAATCACTTCAAAGGGTCCCATTAAAATCACTCATCAGGGCCCAATCAAGATTACTGCTGAAGGTCCTGTGAAAGTTGTTGCTGAAGCCAGAGTAGCTCCTCTGATCATTACCACTCCTGGTCCTATTCCTTATACATCTGACAAAGTTGTGCCTTGGCACTATGGGTCTGATGTTTACATCCATGGTGTCAAGCAGGAGCCTTTACCTGATATGCCTGTTGACATTGATAATATTGCTGGATCTAGCAAGATCACTCGTAGTGGAAGAGTCTTCTCTCCTCCAGTTGCTTCTAAGAGTGCAGTTACTCCTGCTGTTACTTCCACCACTGATGCACCCCAAAATTTGCCCTCACAATACAAGACTTTGTGTTCTAAGAAGATTCACAAGTTAGGATTACTACCGGAGGTTTAAAAGTCATGAAAGTTATATGCATTCCCACCAGATTTTTATCCCTCTGCAAATTATGTGGATACAAAAGAAGGATATGTCCCTACTCTTCTAGTCCATTGATCAACATAAGGTCTATCACTCCAAGATTTCTCAGAGACTTCCCAAGAAGGATTAGGGCCTCCCGTTCATTGAGTGTCAAAAAAAAAAAAAAGAAAAATATTAATTTGAGAACCGGTGTGAATTGAGATCTATTAATGAAGTGAAAATTGAAACTTTGAAGAAGAATACGTTTGAATTCAAGAAGGGATTTATGACACGAAGCTCTTCGCCTTAGTTCTAAAATCGAAGTCCAGACATGGTTCACGAGTGAAGTTTTTTTTCCCAATTCAAACACCCATTCAGGACATTACATTCAAAGTCACTCAATATGGAAGGTTAATTCATCACATTAGAAAGGTCCAAGTTTGTTCAGGCTTCAAGATTGGAAATTTAGAAGTGTGCATATTAAAGAAAACTCAGCCATTCAACTGTAACGCTGCTACTATACTCATGGGACAGGGTTTACAATAAACTTCAAAAGCATAATACTATATCCAGAGATTTACATTGAAAAACTTGAAAATAAGTCAAAATTCAACCGAAGTTCAAAGTTCACTACTCAATAATACAAGTTCACTGATAATACTACATGATATAAAAGCTCCAAATTCAAATTTATTCTAAACTCAGGAGGGGATACAGAGTTCATGACATCAACATTAAAGCTTTACGAGACTGGTGCACCGTCATCGCAACAACTAAACGTTATAACTTCAATTTTATTTGAACAATTTGCTTCAAACTTGCTCAGTACAGTAATGGAAGTCCTACCAGCTCTCAGATTGATGTTGCCTTCTCTTGAATATCCTCAATTGCAACTCCTGCCCATACATGTCTCGGTTTCCCTGCGTAAAACAACTCACAAATCAGATAAAGCTATCAGGACTTCACAAAGCTATTCTTGGCAATGTTTGGACATAAAATATAAGAAACTCGACTCACCAAACGCTGTCAAACGTAACCGAGCTTATTTAACTGAATTGGAAAGGCGGTTACGGTAGCTTCAAGACAAGTTTCAAACATGTTAGGGTAAGTTCAATTTCTTTCTGATAACATACATGTTCGATTGGAAATAGAAGGTACCTTCGCCATTCCGGAATCATAATCTCAGCAAGCCCAGAAAACCGACGCCTGGGGTTGCTTGCGTTGAAAGGTCTATTTTTGATATGAAAGAATCAGGAGAAGGTGAAAATAACGCGCATTTCAATAGTGTGAGTGTACCTGCAGCATTGAACAAACATCACGTTAGCGGAAATTCTCAAACATATTTCGCAGGCCTTGATCAAGATAAGGCTGCACCCTTAACGAGTACAAGCTTCCTGGAGATGGGCAGACCTCACATTTTGAATACTAACAAGGCAGTTTCAAATCAGGATGTGCATGGTTTAGAGTTATCATCTGTTAGCATCAAATCTTAAAGAGTCATATTTCACTCGGGATTCAGACAGGTTACCTTTCACTCTTAACTCAATCAATTCCTCTCCAGGGAAGCATTTTCCTCAAGATAGTGAATATTGTAAAGATCATTCAACCACACCAGCATTTTGGGAAGATATAATCATGGCTGATATGCTAAATAAAGACTTGGATCAACAACAATTCTGCAAAGGCATTAACAATTTAGTATCAGAATCTGAACCAATCAAACCAACAACTGAAGCATCAAAATCAAATTTGTAACCAGAATCATTTAATGAAACCTTCTGAAACTTTTACTGAACCCTTGGGAGGCAGGATTTGAGAAGATTGTGGAGAGCGAGTACACTGGTGTGGATTGCTACAGACACTGGAGAAGACAACATTATATCTAATATTCTGTCTTTAGAACGAGATGCACAGGTCTCACGCATAACACCCGTTAATATCAACTGCAACCATCGCTCTAGTACTCCAACCAACTCTGGTGATGTTTCGGCTTCTCGTTCACCCGCTTTTACCAAAGGGAATCCCTACAACATCAGCACAATTAACACCACTCAGCAACAGCAGTTAACTTAGCAGGAATGCAGCATCACCAAAACAAGAAAGAAAAGTTCTACAACAAGTCGGTGGTTCATTACCATATCGATGTGATATACTTTTCTGCAGCACGTTCACGGTCTGGAGGCACCATCCCATGAAGTAATGACAGCCATATCTTCACAGAATTCCAATTCATCACAGAAGAATACCTGCAATCAAGTCGGCACATGCTTTAGGGTGTGATTTGAGGATTGTGACTGATGCAAGCATGTCTTAAATTTGAAACTATTTTGGGGCAGTTGGGAATAATTGAATGCTCTTCAAAGATTAATGTTAATAAACAAGGAAGGGTTAGAACATCACCTTCATCAGCACTAAACTCTCACCTGTCAAAAAGAAAAAACAAAAACAATCAGTAACAGGACGCGAGTTCATACGCAATTCGAAGCGAATAGCAAGATTACAAAGAGATTTGAAGTCATATCAGCCCTCAGTTTAATCATCATTGGGCGTGAAGTTCGAGCGGCCAGGAGAGCCACGGCCGGGACCGTTACCAACTCCCTACCGAGCATCGAACAAACTACGAGCAAATGCATCATAAGCATCAGTGATAAGAAAACACGGTTCAGACCGTCAAGGTCATCATCACCGTTGAACCTTTCCCGACAACGACATATAACCGGCAATCTCTGAACTTAAAGAGCCCTCGCTCCCTGAAAGAAGAAGAAGAAAGTCAGGTAGTTCCGAACAAACAGCAATAGGCATCTTAACATAATTCACAACATCCATGACAAAGGCATTTCCACACTATCAGCGAGCAATATGCCACAGCAGTGCAAAGCAAACAGCAGCACATCAGCAATGTTGTGACAAACACATCAACGGTAAGTAATGCTGCAACACCTTAGAGGCAAGCCAACAATTTAGAGAAAAAATAGGTATCTGTGAAAGCCATCAATCGAAGCAAACCCAATTCGTATCAGTCTGGAACCACATCTGAAAGACCATGAAACACAAGTCAATACGGGCTATCCCAAACTAAAGTGGATTCGGTTACCCAAATGAAATCCAAAACACATCAGCAAAATCCAAATGAAGTCAGAAAAAGGAAAGTTGAGCCAAATAAACCATATCCCAATCAAATCTGAAAAAGGAAAAGAAATCAAATCAGATCGGAAATAGGTTCAATCAAAACGGAATCAAATCAAATCATCATTAACTCAAAATCCATCTGCAAAAATAACGTAAAATCAACACAAATCCAGCCCACAAAGATCAATATAAAACAGAGGTGAACCATAACCATCAAGGGGGCCGAAAGAAAAAGAGATGACGAAACCCTAACTCAGACAGCGGCCAAAACCATAAGACAAACGGCAATCAGAAAACAGAATTTTCTCACCGGAATCCCAACGACAAACGAACGGCATAACCAACGAAGGAACGACCATCGTCACACGAAGCCGAGCCACGAGACTCAGAGAATTGGAATAGCTCTCATCATCGTCATCAACATGAAAAGCATCACTAACATCATCTGCAAAATGCATACCATAGATCACAAAACGGCCGCGTTTACATCAGAGAAGGTCGCCTTCGCCGTCGGCGGGCAACTAACTCTCTAGGCCTCAGCACAATCCATCATCGGCCGGCAATCACAACGACGAAATTCACTAAACCGTCAAATGTAGGCCATCGCGTGGACATTTGTTTCTGATGTAGTTTCTTTGTTTTTTTTTTCAGAACATTGGGAGAGACAGAGAAAGAGATCGCGAGAAGTGAATAGAGCGAGAAAGATGAAGAGAATGAAAAACGGCCGCAGAACATTAGGGTTCCCCATTTGGGGTTTTTGCCCTTAACCTGCTTATGGTAACAACCGGGCCGGGTTGGGGTTTGACCACCCAACTTCCGGCCCAAACCTTTTTTTTTATTTTTATTTATTATTTTTACTATTTTGTTGTTGTTTATTTTGTTATTTAAAAAATAATAATAAAAAAATATTTTTTAATATATAAATCGAACTGTTTTTTTTAATATAATCTAAAAACCCTTTTTTTTTTTTTTTAAAAATAAATCAAGACTCTTCTTTTTAATATGAAAATAAAACTTTTTTTTAAAAAATAAATAAAAACTTTCTTTTTCATAATAAATTAAAAAACTCTTTCCTTTTAAAGTAAATCAAAACTTTTTTTTTTTTATATAAATTAAAACAATTGTTTATTCATATTTGTTTTTTTAGTTGATTATATTAAAAAATTGTTAATTTCTTATTATTATAATATTTGGATTAATTCTGTTTATTCTTATTTACTAACCCTAATATTTTATTTGCTTATTTGTTATTTTTTTTTTATTTATTATAATTTTGTAATTGCCTCTTGGATGTAAATTGTAATTACTTAATTATTATTATCATTATGGTTAGTAATTAGGGAGTGCTAATATGTATGATGTTTAAAAAATATAAATTAGATCATTTTAATATAAGATAATTAAATTAAACATTTCACACACGTAAGTCGATTTTAATCGCCGTCTCACTTCCTAAGGATATCCCTCAAGTTACCTACGAATAATGGTTAAGTGGGGTGTATAAAGCAAGTCCCTCAAATAGAAAAATCATCAAAGTCCCTTATGGTTGCCTTTACGAATCGAGTCCCTTTCGAAAAATGATGATAGTCCCTCCAGTTTGCTTATTACACCCCACAATAGCCTTCAAAAATCCAATTGTCCCTCACATGTCCCTTAACATCCAAAGTAAGGACTACCTACTCCATTATAGTAGGGATAGTCTTACTAAGGAAAGGATAAAGAATAAGAAAGACCTTAAAACATTAGGGTAGGCTACTCCTAGATACTTGCTCACTTCAAAACTTTTTCACACTTTTTCAACAAGTTTTCAAACAAGTTCTTAACACATCCTTACATGGATTATTTATTAACTATTCTGAAAATTTTCTATTCACACACTACACTTTCAAAACAATTCAAAAGTGAGCTTAATTACCTAAGAGCCCATGGATAACCATGGATGAAAAGGGTGCTAACACCTTCCCTTTTCATAACCTACCCCCCGGACCCAAAATATTCTCTAAGGTCTTTCCTGTTCTTTTATAACCTTTCCTTATGGATAAAATAAAAGTCGGTGGCGACTCTTGCTATCCGCAACATTGTTTAAAGTCAGTTCTCCCACCGTGTTACAGAACTGGCGACTCTGCTGGGGATCTATTTAAGAGGGGTACCCTTAGGAATTAAGATCACTTTAAATTGTTTGCCTTGTTTGCTTTATTATTATATTGTTGGGGTGCTCTTATGTGTGAAAGGTCCTAACCCGGATCTAGTGTACCTTAGGTAAATGGCAATAGACCAAGGAAACTGTACGACGTATATCGATACGGTTGATCTGGTGGCCATAGTTAGTGCGACTTCTTGGTTGGTGCTTATATTCCTTAAGTCAAGTTGAGGATAATATTGAGGCTGCCACATGTTGTCAATGCACTAACTGACTTTTAGAACCCTAGTTAACTCATCTTGGCCTTTAGAAAGTAGTGAGGTAACCGGCTTTGGTGCAGACTGAAGTTGGTTGACACTCGATACTACGCTCATTGAGATCTTAAACTTGGAGGGTTTTGGTTGGCAAGTAAGTTGCCTTCTGAACAACCACCCTTGTGAAGGATCAATGATATTGAGATCCCTTAGAACCCGGTTACTTTTGTAGGACAGGATGAACCATCTAACTTCAGGGGAGGGTACTTACCTTTAAACCTCATGCAAGCCTTTAAACCTAGGGCAATTGTGTGACTTGTTTGTGTGTGCCACATGTTTGTGATTGAACATAACATCATGACATCATCATGCATCATGAGCATATCATTTTCCCTAACCATTTCAAGGACCAAAGGATTTATCTTTGTTCTTTGTTGCAGGTCATGGCTTCTGCTCGTAGAAACACCATCAGGATCAACTTTGTAGGGATACCTGCTAAGCTCAGGGAGTTAGTTTCCCTAGTGCCTGATCACTCCCAGTTCAACAAGAGACATGGTCACTTATTGGATCTAGTTACTTCAGGGTTCAGTGAAGACATGATGAGTGTGCTGAGATTATGATTCCGGAATGGCGAAGGTACCTTCTATTTCCAATCGAACATGTATGTTATCAGAAAGAAATTGAACTTACCCTAACATGTTTGAAACTTGTCTTGAAGCTACCGTAACCGCCTTTCCAATTCAGTTAAATAAGCTCGGTTACGTTTGACAGCGTTTGGTGAGTCGAGTTTCTTATATTTTATGTCCAAACATTGCCAAGAATAGCTTTGTGAAGTCCTGATAGCTTTATCTGATTTGTGAGTTGTTTTACGCAGGGAAACCGAGACATGTATGGGCAGGAGTTGCAATTGAGGATATTCAAGAGAAGGCAACATCAATCTGAGAGCTGGTAGGACTTCCATTACTGTACTGAGCAAGTTTGAAGCAAATTGTTCAAATAAAATTGAAGTTATAACGTTTAGTTGTTGCGATGACGGTGCACCAGTCTCGTAAAGCTTTAATGTTGATGTCATGAACTCTGTATCCCCAGCAGAGTCGCCAGTTCTGTAACACGGTGGGAGAACTGACTTTAAACAATGTTGCGGATAGCAAGAGTCGCCACCGACTTTTATTTTATCCATAAGGAAAGGTTATAAAAGAACAGGAAAGACCTTAGAGAATATTTTGGGTCCGGGGGGTAGGTTATGAAAAGGGAAGGTGTTAGCACCCTTTTCATCCATGGTTATCCATGGGCTCTTAGGTACTTAAGCTCACTTTTGAATTGTTTTGAAAGTGTAGTGTGTGAATAGAAAATTTTCAGAATAGTTAATAAATAATCCATGTAAGGATGTGTTAAGAACTTGTTTGAAAACTTGTTGAAAATTTGTTTAAGTGTGAAAAAGTTTTGAAGTGAGCAAGTATCTAGGAGTAGCCTACCCTAATGTTTTAAGGTCTTTCTTATTCTTTATCCTTTCCTTAGTAAGACTATCCCTACTATAATGGAGTAGGTAGTCCTTACTTTGGATGTTAAGGGACATGTGAGGGACAATTGGATTTTTGAAGGCCATTGTGGGGTGTAATAAGCAAACTGGAGGGACTATCATCATTTTTCGAAAGGGACTCGATTCGTAAAGGCAACCATAAGGGACTTTGATGATTTTCTTTTTGAGGGACTGCTTTATACACCCCACTTAACCAATATTCATAGGCAACTTGAGGGATATCCTTAGGAAGTGAGACGGCGATTAAAATCGACTTACGTGTGTGACGTGTTTATTTTAATTATCTTTATTTATAAGTGATCTAAATTTATTTTAAATATCATACATATTGGCACTCCCTAATTACTAACCATAATGATAATAATAATTAAGTAATTACAATTTACATCCAAGAGGCAATTACAAAATTATAATAAATAAAAAAAAAAAACAAATAAGCAAATAAAATATTAGGGTTAGTAAATAAGAATAAACAGAATTAATCCAAATATTATAATAATAAGAAATTAACAATTTTTTAATATAATCAACTAAAAAAACAAATATGAATAAACAATTGTTTTAATTTATATAAAAAAAAGTTTTGATTTACTTTAAAAGGAAAGAGTTTTTTAATTTATTATGAAAAAGAAAGTTTTTATTTATTTTTTAAAAAAAAGTTTTATTTTCATATTAAAAAGAAGAGTCTTGATTTATTTTTTTAAAAAAAAGGGTTTTTAGATTATATTAAAAAAAACAGTTCGATTTATATATTAAAAAATATTTTTTTATTATTATTTTTTTAAATAACAAAATAAACAACAACAAAATAGTAAAAATAATAAATAAAAATAAAAAAAAAAGGTTTGGGCCGGAAGTTGGGTGGTCAAACCCCAACCCGGCCCGGTTGTTACCATAAGCAGGTTAAGGGCAAAAACCCCAAATGGGGAACCCTAATGTTCTGCGGCCGTTTTTCATTCTCTTCATCTTTCTCGCTCTATTCACTTCTCGCGATCTCTTTCTCTGTCTCTCACAATGTTCTGAAAAAAAAACAAAGAAACTACATCAGAAACAAATGTCCACACGATGGCTTACATTTGACGGTTTAGTGAATTTCGTCGTTGTGATCGCCGGCCGATGATGGATTGTGCTGAGGCCTAGAGAGTTAGTTGCCCGCCGACGGCGAAGGCGACCTTCTCTGATGTAAACGCGGCCGTTTTGTGATCTATGGTATGCATTTTGCAGATGATGTTAGTGATGCTTTTCATGTTGATGACGATGATGAGAGCTATTCCAATTCTCTGAGTCTCGTGGCTCGGCTTCGTGTGACGATGGTCGTTCCTTCGTTGGTTTTGCCGTTCGTTTGTCGTTGGGATTCCGGTGAGAAAATTCTGTTTTCTGATTGCCGTTTGTCTTATGGTTTTGGCCGCTGTCTGAGTTAGGGTTTCGTCATCTCTTTTTCTTTCGGCCCCCTTGATGGTTATGGTTCATCTCTGTTTTATATTGATCTTTGTGGGCTGGATTTACGTTATTTTTGCAGATGGATTTTGAGTTAATGATGATTTGATTTGATTCCGTTTTGATTGAACCTATTTCCGATCTGATTTGATTTCTTTTCCTTTTTCAGATTTGATTGGGATATGGTTTATTTGGCTCAACTTTCCTTTTTCTGACTTCATTTGGATTTCGCTGATGTGTTTTGGATTTCATTTGGGTAACCGAATCCACTTTAGTTTGGGATAGCCCGTATTGACTTGTGTTTCATGGTCTTTCAGATGTGGTTCCAGACTGATACGAATTGGGTTTGCTTCGATTGATGGCTTTCACAGATACCTATTTTTTCTCTAAATTGTTGGCTTGCCTCTAAAGTGTTGCAGCATTACTTACCGTTGATGTGTTTGTCACAACATTGCTGATGTGCTGCTGTTTGCTTTGCACTGCTGTGGCATATTGCTCGCTGATAGTGTGGAAATGCCTTTGTCATGGATGTTGTGAATTATGCTAAGATGCCTATTGCTGTTTGTTCGGAACTACCTGACTTTCTTCTTCTTCTTTCAGGGAGCGAGGGCTCTTTAAGTTCAGAGATTGCCGGTTATATGTCGTTGTCGGGAAAGGTTCAACGGTGATGATGACCTTGACGGTCTGAACCGTGTTTTCTTATCACTGATGCTTATGATGCATTTGCTCGTAGTTTGTTCGATGCTCGGTAGGGAGTTGGTAACGGTCCCGGCCGTGGCTCTCCTGGCCGCTCGAACTTCACGCCCAATGATGATTAAACTGAGGGCTGATATGACTTCAAATCTCTTTGTAATCTTGCTATTCGCTTCGAATTGCGTATGAACTCGCGTCCTGTTACTGGTTGTTTTTGTTTTTCTTTTTGACAGGTGAGAGTTTAGTGCTGATGAAGGTGATGTTCTAACCCTTCCTTGTTTATTAACATTAATCTTTGAAGAGCATTCAATTATTCCCAACTGCCCCAAAATAGTTTCAAATTTAAGACATGCTTGCATCAGTCACAATCCTCAAATCACACCCTAAAGCATGTGCCGACTTGATTGCAGGTATTCTTCTGTGATGAATTGGAATTCTGTGAAGATATGGCTGTCATTACTTCATGGGATGGTGCCTCCAGACCGTGAACGTGCTGCAGAAAAGTATATCACATCGATATGGTAATGAACCACCGACTTGTTGTAGAACTTTTCTTTCTTGTTTTGGTGATGCTGCATTCCTGCTAAGTTAACTGCTGTTGCTGAGTGGTGTTAATTGTGCTGATGTTGTAGGGATTCCCTTTGGTAAAAGCGGGTGAACAAGAAGCCGAAACATCACCAGAGTTGGTTGGAGTACTAGAGCGATGGTTGCAGTTGATATTAACGGGTGTTATGCGTGAGACCTGTGCATCTCGTTCTAAAGACAGAATATTAGATATAATGTTGTCTTCTCCAGTGTCTGTAGCAATCCACACTAGTGTACTCGCTCTCCACAATCTTCTCAAATCCTGCCTCCCAAGGGTTCAGTAAAAGTTTCAGAAGGTTTCATTAAATGATTCTGGTTACAAATTTGATTTTGATGCTTCAGTTGTTGGTTTGATTGGTTCAGATTCTGATACTAAATTGTTAATGCCTTTGCAGAATTGTTGTGTATCCAAGTCTTTATTTAGCATATCAACCATGATTATATCTTCCCAAAATGCTGGTGTGGTTGAATGATCTTTACAATATTCACTATCTTGAGGAAAATGCTTCCCTGGAGAGGAATTGATTGAGTTAAGAGTGAAAGGTAACCTGTCTGAATCCCGAGTGGAATATGACTCTTTAAGATTTGATGCTAACAGATGATAACTCTAAACCATGCACATCCTGATTTGAAACTGCCTTGTTAGTATTCAAAATGTGAGGTCTGCCCATCTCCAGGAAGCTTGTACTCGTTAAGGGTGCAGCCTTATCTTGATCAAGGCCTGCGAAATATGTTTGAGAATTTCCGCTAACGTGATGTTTGTTCAATGCTGCAGGTACACTCACACTATTGAAATGCGCGTTATTTTCACCTTCTCCCGATTCTTTCATATCAAAAATAGACCTTTCAACGCAAGCAACCCCAGGCGTCGGTTTTCTGGGCTTGCTGAGATTATGATTCCGGAATGGCGAAGGTACCTTCTATTTCCAATCGAACATGTATGTTATCAGAAAGAAATTGAACTTACCCTAACATGTTTGAAACTTGTCTTGAAGCTACCGTAACCGCCTTTCCAATTCAGTTAAATAAGCTCGGTTACGTTTGACAGCGTTTGGTGAGTCGAGTTTCTTATATTTTATGTCCAAACATTGCCAAGAATAGCTTTGTGAAGTCCTGATAGCTTTATCTGATTTGTGAGTTGTTTTACGCAGGGAAACCGAGACATGTATGGGCAGGAGTTGCAATTGAGGATATTCAAGAGAAGGCAACATCAATCTGAGAGCTGGTAGGACTTCCATTACTGTACTGAGCAAGTTTGAAGCAAATTGTTCAAATAAAATTGAAGTTATAACGTTTAGTTGTTGCGATGACGGTGCACCAGTCTCGTAAAGCTTTAATGTTGATGTCATGAACTCTGTATCCCCTCCTGAGTTTAGAATAAATTTGAATTTGGAGCTTTTATATCATGTAGTATTATCAGTGAACTTGTATTATTGAGTAGTGAACTTTGAACTTCGGTTGAATTTTGACTTATTTTCAAGTTTTTCAATGTAAATCTCTGGATATAGTATTATGCTTTTGAAGTTTATTGTAAACCCTGTCCCATGAGTATAGTAGCAGCGTTACAGTTGAATGGCTGAGTTTTCTTTAATATGCACACTTCTAAATTTCCAATCTTGAAGCCTGAACAAACTTGGACCTTTCTAATGTGATGAATTAACCTTCCATATTGAGTGACTTTGAATGTAATGTCCTGAATGGGTGTTTGAATTGGGAAAAAAAACTTCACTCGTGAACCATGTCTGGACTTGGATTTTAGAACTAAGGCGAAGAGCTTCGTGTCATAAATCCCTTCTTGAATTCAAACGTATTCTTCTTCAAAGTTTCAATTTTCACTTCATTAATAGATCTCAATTCACACCGGTTCTCAAATTAATATTTTTTTCTCTTTTTTTTTTTTGACACTCAATGAACGGGAGGCCCTAATCCTTCTTGGGAAGTCTCTGAGAAATCTTGGAGTGATAGACCTTATGTTGATCAATGGACTAGAAGAGTAGGGACATATCCTTCTTTTGTATCCACATAATTTGCAGAGGGATAAAAATCTGGTGGGAATGCATATAACTTTCATGACTTTTAAACCTCCGGTAGTAATACTAACTTGTGAATCTTCTTAGAACACAAAGTCTTGTATTGTGAGGGCAAATTTTGGGGTGCAACAATGACGTACAGGTAGTGCGCTTGGATTAGCAAGTACTCAGAGAAGAGAATCAGCAGCTGCAGAATCAGTTGAGCTTTCTCATGGGAGTGGTGAGAAGTATGCTAAAAAAGGAGAGTGGTCAAGCACCCAAGGAGGAGACCAAAGTGCTTCCTCCATTGCCGTCAATGCCACCTGTGCTGAAGCCAAATGGACCTCATAGATCCTCTACACAGCATGAAGCTCAAGACTTGTCTCGTCAGCAGCCGCGCCGGGCATCTCAGAATAACCCTGAAGGTTATAACCAAAAGAAGAGGCTATTTGATAGAGCTGTGGACCCAATACCTGTGAGTTATGCCCAACTGTTGCCACTGTTGGTTTAGAACCGTGTTCTCAAGCTTCGGACCTCGGATCCACCAGGTGACGTGTCACCAGACGTTGATCTCAACACACATTGTGATTTCCACTCAGGAGCACCAGGGCACCATGTTGAAACATGTAGGGCTCTCAAGAATAAGATTCAAGACCTTATTGACTCAAGGACAATTAGGCTTGTGCCGGGCGGCATGAGAGCATCGGGAAAGTTCATCCCGTACCCTGCAGAAGAGGTGAATGATTCCACTCCTTTGCCTGAAGCTGAGAAAGATCTTGGATATATCCCGCGACCTTTGGTAACTGAATCGCCCCGCTCGCAGTTTCTACCTGGATCAAGTTCAAGGATGCAAGCGCCTAAACAAGGGACCGTTGCCACTCAGAAAGAATACCAACACCAGAATCGAAAGAGGCCTCGCAACCACTTAGAACGAAGGAATGCTTCTTTCCACCCAGTGCCTGTGCCGTATAGCCAGATTCTTCCACAGTTGATTCAGAATTCTTTGGTGGAACCGAAAGCTCTCAAGCCCGTGCCAGAGCCTTACCCTCCAGGGTACAATCCTCATGCTCAGTGTGGTTACCATGGTGGATCTCCGGGGCATTCAACTGAAGATTGCAAGGCTTTCCAGGCGAAAGTGCAACAATTGATCGACCAAGGGTGTATTTCCTTTCCAGACGGAGTTTTGGTTGTACGTGACAACCTCTCAGCTGTTTCAGCTCGCAGATTCAGAGGGTTATTTCCAGAAGCCAGTGATCCAGACAGGCAGACGTCCTCAGCATTGGCAGTCCTCGGACTTTTTACCATTTGCATTTGTGGTTTCGTTTCTGTTAGTTACTACTTGCTGTTAAACATTGTATGTTTCGAATGGCAATATTAATAAAGTGACTATGCATTTTTCTGAATTAGTTATGTCGTTGTCACTCATTTACTGCATTGCACTGACACTTGCATTTTATTTACTCCACTTTATTATTATGATTAGCAATGAGTGGAGGGAGGATGATGAAACTGAATACTCATAACCAATGATCGTATTGCTTTCAGATAAAACCTTGCCGATGACGTATAAGGCATTGTTTCAAATCCCTAAACACCGGAGAGATAAGGAAGAGAATCCCTTGTTAACCACTTCGATCCGAGGAGTAGGAGTTTCTTTCGGACTTTTTAACCCTCACATCTTAACCCGGGGCAGGGTAGTTGTCAGTCAGCTTGATCGAGCGTTCAAGTCTTATAGAGGAGTGTTGTCCTTCGAGGACCAATCACATCATATTCCTCTCCAGAGGTCGTACCTCATCAACCACA
This sequence comes from Lathyrus sativus, assembly GCA_963859935.3. Taxonomy (NCBI): domain Eukaryota; kingdom Viridiplantae; phylum Streptophyta; class Magnoliopsida; order Fabales; family Fabaceae; genus Lathyrus; species Lathyrus sativus. The sequence continues at coordinate 616,639,658 of OZ012739.1, read as the reverse complement.
ATGGCTAAACCTCACCAATCAGGAGTGAGACAGTTACAAGCCTCTCGGATAAATCCCGACAGCCAGTGTCGCACGACTTGTTCCAAAAGAAAAAAGGAGTAAGAAAGCCCGCTAAGTAAAAAAGAAAAGCTAGAAAGCAAATACTTAGGCAAAAAATCAGGGCATCCCGCTGGACTTCAAAAGAAAAAAATCAAAAAGAACTCTAAAGAGTCAGTCCAGGCAAAAATTAGGGAATAAAAAAAAATGAATGAAAAATAAAGGATTATAAAAGAGAAAAATCCTCAAACAAGGACAAAGTCGTGTAGATACAGACACCGAAAACGAAAAAGGAGTAACTGTCACTCCGAAACACCTTGTGAATTCTTTAACCAGTTGTTCCCAATGTTCAACACACCTCTCGAAGAGGCGAGCGCTCGAGCTAAGTTAACTGAACTTTAGGATCGGAGAACATCACGTAGAAGGGGTGGGTACAAATCATAATTTGAGCCAAATATCCTTTGTTTCACGAACCGTGAACCCGACCACGATACAACCCTTAAAAGACCTAATTGAGGCAGGGTTTATTCTGAAAGCGCATTACGATAAGGTTGAGTAACCTGACTCCTTCAGGATTTACTAATCATATCCTTATTGTATTTTTCACTGATCACATCAGCACTACGTTTGAACTCTTTGGTTCATTCGTCACTCACTAGCATGACACGTAAACGAGTGACAGTACAACATTTTTTCAAAATTTGCATGAACACTGCATTAAAATTACCATTCGTGAATAAACAATTTTAATTGCAGGTTAGTAGCTGATACGAAGAACTTCAACAGGGAATAGTCAATCAGGACTGAATCGTCAGAGGTCTGGATCAGAGTGGTATGCTGCGAAGCCCGGTGAATTTGGGGCATTGACTTCTAGTGAGTTTGGAATCAGTTTGTCTGAGGACAAGCCCCGGAGCATCAGTTGATTATGGGGCAATTTATGCAAGAAGCGGTTGATCGGAAGTGAATCTTCTCGAGGCCCAATCAGGGACAGTTATCCAAAATTCTTGCGATTTGGGGGCAGATCCCTCCAGTGTTCGATCAGAGCATGTTGAGTCGCTCATCGCTCGTTCAGGGGCAAACTACTTCAGAGATATTGAAGCCGACCATGCTGAGAGTTGATTAGTGGAGGATGAATCCTTCCGTTGTGCAGGTGTTGGGGCAAGCCATCCGAAGATTGTCTGGTGGCCAGTTGTTTTCGGTTCCGAATGAATTATTCCCAAAAGTCGGATTGGGGTAAGTTGAATTGCGCTGGGGCAAGTTGGTCAAATGAGTTTGTACACCCTAGCAAGAATTGAGTATCGGGGAATCGTGTCACTACCCTGCTAAAACCTGAACCTTCTGAAGAAGCCTTGCGGTCATTATCCTACAACCTAACCTGTTACTTGGCTCCATGATTGGTAGCCTGTATTCCCTGTGTTGACGTTGTTGAACCAGGATCGTTTCTCAGTAGAGATGTACGGTTTGAGGTTGTTCCCCCTGTACAGTTTGAGACTGCAGCAAATTGAGATGGCGTTTATCCCTTATCAGATTAGGGTCAAGATTACCCTCAGCAGACCAGGATTGATATCCCCGAAGCAGGGCGAGTCCTCCTTCTCCAGCAGAGTTCAGTAGTCTCTCCTCCACAGAATCTGAACGCAAGATGGTGAGCATTGGCATGGCTCCCCATGCAGAGATGACTCTCTTCCCCAAGCAGACGCATCCTGAAGGAACGTCACCTCATCAACTGAGTCACGCGCAGCAGCTCGTACTCTTCCCCCAGCACCGGGTCACAAGTGCAGGTTTCGTAGGGAATTATTCATACGCCAAAGTACGCAGTAACTGATGGTGCCAGACTGAAGTCTCCAGCGGAATTGAGATTCCCCACCAGAGCCGTATTCTCTCCTGAAGCCGGATGATTCCCTCTTCCCCAGTAGAGTGCTGGAATAGCTGGCGTTGTATTCCTCTGCAGAGTTGTACTCTCCCCCGAAGTCAGATGATTCTTTCTTCCCCAGCGAAATTGAAACTCCTCATCAAATTCGTACTCTCCAGTGAAGTAGATTGATTTCTCTCTCCCCGGCTGAGTCCGCAGACCCCAGGAGAGCCTAATCCTTGGAAGCAGTTGGGACCATGAGTGGATTTTCCCTAGCAGAGTATTGAACAGTCGATGCGGTATTCCCCCCAGAGTCGCACTCTCTCCAGCGAAGCAGAATAATTTCTCCTTCCTCAGCCGAGTTTGCAGATGTCCAAGAGGGCCAAATCCTTGGAAGGTGATCAGATCATGATTGGTTTTTTCCCAGTGGAGCGTTGAGCAGCTGAAGTTGTTTCCCCACAGAGTTATCATCCCCAGAAGAGTAGCCGAGACGGCCATGCAGTTTATTCTCGCAATTGACATCGCTTTCTCTCAGCAGGTCCAGGTTCTCGTAGAGCTTCGTTCCCCTGCAGCAGTCAACTGAAGTTGTTTTCCATGCAGCAGTCAACCGAAGATCAATTCCCCGGACAGAGTCCGATTGATATTGGCATGCAGTTTTCTCCTCAGCAGGATGATTCCTCTATCTGAGCAGTTCTTCCTCCCTGATAGGAGGATTTCCCCTTCGGCATTTATTTTGCTGATGGGATCGCATCATTGTGCATGATTGCATAGCATTTAGCATAAACGCATAGCATTTCCACCGTGTGGGGCATGGCGCCGAAGCATATGCATCATAAACATGATCTAGGTTATTATCATTCTTGTTTTACAGGTGTTCCACCGAAGGATCAGTTTCTCAGGATGATTCCTGACATTCTCCCCAACGAAGTCGTTTGCTCAAGATGATTTTTGAGATCCCCAGCGCAGTTTCCCGAGTTGTTTGCTTAAGATGATTCTTGAGCTCCCCAGTAGCGTCCCCGGCGAAGATCGCCCAGAATAATGCCTGAAACTCCAAGAAGAGCTGAGTCCTTGGAAGCTGCTCAAGCCGTGATTGGTTTGAACCCAGCAAGAGTTGTCCAGGAAGATTCCTGGAATCCCCAACAGAATGTTTGCTCCAGAATGGTTATCGGTTCAGGATGATTCTTGAAGGTGCCCGACGAAGTTGTTTGTTCAAGATGATTCTTAAAGTCCTTAGCAGCGTGATATGTCTGCTCCAACAGTGATGTCTAATCTGAAGATTGACTTCGTAAACGCCTGAAGGCTATATCACAAGGTTCCTGTGGATTCAGATTTCCTTGTTGATGAATCAACGTGTGTCTGAAGACAAAGTTCAAAAGTTTGTAGCTTTTGTGTGCAAGGTGATCCGTGTTGGCCTGAAGACCAAGTCAGTTGTCCTGAGGTGATGATTGATTGCGATCAAGTGAATAGTGTTTCTTCTGACTGAAGTCGAAGATGTTTCTCCAGCTGAAGCGGAGTTTGCCTGAAGGCAAAGTGTTTGAATCCCCGTAGAGTCATGAATGGCTCAGGATACCACTTCTCTGACTGAAGTCACAGATTTCCCCAAGCTGAAGCGAAGGTGCCTGAAGGCAAGGTTATCCCCAAGGTCATGAATGACCTAGGATTCATTTTTCGGACTGAAGGCCGAAGTATATCCCTGACTGAAGTCACGGATACTCTATAGCAGAGGCGGAGATGCCTGAAGGCAGACCCATGTATCCTTGAAGGCCAAGGATCATTTTCTTCAGACTGAAGTCGAAGATACCTCCTGCAGAGTTGCCGACGGGCAAAGTTTACATCCTTGAAGGCCAAGGATGCTTATCTTCAGGAATACTTGAAGATCTTTTCTAGCTGAAGCTGGAATCGCCGACGGGCAAGGTTTATATCCTTGGAGGCCAAGGATACCATCTTCAGGAATACTTGAAGATCTTTTCTAGCTGAAGCTGGAAGTGGCCAGGGGCCAGGGTTTCATATAGCTTTGATGTTGAAGTTCTACGATGGGCTCAGTATGCAGTAGTATTTGGATGTTCGTTATGGTTCTGAGGGAGAACCCCAGATCAGAGTGTGCTCGGTTAAGTCTCTCATTCCCAGCGGAGTAGTTTCAAATACGCAAGTGTACCTTTTGTTCCATTTACCAGGGGTGAACCCCAGGTCAGAATTGTTCAGTGATTTAGTTCTCCAGCGGCGATGCAAGGTATTTTGATTGTCCGACGGCAATGTCAGATTCAGTTTCCAGCGGCGATATTGGGTATGTCAGATTTAGTTCTCCAGCGGCGATGCGGGGTATTTTGATTGTCCGACGGCGATGCCAGGTGGTTTAGTCTTCCAGCAGTGATGTTGGGTGTTTTGGTTGCCTGAAGATGATGTCAGAAGAATTTAACGTGGATAACTGACGGCAATGTTAGATCAGTATTTCCCCAGCTAGTTGCCATACAGCTAGTATTGCAGTATTCAAAGATTTGTTCCCCGCAGAGTATCGTGTGCTCGTGCAGTTGGCAAATTTTCGGGTTTACCGGTATTCAACCGTCTCGCACCTTGATTGGCTGAGAGTCGTTCGCTTCTCACCCAGTCAGGTTCAAGCCGTTTGAATAGGGGCAGCTGTTGCACCCCAAAATTTGACCAACATTTATTTATCCATCAAGTGTTTGAAGTTTGATACCTTCATCAGAAAGTTCAGGAGATCCTCAGAGGAATTGGTTGAAACCAAGGTTGTGTGCTTCATAGCTTGAGAGTTGTGGGAGCTCCTCAGATGATTCTGAGACTTTGAGAATGAACTTGAAGCTTTGAGAAAGTTTATGATATGTCTTGGAAGCCATCATGAAGCCCAGATAAGTCATTATGCAAGAGTGCAAGAGATTCAACCATGAAAGGTAGAATTAGGGTTTTGACTGGGTCAACCCTAGGATAACTGAAGATTTGGAGAAGGCTGAGACCTAATCCAAGGGCCATGAGATCATGGAATGATGTATGGAGATGTTATAAAGATTATTCCTAGACCAACTCATCATGATTGAGGAGTTTGAGAAATTTTAAGTTAGGGTTTCTAAGGAGTGTCAGTGAAAAAACCCTAATTTAATCCCCATCTTCCAGGCAGTTTTAGCTCAAGATGTGATTGATATCTCATCTTCCCCACAACATGAATGTTGTAGAGGTTGTTCATAGCTTTAATTTGAGTGGTAGAAGTCCTTGATAGGGTTTGCATAGCTCAAGTTATGGTTTTGACAAATTACAAGTCATCTGAGGTATGTGAATCTGGGTCCTTGAAAGTCACCCAACTTGCAGACAACGTTTGCCCTAGTAGGATGATTCCTATGATCTCTTGGTCAACATGAATGTTGAAGAGAATCTTCTTAGCTTTCTAGAGAGTACTAGAAGTCCTTGATAGGATTTGTATAACTCAACTTATGGTTTGAACAAGACAGAGGTATTTTGGTCATTTGGAAGTTATAGGTCATTTTAAGCAAAGGCCATATCTCCTATTTCCAAGCCTCAAATGAAAAAACTCAAAACATCAAAGTTGTTAAAAATGGGATTTTAAGCCTAGAAAAGTGGTCATGAGTTGTTGGAAAAGCTTGTAGCAAGGATTGACAAGGATGGGTGAAAATGACCTAAAAATGGCTTATAAGTTAAATGGATCCAAGTTGGAAATTGGTTTGGGAGATCTAGGGATCCAAAATAGGTCATCCAATATGTCATTTTGAATCCAAACATCATTTTAAAAACAATGGTTCAAACACATTTTTGATTTGAAGTCTAAAAATGGGGGTTACTTTGTAAAGTTCTTTCTTGCATATTAAGGAACCTTTGAGAAACTTCACCAAAGGCAAGGCTGGGCTTGTTTTTCACTCATTCCATCTCAATATCTCATGTAAGGGTATTTTGACACAAAATTAAATGCCTTAAGGCATGAGATGAGATGATACCATATGTCATTACAAGAGAAGTTCCATTACTTTCTAGATGATTCCAAAGGTTTCTAGGTGATTCTATTAACTATTATATAACAAGTGGATCAAGGTGAGATGAAAGGTTGGTCAAGGGGAGAGATTTCAGTGGAGAAAGTGAGAGAGAAAGTGCCATTCCAAGGCTTTCTTCAAACACAAGCAAGATTCCATTTCTTCATCTACAAGCTTTCTTCCTCAAAGTTCTTGCAAACAGAACCATCTCCATCATTAGAGGAGTGTTTGGCATCAATTACAAGACTTGAAGCCATCTCTAACAGCACTCACCATCACCATTTGACAGGTTTTCTTCTCCTCCTATATCTCTTTATTTATAGGTTTTCTGTTAGGTTTATAGGTATAGAATGAGCATGCTAGGTTAGTTGATCATTTTCTGAAACTTAGAGAAGATTCTATGAGGTTTCATGGCAGGTCCTAATTTCTTTAAAGATCAAGAGCAAGTTGTTCAGTGAGTTTTAGTGATTATGGTATAACATAGATTGGTTAGGGTAATGTGTAGATCAGGATTATACCATTAGAATTGAGTTCTATCAAGGTTGATGTCAGAGAAGTATGGCGAAACCCTAGCCTTCGTGCCCTCTGTTTGGGATCTATAGGGAGTGTTAGCAAAAACTAGGACCATGGATAGATTCCTTGTGATTAGTAGATCATTTTAGGTTTTTGAATTTTTCGTTTTCATCAAGTATTGAGAGAGAACGAGAGGTTTGAAATCGTGTGCATGAACCTGGCAAGTCTGAAACCCTAGCATATATTTGGGGAAGATGACCATCGTGCGTTGGATCACCCCTGGATATTTGACCCTTTCATCCCATCCAACGGCCCTAATTTAAATTAAAAACGGAGGGAAGCCTTTAACCAAAACGCCGCGTTTAAATAATTGGTAAGCCATGGGCCTCAGCAAAACTTGTTACTCACACCCCACCCAGACGGCCCATCCAATATTGAACTGAAAACCTTTGCTAAATACACCGCAGCTCTAATCTTTTTCTTCTAATTTTTCAATTCATTTTTCTGAAGCAAGTGGGCCTGCGCGCCTTCACTATCTGCACCCCCCATGTTCTCATCCCAACAACAAATGAACTAGGGCGCTTTACTGTTCTCACCCCCCAGCCATTTTATTTCAATTTCTATTATTTTGATTTTCTTTTATATTTTCTTGTTTGTAAATAAATCATATAAAATCCAAAAATCATTGTTTTTTAATTCTTGTTTTTTCTATATGTTCATAATTTTGTCTAGAAAAATATCAATAAATAAAATTGGCATTTTATTTTCTTTTAATATTTTTAGTATATTTTTCATTTAAATAGCTTTTAAATAGGTTTAGTTTGATACTCAATTTTGTAGAATTTAGTTTAGGACTTTCCCTTAATCTTTTGGAGCCATTATTTTTAGTGTGATTAGATATTGAGCCTTAGTTCCCATAGGATTTAATTCATGATTTTTAGATTAAAATTTGATTAGTTTAATTAGGTTAGCATTAGGGTACCTAATTAGGGTTTAGGTTATGCATAGGTGAAATAATTCATTTTCTTTTGAGAGTTTTGACTTGATTTTTGGGTATGGGCATATAGGGATGTTATGGGTAGGTGTTATAGACCCTTGTAAATGATTGTTAGAATTTTCCCCTTGGTATTTATATTTTTAGATATTTTCTGAAGTTGACTGTTAGTTTGGCTTGTTCTGTGATTGTTTGTCTATCTCTGGGGTTTATCTTTGGGGAATTGTTGTGGGGCTTAGTTTGTTTTGAAGATCTTGTTGAGGAGCATGATGAAGGAGAAGATTGAAGATCAAGACCCAGAGGTTGAGAGGTTGGAGCTTGTTCTCTATTTGCGAGGTTTGAGATCCTGAAGTTTGAGGGAAATTCATGGTACTTTCCTGAGGAAGGCACTATGGATGTCTTTCATTATTTCTTCTCACCTCTTTCTTAAGTATCCAATGATGTTGGAGCCTTCATGTGAGTTTAATTTCTCCTGAGGAGGAATGTAAACTGATCACAGTTGTTGAGCCACATGGGATACGACTCCTAAGTGGAAACCTCCTAGTACTTTCCTGAGGAAGGTCCTACGGGTCTATTCACTTAGTTCCCTTAGTTCATCTAGGATTTCTCAAGTATCCAATGATGTCGGAGCCTTCATGTGAGTTTAATTTCTCCTGAGGAGGAATGTAAACTGATCACAGTTGTTGAGCCACATAGGATACGATTCCTAAGTGGAAGCCTCCTAGTACTTTCCTGAGGAAGGTCCTCTGGGTCTGTTCACTTAGTTCCCTTAGTTCATCTAGGATTTCTTAAGTATCCAATGATGTCGGAGCCTTCATGTGAGTTTAATTTCTCCTGAGGAGGAATGTAAACTGATCACAGTTGTTGAGCCACGTAGGATACAACTCCTGAGTATAAGCCTCCTTGTGCTTTCCTGAGGAAGGCACTATGAGTCTGCCTACTTAGCTCCCTTTCTTTGGTAAGCTTGTTTTTGAAGCTTGAAGACTGGGATTGTTTTCTCTCGTGTAGGGTTTTGCTTTAGGGCTTTGCTTAGATTTGATTAGGGTTTTGTTTTAAGGTTAGGATTAGGGAGAGCTTAGATATAGTTTCTTTCTCAAGCATGTGGTTTGTTTGCCTGATGGCACTTCATTTCTTTTATCTGTTTATTGCTTGATGGCATGTTGTTTATTTTTCAGTATGATTACTGCTATTTCATGACTGGCTTGAGGTCGAGATGAGCTTGTGGAGGCTGAAGCCCCACACACATTTCCTCCCTCACTTGCATTGCATGCATTTTACTGTTAAGCTGATGCTTTGTCTGTTTTGGTGTATCATTGACATGATCCCTTAGGACTCTCATTTCCTTTGATAAGGATTTGATGATACACTTTTAGGTTGAAACCTATGCATGACAACTTCTAGGAGTTCCCTGTTCAAACCTCTACCATAGGATGAATCCATGGCATGATAACAGTAGGACTTGATAGTCTCCCTCCTAGTTGGGCCTGTTCTCTTCTCATCTCAAAACAGTTTAAGATACAGTAATCATGAATGATTTCTTTCGTACGTTACGAGCCTTAAGCTATATGAGAAAGGATTGTGGGAGAGTCTCTTTTCCATAGTCTAAATGTTTAGTATGGTACCCTTTGGGTGACATGCGATGCATTCACTCTCAGGTCATAGTCTCTAGTGCGGTTGAAATCGCAAACACAATAAAAAACACTTCTTTCAAAACAGGAAATAAACTGTAGTTTCCTGAACTACGTGAGCTCTGATCTCTCACGCCTGTTGAGAGTACGTAGGCACAATACTGATGTATTGGCGAGCAACCTTCCCCCATAACCCTTCGTAGGCCGAACTACGTTGACTCTGATTTCTCATTCTCTGATGAGAATACGTAGGCATAAAGTGCGACGCTTTGCCGAGTCATTTTTCTTTTCTTTTTCAGCCAGCCTTGATAGGTAGATAGAATATAACCAACCCGTCCAAGTAAACAAACAAGCGTGGATCCCGTCGAGTACGACGGACGTGAGGGGTGCTAATACCTTCCCCTTGCGTAACCGACTCCCGAACCCAGACAATGGTTGCGATGACCTTGTCTTACCCTTTTTCGTCAGGTATTTCTGATCGTTTCCTTTCCCGACCTGAGGGATAAATAACGAAAGGTGGCGACTCTTCTGTCATGCCGGCACCTTATTTTCGCGCAAGCGACAGGTTGATATTGCCTAGGAATGGGGGTATCCCATAGCAACATGTTTTTTATGTCAGAACTATTGCTAGATGATTTTCGTGGGTAACTAAGGAATTAGTGTGCATGAAATTCATCAAAGGGTTTTCCATTAAGGAATTAAGGAAAACTACTTTTGAAATTTGATTTTTTTTAAGGTTGGAAACAAATATCTCAGAAGAATTCTTTAAGGTCTTTACTAGCAATTTATCCACTTCCCTAACATTGATCTTATTTTAATCTATAAAGTCTATTATTTTACTTGTTCCTATATCCTGTTGCCAAACGAAACCCAAGGTTATTTTGTCTGATTGAAATAACAAATTTTTCCTAAAAATTTACACGCAGTCCTCAGATATCGACATTCGGGGAATTTCCCCGGCAACGGTTTCCCCTTATCACTACAAGGTTAAGCCTTTTTTATTTTAAGTTCGGTAAATACCACGGCATATTCGCACTTACGAAAACCGTAAAAGAATTTTTCTTGTGTGTGGGTTGTGTGTAAGGTAGTCAAGAGAGTATTTAGAGTTCAAGGGAAAAGGATTTTGAACTAAGGAACTTAGGAAAGTTTGGAAATTGAGGTATAATGTGAACACCTTAGGTTCCCCGGAGTAAGGAAACGAGTCCAACGTGTAGATTTGTGCCATAGTACTCAAATTTGAGAAGTATTCCCCAATTAGTTCATTGTGATAGTCCGACATGATTGAAAATGACTTGTGGTACCAAAAAAAAAGAAAGTTGAATAATGACGTAAAGACAACCTGTCCTTCTAAGTTGGGTAACCCTCACCCGGTTATTTAGCCTAACGGCAGTTGAATCTCTATAGTCGTCCCAAAGTGGACTAATAAACGCCTGTGAGCGGGAAAAAAAAAAGAATAAAGGTGCCACAGAAAAAAATCTCGAGCAAAAATGTACATGCCTTAATCTGATTATTCGAATGAAAGGGGTAGAAAATCGAAGAAAAGACTTAAGCCCAAAGCATAGTTGTAGAGGTGGCCGAAAGGGAGATTTAGGTCTGTAAGTTTACTGCGGTATGTGTTTATGTAATGCCTTCGTTAACGGATGAGTACCGAGAGAGCTAGTTTGAGCCGATCGGAACTAAGACTCGCGTATGAGTATCGACACGCCTTACTACCTGAACCCTTCACTTGATGTGCTGTTTGACTTGAAATTATTTATCCAAGCTTTTTGCTTGAGGTCAAGCAATGGTTTAAGTTTGGGGGAGTTTGATCGGTGGTTTTAACACGTTATTTTACCGTTTATTTTAGTTAATCATTTGTTTTGTCTTGTCGCATTTTAGTTGTTTTTATTACATTTTACGCGTCTATTTGGTATTTTCACTCTTTCTAGGTTCAGGTATACAATAAAGGAGAAGCAGAGCGAAAACCGGGGAAAAATGGCAAGATTTCGGAAGAGTTTTGTTGTGAAATCTTTAGCAGTCTGCACGGATACGATAATAACTGGAGTTCCGAGAATCCGTTTGAGGCGTTCTAAAAACCTTCAGAAAGCTAAGAGAGAGAGCTACGACTTTCGTGTTGGAGTCGAAGTCAAATTCGAAACAGGGGCCTGACACGGGTGCCCGTGTTGTGTGACACGACCCGTGTTGCAGTATGTGCTCAGAAAAGGTGATTTTTTGGTGGAAAACAGTGGCCAGACACTGGTGTCCGTGTTGTGTGACACGGCCCGTGTTAGGACACCTGGAACATGGAAATTTCACGCGAAAAATGTGTCAGAAAGCCAACACGGCCGCCCGTGTTTCCTGAAACGGCCCGTGTTGCAGGAAGCGTTTTTTCCCCTATTTTTCTTGTATTTATTACTCTTGTGATTCCCGAGGGTATTGTGGGTATTTCCCTAGTGCCGAGTTGGAATTGTGACGATTTATTACGTGTTTGAAGCTCTGGAGAATTGGGAGGATACGAAAAAATACAACGAGAGATTGAAGCTCTGGAGAATTGGGAGGACAAGGAGATTTTCATGCTCGAAAGAAATTGAAGAACGAATTCACTCCTAATACCATTGTAATGTTTCTAATTATCATGTTGTTTTTATCGAATATTATGAGTGGCTAAACCCCCAATTGTTAGGGGGTGGTCCTAAATTGCGATGTATTGACCTTTGTTGGGATTATTCTATGAGATTTTTGTTGTTCACCTTATTGCTTTTATTTTGCAACGATCTTTATGCTAATTCATATTGGAAAATAGAATTTGATTTACGATTAGGTTTTGTCTGGAAAGTCGACCTAATGCTTTTGCAAAATAAGGTTACGGTTGATATTGCCTAGGAATGGGGGTATCCCGTAGCAACGTGTTTTTTATGTCAGAACTATTGCTTGATAAGTTTCGTGGGCAACTAAGGAATTAGTGTGGAGGAAATTCATCAAAGGGTTTTTCATTAAGGAATTAAGGAAAACTACTTTTGAAATTTGATTTTTTTTTAAGGTTGGAAACAAATATCTCAGAAGAATTCTTTAAGGTCTTTACTAGCAATTTATCCACTTCCCTAACATTGATCTTATTTTAATCTATAAAGTCTATTATTTTACTTGTTCCTATATCTTGTTGCCAAACGAAACCCAAGGTTATCTTGTCTGATTGAAATAACAAATTTTTCCTAAAAATTTACACGCAGTCCTCAAAGATCGACATTCGGGGAATTTCCCCGGCAACGGTTTCCCCTTATCACTACAAGGTTAAGCCTTTTTTATTTTAAGTTCGGTAAATACCACGACATATTCTCCCCTACGAAAATCGTAAAAGAATTTTTCTTGTGTGTAAGGTAGTCAACAGAGTATTTAGAGTTCAAGGAAAAAGGAGTTGAACTAAGGAACTTGGGAAAGTTTGGAAATTGAGGTATAATGTGAACACCCTAGGTTCCCCGGAGTAAGGAAACGAGTCCAACGTGTAGATTTGTGCCATAGTACTCGGATTTGAGAAGTATTCCCCAATTAGTTCATTGTGATAGTCTGACATGATTGAAAATGACTTGTGGTACCAAAAAAAAGAAAGTTGAATAATGACGTAAAGACAACCTGTCCTTCTAAGTTGGGTAACCCTCACCCGGTTATTTAGCCTAACGGCAGTTGAATCTCTATAGTCATCCCAAAGTGGACTAATAAACGCCTGTGAGCGGGAAAAAAAGAATAAAGGTGCCACACAAAAAAATCTCGAGCAAAAATGTACATGCCTTAATCTAATTATCCGAATGAAAGGGGTAGAAAATCGAAGAAAAGACTTAAGCCCAAAGCATAGTTGCAGAGGTGGCCGAAAGGGAGATTTAGGTCCGTAAGTTTACTGCGGTATGTGTTTATGTAATGCCTTCATTAACGGATGAGTACCGAGAGAGCTGGTTTGAGCCGATCGGAACTAAGACTCGCATATGAGTATCGACACGCCTTACTACCTGAACCCTTCACTTGATGTGCTGTTTGACTTGAAAATTATTTATCCAAGCTTTTTGCTTAAGGTCAAGCAATTGTTTAAGTTTGGGGGAGTTTGATCGGTGGTTTTTACACGTTATTTTACCGTTTATTTCAGTTAATCATTTGTTTTGTCTTATCGCATTTTAGTTGTTTTTATTACATTTTACGCGTCTATTTGGTATTTTCACTGTTTCTAGGTTCAGGTGTACAATAAAGGAGAAGCAGAGCGAAAACCGGGAAAAAATGGCAAGATTTCGGAAGAGTTTTGTTGTGAAATCTTTAGCAGTCTGCACGGAAACGATCATAACTGGAGTTCCGGGAATCCGTTTGAGGCGTTCTAAAAACCGTCAGAAAGCTAAGAGAGAGAGCTACGACTTTCATGTTGGAGTCGAAGTCAAATACGAAACAGGGGCCTGACACGGGTGCCCGTGTTGTGTGACACGGCCCGTGTTGCAGTATGTGCTTAGAAAAGGTGATTTTTTGGTGGAAAACAGTGGCCTGACACTGGTGCCCGTATTGTGTGACACGGCCCGAGTCAGGACACCTGGGACATGGAAATTTCACGCGAAAAATGTGTCAGGAAGCCAACACGGCCGCCCGTGTTTCCTGACACGGCCAGTGTTGCACGAAGCGCTTTTTTTTCGTATTTTTCTTGTATTTTTTACTCTTGTGATCCCCGAGGGTATTATGGGTATTTCCCTAGTGCCGAGTTGGAATTGTGACGATTTGTTACATGTTTGAAGCTCTGGAGAATTGGGAGGATACGAAAAAATACAACGAGAGATTGAAGCTCTGGAGAATTGGGAGGACAAGGAGATTTTCATGCTCGGAAGAAATTGAAGATCGAATTCACTCCTAATACCATTGTAATGTTTCTAATTATCATGTTGTTTTTATCGAATATTATGAGTGGCTAAACCCCCAATTGTTAGGGGGTGGTCCTAAATTGCGATGTATTGACCTTTGTTGGGATTATTCTATGAGATTTTTGTTGTTCACCTTATGGCTTTTATTTTGCAACGATCTTTATGCTAATTCATATTGGAAAATAGAATTTGATTTACGATTAGGTTTTGTCTGGAAAGTCGACCTAATGCTTTTGCAAAATAAGGTTACGGTTGATATTGCCTAGGAATGGGGGTATCCCGTAGCAACGTGTTTTTTATGTCAGAACTATTGCTTGATGATTTTCGTGGGCAACTAAGGAATTAGTGTGCATGAAATTCATCAAAGGTTTTTTCATTAAGGAATTAAGGAAAACTACTTTTGAAATTTGATTTTTTTTAAGGTTGGAAACAAATATCTCAGAAGAATTTTTTAAGGTCTTTACTAGCAATTTATCCACTTCCCTAACATTGATCTTATTTTAATCTATAAAGTCTATTATTTTACTTGTTCCTATATCTTGTTACCAAACGAAACCCAAGGTTATCTTGTCTGATTGAAATAACAAATTTTTCCTAAAAGTTTACACGCAGTCCTCAAAGATCGACATTCGGGGAATTTCCCCGGCAACGGTTTCCCCTTATCACTACAAGGTTAAGCCTTTTTTATTTTAAGTTCGGTAAATACCACGGCATATTCGCCCCTACGAAAACCGTAAAAGAATTTTTCTTGTGTGTAAGGTAGTCAAGAGAGTATTTAGAGTTCAAGGGAAAAGGAGTTTGAACTAAGGAACTTGGGAAAGTTTGGAAATTGAGGTATAATGTGAACACCTTAGGTTCCCCGGAGTAAGGAAACGAGTCCAACATGTAGATTTGTGCCAGAGTACTCGGATTTGAGAAGTATTCCCCAAATAGTTCATTGTGATAGTCCGACATGATTGAAAATGACTTGTGGTACCAAAAAAAAGAAAGTTGAATAATGACGTAAAGACAACTTGTCCTTCTAAGTTGGGTAACCCTCACCCGGTTATTTAGCCTAACGGCAGTTGAATCTCTATAGTCGTCCCAAAGTGGACTAATAAACGCCTGTGAGCGAGAAAAAAAAAGAATAACGGTGCCACAGAAAAAAATCTCGAGCAAAAATGTACATGCCTTAATCTGATTATCCGAATGAAAGGGGTAGAAAATCGAAGAAAAGACTTAAGCCCAAAGCATAGTTGCAGAGGTGGCCGAAAGGTAAATTTAGGTCCGTAAGTTTACTGCGGTATGTGTTTATGTAATGCCTTCGTTAACGGATGAGTACCGAGAGAGCTGGTTTGAGCTGATCGGAACTAAGACTCACGTATGAGTATCGACACGCCTTACACCCTGAACCCTTCACTTGATGTGCTGTTTGACTTGAAAATTATTTTCCAAGCTTTTTGCTTGAGGTCAAGCAATGGTTTAAGTTTGGGGGAGTTTGATCGGAGGTTTTTACACGTTATTTTACCGTTTATTTCAGTTAATCATTTGTTTTGTCTTGTCACATTTTAGTTGTTTTTATTACATTTTACGCGTCTATTTGGTATTTTCACTGTTTCTAGGTTCAGGTATACAATAAAGGAGAAGCAGAGCGAAAACTGGGGAAAATGACAAGATTTCGGAAGAGTTTTGTTGTGAAATCTTTAGTAGTCTGCACGGAAACGATCATAACTGGAGTTCCGGGAATCCGTTTGAGGCTTTCTAAAAACTGTCGGAAAGCTAAGAGAGAGAGCTACGACTTTCATGTTGGAGTCAAAGTCAAATTCGAAACAGGGGCCTGACACGGGTGCCCGTGTTGTGTGACACGGCCGGTGTTGCAGTATGTGCTCAGAAAAGGTGATTTTTTGGTGGAAAACAGTGGCCTGACACTGGTTCCCGTGTTGTGTGACACGGCCCGTGTCAGGACACCTGGGACGTGGAAATTTCACGCGAAAAATGTGTCAGGAAGCTAACACGGCCGCCCGTGTTGCAGGAAGCGCTTTTTCCCTATTTTTCTTGTATTTTTGACTCTTGTGATCCCCGAGGGTATTGTGGGTATTTCCCTAGTGTCGAGTTGGAATTGTGACGATTTGTTACGTGTTTGAAGCTCTGGAGAATTGGGAGGATACGAAAAAATACAACGAGGGATTGAAGCTCTGGAGAATTGGGAGGACAAGGAGATTTTCATGCTCGAAAGAAATTGAAGATTGAATTCACTCCTAATACCATTGTAATGTTGCTAATTATTATGTTGTTTTTATCGAATATTATGAGTGGCTAAACCCTCAATTGTTAGGGGGTGGTCCTAAATTGCGATATATTGACCTTTGTTGGGATTATTCTATGAGATTTTTGTTGTTCACCTTATGGATTTTATTTTGCAACGATCTTTATGCTAATTCATATTGGAAAATATAATTTGATTTACAATTAGGTTTTGTATGGAAAGTCGACCTAATGCTTTTGCAAAATAAGGTTACGGTTGATATTTCCTAGGAATGGGGGTATCCCATAGCAACGTGTTTTTTATGTCAGAACTATTGCTTGATGTCTTTCGTGGGAAACTAAGGAATTAGTGTGCATGAAATTCATTAAAGGGTTTTCCATTAAGGAATTAAGGAAAACTACTTTTGAAATTTGATTTTTTTAAGGTTGGAAACAAATATCTCAGAATAATTCTTTAAGGTCTTTACTAGCAATTTATCCACTTCCCTAACATTGATCTTATTTTAATCTATAAAGTCTATTATTTTACTTGTTCCTATATCATGTTGCCAAACGAAACCCAAGGTTATTTTGTCTGATTGAAATAACAAATTTTTCCTAAAAATTTACACGCAGTCCTCAGAGATCGACATTCGGGGAATTTCCCTTTATCACTACATCGGTGAAAATAGTACACTTGCTATTTTTCCGATCAAGCACCCTTAGGGACTAGCGTAGATCAAACTATTTTCAAACTAATTCTCAATTCGTCATCGAGCCATTTTCAAACACCCCTCGTAAGTCGAGTGCTCGTCCGCATTCACCATCAACCTATTGCACACACTTCATTGTGGTTTCGATATTGGAAGCACCCTCAGGGACTAGTATCGTCTCTCACAACCTAACCCTTGACGTGTAGTCAAGCCTGTTCCATTTTCAATCCAAACCCTCGACTCGTCGTCGAGCCCCCTTTAATACCATTTCCATTCCAACATTTTTTGCACGCGAATACAGGTCAAACCCTTGATCCAACGTCAAGCGGATTTTCATAATCAATTATCAATAAATTAACAATTATCTAACTCATTTTCAAGGTGTAAAGAGGGGGATTGAGCCTTTGGTATCTCTTTCGGTTGTTCGGATGCGAGTTATCTTACTCGTGTGTGAGCAATTGACGCCTTTTGATAACATAAACAACTCAACCACATTCAACCGTCGTCCAACTACTCATTTCACACACCGTTCAATTACAACCTTCTTTTCAAGATGAAAAAGAGAGAAATCCAAGTATTTGACTCTTTTTCCCGATTACTTAAGCCCGAGGAGCCTTTCTTACACTTCGAGTAATCGTCATCCGATCCCAACCTCATTCAAATTCAACTTCTTTTGAGATGAAAAAGAGATATAGTCAAGTCTTTGACTCGTTCTCCTAATTACTTGGGCCCGAGGAGTCTTTCTTAAGCTTCAAGTAATCATCATCTGATCCCAACCTCACTATCCAAACATAGTTTCTTTTCAAGGTGAAAAAGAGAGACAGTCAAGTCTTTGGCTCGCTTTCTCGATTACTTGGGCCCGAGGAGTCTTTCTTAAGCTTCCAGTAATCGTCATTCAATCCAACTTCAAACCAATTCAACCCTGTTTCTTTTCGTGGTTGTTACCATGAACTACAGATGCTCTGATTCTTCATTCTCATCTGAATGTAAGATACGTAAGCACAAGACTGTGATGATCTTGGCGAGCTACCTTCCATCCTTCTTTCGTTTCCCCCCATCCTTTCCTGTAGTCGAACTACGATGCTCTGATTTCTCATTCCCTTCCTAATGAGCATACGTAGGCACAAGGGCCCCAATCCTTGGCGAGCACCCTAGTCTATAACCACTCATTTCCCCTTATCATCTTTATCCTTTTATGGTATCGTTTAGTATTTAGTATTGAGAAGAGAACAACTAAGCTTAGCTAACATTCATCACAATCCAAATTAAGAAGTTCCCGTTGAGTACAACGGACGTGAGGGGTGATAATACCTTCCCCTCGCATAACCGACTCCTAAACCCGGAACATCATGTTGCTACGACCGTGTTCCTTTCGTTTTTAGAGGTTTTCTCGATATTTTCCTCTCCCGTTCATTCGGGATAAATAAAGTTCAGTGGCGACTTTGTCGAACCGCAATTCCGCGCCTTTAGCATGAGGGTCGTATTGTTCGAATGAATTTTCGAGGTACGACATCATGTTGTTTTGAATGATTGCGATACACTCTTCAGTGATCATAACAGTTTCATTATCCTCAAACTTTTTCTTGTTCGATAAAATCTCTTTAAGGAATTTGGCATATGAAGGCATTTGCGTTATGCCTTATATGAAAGGTATAGTGATATTAAGTTGTTTTAGAAGCTCTATGAATTTCTTAAATTATCTTTCATTTTTGTACTTAGCAAGTCTTTGAGGATAAGGGTATAGGAGGCTTGTATGATGGCGAAGGCACATAAGGTGTTTCTTTCTCCATGGTCTCTTTGCTTTTTTCTTCCTTTTCGTTATTATTTGGTTCGTTCACCTTTTTAGTTCCTTTACCAGAATTTTGGTACGTGGCAAGATTTTAGAGTCTTGGGTCGACTGGTCCATCAAGTTCTGTTCCACTTTGCACCGTGATAGCATTAGTGTGTCCTTTCAGGTTTGGTTATGGTTGACCAGAAAAGGTTCTGGCAGGGGCTACTACTGTTGCTTGTTGTTGGGCTACTTGGGAAATTTGAGTTTCTAACATTTTTTTATGGGTAGCCATAGCATCAAGCTTAGTCTCCATTTGCTTTAACAATTCGCCCGTGTGCACATTTTGGTTGGCAAACTCTTTGTTTTATTGAGTTTGGGTTGCAATGAAGTTTTCTAATAACAACACAACATTTGACTTTCTTAGTGCTTGAGAAGCAGCAGGTGCTCCTTTCTAAAATCCTGGAGGAACGACAGGGGCTTGGGTTGGAGCAAACAATGCATTGTTGCTCTTGTAGGAAAAATTTGGATAATTCCTCCAGCCTGGATTGTATGTGTTTGAGTATGGGTGTCCTTGGGCGTAGTTTACTTGGTCAGTAGGAATGCCAACCAACATATGACATTTAGCATTATTATGCCCAGGGGTTCCGTACAATTCACAACTTGGTGTCACAACGACCAAGGTGGCTGCTGGAGCTACAATCAAACTTTCAATCTTTTGAGTGAGCGCATCCACTTTAGCACTGACATGGTCCAAACTGTTAACTTCATAAATTTCATTCTTTGTAGCGGGTTTTTATGTCGGAGTTCTCTCTCTTCCCCATTGGAAGTGATTTTGATCCATATTCTCAATGAGTTTATAAGCATCTTCATACGGTTTGTCCATTAGAATGCCACCAGTTGCAACATTCAGATTCAGCTTTGTGTTGTAAAGGAGACCATTATAGAAAGTAAGATTATTACCACTGTTCAAGTCCATGGTGTGGGCATAGCCTCAACATGTCCTTGTATCTTCCCCAAGCATTGAAAAGAGATCCATTGCCTTTCTGCCTAAATCCATTGATTTGGGCTCTTAGCATAGCAGTTTTGCTAGGCGGAAAATATTGTGCTAAAAAGACTTTCTTCCACTCGTCCCATGTAGGGATGGAGTTGGATGGTAGACATTAGAGCCAAGCTCTAGCTCCATCTCTTAGAGAGAAAGGAAAAAGACATAGTCTTATAACCTCTTTACTAACACCATTTGCTTTTACGGTATCAGCATATTGCACAAACATAGATTAATGAAGATTCGAGTCATCTATGGAACTTCCAGAAAATTGGCTTTGTTGAACGGCTTGTAACAACGAAGGTTTCATCTCAAAATCATTTCTATTGATGGGGGGCACTAACGTTGTTATGCGATTCATCTTGCGATGGAACAGCATAATCCTTAAGAGTACGGTTCGGTGGGTTCTCAGCCATGGGAATTCTTATTTCTGGATAAGGAATTTCAGGTTCAAGAAGATTATACTTAATTCAGAATTCATTGATTTGGCATCTTAAGTTAATAAAATGCTTGATATTATTAATCGGTTGCTCAAGCTCTTCACCTCGAGAGCGAGTGTTTGGCATAAAATCCATGAAAGTAGAGAATAAAGGAAAATTTTAGTGCCTTAGTCTATACTGCGCAACAATGGAATCACAATATTGACTAAATCGGCTTCCCCGGTAACGGCGCCAAAAACATGGTAGCGTATCGCGAGCGCAACACTGACGTGTCCGTCGGATAATAGTTGCAAGTATTCAGATGTTCATGTAGTTTTAAAGAAAAGGTTGTCGATCCCATAGGGAAGTGATAATCAAACTAATGTTATCTATTGTTGCAGTGTAAAGCTAAAGATAAAGATTCACCGGATACGAAACGGAAATGAAAGATACAAAAATTCTAAAGATTTGAATTTAATAATAAAACGAGTCCGGAATATGGATTTCGCGTGCCTAAAGGACTTGTAGAAATCGGGTGCTAATTACTACTGAACTCGATTCCGGAGAAAATACTAACTTAAATACTCTGTCTCACTCTCTCATGCTATTGACAACAACCACACCTTTCAACCACAAGATTTTGCTCTCACTCGCCCTTTTCAATTAAAAAACATATTTTGAAATTTAATAAAATCCTAAATGATGCCTAAAGGGCTCTCTCTATTTTTAGCATTGATGCCTAGTTTCCACTATCAGTTTGTTCCTCACACTCTCGCGTTATCGGTCCCAACTTAGTTTATTCCTCACTTTCGTGTCGAAATAATAAAACATGAATATTTGGAAACATGGACCAAAACCAACATACAATCAATAATTACGCGCCTAAAATTTTCTACTGAGTCCCGTCGGTGACGATGGTCCTCATACGCTGAACTCAACTAATTTAGCAAGTCATAATATTTTTCGTAGCAAACATATTAATGATAATCAAAATCAAAACAAACATTGCAGACAAAATTAAAGTAAATACTAATGCAATAGTAAAAGCAAGAAATAAACCTGTAGATTAAAATAAGGAACTTGAATTGAAATTTATGTCGGCAGGCTTGTTCGTAATTCAAACAGTACAGCTATAAAAGGAAAATACAATAAAAAGTGCGACAGTCCCTCGATGTGAGTTATTGTCGCTTTACAACTGAATTTATGCCTAAAAAATGCTAAACGGAATTTTGCAGCACTTCCACACAGCTTTGAGGTTTCTGGAAAGTGTCCAAGAGGTCCTTTATATAGAGGAATGGAGACCTCAAACTGCTCTGGTCATGGCCTCTAAGTGGAGGGAAAGAAGTAGAAAAATAACTGCTCAAAACGGTTGCAGAATTTAAAATCTGCAACTGTGCTGACATGGCAAGCGCCATTGGGTTATGGCGAACTCCATGGCCTCCATTCATTAATTGATGTGGTATGCTGATAGATGGCAAACGCCATATCAACAAAAGGGGAAAAAAGTCTTTTTTTGCTGCATTTTCCTATTCTTTCACTCTTTTTTCGATTCGCTCCTGATTCCGCAATAGATGAACCTATCAACTGCAAAACACAACAAAACATAGTAAAATGTAAACAAGACTCGATAAAAACGAAAAAATAGTACGCGTAATGAGTCTAAAAATATGATACGATTTCTCTTTATCAAACCACAAAAGAAAGAGTATATAATCATTGTCACACAAATCATATCCTTTTCTTTTAATCCGATTTTCCCTTTTGGAAACCAATTTGCACATACACAAACTTTAAAAAACAAAAGCAAAACAAACTATGATTTAAAATTACACCAATTGCAACAAAGCCACAACTAAAGCAGCCATGCCTCATGGAGAGCTTCCTTCTGAGGGGATTTGGTAGGTTGTTTTGCGCCTTCCCCATATGGAAAAACCAGGAATCCATTTTGAGTTATCTGTTAATGATAACAAACGAACTATAAGTATGAGAACCACTAGTGTTGCAAATAGAATCCAACCCAATTGTTCTTGAGCATTTTCAACAACTTCTTCATAAGAAAAGTACCATGAACTACCAAGGAAGATGAAGATCACTGATAAGACTAAAGAATAGGATATGGCATGGGATTCAGAGTGAATTCATCCAAAACAGAGGAACCTTTATTTCCTTCATAAGCTATTGAGTTTTATGGTTTTCTTTAAGAAATCATTGATATATAGTAAGTCAAATAATTAGAGATAATGTTGTGTTGGTAGGCAGAAATTTTAAAAAGAGGTTTCAGGATTTCCTGCATGTAAGGAGCAAGCACATTGATACAAAGTTCCATTTTCTGCTCAATCAGGTTTAGAATGGAGTAGTTAAAGTTGCTCATTGTAGTACTCAGAAGCAACTTGCAAATGTGCTAACTAAATCTATCAAGACTGGGCATTTTATCCATTTGAGGGATGGAATTTGCTAATTTTAGTCTTGAAGGTGGGTTAAGGGATGGTATTAAAGTGTAATCTAAATTCACATTTAATTTGCATTTAGTTTTTCATTTGAGTTTTATTTTCAATAGCTTTGATGTTATAAATACTAAAAGTTAGTTGCAATTGTAAGAAAATTCATTTTTTAATCTATTCCAATTCTGTTAGAGAAGTTAGTTACATATTTATTTTCTCTCTCTTCCATCTTCATCTTCTTCATAGTCAACCTTGTGCTTCAACACCTTACATAGCCCTAAATTGCTGCAATAAAAAATATGTATCTATTAATTTGATTGTGATCAACTAGTTTCTTATCTAGTTTTGTTTTAGCATTACATTTATTTGCTTGTGTTAGTTCCATGGTTCTATGATTGGATAAAATTTGGTAAAACATGATTCTACACTTATGTTGAGCAAGATGTTATAACATAACTGCCATGACAGTACTATCATCATGTGTTTCAGACATATGTTAAAGATAAATGTCATGACATCTTGATCTGGTACAGCAGGCGCTGCTAATTTATATCTCTTGACAAATTTGATTTGATTTGATGAGATATTTTTGGATATACCTCATCATTATTGTCGCAACTGCAAAAAAATAACCGGCGGAAACAAACAGAAGATTCGCCATCGAATGTTATTTATCCCAAAGGAGGGAAAGGAAACGGTCAAAGAAAACCTAAAAGAAAGGAGAAGACAAGGTCATCGCAATCAAATATTTGTTTTAGGAGTCGGTTATGCAAGGGGAAGGTATGAACACCCCTCATGTTCGTTGTACTCAACGAGATCCACGCTTGTTGTCTAATCAAAAGGTGAGTTATCTAAAAGCTACTGCTAAACAGAAACGGGAAAGGGAAAAGAAAAAGGAGAATCGATAGAACATCATTGCCTTATGCCCACGTATTCCCTTGTGCAATGGGAAAGTCAGAGTCAACGTAGTTCAAAAAACCACGGGTGATGAGGGGAAGGTTTCTCGTCAAGATATCATTGTCTTGTGCTTACGTATCCTCATCTGGTATGAGAAACCAGAGCAAACGTAGTTCGGGTAACTAAACCACTGATTGGTTAAGTATTTTTTATGAGAAACTTTAAGCTCTCATTCCAGTAGTTAGGTTCGATGCTTGTTTGCGGTAGAATGGAAAAGTAACGTACTCTTTTCTGAAATGAGTTTGAAACACAATCCCGGAGGATAAAAAGATTTGAATTTGGTTTAAGAGTTTTAGAGAAAGTGAATAGAATTTGTTTGAGATTTACGTTGCACTAAAGAATATGATATAGGAGAGAATGCGTCGCATATCACCCAAAGGGTATACAATAAACACTCTAGACAAGTGAAGAGAAACCCCTCACTCATCATTTCCCATATACTTAAGGCTTGTGGCGCACAATGTTCATCATTCTTTATTAAGTGTTTTAGAATTCTTTAAGATGAGAAGAGAAGACTCATAAGAAAACACTAAAGGGAACTGATAACCCTAAAGTTATCATACAAAATCGTCCTAAAGTTAGGATGAAAGGGGATTCTACCTAATTTTATCATACAAATGATGGACCTAGAGTTGAAGTCAAAGAGGGACTATCCTAATTGTTATCATGCAAAGGATTGAAAGCCTAATGTCTCGCCTACTCTCAGCTTAATCAGAAATTAAGTGGGACTAGGAATCCTAAGGGACCATGTGAGCAAGCACAAGTAAACACTATCCAATTCAATCGCAAATGAAAACAACAATGAAACTTAAACAAGTCTCAAAAGAAAGAAGATGAAGAAGAAAGTAGAAGAAAGAGGAAGATACAATCAAGAAGAACAAACATGGAAGTTAAATGAAAAAGAAGTATCAAACACACACATCTCAATCTCATACAAGCTGAAGATTTACATCATGTTAAGAATAACAAAGAGCAATCACAATGTCAAACCATGTCAAAAGATTTGAAAATCAAAACACAATGGCAAAATAAAGTGCCCACACACATTCAAATAACCTAAACAACTTACAAGAAGCATCCTCAAACACAAAGCAAAGTGAAATGAAGTTAAATGAGATAAGAAACATGGTAGGGAATCAAAATCATCACATCACATGTAATTCATGTCAATGATCAAATAAGGAGCACAAAAAGTTAGGTCATGCATTCCATGCACAAACAAAGCACATGCTACACACAAAAAAACATAAACAACATAATCCTAAGAGAAAGACATGAGATTAGGGAATGGGATTAAGTGTGGGCATCAACAACAACATGGTTATCAAGTCAAAGATCCATCCATGAACATACAAGGGAAACATCAAAGGTTGAACTCAAAACGTGCCTCAAGAACAAACACATACACCAAAATCAATCCAAGATAGAAGACACTCATACAAAGGCATACATAATCAAGTATCAATCCATCAGGATTAGAAACAAACTCAAACGGCACGTATCATGTTCACATTTCGATCCATAAACAAGGTCAATAGGAGGCAGACATAAATTGAAACATCAAAGGCAAGCAAACACAAGTTCAAATTGTTCATGTGAGAAGTATAAGATCATGCAAGGAAAATGAAACAAAATGAGCATACAATGGACCTCTAATCATGAAAGCCAGAACCTAATACATGTTGAGGGAAGCCAAGAAAGATCATCAAACACTCATTGCATCATTCAAGAATCAAATTCAAAAGATCATGGCATGACATGCACACAAACATGACCAAAGTAACATCAACTTGATGCATCATCAAAAAAATATAAAAATGATCAAATAAAATCCAAATAAGTGTTCAAACTCATGTTACATCCATCAAGACAAAGTTTGCAAAAGATACCAATAATATTTTTTCAAATGCATCATTAAACCCAGTCAACAAGGCAAGGGTATCACAATGATCGAGCATGTATTGAGGCCTCAAATAATCACATAGAAAAATGATCAAGAACACATAATTAAGGCATCACAACATCATTTAATTCATAAGAAATCAAATGTCTAATTATGGCAAAAAATTTGGATCAAGAGTGCACACACAAAGCATCAACACAAACCCTAATCATAAAAGTAAGCATCAAGAACACATCCACAAGATAAATTAAAATAAAATAGAAAAATATATGGAAAAATAAAATAAAAGTTATGAAAGAATTCTAGAGATGTTAAAGGATTAGAGGAGTATTTTTATGGAATTTTAAAAAGGTCTTAATGATTAAAATAAAATCAGAATGAAAGAGAAGTGAAAATAAAATAAAGAGAGAAATAGAAAGAGAGGGGGTATGGCCAGTAAAACAGAATGAACTAGGTCTATGTTGACACACGCGTTGGGCCTGGAAGCATGGGGTGCAGAAAACAAAACAAACAAGGCCCACCCATTAACCAAACAAGAAACTCAGAATGAACAAAATGAGTGAAACGCCCCGTTTCAGTTAAGTGACATCAGCGCCACCTAGACAAGTCAAGGAGTTGACCCCAGACAACTCAGCCTTTGAAGACCAGACGCCAGAGCCCTAACTCTGGTCGTCTTCTCCGGTGGTCCTCGCCGGAGATGGTCCAAACCCTCACCAAAACACAACAAGGTTACCACTATTCCACTTGTTTTTTCGTGTAGAATCCATTTCCACCCTTGGTTTTCATTTTTAATCACTCTAACATCCCTAAAGATGGCCACAAGTCTCAAGCATGCATTATAAAACTTAAAAAAAACAACAACCATTCAGGTCCTTAAGCTCCCAGAAGTTCAAAAACAAACAAAATAAACTTAAAAGAGCCATGAAAAGAGAGAAACAAATAGATAAAACATTACCACAATGGAGCTTTCTACAGGTCCTGGCCTTGATGTAACACTCACTAATCTTTCCCCCCCTTTGCTTCCTTAAGATCTTTGGATAATGGTGTTGATCAGAGAGTGAAGAAAGAGGCTTGAAAAATGGAGATTCGAAGAGAGGAAAAAAGTCTAAAAATGAGAGGGTTTTGGTGGTTCTTGGCTGCTGAAAAATGAAGCTCCCCTCCTATAGGGTTTGTCTTTAGTTTATATATGAGGTTTGTGTGGTAAAAAACTGAGTCACAATGGTAAAAAGCTGGTGGTAAAGATTTGTGTGGAATTTGAACAATGGAGGGAGGTGATGGTGTAGTACGAGTTTGGCAATGTAGGTGGTTTGGTGATGATACTTTGGTGGCTACAAGATGTCAGAGTAGTGGTGGAATGGAGCAACCCTTGTTTCTTGCAAGCTTTTTGGTGCTTTTATCATTTTTCAAATTTGGCAAGGTTTGTACATAAAGCATGCAAATGGTACAAGGATGGTTTGGCTTATCTTGGCAAAGTTTGGAGTGGACAAGAAGGAATTATGTGCATGAAATTGAGGCCATATGGTGGATACATGAAGCAACTTAGAGTGTGCATGAAAATATAACAGGAATGCATGCATGAACATCAATTCACATAGCTCACTTTGGATGGCTCTAGCTTGATGTATTTTGCTCCACTTCAAGAGTTCTTGTGCTTGAGAGAAAGTTAAGAGCATGATAAACAAATTTGATGTTGATGGAAAGATTAGAAAAGCCTTGGATCAATGAGGAAAATTGAGTGGAAGTTGTGTCCTCAAAAATGTCCAAAGTAACTTGAGGAGTTTTGATCCAATGGAGATGTTCTTGTAATGGATAGAAATATTGAAGAATGATCTTCAACTTTCATGTTCAAGGGAAATTGATTTGAGGTCAAAAACATAGTGAAAAGTGTCTTGGAAAGTAGCCCAAAAAATCTTCCTAAAACATGTCCAATCTTGACAACTTTGAAACCCTAACTTGGAGAGATCATAACTTAAGCTCTACACATCCAATAGAGGATTTTTAGTACTCAAAAGAAAGCTTGGAGGATGCCCTACAACTTCATGTTCAAGTAAAAATCATTTGAAGCTTGCCTCACAATGTAAGATAGGCTTGAAAACATGCACTTCAAGCTGAATTTCCATACTTAGAAAATTTTCTAACTGTTGAAATGACAAAATCTGCATTTTCTCAACTTTAGCCCATCATATCTCTCAAACTATGGATCTTTTAGACTTTATTTCTTCTAAAAACTTGTAGTAAATGATGTCCTCTTTAATTTGATACCAAGTTTGCTTCCATTAGATCAAGGATGAGAAAGTTATGGAAGTTGTAAAATGGCTAGAATTAGGGTTTTCTACACTTAGAAAATATTTCAACAAAACCCTAATCCAACCAAACTCTGGATTTTATGGTTCTCCTTTACTTTTAATGTTCCAAACACTTGAAAATATATAGCATACCCTTGGTTGACCTTGAGATCCAATATTTTGACCCCATTGAACCACAATTGACTTTTGTTGATCAGATGAAACCCCAACATCTTTTCCACTGATTGAAACTCTTGTGAGGGTTTATGATAAAACATAATCATGTAGAAGACCATAAATATGTGTATTGAGCTTTAGAATCATGTATTTCCAAAACAACTAGCCACATATGCCTTTTGAACCAAAAACCCTAATCCAGTTGTCCACAAGATAGGAGAAGGTGACTAATGCTTGAATCTTTGATTCAAGTGGTTGTGAGACATGTCTTGATGATAAGGGAACCTTATGATTTAAGATTGCCACAAATTTGAGAATGAACTCTTGCCTGAGCTTTGAAGATGAGGCTCTTCTCTTTAGTGTTGAACTAAATACTTTGATCCCCTGTCTAGAACCAGTGTTATGCACTAATGCTAATGCAAAATGATATGAAAAATAAGCCAAGATATAAGAAAAGGGATGGGTAGATTTTGGGGTGCTACAATTATGCATATTTCAAGGAGATTTATTAGGGGGAAAGTGCAGATTTAATTGGATTTCATAAAAAGGATCTTTGAGACTTTTTAGGAAACTATAAAAGATTTGTTCCAATTTTTGTGGAGAAGATTTACAACGTGAAGATTGGACTTGATTGAAAAGTCCAAGCCCATACTAGAAGAGCCTATAAATAAGGACTTGCTAGACCTAAAGAATGGAAGATATACAACAAAAAACCGTAGGTGCAACATAAGAGTTTAGGATTTTGAGAGTCTCTTGTGTGTGAATTTGTAAGTCACCCTTTGTATCTTTTGATGCATCGTGGTAGACATATTTAGGTTCTATATTATTCTCACTCGAAGCTTTGAAGCAAAAGTTGAGTATTGTTCTTGGTTGAAGCTTTTAAGCAAAACCTAGTATTATTCTTGGTCAAGAGTATTGACCTAGTTTTGTTCTTGAAAGAATGAAGGTACATCTTTCTTTTTGGTTCCTTGTGGCATTCCCTAGAACTGGGAGTGTTTATTTATCACTATGGTTATTGGGAGTGAGATGGTGATTTCTCATATCTAGGAGTGTCCTAGGTAGAAGTTGCATTGGGTAGGGATTAAGCGAGGGGTTATAAATGGGGGAGTTTAGCTCCAAATTGATACTACTGATAGTGGATTTCCTTCCTGGATTGGTAGCCCCTAGATGTAGGTGATTGTACACCGAGATGGGTTAACAATTCATTGTGTTATTTATCTTTCTGCATTTAAAATTCTGCATAATTTAAATGGTTGGATAAATTGTTCTGTTAGTCTGCACATGTTAGAACATATGTCATGACACTGTAATGTATTTGTAGTATTTGGATGTTCTTATTTTTAGACTTGTTCAGTTATGTAGAAATCAATGTCTCGATATCTCTCAGGAAATTTGTGATCTGCACACCAGAATTTCAATTGGTATCAGAGTAGACATCCTGTTCTGTTTCTAGATGAGTTCTAGGGAAGATACTTTCTGGTCTTTTGAACAAGGAAGGAAATTGTATGATCAGACCATCCATTACTGTTGTGATCTAGGAATATTGGAAGATAGAAGAATAACTTTCTAAATCTAGCCTGATATCTTCGAATGGTTTTACTGATTCTTTTGTGAAGATTCTTTCGCTGCTGCTGATAATGATATTATTGTTACTCATGGTGCCTTATAAGATGTTTTGATATCTTACTTGGCTCTTATTGAAGATGTGTCAGCCTCTAGAGATGTTTATACCATCACTAGCTAGGAGTAATATAAAGGAGAGAGCATTGTGACCTGGCTTTCACTGAAGGATCTTCCTATGTTGCTTCGAAGATAGTTTCAACTAGGTACCATAAAGGGTAATATGAGGAAATAGGTTGAGTTAAGGCCTTGTTTATCAAATTCATGATCTATGGATTTGGTAAACACTTTATGTCATGTTTAAAGTAGCCCAAGATACTTGAGTTGTCTCTCAAGTCCACTCATAAAGGCACTTTTGAATGTGTTTGGTAAATAGAGGTCAAGAAGAAGATCCTCAGGTACTTATGAGAAGAAAGTCAAGAGCAATTTATTTTTTCTCCCAACCCTATCAGAGATGGCCCTTGGTTGAGGATTCTCTATCATAATTCTTGGAAGGCAGTAAATTCTGGAATAGAAAGGAAGGAATGGTATGGTTGCTCAAATGTCATCACAATTGGCTGAAATTGGAGTAAAAGCGGATTAATGTCAAAGCATTCTTAAGTGTGAAGACATTGGATCTTTGTGAAGAATTTTCCTTACTAGTCTCAAGAGAAACTTTATGTAGTTTCTAACTCTTGGAAGGTGATCTTGATTATTCAAGGATTTTACTGATTTGAAGAATGGATACAGTCGGAATCATCTGTGAAGTTCTTAAAAAAATGTTAGGAATCTTCTTCAGATTTGTCCTAAAGAGACGTTTGGTTTGTAGTCTAGGAAGCCTCTATCCAAGAGTTTTGTGTTGGTGAAGATGAAGATCAAGACACCATTAGCTTTGGTGAGTTTTCTTTAGGTCAGTTTATTTCTGATCTGGACCTAGACTTCTAGTACTCCGTTGAAGGATCTTGTGGCCTGATTTATGCTGAAGGGTTGTGAAGACATCTCTACCAGATTCAATGCATATGGAAGTCAAGGAAACATGTCTAGGACATTCACCCTGACATCTTGGAGATTTTTCTGGTCTTCCAAAGCTAAACATAAGTGATCTTGTAGATAGTTGTGTCTATCCTGTGACTACCTCTTCTATTAGGTTTGGTTCTAGTGTGGTTTGTGAAACAAGGGGCATTAAGCTGCATGTGTTTCCAGTGTATGAACATGAAGATTTTGAAGTGATTCTTCATCTGTTTGGTTTTCTTCTTTAGGGGGGAAGCTGATTATGCGTGACAGGGGGAGCTGCGTACCTGTTTGACGTGTAACTGCATTGTTGTAGCCTGTACAAAGTTTTCTAATTTTCAAGCAAGCTTGTGTTCTTGCACCACTGGTGAGGTCGTGATGTCAGACAAGATGTCTTAACAATGTTTTGTTTGGTGTGCCTTTTACCTTGACAGTGTGACTGCGGGTCTGGCTGTGTGAGGTTGTTGGTTTGAATCAGAATTGTGCTTATTTCTTGTGAATGTCTTAAGAAACATCATTGGTTGTTGTCTGGGAGAATTTGTTTTTCTTTGCAGAAGATTTTTGTGTCTCAAAGAGGGGTTATATTATTAGTTGTGAGATGTCAGACTAGATATCCGGACACGGTGTGCAGTTTTTCAGTTGAGTCTTGCTTTGAAGCATTATGATTCTGCTTCAGTTTTTAGGTTTGGCTCTGATTGGTATGTTATGTGCATATGAGTTTATATGTATGTACATTTACTCCAATTTTTGTCAATTTTTGGCTAAAAAGAGGGGGTAAAGTATTAGTGTTATTTGTTGTCCTAATGTTATGTTACATGTATTGACATGATGACCAACATTGTGATAGGACTTTGCTACTGCTAAGGAAAGAGTAGTGTGTTGTTGTTGCTTGTTGAATACAACTATTAAGAGGGAGCATGATAGTCTGCGAGGATGGATGTACTGGAGGAAACTGTTGTTGTTGCTGCTCTAATAAGTTTATATCTCTAGATTTATCATGCTTTGTTTGTTTTAGCCAAAATTTTCCAAAGGGGGAGATTGTTAGTTCCATGGTTCTATGATTGACTAAATTTTGGTAAAACATGATTCTACATTGATGTTGAGCAAATTGTTATAACATCTTCATCAACTGTCATGGCAGTACTACTGTCATGTGTTTCAGACAGATGTCATGACATCTTAGTCTGGTATAGCAGGTGCTGCAGTTTTATACTACTGTCATGTGTTTCAGACAGATGTCATGACATCTTGGTTTGGTACATCATGCGATATTGTTTTATACTATTGTCATGTGTTTCAGACAGATATCAAAGATAGGTTTCATGACATCTTGGTCTGGTACAACAGGCGCTACAGTTTTATATCTCTTGACATATTTGGTTTGATTTGATGAGTTCTTTTGGGATATACCTCATCATTATGCGCAAGTCAAGAATATTTATTAGGAACAAAGTGCAGATTTAATTGCATTTCATAAAAAGGATTTTTGATACTTTTTAAGAAACTATAAAAGATTTGTTCCTATTTTTATGGAGAAGATTCTGCATAAGGTTTACAATGTGAAGATTGGACCTGGTTGAAGAGTCCAAACCCATACTGAAAGAGTTTATAAATAAGGACTTGCTGAACCTAAAGAATGGAAGATACACAACAATAAAATTGTAGGTGCAACATAAGGTTTTAGGATTTTGAGAGTCTGTTGTGTGTGACTTTGTAAGTCACCCTTTGTATCTTTTAATGCATCGTGGTAGACATATTTAGGTTTTATATTGTTCTCACTCGAAGCTTTGAAGCAAGAATTGAGTATTGTTCTTGGTTGAAGCTTTTAAGCAAAACCGAGTATTGTTCTTGGTCAAGAGTCTTGACCTAGTTTTGTTCTTGAAAGAAGGATGGCACATCTCCCTTTTTGATTTCTTGTGGCATTCCCTGGGACTGGGAGTGTTTGTTTATCATTGTGGCGATTGGGAGTGAGATGATGATTTCTCATATCTAGGAGTGTCCTAGGCAGAAGTTGCACTGGGTAGGGATTAAGTGAGGGATTGTAGATGGAGGAGTTTAGCTCTGAATTGATACTATTGATAGTGGATTTCTTTCCTGGCTTGGTATCCCCCAGATGTAGGTGATTGTACACCGAACTGGGTTAATAATTCATTGTGTTATTTAACTTTCTGCATTTGAAATTCTACACAATTTAAATGGTTGAATAAATTGTTCTGTCAGTCTACATATGTTACGACATTTGTCATGACACTGTAATGTATTTGCAGTATTTGGATGTTCTTGTTTTTGGCCTTGTTCAGTTATGCAAAAATCAATGTCTCGACATCTCTCAGGACATCTATGATTTGCACACCAGAATTTCAGCTTGTATTCAAAACGTGTTTGTGTTTAACTCATCGGTTAAAGTTCTTGCAAAAGATTTTATTTTAATGAAAAAATTCTTACAATTCTTTAATTTATTTTAAATGTTTTACACTTAACTTTTCAACAAAAAAAAGTAAAATTATAAAAATTTGAAGGAAAAAAAAAACAATATTTTTAACTACAATTCAAACCTTCTGTCTAGTATTTTTTTCACTATAAAAAATATATGTTACCCGTTGCTTGATATTTATTACTTAAAAAAATGTAATAGAATTCTACTTATGGTATTCATAATGACAAATATTCCTCATACAAACGACTTTATCATCTAAAGGAAACAAACATTCTTCTTTCATATAAAGAAAACACAATTTGCAAAAAAAACTTATCTACTTCAAAGTAACTTCGATGTACCAAGATACTACAAATGGCATCTAAGTTAGGTAACAAGTTTTAATGGGGGAGTGCATTGATAACAAATCATAGGACTTATTTGGATGGGTTGAAGGAAAAAGGGTATGTTCAAGATGATCATGTTTTGGATAGAAACTTGACATGTTTTGTGTTTTGTTGTTTAAATTTAATTAACCTGGATAGAAATTAGGGGAGGCTTACAAACCTCACCATCTGGACTATTAGACTCAAGGGGAGCTTACAAACCTCAGACCATGAATTCAGCTTGTTAATTAAATTAACAACCATTATTCATAAATACTTGTGTTTGTCATCATCAAAAAGGGGGTACTATTAGAACAAAATTGGTATGTATCATGTCTCTTAGGTTTTGATGATAACAAAGTATTTAAAGAACAATTGGGTAAACTAATATGTATTCAAGTGTGCAAGAACAAAGACTAAAATTTCGTGAATAATCTAAGTATTGGTTCTAATAATGAACGTCTAAAGAGAAACTTAAATACCAGAGTCTGAAGGATCAGAAGTATACTTTTGAAGATCAGGCTCTTAAGAAGTCAACGCTTGAAGATCAAACTTTGGAGAAGTCATCCCTGAAGACCAAACTTTGAAGAAGTCTGCCTTTGAAGATCAGAATCTAATGCCAGTCAAAGCACAAAGACCAATGTGAATCTGATAGGTCACTGTCAGAGTCTGAGGCCTTTTTGTCTTATTCTAATCATGTGAAGACTTAAGCTTTTTCTTATAGAGTCAATTGGGATGTAACTAATAATTCCTTTTGTAGCATAGGGATTCAAATGATCTTTCAACAATATTAACCATTTGAAGAAACATATCAACGTCTCTATTCAAGCTTCTCAAAGACTCTCTTGTGAAATCTCTTAAACTTCTCTTTTCCTTCTTTATTTAAGGAGCTGAAGACTTGAAGAACAATAATGAAATATTTACATTCAAAGACCTGTTACTATGTCAAAAACATAAGCGCAAGTTTAACTTAGGATTTCTTATCTTTGTATATTCTAGAAATCCCTATGTCTTAAAGAGTCTTCTTGTATTGTATTTTGTATACACCTCTAATTGAATATCAAGTGTATTACCCCAAACAATCTTTTATCTGTTAAGTAGATTGTTAGAAGTCTCTTACTTTTTGTTTGAGCATTTGAAGTGCCTTTCTTGTATGCTTGAAGATAAAATTCTCTTGCTTGTGTGCTTAAGCATTAAAAGTTTCTTGCTCGTGCAATTGAGCATATAAGTCTCTTACTTTGTATTTGAGGATTGGAAGTCTCTTGTTTGTGTGCTTGAGCAAATTGTAGTCTAGTGTGATTATAGTGAAAATACCTTATAAGTACAAGGGAATGGATTACTCTCAGTTGGTGAAAGGAACCAGGATAACATTGCGTGTCTTGAAGGTGAGAAAAATACACAAGAATGAGGGTTGAATTATATTATTCATTTTCTTTACTTTGCTTCTGAATAGAGTTCAGATTCTAAACCACTATTTAAATTCTGATAATTAATTGCAGTGGAATAATAATAGAAGCAAATAAATAACAACAGAGTACCTGGGATTTCTCCAATCTCCTCACAGTTGATTACACTAGCAATCATCTTAGAGGTTATTGTTATAGAAACACCAGAAACCTTGCAAAGAATAGCATACTTAGAACTTAGCTCAACAATGGAAGCATTAACCTGTCGCTACTGTGAAAATCGGCGCCGGATGACAGAAGAGTCGCCACCGTGCGTTATTTATCCCTCAGAGCGAGAAAGGAAACGCTCGAAGTAAACCTCGCAAAAAACGGGGAAAAGGTATGGTCATCGCAACCAAAACCTGGGTTCGGGAGTCGGTTACGCAAGGGGAAGGTATTAGCACCCCTCACGTCCGTCGTACTCGACGGGATCCACGCTTGCTTGGGTTGTCTACTGGATGCAAAACAATCTTATCTACGGCTGCTAAATCTAAACGGAAGGGAATTGACTCGATAGAGCGTCGCACTCTATGCCTACGTATTCTCAAGAGAGAAAGTCAGAGTCAACGTAGTTCGGGACTACAGGGAAAATTGGATCGCCAAGACCTCGCGTCTTGTGCCTACGTACTTCCACTGAATGGAAGATCAGAGCTTTACGTAGTTCAGACTAACTACGGCTAAACAAACATTCTCACACAGCAGTGAGAAAAACAACTGGTTTCACAGGGTCGGGAACCTATGGGCAAAACTATGGTTTGGTCTCAGATGCACTTGGGCAAGAGAGAAAAAGGGTAATCAATTAGTCGTCAGCGGGAAAGTCTCGATCGCACAGCCGCGAGAGAACAAAAATTAGTTGTTAGTGTGCTCGCTAGGATATCGCATCCTATGCCTACATATCTTCGTCTGGTACGAAGAATCAGAGCAGCTGTAGTTCGGCTACTACGGGACCACAGCCCAAATCTCGTTTTATTAATCTCTGAAAAATGATTTACAATGGGAATACTGAAAAATAAATCTCCTAGGAAATTCTATCCTATTCTATCCTAAAAAATCAAATGAAAAATAGCCCCCTAACAAATGGGCTTCTAAACTATCTCTAAAAAGAAAATAATTTCTATGAGAATATGCCCTAAAAGAAAATGAACTCTAAAAATATTAAATCGACACTTTAATATTTTTTCCTTTTTCTTCTTTTCTTTAAAACATATTTTTCCCTTTTCTCAAAATATTTTTCTCTATTTTTTCACAATATTTTTCTCCATATTTTTCAATATATTTTTTTCTGTATTTATTTCTCTTTATTTCTTCATATTTTTCTATTGTTTTTCACTTTTCTTTTCTTAACATTCCTTTTCTTTTCTTTTTCTATTTTCTTTTCATAATATTTTTTCTCTCTATTTTCTTATAATATTTTTCATAATATTCTTTTCTTTTTACTTCAAAGAAAATAAGGAGAAAAAAACAAAATACAAAGGGAGGGGGGTGTGCTGGTTACAGGGGTGATAAGCAGAAAGTAATAAAAAGAAATAAGGGCCCAGCCCAATGTGGCTGCAAAAAACGGAGGGAAGACACCAAAAACGGGGGGGTGCTGCTGGGAAGTGCGTTGGGCTTAAGCCCACTATGCCAAAAAACGTGAGGGCGCGTGTGTCAAAAAAAGGAACTGGGCCCTGAGGCCCACTCTCCTCTCCCAACTCCCTTTCTGAAAAAACCCTAGTCTTATCTCCTTCCTTATGGCGCCGCCGCCGTCCCCTTTCCCTGACTTCTCCTCTCTCCGTTCATCACCCATAACCACAACCCTTCCATATTCATGCCAATTCAAGTCAATTCTCTCAAACACAAACAGATCCATTGCTTAACGAGTTCATCCTCTGAAGATTGAATCTTCTGTGAGTTGTGTTGTGGTTCGGTGGAAGTTCTTGCTGCTGAATCGATGGAGATCGTTGAACCAACATGATGATCTCTGTGGATCTGGACGAATCTTCTGGAGTTTTCTGGAAATCATGCTGTTCTTCTGGAGATGAAGATCTGAAGGATGACGCTGAAGACTCGTTCTGGAGATGGCGAATTCAACGATGAAGGACCTGGGATTTTCTGAAGAGCCTTGAAGATCCTGAGAGGTCTTGATCTACGGTGAAGGAGTTCTGGTGATTTCCAGGAGCCACGATGAAGATTTGTTCTTCTTGTTGCTGACGATCTTCATGAATGCGAAGATCTTGTTTGCAGATTGAAGGCACGAGGAGTAATCTGGGGTTAGTTCGAGGATTCATCCTTGATGAACCTGAAGAAGTACTAGTGAACATGATGAAGACGAAAGCTAATGGAGGTAGTTGAAGGTTGGTGATGAATCTTCATCGTCCTGATGAATTTCTGGAAAAATCAAGGATGAACACGGTTGAAGGTCTTGCATGATCGAAGGAATTGATCAGAGATGTGGTTGGACGAGTTTTGTTGAAGATTCTTCTTGGTGAGGATGATGTTCTGAGTTTTTCTGGAGTTTGTTGGAGCTTTTCTGGGAACGGCGGTGGTTTCTGGGGAGATTCACGGTGAGGAGGTTGGATGAGGAAGATGAATGATGGTGATAGGTGGAGGAAGGAGATGAAGGTGGTGGTTTCTGGGTAGCAAGTGATTTTCCGGTGAGGTTGGTGGTGGCGATGAGAGGAGGACTATGGAGGTGATCAAAATCTGGGGAGAGGTTGATTTTCCGGTGAGTCAGGCGGTGGTCGCCGGCCATGCAGGCCGGCCGGTGACGTTCGTCGGTGAATGATGGTGGCGTGTACGCGTGGTCGCCACGTGGGCGTGTGGGTGGAGGCAGATGGTGCATGTGGGACGCGTGTCCCCATGCGTGGCCTGGGAAGAGGAAACGGAGGGTGAGGTGTGAGGGGATGGAGTGTGTAACGTGGGCCAGCCCCGTACTCACACGTGGCGCTGGGTATTTATAAGCTGAGAAAATCTGGCACCTTCTGGAAGCTTCTAGGACTCGCTGGAAAAAGCTGGAATGAATTGGACCTTTCTGGCAATTATTGGACCTAAATTCTGGACAAAAAAAGATAACTGAACAAAAACTCAAACTGGGCCTCCACCAATTGGGCCCAGCGAAAATGATAAAAAAACCTTAAAAAACTGCAAATGATTAATGAAAATAAAAGAATTAACACTAATTAACCTAATTAAACCTAACACTAATAAAATCCTAATAATCCTCTAATAAATTCCTAATAAAACCTAGAAAATCTATTATTCTAATAAAACTATTAGAAACTATATTATTTATTTAAATTCTATAAAAAAAATAAAAGAAAAGATCTATTATTGTTCATATCTAAAAACATTATATCCTAAAAAACTATTATTCTAAAACATCATATCTAAAAAAAAACTATTTATTTAATATTCTAGAAAAACCTATTAATATTCTATTATTCTAAAAATGAATTAAAAAATATTAAAACTATTTAAAATCCTATTAAATCCTAAAAATGAATTTAAAATCTATTTAAACCCTAAAAAATCCTATTAAATCCTAAAAATAGCCAATAAAAACCAGAAAAATCACAATAACGCCGAACGACACATAACACCGCGAGAGCGCACTAAACTAATCGGTAAAAATAAACGGGCACCGAAATATCCCAAAAATCGATTCTACCTATTAAACTGATTAAAAACACCCGAAACACGAGACGAGAGCTGTGATCCCTGATAAAATCAAAACAAATGAGAAATGCACTGTATGCAATATGCAGATGCGAATGCGATTATGCGTCGAAACATCGAGCCAGATACGAGACCCGGTTGGTCAAATTTTAGGGTGCAACAGCTGCCCCTATTCAAGCGACTTCGACCTAAATGGGTGAAGAGCGCTCAGCCTTCAAACATTCAAAGGTAGATGACGGTTGAATACAAATGGAACCCTGAAATTTGC
Organism: Lathyrus sativus; assembly: GCA_963859935.3. NCBI lineage: Eukaryota > Viridiplantae > Streptophyta > Magnoliopsida > Fabales > Fabaceae > Lathyrus > Lathyrus sativus. The sequence goes on along the minus strand of OZ012739.1, from coordinate 616,601,071 downwards.
CAACCGCAAGAATATACTGCAAAGCTGCTTGAGGAATAGCTTCCAATAACTGAAGTTTGGTTGTAACGGCAACAACTGATCAATTTTCTGATAAATTTTCTTCTCCTTTTCAACACCTGTGTAACGCCACAAGTATTGAAATAATGCTTCGGAAAAGCAAACGACTTGATTCCCATCTCTCTCCTGGGATCAAATCTGGTCAACTCACAGTTCACTGCGAACTTGACGAAGGCGGCAGCTTCAGAAAAGCTTGATATATGTCAATCTCCGTTGTTGTTGTTGTTTTTTCTGATGCTGACGTAACAACCAAATATGAAGAATCACTCCGCTGGGGAAGAGAAGGTATGCTGAACCAAACAACTCTGCAGGTGAACAAATTCGAAATCCAATAGGCAACCATCCTGGTCTATGTTTCGACATGCGTATGCTTGATAATGATGCAATGCCTTATATGACATGGATATGCTATGCGTTCTGTTTGAAAATGCGATGCCCAGACGACATGGAAATATTATATGTTTGATATATGCAATGACTATACATGCAAATGCTAATGCAGGCTCGAGCTGCCAGAGAACACCAGGTCTGAAAACCACTTGGCAAAATAAATGCCGAAGGTAACGTCAACTCTACTGGGGATGAACTGAAGTCACAAAATTGTCTCAGCAAAATAAATGCTGGAAACGGGAAATCAAATCTGCTGGGGATAACTGTCCTGCTGGAGAAATGAAAAGGCAACCCTGCTTGGCGACCTCACTGGGGAAAGAGAACAACTCTGCTCGGGGATGCTCTCTTCAAACCATTGGCAACTGATTGTACTCTGCGGGGATTGACCCAAACTGAGGTTGATTACGCGCAGCATACTGCTGGAAATGCCCTTACTATCAAGGATGTCGATCTTAATCTGCTGAGGATACTCCTGATCCTACTCTGACACGGGGTACAATACCGTCTCGACTCTTCCGGGGACAATACGCAACTTTCATCTGCTGAAGAGCGGCAATTCTGATTTAACACCATCCACAAGGAATTCAAACATTACTCGGAGCGTTGGCATCCGTTGAGCTTCGTATCGGGGAACACGACAACATGCGAGTCATTGGGAAATACTGTGTCAGATACCGTTGGTTTTTTGCTTTTTCTGGTTTAGGATGAACATGGACTATGTACACAGTGGAAGATATGGAAAATACTAGACGAGAACTAGCATTCAAAGGTAGACTACCAGGCGAGAACTGATAGGAGAATAGGTTATCAGACGAGAATTGATTTGGTTTTTGTGTTTTTAAACGTCAGACGGGGCTGACTGGATAACAGACTGAGGTATAGACAACCAGGCGAGAACTGGCTGAAAGCTAACGTACACCAGGCGAGAACTGGTATAACACATAGGGTAAAACACACGAGAACTGATTATGCGACGACATGTACCAGGCGAGAACTGATACAACACTTGAAGCAACGGTGACCAGACGAGAACTGGTTACCAATAAACTGCACCAGGATGGGAACTGCTGCTTACAATAAACTGCACCAGGACGGGAACTGCTGCTTACAATAAACTGCACCAGGACGGGAACTGCTGCTTACGGAAGGGTGGGCCAGACGAGAACTGGTTACCGATTTGCCAGGCGAGAACTGGACTTTGGAAACGACTGGTTACTGACGCGCAACAGGTTTAAACTGCGGGATAATGATCCAACGACAACAAGACCTTCTTATTTGAAAGGTTCAGGTTTTTGATAAGGGTATTGACACGATTCCCCGATACTTAGCTCTGGCTGGGGATAAACAGACTGGCTTGAACACCTTGCCCCAGTACACTCAGCTGGGGATAGAAAGACTGGCTTGCAAAACTTGCCCCAGTACAATTCAACTTGCCCCAATCTAACTCTTGGGAATACCTGCTCTGAACAGCTTGCTACGAGGAGACTTCGAGAGTATTTGCCCCGACATCTGTACGATAACAGAATTCAATCTCCATTAGACCCTGATCAGTCCAGTTGATTTCAACATTCTCTGCGATGACTTGCCCCTGAATGAGCGTTCTAGCGACTTAACCTGATCTGATTATCCACCTGAAGCATCTGCTTTCAAATCTCCGCATTCTGAATAATTGCCCCTGATTGGGTCTCGAGAAGGCTCACTTCTGATCAACTACTTCTCAAACAAACTACCCCTGCTCAACTGAAGCTTCGGGGCTGGTCCTCAGACTGACTGATTCCGAACTCACTGGAAGTCAATGCCCCTGATTCATCGGGCTTCACAACATACACCATTCTGGTTCAGACTGCTGAATTATTCAGTCCTGCTTGATTATTCCCTGTTGGAATTTCTTTCATGCTAACTACTAACCTGCAATTAAAATCGTCTGTCTACGAATGGTAATCTTAATGCAATGGTTATGCAGATTTTGAAAAAATTTTGAGCTGTCACTCATTTACATGCAATGATTGTGAGTGACGAATGAACCAAAGTTCAAACGAAGTGCTTACGTGATCAGTGAAAAATACAACAAGGATGTGACTAGCAAGTCAAGAAGGAGTCAGGTTACTCAACCTTATCGTAATGCGCTTCAGACTAACCCTACCTCAATTAGGTCTTTTAAGGGTTGTATCGTGGTCGGGTTCGCGGTTCTTGAAACAAAGGATATTTGGCTCAAATTTGATTTGTACCCACCCCTTCTTCGTGATGTTCTCCAATCCTAAGGTTCAGTTAACCTGACACAAGCGCTCGCCTCTTCGAGAGGTATGTTGAATGGTAAGACCTACAGTTAAGGAATTCACAATGCTTTTTTCCGGAGTGGCAGTTACTCCTTCTCGCTTTCGGTGTCTGTGTACACGACTTTGTGATTTGCTGGGGAAAAATTTTCTTTTTAATCCCTCTTTTTCATTCTTTTGATTCCCTAACTTTTGCCTGGACTGACTCATTTTGAGTTCTTTTCATTCTTTTGAAGTCCAGCGGGATGCCCTGATTTTTTGCCTAAGTATTAGCTTTCTCAGCTTTTCCTTTTACTTAGCGGGCTTTCTTTCTTCTTTCTTTTGGAACAAAGTCGTGTGACACTGGTTGTCTTGATTGCTCCGAAAGGATTGTAACTGTCTCACTCCTGATTGGTGAGGTTTGACCTCTTGAAAGGTGTAAACTGATTGGTCCTCGAAAGACAACACTCCTCTGTAAGACTTGAACGCTTGGTCAAGCTAACTGACAACTACCCTGCCCCGGGTTAAGATGTGAGGGTTTATAAGTCCGAAAAAACTTCTACTTCCTGGCTCGACGTGGTTAACAAGGGACTAACTCCTTATATCTCTAGTGTTTAGGGGAATTTGAAACAATGCCTTGTACGTCATCGGTACGGTCTTATCTGAAAGCATACGATCATCGGTTATAAGCTTCAGTTTGATCATCCTCCCTCCTAACTTTGCTAGTCACAAGGATAAAGTGGAGTGAAAAAATGCAAGTGTCAGTGCAATGCAATAAATGAGCGACAGCGACATGACTAATTCAGAAAAATGCATAATCTCTTTATTATTATCACCATTCGAAACATACAAATGTTTTAAAGCAGGTAGTAACTAACAGAAAAGAAACTACAAAATGCAAATGATGAAAAGTCCGAGGACTGCCAATGCTGAGGCGCCTGCCTGTCTGAATCACTGGCTTCTGCTGGGGAATACTTTCCGAATCTACGAGCTTAGACAGCTGAGCGGTTGGGATGAACAAACAGAAACCCTTCTCGAAAGGAAATGCGATCTTGATCAATCAATTGATGTACCTTCGCCTGAAATGCTTTACAATCTTCGGTTGAATGCCCCAGAGAGCCACCATGATAACCACACTGAACGTGGGGATTGTACCCAGGAGGGTAAGGTTCTGGAACTGGCTTAAGAGCTTTCGGCTCCACCAAAGACTTCTGGATCAAAGATGGTAGCAACTGGCTATATGGAATCGGCACTGGGTGAGAAGGACCATTCCTTCGTTCCAAGTTGTTGCGAGGTCTATTCTGATCCTGACGCTGATTCTGGTAACCTCGGCCACGAGTTCGCTGATTTGCAATGGAAGCGACATAAGGTTCCTGATATGGTGCCCCAGGCACAGTTGTCTGTTCAGAATAACGAGACACAGAAGATACTGACCGCTGAGAAGACGGAGAACCATCAGATTTCACCGATTCGACTTGAGGATATCCAACATCTGTCAGGACCGCATTGATCATAGCTTCATCTTCAGATTGAGAGTCACAGAGAGATTCAGTTTCACTGGCCTGGCCTTTTGAAACATACGGGATTCTTCCAGTCCTTACACCATACTCGATGTGCTCTCCTGTCCTTACCAACTCAGTGAAATTTGGTGCGGTTCCAAGCATTCTTTCGAAGTACGGGCTCTGCAAGGAGTTCACGAACATGCCTTTCAGCTCTTGGTCTAGGAGCGGTGGCTGCACTCTACCAGCAAATTCTCTCCATCTCTGAACATACTTTCTGAAAGGTTCATTGTTCCCTTGAGACAATTCTTGCAGTTGCATGTGAATAGGAGGCTCGTCAAGATTATAGTCGTACTGCTTCAGAAAAGCTCTGGCTAAATCTATCCATGATCGGATCTGATTACGCTCTAACTGCGTATACCAACTCAGAGGTGCCCCAGTCAGACTATCTTGAAAGCAATGAATCATCAGCTTGTCGTTGTGCACAAATGAAGTCATTCTTCGGCAGAACATCACCAAATGTTGCTTCGGGCAACTATCTCCTTTGTACCTTTCAAACCTCGGCATTCTGAACTTCGGAGGTAACATTAGGCCAGGAACCAGACACATATCTGCAGCACTAGGAGTAACAGCGTCTTTACCTTTCAAGGCTTTGAATCTCTCCTCTAATGCATGAAACCTTTCAGCATACACGGGAGCTAATGGGTCTTCATTCTTGGCTGTCGGGACCTCTCTTCGGGGCTTTGGCACAGGGAAGGCAAAACCCTGGTAGTCTGAGACATCAACAGAAGGAGAACGTTCACCTCGGACAACAAACTGCTCACGCAGGCCTTGGTCTTCAACAGATGGCTGCACAGGCTGAGCTGCAGTAAGGTTGTTCACTTGCGGAAAGTCTTCGTCGCGCGGAGATCCATACAGAGGATTGGACGTCACGGTGAAACCTGACAAGGTATCAACAAACTGGAAGCTGCTCTCTGACATAGCTACCAAAGGTCTTCAGCTGACTTCGATGCTTGATTCTGCTCAAATCTGCTTTAAATCTGCTTCAACCCCTTGGTCGTCTTCAATATTCACCTTCAGAATCAAAATAACGGCTGGATAAGAGCTCTGACTAGCTGGCGAATAGTATGCAATATGATGCGAAGATGCTTATGCAAATGCAATGCAATGCAATGCAACAAACACGGGATCACAGCCCCACACAATCTAAATACTGCTGCACTGCTGACGGAGCACGGTTGCTCTGAAGAGAAGACCAGAATAACGGGTAGGTTGGAAGTCAAGTTTCCTGCACACAAAAAACCCCCCACTCACAGGTGTGGACCTATATCTGATAAGGTACGGCATCCTATGCGGTCGTCAGCGTCACAGACTTTCAGAACTGACGATACGATTCCCAGAAGGAGTGGCATCATCAAGTCCTGAAGAGGCCTCACTTAGCTAACTTCCAAATGATCGGTTCCCAGAGTCGACAATTCACCAAACCAGCAACCGTCTCAACCCAAAGGGTTGAAAGTGAAGCCAACCGGATGAACCTCGTCTGAGCGTGGATTTCATGAGACACTAGTGCCTACAAAGCAAGCACGCGCCCACTAATTTCCACTCTAAGTCTAAGGTGCACTCCAAGCCCAGGTCCGGCTTATCTCTCATCATAGAACACCCGTAACACCCCAACAACTAATAGATAGTATTGATAAATAAGCCCCAATAGACAAGCAAACGAGCGCTAGGATTGACTCTCTCTTGGGGGACGTTGGATCCCCAAAACTAACTCGCTTTCGGGACGTTGGATCCCTAGGAAACTATCAAGTCCCCAGCAGAGTCGCTACTGCGAAAATCGGCGCCGGCTGACAGAAGAGTCGCCACCGTGCGTTATTTATCCCTCAGAGCGGGAAAGGAAACGCTCGAAGTAAACCTCGCAAAAAACGGGGAAAAGGTATGGTCATCGCAACCAAAACCTGGGTTCGGGAGTCGGTTACGCAAGGGGAAGGTATTAGCACCCCTCACGTCCGTCGTACTCGACGGGATCCACGCTTGCTTGGGTTGTCTACTGGATGCAAAACAATCTTATCTACGGCTGCTAAATCTAAACGGAAGGGAATTGACTCGATAGAGCGTCGCACTCTATGCCTACGTATTCTCAAGAGAGAAAGTCAGAGTCAACGTAGTTCGGGACTACAGGGAAAATTGGCTCGCCAAGACCTCGCGTCTTGTGCCTACGTACTTCCACTGAATGGAAGATCAGAGCTTTACGTAGTTCAGACTAACTACGGCTAAACAAACATTCTCACACAGCAGTGAGAAAAACAACTGGTTTCACAGGGTCGGGAACCTATGGGCAAAACTATGGTTTGGTCTCAGATGCACTTGGGCAAGAGAGAAAAAGGGTAATCAATTAGTCGTCAGCGGGAAAGTCTCGATCGCACAGCCGCGAGAGAACAAAAATTAGTTGTTAGTGTGCTCGCTAGGATATCGCATCCTATGCCTACATATCTTCGTCTGGTACGAAGAATCAGAGCAGCTGTAGTTCGGCTACTACGGGACCACAGCCCAAATCTCATTTTATTAATCTCTGAAAAATGATTTACAATGGGAATACTGAAAAATAAATCTCCTAGGAAATTCTATCCTATTCTATCCTAAAAAATCGAATGAAAAATAGCCCCCTAACAAATGGGCTTCTAAACTATCTCTAAAAAGAAAATAATTTCTATGAGAATATGCCCTAAAAGAAAATGAACTCTAAAAATATTAAATCGACACTTTAATATTTTTTCCTTTTTCTTCTTTTCTTTTCAACATATTTTTCCCTTTTCTCAAAATATTTTTCTCTATTTTTTCACAATATTTTTCTCCATATTTTTCAATATATTTTTTCTGTATTTCTTTCTCTTTATTTCTTCATATTTTTCTATTGTTTTTCACTTTTCTTTTCTTAACATTCCTTTTCTTTTCTTTTTCTATTTTCTTTTCATAATATTTTTTCTCTCTATTTTCTTATAATATTTTTCATAATATTCTTTTCTTTTTACTTCAAAGAAAATAAGGAGAAAAAAACAAAATACAAAGGGAGGGGGGTGTGCTGGTTACAGGGGTGATAAGCAGAAAGTAATAAAAAGAAATAAGGGCCCAGCCCAATGTGGCTGCAAAAAACGGAGGGAAGACACCAAAAACGGGGGGGTGCTGCTGGGAAGTGTGTTGGGCTTAAGCCCACTATGCCAAAAAACGTGAGGGCGCGTGTGTCAAAAAAAAGGAACTGGGCCCTGAGGCCCACTCTCCTCTCCCAACTCCCTTTCTGAAAAAACCCTAGTCTTATCTCCTTCCTCATGGCGCCGCCGCCGTCCCCTTTCCCTGACTTCTCCTCTCTCCGTTCATCACCCATAACCACAATCCTTCCATATTCATGCCAATTCAAGTCAATTCTCTCAAACACAAACAGATCCATTGCTTGACGAGTTCATCCTCTGAAGATTGAATCTTCTGTGAGTTGTGTTGTGGTTCGGTGGAAGTTCTTGCTGCTGAATCGATGGAGATCGTTGAACCAACATGATGATCTCTGTGGATCTGGACGAATCTTCTGGAGTTTTCTGGAAATCATGCTGTTCTTCTGGAGATGAAGATCTGAAGGATGACGCTGAAGACTCGTTCTGGAGATGGCGAATTCAACGATGAAGGACCTGGGATTTTCTGAAGAGCCTTGAAGATCCTGAGAGGTCTTGATCTACGGTGAAGGCGTTCTGGTGATTTCCAGGAGCCACGATGAAGATTTGTTCTTCTTGTTGCTGACGATCTTCATGAATGCGAAGGTCTTGTTTGCAGATTGAAGGCACGAGGAGTAATCTGGGGTTAGTTCGAGGATTCATCCTTGATGAACCTGAAGAAGTACTAGTGAACATGATGAAGACGAAAGCTAATAGAGGTAGTTGAAGGTTGGTGATGAATCTTCATCGTCCTGATGAATTTCTGGAAAAATCAAGGATGAACACGGTTGAAGGTCTTGCATGATCGAAGGAATTGATCAGAGATGTGGTTGGACGAGTTTTGTTGAAGATTCTTCTTGGTGAGGATGATGTTCTAAGTTTTTCTGGAGTTTGTTGGAGCTTTTCTGGGAACGGCGGTGGTTTCTGGGGAGATTCACGGTGAGGAGGTTGGATGAGGAAGATGAATGATGGTGATAGGTGGAGGAAGGAGATGAAGGTGGTGGTTTCTGGGTAGCAAGTGATTTTCCGGTGAGGTTGGTGGTGGCGATGAGAGGAGGACTATGGAGGTGATCAGAATCTGGGGAGAGGTTGATTTTCCGGTGAGTCAGGCGGTGGTCGCCGGCCATGCAGGCCGGCCGGTGACGTTCGCCGGTGAATGATGGTGGCGTGTACGCGTGGTCGCCACGTGGGCGTGTGGGTGGAGGCAGATGGTGCATGTGGGACGCGTGTCCCCATGCGTGGCCTGGGAAGAGGAAACGGAGGGTGAGGTGTGAGGGGATGGAGTGTGTAACGTGGGCCAGCCCCGTACTCACACGTGGCGCTGGGTATTTATAAGCTTAGAAAATCTGGCACCTTCTGGAAGCTTCTAGGACTCGCTGGAAAAAGCTGGAATGAATTGGACCTTTCTGGCAATTATTGGACCTAAATTCTGGACAAAAAAAGATAACTGAACAAAAACTCAAACTGGGCCTCCACCAATTGGGCCCAGCGAAAATGATAAAAAAACCTTAAAAAACTGCAAATGATTAATGAAAATAAAAGAATTAACACTAATTAACCTAATTAAACCTAACACTAATAAAATCCTAATAATCCTCTAATAAATTCCTAATAAAACCTAGAAAATCTATTATTCTAATAAAACTATTAGAAACTATATTATTTATTTAAATTCTATAAAAAAAATAAAAGAAAAGATCTATTATTGTTCATATCTAAAAACATTATATCCTAAAAAACTATTATTCTAAAACATCATATCTAAAAAAAACTATTTATTTAATATTCTAGAAAAACCTATTAATATTCTATTATTCTAAAAATGAATTAAAAAATATTAAAACTATTTAAAATCCTATTAAATCCTAAAAATGAATTTAAAATCTATTTAAACCCTAAAAAATCCTATTAAATCCTAAAAATAGCCAATAAAAACCAGAAAAATCACAATAACGCCGAACGACACATAACACCGCGAGAGCGCACTAAAATAATCGGTAAAAATAAACGGGCACCGAAATATCCCAAAAATCGATTCTACCTATTAAACTGATTAAGAACACCCGAAACACGAGACGAGAGCTGTGATCCCTGATAAAATCAAAACAAATGAGAAATGCATTGTATGCAATATGCAGATGCGAATGCGATTATGCGTCGAAACATCGAGCCAGATACGAGACCCGGTTGGTCAAATTTTAGGGTGCAACATAACCCAAAACTCTTTGACAAGATTTGGATAAGTAAATCCACAGAGCATATCAAAGCATTAACCCAAAACTCAAAACTTAGCTCAACAATGGAAGCATTAACCCAAAACTCAGAAACAGTCTTCAAGAAGTTAAAACCTTGCTTAAGCAGCTTTTCGAAATTCATAAACTTTTCATTAATGACTACTAGTTGATTCAGTGAAGAATTGACTATAGGATTCATCTCAGGTTTGGCTTGATCAACACACAAAATAAAAACAAATAACAAGAAAAGAATTGAACTGAACAAGATTCTGACCAAATAGGAATAAGAATCTTGTCAGAGAGACAGAAAAGGTGACATGAAATGATGTTTCACAAAGACACTGGATAGAGATCATAGACGTATAAAATAAGAAAACATCATTACCCAAGGGTCCTTACCTAGCAGACTTCTTGAATACACTAGATGATTTTCAACTTTATGGAATTTTAAGTAAGACAATGGTTTAAAAATAATTCTTACTAAAACTACTTTATCAGAAGTAAAGATTCCTTTTCTGAATCAGAGACTGACTAGTTTTCAAAAGCTACTTGTCATCAGAGTCTAGTAGGATTAGACTTCGAGTGAGACATCTTTTATTTAATTATCAGTCTCTGATATTCTATTCAGAGTCAAACATTTTCTCATAAAACTAGAGTCATGCTTGAATTATGAATATTGAAATGGTTTCCTTAACCACTAACTAGCAGTATTATTATCACAAATGGTGAGAATATTGTTTCCATAAAAATTATCATCTTATAGTTAATTACATATCCGTACAGTTAAATACAACATAGTTTCTTTTCAAATATTTCTGAAGATTCTTTTCTTAGTAACAAACTAAACTTCCCTAGAGATCTAATTAGAGACTTTGTATTCACTCATACTTAAATAGTTCATTGAGTTAACAAGTTTGCAAAAGCGAAGGAACAGAACGTACCTTTTGTTTTGGTTTTTTTTGTCAGGCTTCAGATAAGTATTTAGATTTGACCTTAGAATCTGAATTCTATCTTGAGTGGATTCTGAGTCAATGGCAGCCAAACCAATGATTCAACTTTCTTCTCCAAACTCCATACATTTGCATCCTTCAGCTCTTGAGTTTGGTATGTAGGCACTTCTTCCATCAAATGTTGTAAACAATCTTCAATCAAGTATCATGGAAGATGCCTTTCTCCTTTCTTCTATGATATCTGCAATAAATACAATTTTAAATGTTGGTACACATATTTATATGGGTCCACAAATGTTAGTCCTGACAGGATTTCTCTTACATCATGCCTTAGTCTGATAGAAGTACCAAGATTCATTCCATAACAGAGTCTAGGATGAATTATGGCACTTAAAAAAATCTTGTGCTTAGTAGAGTCTTTGATTTCACTATCTTGGATTAAATCTATTGACTTCGTAATCCTTGATTTTTAAATTTTTTTACCAGCATAAAACTAGATAGTGTTTGCTATCAGAGGTTGGCATGAGATAAATTTTTAGCATTGTCTTAGTATTGCCAGAAAATAGAAGAAGAAATGAGAGGTTTCTCACAGAATTGTCCTTTAGCATATATTCTATGATAGCCTTCAATTTTCATAGGAGAAATAGAGTCACTTAAGATATTAACTTGAGATGCAGACGCCTTATTATCAATATTGAAGCAAGATGGATTAGTCAATACCTCTTTCTCTTTAATAATTTATTTGTTCATGGATTTAGATTGTTTCTTCATAAGAAGTAATGGCCAGAATGCCAGATTAATTCTTTATTAAATTCTAAATCCTCAACTATGTCAGCTTCATTAGAATATGCTTTGAAGATCTCTGACATTTTTCTTTTTGGATTTTTCTGTCTGGTAGTTTTTATCCTTGTTCTTAAGATTGGGATAATCAGTCAAAATATGAATACTTCAGAAGTTTTTGAAGTTACTCTTCCATCAATAGATATCACAATCAGTTAGCCAACTGATAAAACCTTTTGATAAGGAAGCCTTATTCCTCATCATCAGACATTCCATAGGAATTTTCTTCAACATATTTGACGAAAGAATGATCTCTTTGATAGCTTTTCTTCATATAATTCCATTTATTTACTTTGAAGAATTCTATTTAAACCTTCAAGACTCAGTCTATTCAAGTTTTTGACTTCTTGAATAGATGTGACTTTTTTGTTTAACACTAGCTAGCAGACTTCTCAGAATTTGCTTAGAAAGATTAGATGTAGTGTAACTCGATAAGCTTCTACCTGATTCCTTTGAAATTTGAACACAAGGATTCAAAGATAGTCTTGAGCATTAGACATATCAATGATGTTGATATACTCAGAATGAGATAGAGCACCTACCAAAATGTATCTAACTCCAAGAAGATTTCTATAAAGCTTCTTTTGAGCTGGTGTGAGAGACTTTCAATCTTTGATCATCCCTACATCATCAACTTCTATAGTAATACTTCTCAAGAATATTCTATAGGCCTTCATCAAATCCCCTTATTAAGACCAATGATTTAAAAATATCTTGCTCTTCCATCATTTAAATTCAGTGGCGTCACCCCTGAATATGAGAGGATTAACAAAGTGATATTTTTCATATGGTACTTGAATCCTTCTTGAAGGAAAGTCTTTAACAGACATATTTTTTTCATTTGATGTTTATCTGCACCACTGTTAAATGTTATGCACAGATCATGCTCTGATGCCAACTGAAGGTGAGAAAAATACACAAGAAGGGGGGTTGAATTGTGTTATTTGTTTTATTTACTTTACTTCTTAGCAGAGTTCAGATTCTAAACCATTATTCAGATTCTGATAATTAATTGAAGCAGAACAATAATAGAAGCAAATAAATAATAACAAAACACATAGAGATTTATACTGGTTCCTCCTAAACTGAGAGTAGTCTAGTTCCCTTGCAGCACAAGAGATTTTCCATTATAATCAAATCACGATTACAATTGCTTATGCCCTTAGCCCAAGACTTTATTGCTCAGACCCTCAGCCTGGGACTTCCTGCTTAGACCCTTAGCCCAAGACTTCCTGCTTAAACCCCTCAGGTTCAAGACTTTCTTACTCAAGCCCCTCAGGCTCAAGACTTCTGCTCAAACCCTCGATCTAAGACTTCCCTGCTTAGATTCTATGAATCCAAGACTTCTTCTCATACCCTTCAAGAACAAGACTTCCCTGCTTAGATTCCATGAATCCAAGACTTTTACTCAGACCTGCAATTTAAGATGTTCTTGCTCAATCAACAATTAATTAAGAGTTCAATGCTCTAGCACATATTAGAAGACTTACTTGGCTCAAACTTCATAGCAAGAGACTTTGATGCTCAAGCACATAGCAAAAGACTTTATCTAAACTACTAAACAACTTGTTTAGCACAATAGAAAAAAAGGTGTACTTGATACATAATCGGAGGTACAGGGCAATAACCATAATAAAGATCACAACACTTAAGATTTCTAAGATATTCATATTTAAGAAATCATAAGGCTTTGTGCAATTTAAAACATATAACATAAATTATGCATACTTGATTGTGTTGCTATTGTTGATCTTGTTATTCTTCCATTCTTATAAAAGCGAGGAACACTTCTATCCTTCTTGGTTCTTCTTCTTTTTTTTCCTCCTTGTTCCTTGTTGAAAATCCACGTTGAATCTTCAGCTACTTATATATCAGTTTCTGAGGAATAACCGTTGGAATAGATAACTTGTACAAGTGTCTTTGTTACTCCATAGTACAAGAGACGTTAAAGATAGATGCACTAAAATATCTTGATCCATTATGTAACTTGTTTAACCATTGTGTCTTTCTTGTGATCTTGTACTATAGATCCATTGAGAGTAGATATCCATAAAGCATATCAACTCTTCTTGAGCCTTGTGAACACATACTCTAGTTGATAGCATATTTGATAATGTAGTTTGCTTTCTGTAGTATGGATACCTTTAGCTTTATCGTTGGTTATGAATGATCAATAGAAGCTGATACATTCAATAATCTTAGAGACAATATATTTCTCTTCTAATGATGAGGGCTTCAACTTCAGAGTCTACACAAACATATGTTATTAGTCTTCACTTAAAGAACGTTCTTCAAATTCTGAGCCACCAGAAGCCAATAACTTAGCTTCTTCCAAGAGCGTACTTATATCAGATTTTGAATGTATTATTCTTTAAGCTTTAGAACTTGCACGCTTAGAACACACATTAGATAACATAATTGTTCTTTCAATATGTTGTTATTATCAAAACCCAAAGGATATATGTCATGAACAAATATTGTTCTAACATGTCTCTCCTCTTTCTTTCATTCCTTATCTGCTTCCTATCACTTACCTTTGATTCAGATTCTATACTTTATATTTAGAATCTGACTAGATCTTCAAAAAAAAAAAGAAAAAGTCTAACACAATTCAACCCCCTTCTTGTGTTTTTATCACCTGCATACATAACTATGTCCCTTTCTTTTTCCATCATAACTCTCAAGGTATTGTAACATAAACACAAGAATTAGATATTAGTGTTAGCTAATGGTAATATAATGACAAAATTAAAGTCTATAAATTGAGAGAGAAAAATGTCTTTTATAAGGCTATATGACAATAACAAAAAGGCTATTGTTATTTGACATTAACAACGTAATCATCTTTGTATCAATATACGTGAAAAACATTTAACCCAAACACCAACATGACACTCAAGGTCTATTAACTAAAAAAAACATTGAACATATTCTCAAGTTTTATATTATAATAATTTAGATAAATAAGGTAGATGTGTTTAATATACCAAGGACAATAAAATTACTGTTAAAATTAGCAAAGTTCATGGTTTTTAATGTGAATTGAAGTCATGGTTTCATCTATCAGAATACTCATGCATGCAAATGAGTTACATTATTGAATGCAAGATTTTAATATAATATGAATTTTGAGTTGAAAATATCATTATTATGAAAGTGAATAAGAAAAATGAAACCATTTGACTTACATCCAACACAATCATCCATCATTCATCTTCGTCTTCATCCAGTGACTGCTCATCAAACTCATTGCCGTAATGAGGATGAGTACTATGACGAGCACTAGAAGAACCCGCCATCATAACAAACATGTGTATTTGAAATTCTTAAAATTTCTTTTCCAACATCTTTGACCGCTCATTAGTTGTTGCAATACTCTCATTAGTTGTTGCAAAACTCACATTAGCTGTTGCAACACTCACATTAGCTGGTGCAGCCTCTGCAGTTGATATCACCTAATAGTATTAAATACAAGCTTCAAAATCCTCAATGAATTGAAGGATGTAACTCATAAGGAGAAATGATTAAACCCAATATAAAATAATGTTCTCAATAACAAATTTTAGAAAAATGTATTTTTATCTTAATTAAACTAAAAGAGAGTTGCAATATCAAAGAGCTTTTTAAACAGTAGACCTAGGTAGTTAGTCGTAGTGGCGGTTGCCACTGTAGATGACAGGTGTGACACATGGCTTCCTCATGGATTTTCATATACTTTAAATTCAAAAGTGAAGTAAGACTTGTGCGGAGTAGGGGCAAAACTTATGCAGAGCCTAGTGAGCTCATATATTATACTAAACATCATTGGATAATAGTAAGACTCATTATCTTCACTTTAATTAAGCTACTCAAAATTTCCCCCCTTGATTCAGATATAAAACTCAAATGAACATCATCAATTTTACTGTCTAAGTAAAAGGAAATTATTATTATTAACTTTTATGACACATACATTAGTTCATCAAAATTTATGGGTTTTGCATTTTTCATATTAAAAGTTCCATGTCATGAAATTGGTGAATTTTCTAATTCCAATATGAAAAAAATATACATCACTAAACACAGAAGACATGAAACAAATAATCGAAATGGTGAATTAAAATGCCGAATAAAAACTTGTCGCTACTGCGAAAAACGAGGCCGGCAAAACAAAAGAGTCGCCACCTTTCGTTATTTATCCCTCATAACGGGAAATAAACGATTGGAAAAACCTGACGAAAATGTATAAGACAAGGTCATCGCAACCATTGTCTGGATTCGGGAGTCGGTTACGCAAGGGAAAGGTATTAGCCCCCCTCACGTCCATCGTACTCGATGGGATCCACGCTTGTTGTGTTTATCTGACGGGTTTGTTAAATCTATCTATGCTAAAGGTCTGGTCAGAAAAGAAAAGAAAATGACTCGGCAAAGTGTCGCACTTTATGCCTACGTATTCCCGTCTGGAACGAGAAATCAGAGTCAACGTAGTTCGCCTAACTACGGGGGAAGGTTGCTCGCCGAGATATTGCATCTCGTGCCTACGTACTTTCACACAGCGCGAAAGATCAGAGCAAACGTAGTTCGGGACACGAACGACACAGGTTTGTCTTTTTTATCCGAGTAGGGTTAACAGACGGTTCTAGCAGTTTGGTGTATGCAGCTCGCTCGACGGAGACTTAGGCGTTTACCGTTTGCGGTAGAACCGGGAGTTAACAAAACTCTCCTTCTGAAAAGGGTTTCCAAGGGATTAAAGGTCCAAGAAGACAAAAAGAGTTTGATCTTTGTTTTCTGTTTTTTAGAGAAGTGTCTTTTATGAATGTTTGCAACTGATATCGCACTAGAGACTATGACCTGAGAGTGAATGCGTCGCATGTCACCCAAAGGGTGCCATATTAAAAATCCATACTGTTGAAAAGAAACTCTCCAACAATCCTTTCTCAAGTAGCTTAAGGCTCGTAGCGTACGACGTCAATTAACCTTTATTACTGTATTTTGATTTTGTTTGAAGATGAGAAGAGAAAAGACGCACTAAAGGGGAACTGATCCAATCCTAAAGTTGTCATGCAAAGTTGAACATATGGTTGAGGTTAGGAGGGAAGTTAACTAATGTTATCATGCATGGTTAGAACCCTAATGTCTGTCATAACTTCTCTTGAACAAGAGAAGTCAGAGTTCCTAGGGGAACATGACAAAGGAAAACAACAGCAGAGGAAATTACTGTAAAGAAACAACTGTAAATAAAATGCATGCAATGCAACAAACAAGCAGAAGGAGCCAAGCTCAACTTCTAGAACAAGCAAGTCCAAAGGCAACACACAAAGCACAGTAAAGGGATATAGACTCAACCTTAAGCCAGCAAGCAAAGCCAGATAATAACAGTCAAGCAGAGGGAGCCAGACTCAACCTCTAGATGCAGACAAGTAAAGGGAACTAATCTCAACCTTTAGGATGCTCTTAAGCCTAGACCAATATATGAGAAACCTAGTCTAATGCAACACACAGTCAATCAGTCACACAAGCAAAGCAGAGCAGTCAGAAAAATAGCAGACAAAAATAGCAGACAAACAGCTCAACAACAAAGAAGATAAACCGCAAATAGTCAAACAGTCTGCAAACAACTCCAAACCCAAGCCATCTCAAGAGAAATCTACATCTTCAAGCTTCAACAAGATCCAACACAAGGGAAGAGAGTAAACATCAAGAATATTGGATTGATGATGGGAAGCAGGAAGGAAACCAAAGGAATCCAACCTGACACTCAACCAGTCATCAGACACAGGCATCCTCAAAGGTTCTACCTCTTGTAAAATACCACACATCCTTCCAAAGGAAAGATGAAGCTTTCATATAGGGACCTTGAATCATAGGATGAGAATGGAAAGCAATCAAAATAATCCATGTTTATTTGAAGAAAGATAAAATAACTAAGCTCTTCCTAAACCCTAATTGAACAAGCTCAAAGAAAGCTTCTAAAGGGAGGTCTAAACACCAAAACCAAACACCACCATCAAGCAAACAGAAGCTTACACATGTCTAAAACACCATCAAAGAAGATTAGCAAACCTATTATGCACTAAAGGCAACCATTGGGGTCATTCTAAAGCAAGTGCTATGTTAAAAACAACCTAAAACTAGCCTAAGTATTAAATCTATGAAAAATCCTAAAACACCTTCTAAAAATCTACCAAATTTTCTAAGGGATCCTGAACATATTATAGACCTATAGTAGAAAGATCAGGGATTAAATCAAAAGGGAAGGTCACCTAAAAAAATCCTAAATCACAAGGTACCAAATAAGAACCCTAAAATGGAAGGTCTAAAGATCCTAATCTAAAACAGAACCTAATGTTGTCTAAAAAATCTAAATTAAATCATAGGGGATCATGTATCTCTAACCTACCAATTAACAAAAAATCAGCCCCAAATTCAATACCAATTGCAAGAACAAAAATCAGCAAAAACATGGATCAAATATGCAAAATTAAAGATATAACAAAAATGAGAAAAATGCGAAATAAATTGAAAAATAAGCAAAAGCGAAATGTAAGGGCACAGCAAAATCACAAATAAAATCAGGATCATGGACATATTTTTATCTTATTTTTCTGATGAATATTGGAATTAAAATGAATTTTAGAATGAAATTAGCAATTAATATAAAAGAAAATGAATTAAAATAAAATAAAATGCTGAATTAAATGAGGCGCGTCGGATCAAGTGACTGGTCAAAGCATCTGAAGGCTCTAGTGTTGCCAGCACATAAATGAAACGACTGTGTTTCAAGGCCAAAGTCCAATTTCTGAATTAAAACGTGGCCACACGATTTGCATACAAAGTCCAATTTCGAGGTTGATCCAAGGGTCCAAACTTCATCTTCTTCGTTTGAATTGAAAATGGGGGGAGAGTTGCAGCGGTGGCCGAAGATGACTTCCGGTCATCTTCTCCGGCGGCCTCAAAGTTGCAGGTCATGGAAACAAAACAAATTTTGCACAGTCTCACTCCAAATTCCACGTAGAACTTAAATATCATGTTCATTTTTCCTGATTCCTCATAGATCTTAAAATTCGAACATAAACAGAAATTACACCACAATTTTGATTATCACCAAACCTTAATCTAAAACCATAGATCTCCTCCTTATGTTTCACTGATCATCCTAAACCATTTAGATCATGTTGAATCTTCAAGATGAGGCCAAACCAACTCCAAACAGAAATTACACCTCACACGAATTTGTCTCTAAACTCTCAATTTGTGATCCAGAATCCATCTAGTAACCTTCCTAAAGCCTAACCGCATGATAACAGATGCTAAATCAACATGAATCTTCAGCAATTTTGAAAACTACATACATGTGTTAGAGCTTCAAATTGGAGCAGTTAGAACACGCTTCCCAACTTCAAACTGTGCAGATCCACTCAAGGAAGTATGCTGAAGGTGTTTGTAACTTTGAATTGCCTTGAATTGGTCTGGAAATGAAATCACGATTTTCACTTTCTCTCTTGAAACTCCAACTTCAACCTCTGGCTATGGCACGAAATGAACTCCAAAATTGCTCTGAATCAAACGTGGAACTTATATAGAAGTGTTTTGTGGGCTTTTGAGGTCCATTAGAAGCCCAAATCAGAATATCCAATTTTCAATTTTCTTTGAAAAATTCAAACATGGTGAACACGCATTGGTACTCAAATATTCTCTAAGAAGTTTCAATTCAATTGCTTATGGTCTGTGGAAAGTGTAAAGATCAATTGGAGAGCTTGAACTCCTTTCATGACCAAGTTATGATATGTTACTTATTTGTGAAGTTACAAGTCAAAACACCATGAATTAGACCTCGAATGAAAATTCCAATAATGCCAAAGTGTTTAGAATGATTTTTCTGATTAAAATGAGTACTCACTTGGCCTTGTTTGAACACCAATGAATTAATCTTGAATTTTTCACTTAAATGCCTTTAAATTCTCCCTTTTGCCAAATTTCTCAAACCAAGTCTTACCCTAGGCCAAATCAATTCATCATGAGGAAATGGTTGACCTAAAAACATCATTTTGAACAAGTTTTGTGTTGAACAAAATTTCATTTGAAGCTTGCAAGATGGAGAAAATGACCTATAATGCCAAATGACCTATAATCTTACTTTCCCAAAATACCCCTAACTTGTAAAGCTCATAACTTGAGTTATACAAATCATATGGAAGACTTATAATACAATTTGTAAAGCTAAGATCAAGAACTACAACTTTAATGTTGGCCAAAAGTTTAGGAGAAACACCTTTCTAGGTCAAAATTTCCATGGAAGTTGGTGAACTTTCACAGACAAATTTCACATTCCTCAGATGACCTGTAACTTGTCTGGGTCATAACTTGAGTTCTGTAAATCCAATGGAGGACTTCTAGTACTCAAATTAAAGCTAAGAGCATGCTATACAAGTTTCATGTTAGACAAAAGTGGAGATGAAACTTGCATCTTGAGATAAGTGGTCTTGAAGTTAGGCACTAAATAGGGGATTTTACCCTGAGAACCCTAATTTAGCAACTCCTCACACTTGGGATTCTTCTTGGATTGATCTTGGAATATCATTTAATGTATCTCAACACAAATATCCATGATTACAAAGAATTAGAATTGAGCTTTGATCCTCTTCAATTGCACAGTTGACTTAGGGTTACTCAGATGAAAACCCTAATTGCAACACCCTCAACTGTGGCTCTTCACACTTGGCATAATGACTTGATTGAGCTCCACCATGTCCCTCAAGGCACTCTATGAGCTCTACCCACACCCTCTCTCCTTGATCAAGGCTCCGCAACCCACTTATGGTCTTCAATTGGTCCTCAGATTAGGAGATTAACCATATACAAACAACTGAACTTCTCAAGAACCCAACCTTCTTCCTGATGACTTTGGTGACTTCTCAAGCTTGAATAAGACCTCTAGATAGGCTCCTCTGGATATAAACCCCACTTGATCCCCTGCACAAATGAACAATGCTATTTTATGCAAATGTTAGATCAATGATATGCTAATGCAGTGAAACATAAACTAAGTAAGAAAAGGTTAGGAAAATTTTGGGGTGCAACAGCTGCCCCTATTCAAGCGGCTTGGACCCGACTGGGTGAAAAGAGAACAACTTTCAGGCAATCGAGGTAAAAGACGGTTGAATACCAGAGAACCCGAAAATTTTCTAACTGAAGAAATAAACTGCACAAACTGCTTGGGGAAAAAGATCCAGAAAATTGAATCTGGTTGTCACGGCAACAACTGATCAACCATCTGGTACAGAAACTGATTTCAACATCAACCACCTGTGTGACGCCACAGGCACTGAATCAACAGTCAACTTCAAATATATGCTACAATAAGCGGGTACTACATAAAGCGCGTCATCCACATAATATCCTGGATCTTCCATAAAAACGCGGAACTGTCAATATACTATCTTTTGACCTTCCATTTTCGGGCATATGCTACGTAAAGCGAGGTATCCCTGTACTATCCGAGATCTTCCATTTCCGAAGAAATGGATATCCGAAGACTTGAACGAGCAACTCTGCGGGGAAAATCTGGCAACAACTCCAAAGTCTAATTATGAAGTCGTTTAATACCGACAACAACTCCAAAGTCTAATTATGAAGTCGTGTAATGCTGACGTAACAGCTACTCGAGGAAACTCTGCCGAACTCCAAAGTTTAATTATGAAGCCCTCCAGAACTCTTCCGGGGAAATTCTGACAACAGCTTCAAAGTCTAATTATGAAGCCGTTTAGAACTGACAACAACTGCAAAGTCTAATTATGAAGTCGTCTCATGCTGATAACAACTCCAAAGTCTAATTATGAAGCCATTCAATGTTGACAACAACTCCAAGGTCTAATTATGAAGTCGCGTAATGCTGATGACAACTCCAAAGTCTAATTATGAAGCCATTCACTGCTGCTAACAACTCCAAAGTCTAATTATGAAGCCATTTGATGCTAACAACTCCAAAGTCTAATTATGAAGCCGTTTGATGTCGACCACAACTCCAAAGTCTAATTATGAAGTCGTGCGATGCTGGAAACAACTTCAAAGTCTAATTATGAAGTCGTTTGATGCCTACCACAACTCCAAAGTCTAATTATGAAGTCGTGCCATGCTGGCAACAACTTCAAAGTCTACTTATGAAGCCGTGTAACGCTGGCAACAACTTCAAAGTCTAATTATGAAGCCGTGCAATGCTGGCAACTTCAAAGTCTACTTATGAAGTCGTGTAACGCTGACGTAACAGCCATCCTGCCGGGGAATTTCTGACAACGACTCCAAAGTCTAATTATGAAGCCGTTTAATGCTGAAGATCACTCCAAAGTCTAATTATGAAGTCGTAACAGCCATTCGAGGAAACTCTGGCGAGGAATTTCTGACGTCAACTGCCAGACATTAACCTTGACGATGAGTACTGACCTCACCCGTCTAATCCCTTAAATTTCTTTTGAAATGCTGACGTGACAGCAACCCGAGGAAAACTCCGCTGGGGAAAAAGAGAAACTTAATCAAGCACCTCTGATGAGGGAACACATGACAGGACGAACGTTATCATCATATATCTCATGCCAAGAATTTGAATATCCGAGAACCACCCTGCACAAGAATTCCAATTACCTGCAAGGAAGAACGCCTGAAAACAAAGAGGTAACCAACCTGGCTTATGTTTCAAAATGCATATGTTGAAAATGGCGTCATGCTCCATATAAGATGGAATGCTTCGCATTTGGGTAGATGCAAATATGATGCAGATATGATGATATGTGGAAGATGCAAATGCAGGCTCGGGCTGCCGGAGAAAAGCTGGATACATAACCGCTCCAGCAAAATAAATGCTGAAGAGAAAGCCAACTCCGCTGGGGATAACCGGGTATCACAGAATTATTCCAGCAAAATAAATGCTGAAAAGGTGAACCGACTCCGCAGGGGGAAGAAACAATCCTGCTGGGGGATTGTTTTACGATCCGGAGTTACGAACTCTGTTGAGGATAATTAACCTATTGGAGGAAAGACAACCTGCTGGAGAAACAGAAAAAACCATGGACAACCTGGTTGTGCCCTGTGAGGACTTCGCTGTGGATTACATGTACACCTGACCATCATTGGGGATGCACATCACTGCCTGATTGCTTGCTAGCTCACATCCAACTCTTCTGGGGATAGAAATGTGACTTCCATCTGCTGGGGAGGAGTAAAATCCCCTAGAGTCTGCTCCTACGTTAAGGGACTCTGGCTGGGGAAACACGATCCCTGCCTAGGATACATCTGGTTGGGGAGAATATTTCTCCGTCCGGGGAGACACATCAATGGTTACAGCCCCACTTTCAGACTCTGGTAGGGAAACACGACCAAACCCACTGGGGAAGAAGGAGTCATCCTGCTTGGACCAATATGCCATGGAACGAACTTGGAATGGCTTGTCCCAGAATCTACAACAACCTTTGACAAACTCTGTAGCTATGGAGAGGGACGGCCCTTTCGCCTTCAAGTTTTGCCCCATCCTGCGAGATCTTCATCGCATCCTTCTAAAAGGAAACCCGAGATCTCTGTACTCTGATGGTTTGATACGACCGGCTTCAGCATTTCGAACCTCATGGAGGTGCTTCAAGTTAATCGAATTCAAGATAAGGATAGCTTTGGCGCTCTCGGGGTGACCTGCCCCAATCTTGTCATGACTTTGCCCCTCATGGGCTGATCTGTGGGGAGTAGTACCCTTGACTGCGAGAAATTCATCAAATCTCGACCCGATTGCCCCAGATTACCTGATTTCTGGATGGCTGACTTCCACGCCGCAATCATTTGACATAGCTTGCCCCGGTTCTCCGGGATATTCTGGCGTCATGCATTCTGTTCTGATCAAATCTTTCCATCGTGGAAACTTTCCCGCTGTCAAGCGCTTACTCGCTAGTAAAACAAACTATTCTGCATAACAGACATATCAAATGCAATGCATATGGCAGTTTTTAAAATCCATTCCTGTTCACTGGAAAAAATTTTATGACATAAAACGTATGAATCATTCACCAATATATCAAAATCATGACAACACTGTAAGAAGAATCCCTTCAGGAGTCAGTTCCAATGCGATCTTTACCAAAAGTATGCTTTCGAAACAAACCTATTTCAATTAGGACTTTTAAAGGTTATAACGTGGTCGGGTTCACGATTTATGAAAGAAAAGATAAAGGCTCAAAATTTATTTTAACCCACCCATTCTCCTTGATGTTCTCCGATCCTACGTTCGGCTAATTCGACCTTAGCGTTCTCCTTTCAAAGGTTGAGTGACAATTCAAGAAATTATACCCTTTGAAGTGATAATCGTTCTCTTTTCATCTTTTGGCGTCCGAAACCACACAATTTCGTTCTTGTTTGAGGATTTTTCTTTCGCAGTCCCTTTTCGCTTTCCGTTTTTTGCTTTCCCCTAACTTTTTCCTGGACTGACTTTTTAGAGTTCCTTCAATTTTGAAGTCTAGCGGGGTACCCTAATTTTTTCCTAAGTCGCTTGCTTTCAGGATTCGACTTAGTGGGCTTTTCTTTTCGATTCTTTTCTTCCTCTCTTTTTTGGAACAAATCGTATGGCATTGGCCCGTATGACTTGTTAAAGAGATGGCGACTGTTTCACTCCTGATTGACCAGGCTTAACCATTGTGGTTTTTTAGGTACGACCTACATAGGTGTGATCTATCCTCGAACGAATACTCTTTTTGTAGTTTGAACGCTTAGTCAAATTACCTGACACCTACCCTGCCCTGGGTTAATATTGAGGGTTTTTTGTTTTTAGAAAGAAACTCCTACAACTAGGCTCAAAGGGGTTAACAAGGGATTATCTTCCTTATATCTCCGGTGTTTGGAAATTGAAACAATGTATGTACATCATCAACAGGTTTTTATTCAAAAGCATACACTTGGAAGCTTGCGCTTTGTTGGATTTCGTCATCCTCCCCGGATTCCACTTAAACAAGCGTTTGAAATAAAAGAAAGCAATAGAGTGAACACGAATAGGTTAATTCAAAACATGCATATTTATTTCATTATCAATATCAATAGAAAACAACAAGCTTTACAAATGAAATTTGCAATTCTAACAGGAAAGAAACTACAAATGTAAAGAAATGACATGAAAAATGCAGATTGCCAGCTTCTAGGAACGGGGCTTTCACACTTATTTGCTACTGAACCAGCCATCTTCAGAGTTTACTCGTCGAGGTCAGTCTGAAAGGCTTCTGAACCTTCATTCTCGGGGAACTCTTCCACAGCATGAACTGATGTGCCTACCTGGCTGGATGAAGGAAGGTCATTAATCTGAATACCCCGAGGCGTAATCGAGAACCTGTTGGCGTCTAATAGAGTCTGAACCTGGCTCTTAAGCACCTTGCAGTCATTCGTTGAATGCCCCTGTGTTCCAACATGGTACTCACACCGGGCGCTGACATCAAAACCTGGAGGATACGGCGAGATCATTGGATTAGCCTCTTTCGACACTATCATCCCACCTTTGACCAAATCCGGCAACACCTGACTGTATAACATGGTCAATCGAGTGAACTGCCTTTCGGGCTTCTTTGGTCTTGGTTTGGCGTGCCGTCCCTGTTGATGGCGATATGACTGTTGATTCCGGAAGGGAGATGATGTCTGATGCGCGGACCCTAGGGGTTGTTGACTTTGAACGGTCCAGACAGCTGGAAATTGAGCCTGAGATACCAAGGACTCCTTTTGCTCGGATGCACTCATCCTCAGGTTTAGCCCCAGAATTGGCAATAGCTGCGGGCACGGAGATTTAGAAGTCATAAATTGCAAGGAATCCTTTGGGTCCAATGCAGTTTTGGGGGCGAAAGCAGGAGTGTCCATCTTTTCAGTAATGCCTGGAATGAGACCCTCTGTTATACTCGTTTCGCCCGACGCGAACTTAACGGCCTTTGAGTCTATCAAATCTTGAAATGTGTGCTTAAAAGCTTTGCAG
This sequence comes from Lathyrus sativus, assembly GCA_963859935.3. Lineage (NCBI taxonomy): Eukaryota > Viridiplantae > Streptophyta > Magnoliopsida > Fabales > Fabaceae > Lathyrus > Lathyrus sativus. The sequence goes on along the minus strand of OZ012739.1, from coordinate 616,575,689 downwards.
TTCTCAATGTAGTGTCCGGGTGCCCCCTCATGGAAATTACAATGGGCGTTAGCATTATAGCTAGGTGGTGGGGTCCTAGTTAGTGGATGTAATTTCCGTAATTCAACCAACCGAAGTTGAAGAAAGACTTGCAGCAGCTGAGCGTATGCCATTGGGATCGGATCGAAAGTTCTGTCAGCTGATTTTACCTTCTGAGCGTACCCCCTCTTAGTCACATGATTATCCCTAGAAGCAATACGTTGAAGAGAAAAATTTAAAGCTCTTTCTCGCCTATTAGACATTTGAGGCTTATCAACCCTTGGCACAGGTTCCACAGGCCCAAGTGGATTAAGCATCTTTACTGCAGCTTCAGATAGCTGATCATCTTCTTTCCTGAGCACCTCCTTTAACACCTCCCTGATCAAGCCCACCTGGGTCTTCAGCTGATTGTTTTCCTCTTTGAGTGCCTTCTGCTCCAGACGCAACTCTTGCATGTTCCCCATAACCCGCCTCATCTGGCCTCGGTCCTCACTCAACTCTGCTCGTACCTGTTCCATAGCCTTGTGGGGGATTTCTGTAATCTTCGTGAATGAATCCTGAAATAACCTGCATCAACAGAGGGTTAGGGAAACAACCCGAGGTACCTGTTATGCAAATGATTTATGCAAATGCAACCGTGTGTCTGTGTGTTAGGGAGATTTCTCCCCCGATTCGAGTGCCAGAGTGCTAGTGCTGATAACAAGAAGTCCGGATCTAGTCACTGGAATAACACTTCATATATATATGGGCCAACAAGGCAGCAGTACAAAGTCAATGAATACATGGGGAATCAATAGCATGACCTCGACCAACAAGCCTGGTGATAGTCAGCCTACAGCAAGAATCAGAAAAATACAAAGGGTTACAAAGATAATCAAGTACGACAGCGGGCACGAAACTCTTCTAGCAACTCTTTTGTCTTGGGGTGATCAGGTCGAGTGAGTAGCCCCTCAACAAGCAATTCTCTCTGCATAATAGTGCATTGGAGACCCTCAACATAATTTTCCCATGCTCCCTGGCCAAAAGAATCTTCTAACTTTCGCTTCTTAGACTCAAACCTCTGCTTGCGATCTTTCAGGTTAGCGATAGCTTTGTTTACCATGTCCTCAGTGGCATATCTGCGAGCAGTTTCCTCATCAAACATCTTCTCACTAGCCTTCACTTGAGCCTTCAATTTGGAGATTTGTTGTTTCAGTTTGTCCTCCCTTTCTTTGTTGTTGGCTATAGTGGCATTCCACTGCTGATTGAACTTGGATATTCTTTGGTATGCTTCATCCAGATTCTGCTTCTTGGTAGCCAATACATCGTTGACAGATTTGAAGTCCAGACCCAAACGTTCATGATCAGCTATCTGCTTAGTCAAGTCCGTGCCCAACCTGTTCACCAACTCTGTCTGCTTCTTGAAAGAGTGGACGACTTCATTTCTCTCGCTTCTAACCTGTGCCAACTCTTTCTCCAACTCTTCATTGGCCTTTTTCAGCTCTTCTCTCTCAGCTAACACCTGATTATACTGCTGCATAGACACGGTAGTAGGCTCTTCAACCACTGAAGGGCACTCTTGCTTAGCCGGTGGAAAACGCATCCCTATGGTCTCTGCCCTGGTCTTGATCCAGGTCACATACGGAGCGTAAGCCTGACTATTGCTTTTACCTAACAATGATTTCCCTCGTCTACTGATATCATTCCAGGCCTGCTGAATCTTTGCTAACATATCCCCCTTTAGAAGACCGGTGAGGTACAGAGATTCCTGCACCTCTTCATCCTTCGGCGGAGCTCTCAAAGCATAAGCAAACTGTCTGACAAGTAGAGATGGATTATAATTGATACATCCCTTTCTTCCAATCAAAGGCAAATTCGGAAACCCACTGCAGCTGAATATAACCTCAGTACCCAACATATCTCTATCAAACCAAACAATACTCTTTGCTAATAAACCCATCAAGCGCTCAGACCACTCAGTTGTGGCTGCAGATGAAGCAAAGAGACCCTTCTTGGGTAGGTGACTATCAAACCATCTGTAGAGTAAGGGCACACAGCATGATACATTCTTACCCCTTCTATTTTCTTTCTTGTAATGGATGGAATGATACACATCGCCAATCAAGGTAGGAACTGGATCCCCTGGTGTAAAGATATGAAAGGCATCCAAGTCTACAAAATCAGGCATGTTAGGAAACAAAATGATGCCATATATGCAGAGAGCAAGAATTGCGTTGAATACAATCCAACAACCGTCTTTGGCACATTGTTGGGCTTTCCCAACTAGGAACTGCAGAGAAAATCCAGGAACCCCATTCCAACTGGACAAGATCAACTCAGAGGCATCCAGATGAAGAGAAAGATCTAGATTAGCCAGATTAGGCTTAGCATCCATATGAACAAATGGCATCTGACTCTTAATAGGCACACCTAACAACTCAGCATACTCCTCTAATGTAGGTGCAAGAATGAAGTCCGGGAAAGTAAAGCATCTCAAAGGAGGATCATAGAACTGCAACAAGGCATACAACCCATTCAACTCATACACAGAAGGTTTACGGACCAAACTGAGCAGCTTCCCATAAGATTTTCTGAATTCCCCTCTCACTGTATCATCTGCCAAAGCAATCAAACTGGACAGCAGAGCAACATCTGGAGTAGGGAACTTGTAGGCCACATTCTTCTTCAGAGATCCCATGATAACACAACAAAAGGCAAGAAAACCGGAACTGGGGGATAATATGCACCTGCAACACAGACACACGTTAATGATATGCAAATGAGTATGCAAAATGCAAAATGCAAACATGCAACAAGGGGTCAAGATGGTGCTGCTGAGAAGATCGAGGCTCTGTTCCAACACAATCACAACACTGCTCTAATAGCACAACCCTGAAGAGGACCAATAAATATGCATTGTCGAGAACAACCACATCTCTGAATATAAGAACCCTCTGAACCCAACAACACTGATTCACTGTCAAGAAAACCAGGTAGTCTGAAGGTTAAGGTTTCCTGCAATAACCCGACCCTGCTCACAGGTATGGACCTAATCACAAATAAGGTATGGCATCCTATGCGTTTCCCAGTGTCACAGACTTTCAAGAGCAATGATACGATACCCAGAAGGTGTGGCATCATCATCTCTTGAAGTGGCCTTACTCAGCTGAGTCACAAATGATCGGTCCCCAGAGTCGACAATCCTCCAAACCAACAACCCCTCAGGACCAAAGGGTAGGAAAAGAAGTCAACCGGGAGAACCTCGTTTGAGCGTGGATTTCATGAGACACTAGTGCCTGCAAAGCAAGCACGCGCCCACTAATTTCCACAACTAATTCTAAGTACACTCAAGCCTGGGTCTGGCTTCTCACTCATCAGAGCCCCTTCCCACAACAGCATAATAATAATAATATACTGAAAGTAAAATGCGGAAAGTAAAGTGCGATAAATAAAACCCAACAGGTAAACACACAAGCGCTAGGATTGACTCGCATAAGGAACCAGAGTCGCCAGCTGTCGCTACTGCGAAAAACGAGGCCGGAAAAACAGAAGAGTCGCCACCTTTCGTTATTTATCCCTCAGAACGGGAAAGGAAACGATTGGAAAAACCTGACGAAAAGGTATAAGACAAGGTCATCGCAACCATTGTCTAGATTCGGGAGTCGGTTACATAAGGGGAAGGTATTAGCACCCCTCACGTCCATCGTACTCGATGGGATCCACGCTTGTTGTGTTTATCTGACGGATTTGTTAAATCTATCTACGCTAAAGGTCTGGTCAGAAAAGAAAAGAAAATGACTCGGCAAAGTGTCGCACTTTATGCCTACGTATTCCCGTCTGGAACGAGAAATCAGAGTCAACGTAGTTCGCCTAACTACGGGGGAAGGTTGCTCGCCGAGATATCGCATCTCGTGCCTAAGTACTTTCACACAGCGCGAAAGATCAGAGCAAACGTAGTTCGGGACACGAACGACACAGGTTTGTCTTTTTTATCCGAGTAGGGTTAACAGACGGTTCTAGCAGTTTGGTGTATGCAGCTCGCTCGACAGAGACTTAAGCGTTTCCCGTTTGCGGTAGAACCGGGAGTTAACAAAACTCTCCTTCTGAAAAGGGTTTCCAAGGGATTAAAGGTCCAAGAGGACAAAAAGAGTTTGATCTTTGTTTTCTGTTTTTTAGAGAAGTGTCTTTTATGGATGTTTGCAACTGATATCGCACTAGAGACTATGACCTGAGAGTGAATGCGTCGCATGTCACCCAAAGGGTGCCATATTAAACATCCATATTGTTGAAAAGAAACTCTCCAATAATCCTTTCTCAAGTAGCTTAAGGCTCGTAGCGTACGACGACAATTAACCTTTATTACTGTATTTTGATTTTGTTTGAAGATGAGAAAAGAAAAGACGCACTAAAGGGGAACTGATCCAATCCTAAAGTTGTCATGCAAAATTGAACATATGGTTGAGGTTAGGAGGGAAGCTAACTAATGTTATCATGCATGGTTAGAACCCTAATGTCTGTCATAACTTCTCTTGAACAAGAGAAGTCAGAGTTCCAAGGGGAACATGGCAAAGGAAAACAACAGTAGAGGAAAGTACTGTAAAGAAACAACTGTAAATAAAATGCATGCAATGCAACAAACAAGCAGAAGGAGCCAAGCTCAACTTCTAGAACAAGCAAGCCCAAAGGCAACACAGAAAGCACAGGCAAGGGAGATAGACTCAACCTTAAGCCAGCAAGCAAAGCCAGATAATAACAGTCAAGCAGAGGGAGCCAGACTCAACCTCTAGATGCAGACAAGCAAATGGAGCTAATCTCAACCTTTAGGATGCTCTTAAGCCTAGATCAATATATAAGAAACCTAGTCTAATGCAACACACAGTCAATCAGTCACACAAGCAAAGCAGAGCAGTCAGAAAAACAACAGGCAAAAATAGCAGACAAACAGCTCAACAACAAAGAAGATAAACAACAAACAGTCAAACAGTCTGTAAACAACTCCAAACCCAAGCCATCTCAAGATAAGTCTTCATCTTCAAGCTTCAACAAGATCCAACACAAGGGAAGAGAGTAAACATCAAGAATATTGGATTGATGATGGGAAGCAGGAAGGAAACCAAAAGAATCCAACCTGACACTCAACCAGTCATCAGAGACAGGCATCCTCAAAGGTTCTACCTCTTGTAAAATGCCACACATCCTTCCAAAGGAAAGATGAAGCTTTCACATAGGGACCTTGAATCATAGGATGAGAATGGAAATCAATCAAAGCAATCCATGTTTATTTGAAGAAAGAGAAAACAACTAAGCTCTTCCTAAACCCTAATTGAATAAGCTCAAAGAAAGCTTCTAAAGGGAGGTCTAAACACCAAAACCAAACACCACCATCAAGCAAACAGAAGCTTACACATGTCTAAAACACCATCAGAGAAGATTATCAAACCTATTATGCACTAAAGGCAACCATTGGGGTCATTCTAAAGCAAGTGCTATGTTGAAAACAACCTAAAACTAGCCTAAGTATTAAATCTATGAAAAATCCTAAAAAACCTTCTAAAAATCTACCAAATTTTCTAAGGGATCCTAAACATGTTATGGACCTATAGTAGAAAGGTCAGGGATCAAATCAAAAGGGAAGGTCACCTAAAGAAATCCTAAATCACAAGGTACCAAATAAGAACCCTAAAATGGAAGGTCTAAAGATCCTAATCCAAAACAGAACCTAATGTTGTCTAAAAAATCTAAATTAAGTCATAAGGGATCATGCATCTCTAACCTACTAGCTAACAAAAAATCAGCCCCAAATTCAATACCAATTGCAAGAACAAAAATCAGCAAAAACATGGATCAAATATGCAAAATTAAAGAAATAACAAAAATGAGAAAATGCCAAATAAATTGAAAAATAAGTAAAAATGAAATGTAAGGGCACAGAAAAATCACAAATAAAATCATGGATCATGGACATATTTTTATCTTATTTTTCTGATGAATATTGGAATTAAAATGAATTTTAGAATGAAATTAGCAATTAAAATAAAAGAAAGTGAACTAAAAGAAAATAAAATGCTGAATTAAATGAGGCGCGTTGGATCAAGTGAATAGTCAAAGCATATGAAGGCTCTAGTGTTGCCAGCACATAAATGAAACGACTATGTTTCAAGGCCAAAGTCCAATTGCTGAATTAAAACGTGGCCACATGATTTGCATACAAAGTCCAATCTCCAGGCTGATCCAAGGGTCCAAACTTCATCTTCTTTGTTTGAATTGAAAATGGGGGGAGAGTTGCAGCGGTGGCCGGAGATGACTTCCGGTCATCTTCTCCGGCGGCCTCAAAGTTGCAGGTCATGGAAACAAAACAAATTTTGCACAGTCTCACTCCAAATTCCACGTAGAACTCAAATATGATGTTCATTTTTCCTGATTCCTCATAGATCTTAAAATTCGAACACAAACAGAAATTACACCACAATTTTGATTATCACCAAACCTTAATCTAAAACCATAAATCTCCTCCTTATGTTTCACTGATCATCCTAAACCATTTAGATCATGTTGAATCTTCAAGATCAGGCCAAACCAACTCCAAACAGAAATTACACCTCGCACGAATTTGTCTCTAAACTCTCAATTTGTGATCCAGAATCCATCTAGTAACCTTCCTAAAGCCTAACCACGTGATAACAGATGCTAAATCAACATGAATATTCAGCAATTTTGAAAACTACATACATGTGTTAGAGCTTCAAATTGGAGCAGTTAGAACACGCTTCTCAACTTCAAACTGTGCAGATCCACTCAAGGAAGTATGCTGAAGGTGTTTGTAACTTTGAATTGCCTTGAATTGGTCTGGAAATGAAATCACGATTTTTACTTTCTCTCTTGAAACTCCAACTTCAGCCTCTGGCTATGGCACGAAATGAACTCCAAATTGCTCTGAATCAAACATGGAACTTATATAGATGTGTTTTGTGGGCTTTTGAGGTCCATTAGAAGCCCAAATCAGAATATCCAATTTTCAATTTTCTTTGAAAAATTCAAACATGGTGAACACGCATTGGTACTCAAATCTTCTCCAAGAAGTTTCAATTCAATTGCTTATGGTCTGTGGAAAGTGTAAAGATCAATTGGAGAGCTTGAACTCCTTTCATGACCAAGTTATGATATGTTACTTATTTGTGAAGTTACAAGTCAAAACACCATGAATTAGACCTCGAATGAAAATTCCAATAATGCCAAAGTGTTTAGAATGATTTTTCTGATTAAAATGAGTACTCACTTGGCCTTGTTTGAACACAAATGAATTAATCTTGAATTTTTCAATTAAATGCCTTTAAATTCTCCCTTTTGCCAAATTTCTCAAACCAAGTCTCACCCTAGGCCAAATCAATTCATCATGAGGACATGGTTTACCTAAAAACATCATTTTGAACAAGTTTTGTGTTGAAAAAAATTTCATTTGAAGCTTGCAAGATGGAGAAAATGACCTATAATGCCAAATGACCTATAATCTTACTTTCCCAAAATACCCCTAACTTGTAAACCTCATAACTTGAGTTCTACAAATCATATGGAAGACTTCTAATACAATTTGGAAAGCTAAGATCAATACCTATAACTTTAATGTTGGTCAAAAGTTTAGGAGAAATATCTTTCTAGGTAAAAATTTCCATGGAAGTTGGTGAACTTTCACAGACAAATTTCACATTCCTCAGATGACCTGTAACTTGTCTGGGTCATAACTTGAGTTCTATAAATCCAATGGAGGATTTATAGTACTCAAATTAAATTTATGAGCATTCTATACAAGTTTGATGTTGGCCAAAAGTGGAGATGAAACTTGCATCTTGAGATAAGTGGTCTTGAAGTTAAGCACTAAATAGGGGATTTTACCCTGAGAACCCTAATTTAGCAACTCCTCACACTTGGGATTCTTCTTGAATTGATCTTGGAATATCATTTCATGTATCTCAACATAACTATCCATGATTAAAAAGACTTATAATTGAGCTTTGATCCTCTTCAATTGCACAGTTGACTTAGGGTTACTCAGATGAAAACCCTAATTGCAACCCCTCAACTGTGGCTCTTCACACTTGGCATAATGACTTGATTGAGATCCACCATGTCCCTCAAGGCACTCTATGAGCTATACCCACACCCTCTCTCCTTGATCAAGGCTCCACAACCCACTAGTGGTATTCAATTGGTCCTCAGATTAGGAGATTAACCACATACAAACAACAGAACTTCTCAAGAACCCAACCTTCTTCCTGATGACTTTGGTGACTTCTCAAGCTTGAATAAGACCTCCAGATAGGCTCCTCTGGATATAAACCACACTTGATCCCCTGCATAAATGAACAATGCTATGCTATGAAAATGTTAGATCAATGATATGCTAATGCAATGAAACATAAACCAAGTAAGAAAAGGTAGGGCAAATTTTGGGGTGCAACAAAACTTTGAATTGAAATGTCATTAAAACGCCGAATCATAAACAATAATTTATTGCTAATCATAACCATTGAACAACAAAACTGAGTTATCTGTGACATTTACCTTATGAAATAGGAGAATCCAATATTGAATCACTAGTGTCACCTTCAATGAAAGTTGTGTTCCTTTGTTCGCTCCGGGTTACTCACGAGCTGAAACTCTAAATCTTTTTTAGAAGAGGATTTGAAACCTTAAGTTGAAACTGATTTGAGAAGATGGTTTGAAGCCCTAAGATGATTTGAAGGAAACTGATTAAAAGGGGATTTTGATGTTCACTAACACAGGTGATTTTTGAAGATTATTTGGAGAAAAGAAGATGGTTTAGTTTGGAGATGATTTTCTAAGAGATTATGATGTTCATTGAAACGAGCTTGTTTTTTGTTTAATATTTTCTTTTCTATTTTTGTTTCAAGAAAAAAAAAGGAGGGAAACAAAATATGTGGGAGGAAACGAAATATTATTTTTCACCTATAAAATTAGCGTCGGCCATATGAAATGCTAATATGTAATAAATTAAAAAATAAATTTTTGATGGAGAATAAACTAGTGTAAGTCGAAACTGATGCTATCAATTTTATAATTAAATAGTTAATAAATAAATAAATAATTAGCATTGACCATATAAGACGCTAATATTTAATAAAAATAATTAATAACTTTTGGCTAAGAATAAACTAAGTCAATCCAAATCAACACTATAATTTTTATAATTTAATAAAATAATAAATAAATAATGTGCATTAAAATCGTTAATACTAGCGTCAGCCATATAAGACGTTAATACTTACTAAATAAATAAAAATAAAATTTTAGGAATGGTTATAGTGTCGGCTTGGGTTGACGCTACTATTAACATCATGAAAAAAATATATTAAATGGATAACTATGTTAGCTTCCTCTTTTAGGGACATAACTCGACACTAAGAGCGTCGGAGTTGAGGTCAACGCTAAAAATTTGAGGCAAAATACATTTTTCTTGTAGTGAAACCACAATCACACTTTTCTAAAA